>CM049387.1:6156000-6761000 GCA_026937815.1 Etheostoma perlongum
GGCTAATATTTCAACCATATAGTTCACAACACGTGAAAGGACATGTGTCGTATAGCCTATTCAATGGTCGCTAAACTACTCCAAAGTTAAGGCAAACTGTAATGTATAATCGCTTTCAGCATCTAAACTCTAAAGTGAGCTTTAGAGTTTACTATCTGTCTCGTGGTACTTAAATGCAGCACCAGACTGTGACATTAGAAGTGTTGGGCCGATCCTACGTGGTCTATCAGTTTTTAGATAAAAAAGAATTTAGACATCTCAAAAGTAGCGGAGTGAGCTTTCTGCCGTAGCGAAGACATTTCTTTGAACTCATTTTTCTACTTTAGCACCGTGCTGGACGGACCTGCCATAGAGGGTGAGTGTCTTAAACTGCTTCTTGAACTTTTGATATTGATGTAACGTTATGGTGCTCTGGCTTGTGATTGTAAGATTCGCGGTACCTTGTTTTGTAGGGTGGAATAGTATGCGCTGTCTCCTTATTGAAGCAGTTTACACATTTTCATAAAGTCGCTTGATATGGTCAACATATAGCGAGGGTTCCGTTTGAATTAACGGGAGGTAGCCTTGCCTGACTACATTTGTCAATTCTTTCACAAGAGGGAAAGCGGATCGTGGGATTCCCGTTACGGACCTTCAATGTACCGGAGAAATAGTTGTTTATTGAATCTTGCTTATTGCTTAAAGCTGATATCTATCAACCTAACCCTAACCCTACTCGATAGAACAAGGCTTCATACCAATATACTCTACATATTCAACTGAAGCTGCTCTTCAAATCGGCATACATCTGACACAGCAAATATGACTTACTAGATCTTAAATTTTGGAAATTGTGACTGTCGTACCGACATTCTTCTATTGAAAGAGATAGTGGGACTACCGTAAACCGGGTGAATCAATTTTAAAAGTTATGATATGAAAATGTGTTATCTTTGGCACATTATTTGTATGCCGAATTTATTAAAGGATTGTAAAGATTAACATAGCCCACGTGTTAATCTGTTGTAGGTCAAATGTTGTATTCTCCCATTGGCAAGATCAATAACTTGCTATATTTTTCAGGGAGATCCATTTTAAAAGCTTTCACAGGAGTGGAAACATAACCGGTCAGGGTTGTAGCTTTCCATGGTGTAACGTTACTCTTGCCGTTACTCTTGTCGCATTCGCTGCTACTGCTGTCTGAATGTAGCCGAGTTATAAGTTACCTGTCCACTGTCCGTAGGCCTACTTCCCGATGGGTCTTTGATGTTATGTGTTGCCATAGCAACAAGTTTGACTGACAGCCAGTCATCCAATCATGACAATCACATACCGGGGAGCTTTTTGAGTCGTCCAATCATGATTCACAGTTTACGCTGCTGCCACTGCCTCCTTGATAGTTAGACAGAAACGTAAATACATTAAATTATATCATTGAATATTTAACAGTTAACATTCAAACTTCTAAATACACGCAAGTCATGTCAAGTGTCGAGTCATTAACTTACAAGTCCAAGTTATTAAATTTTTGTCAAGTCCAAGTCATCCAAACGGGGACTCGAGTCGACTCAAGTAAGTGTCATGAACTTTAAATTGTAGGAAACAATATTGTAGAATAATAAGAAGTATTGGCTCCTCTATAGAATATTAATATTGATGTTATTGTTAGTAAGATAGTAGGCTAGTTGTTTGTTCTCCGTTGTGACAGTTTGACTTTTGTATCGTTTTTGAAAAAAAGTTTTATTATTTGGTCAAGGCATAGAAACAGGAAGCTCAAACACTCACGTTTGCACGTGCACCCAAACTGTTGTAGTAATGCTGTTGGAATGTTTCTGTTGTGGTTTCATAGTTTTGTCATCATAGGTGTAATTTATAATCAAAACTGGCCAGTACAACCCACCCCAAAAATATTATAATGTCCTTTACATAAATAAAGACATGTGCACCATAAATTGATGCAGAAAAGGCACACATTGTTTCACCAGAATGCAGAAAATGTGTGTTTGGGGTTCAAAATTGGTGGTATCACCTCATCTAGACTAGAATGAAAAAATACAGAACAGCTTATAACACAATCCATTACTAAAGATTTAGTGGTTCTCAACAATTTTGACATGTAAATTTTTATGATGAAACAGCATCTAGACATGTTTCAGATGTCTATGAGATGTGAACAGTTTCACCAAAGAGTGGAACTTATTAAATCGTCTCCTTTAAATAACTGTTTCAGGCCCCAACAGGCAAAATCCTCCAATGTTAAAAAAAATAATAATAACAATTTGTTATTTTTTCTTCCAACCTATGCCCTTAATGAGATATTACTATAATAATACTGTATATTAAGTAGTTAGGTCCACCTGACCAGCTATAAAGCTATAGTTTCATAATGTCATATTATATAATAGTATACAGTCACTGGACCCATTTTTCTGTTTAAAATTTTACTTTTGATACTTTAAGTAGGCTACATTTAGCTGGAAATGCTTCTGTACTTTTACTTAAGTATTTTGAATGCTTTACTTGTAGTGGTAAATTTATACCTTGTGGCATTGGTACAATTGCTCAAGTAAGTCTGAAAACCTATCACTGTCATGATGACTTTCAAGGGCTTGACATATGGAGAACCATATGGTCACATTTTCTTCTCTGAAATAGTACTCTAGGGATTTCTGTACAATATGTGCATATATACAGATATTTTCAGTATCCCCTTAACATGTGTTAACTGTAGTATGTGTAATGCGTCAGTCACCCTGTCTGGCGCATGTCGGACTGGCCTGGGTGATTCTGCTGCCGTCAAATGGCCACGGGGCTGAAGGGAACTTTGTCAACGGGATTACACAAGAAACCAGGCTTCTAATTTAGCAGCTAATCCAGATTAAGGTGCCTTGGTTGGTCTGTGTTCTGTGGCAGACAGAGTCAGCCGACAGAGTCAGCAGCCATGCAGCGTTCACTGTCTCTGTCTGGAAATAGAGATGATACATTCAGTACCCTGAACTAATGTCAGGACCCCACATTTGAGTTATTAAAGTGCCCATATTATGCTAATGTTCAGGTTCATAACTGTATTTTGAGGTTGTACCAGAATAGGTTTACATGGTTTCATTTTCAAAAAACACCATATTTTTGTTTTACTGCACATTGCTGCAGATCCTATTTTCACCCTGTGTGTTTAGGTCTCTGTTTTAGCTACAGAGTTACTTCTATACTTTCTTTGTTGGGAGTCATACATGCTCAGTAGCTAGGTAAGATCACATCAGCTAGATAACTCTTTCTCCAACTTTGGTCAGTCCAAGGCAGGATTAGCTGGGAAACTTCTTCTAGACGAGGGCCACTTGTGGAATACCTGCAGAACAGGGACATGGAAGTAGTTCTTTTGGAGATTATGGTGAACTAGTGTGTGTTGTAGCAGTGTTTTGCCATTGACAATGAGCTAGCATGCTAGCGCTAACATGCTACGGTGAGCCACCTCGTCTCAGCTAGTGACGTAAAAAGACGTGCAGATTTTGAACAGCTCACCCGGAGACTGAAGGCAGACAACATTCAGAAACCTGTATCTCACTTAAAACAGCATGGATAGTTTTTTTACCAAGTTTGTATGCGTGTGGAAGCACCAGAAACACAAAATAACACCCCAAGTCCCAAAAAAGTGTTTTTTTTTCATAATATGGGTATTTTTAACTCACATTATGAGCTCTGATGCCTGTTATAAACTGGTCAGTAAAACCTGTTTAACTTTCTTGAGGGAATGTTATGATTTTCAGATAGAAGTTTTGTGGTTTTTATTAAATCAGGACTCAGTTTGGAATAGAGCGGCAAAGATTAATTCATTAATCTATTAGTTGTCAACTACTTCATAAATTGCCAGCTTTGAAAATCGATTAATTGGTAACAGTTATTTTTTTAATAGTCTATATCCACGACATTCCACTTCTGGGATCATTTGTTGCCTCTGTAAATTCCGCCGGATGTCTGTTACCTTCCTCTCTCTTTATGAATTTTAAACTTTGGTGGATTTCTGAGGACTATGGTTACCTGGTCCTCAGATCTCTGCAGGGTAAATCCAGACAACTAGCTAGACTATCTGTCCAATCTGAGTTTTCTGGTGCACGACTAAAACAACTTTTGCACGTACACGTTCCACCAAAACAAGTTACTTTCCGAGGCGATTTTGCAGCGGCACTGTTCCTCTGTCCGGCGCCGCCCAAGACAATTGTGATTGGTTTAAAAAATAAATGCCAGTAAATCAAAGCATGTTTTTCCCGGAATGCTGTGTGACCCTCCTCCACAGCGCAATTGAGGAAGGTCTGCCAAAGCGAGACTATTTTTTAATGAAAAAAAGTAAAAGTTCTCTGATTCCAGATTCTTTAATGTGAATATTTTCAAGTTTCTTCACTACTTTGTGACAGTAAACTGAATTTATATAATAGTTGCAATAATTATTAGTCGCAGCCCTATCTTGGAATAAAATTGGCAAGTGCTTCCCCTGCCAGCCATAACTGTTCATCCACAGTTGTAAACAAGTGAGGCATGGGTGAGTTTGTTCTGACACAAGCAAAAGAACTGAACCTAATACTCCAGACTTCTAATAAACCACTCCACAAATGAGCAGTGACTGCAGCTCGAAGTCTTAATGAAACTCCTCAATTAATAACATGAGCGTCTCGTCTCATAAGTTTTACCTTTGGCTGCAGACAGCTGTGGTGAAGAAGGTGTTTGGAGACACCATCCACAAACATTTCAGGCTGTGCACCAGCAAACTTGTCTTCTTAAAATGTCCTTAAACAAGACACACTCAAACTCTCTCACTCAGTTTACATTGTTCTGAATGACATTCGCCCATATCCACTGCATCATGCAAGTATGTTATAATCAGGGCTGTGCTAGGCTAAAGAAATTCGCAGTCAATTAACACATGATTTTGTCGACAAATTGATTAGCTAATTATTCAACAGATCTGTAAAAAATGAGTTTCTCCACAAACAATCATGCAAAAGCACCACTTTAAATCTTGTTTTAACACAGATGTGCTGATATGTTTCTTCAATATAAGTCCTTAAGCAGAAAAAAGGATTAATAAAAGACTAAAAAAATCTTTGTCAACTAAGACTAAAAGGACTGATAAGTTGAATGATCGACTAAGAGGTTATAATATTATCTTCTGTGGTGAAAAGTATGTATTTATGCATCATAGAGTGGGATATATAAAGTTTACCAACATAAGAATTGGCCACCTGGTGCCCACATACTCCTCGTCGCAGCGAATGCGGCTTCAACTCCCTGTGGCCCTTTGCTGCATGTCATTCCCCCTCTCTCTCCCCTTTCATGTCTAAAACTGTCCTATACAAATTAAGGCCTGAAAAAATGCCCTCAAATTTTTATATCTTTAATAAAAAATAAATAAAAAAAACAATATAGCACTCTATGAGCACTCCTGAGCTTGAAACCGCTAACTGCTGTTTAGCACTTCTGTTTTTTCTGACCTTCTCAATTTTCAAGACCTTCAATATGGAGAATCTGACAGACAGACTGAAAGAAAGACAGAGAGAGAGAGAGACAGACAGAGAGAGAGAGAGCAAGAGAGAGAGAGTCAGAGAGAGCTCTGTGAACTATAAATAGACAGTGGGAGAGTGGCTGTAATGATAGCATCACCACACAATAATCCCTCAGTAGAACCAGCATTGCACTACACTATAGCCCTAACGGGAGAACAGGTCTCCCCTACCTATAAGCAGGGTTATCTGGGGAACCTGAGCCTCTGACCCTCTGCTCAGCTTCTCTATTAATCTTGTTAATATGGACCTGTGGGTAAAGGAGCATGTTTGACTTGGGCCTGAACACTGAGAATAATCCTTTTAAATTTGTAGTGTACAGGGTCTTACTGGCCAGTCAGACAGCAGGCAGAGGTGGGGATCATGTTGTGGGCTTTAACCGCCATTTGTTGAATGTCATGTCAAATCCTCATAGCCTGAAATAATATTACAATAATCCAACCTGATCTCACAGAATTCCGTGAAATGGACACGGCCACATAGCTCAAAATCTGTGGGCCCCTTAAGTTAAGGAAAAGGTCGTGGGGGGTCTTACGGTTCCATGACACGCGGGAAGAACGGGACGGATGGGTTTAGGAAAAGTAGAAAACGACTTTAGGTAAGAATTACACGTGGGACACGATCCCTGGTCTCCCGGGTGAAAGTCCTGTGTTTTTGCCCCCATTTTTCATGAGCTGAACTCAAAGATCTAAGACTTTTTCTATGAGCTTTATTTTACTCAAATATTGTTCACAGAGCTGTCTAAATCTGTGTAAGTGAGCACTTCTCCTTTGCCGAGATAATCCATCCACCTCACAGTGCTGCATATCAAGATGCTGATTACAGACAACATGAAGACAGCATGATTATTGCACAGGTGTGCCTTAGGCTGGCTACAATAACAGGCCACTCTAAAATGGGTCCGAAAACCAGTCTGTGTCTGGTGTTAAGATTAGGGTTAGGGTTCATCCATGAAGAGAACATCTCTCCAAAGTGTCAGACGCCATCGAATGCAAAGAGAGAGAGAGAGAGAGAGAGAGAGAGAGAGAGAGAGAATGAATTGGAGTATCTTTCTCACTACAGCCCCATGCATACCGCTTCAACACGTAGAGCAATCTAAAGCTTTAGAGGAGACACCCCAGGCGAAACCATAATTTTAATATTTTGAGTTTTTGGGCTATTTTTCTTTCATAGCAAGTCTTCTTTGAGACTATTGGGGAAAAAAAACATCCAAAATACACATTTAGGTGTTTACTTTACTACACTATGTGTATTTGCACCTGCAAATTTCTCCTAAATTTATCAAAATTAGATAATGCCTCATTTGCATATTTTAACATAACATTTCAGAAAACTTTCAATAGAAAAATATATGTCTTAATGAAAGTAATTAACTGGGGAAGTTTCATCCATGTTTTCTGTAGTTATTTTTTTACCCTATCTATCACCTGTTGCAAAATGTCTGATATTTTATAATCCATATATCTTTAAAGGCCGTTTTCTCAAAATGGGTTTTCTCAGACTCTGAGCCAGAAAGCTCCTCAGTAGCACTGACATACATTGTTTAGATATCATTCATAGCCTAATTTATAATACGTTTTTTATGGCTGTTGAAACCATATTCTGATTTATGCATTGATAAAAGGACATATATAAAAGCCTTCTGCTCTGGAAATGTATGCAAATAAACACACATTTAATAAGATAATGCTTCATTTTTTATATTTAAACATGACATTCTAGAAAACTTGCAATACACAAGATATTTGTTGTAATGTAAGTAATCAACTGGGGAAGTTTCATGGTAATATCTATTAGTTTATTGTTTTTCCCTATTAATGTGCAGTGTCTCCTCTTAACAGGGCTAGTTCTTAGTTACAGTTGATAGGACTGGACAATCACTGTTCAGAAGGATTTAGCAGACAATGCATTTTCCAGAAAGACCAATCTGTTTAGTTTTCTTTGAAATCCCGTGCACTTCTTCATCCAGTCAAAAACCACAAGATGTTACAGTAATTGACCAGTAGGAACATAAACTCAACCAAATACAACTCTTTCATCAAAAAATCATCAAAAAATGTAGATTTTTGACTAAAGATGTGAGTCAGTAATGGGTGTGAGAGGTCTTCATGTCAACAAACACCATCACTTGTCAATCCACCATCCCAATAAGCGATCTAGTGTGTGTATGAGAATGTGTGTGAGTGTGGCAGCTATATCTATATTCTCAGTGCTTTTACTTTGAGCAGTGTGTTCACCATCACCCCACCCCTTCAGGCACTGACCTCCTTTTCATTATCCACACAAGCAGCACCTTTCCTCGCTCTTTCCTTTTCTTTCTTTCACATAGTGTGTGTGTGTGTGTGTGTGTGTGCCACCTTATTTACCTTTTACTTAATGATCAACTGTGGGGGCGCCTGGGTAGCTCACCTGGTAGAGCGTGCGCCCCATGTACACAGAATTGCTGCATGTCATTCTCCCCTTTCAAATCTAAGCTGTCCTGCAAAGGCCTAAAAATGCCATGAAAAAAAATCTTTAAAAAAGAAATCAACTGTGAGGTATTAAGAGGGCAATACAAGAGCTTTTTTTACACACTGTTTGTTTATGTGTGGCTCTGTAGTGTAAAATGTGTGTTTCTTTTTAAATAGTTGTTAGAATACTTAAAATATAGTTATGGGAAGTTCATTTTTGACTTTGAAGATTCCAATTTTAGGTCAACCTTATATGCTTTTTTCAGGGCTTTCAATCATGTAACATACATAGTGCCCTATTTTAATGATCTAAGGGCACGGTGTGAAGCGCCTGACGGACGTTTTGGGCATATACAAATCCACTTTTGCTAGTTTAGCTGCGGAAAAAAGGGTCCGTGCACCAGAAAGGGTTGTTCTTTGTGTCTTAATTAATCATAAGTGTGTTTTGGGCGTAACATGCTATAAACCAATCAGACTGTCATCTCCCTTTCCCTTTAAAAGCCAGGCACGTTTGTACCTTGACACATTGATGTTGTGATGGTAGTGTTTTGAATATTTGTATGTTTTCTGTTGCGCACTGTGCAAGCATAGTGTGCGCATGCTAAGGCGCATTTTACTAATGCGCTGTTAAAATAACAATGAAATGCTGAGCTATTGAATTTATACCAGGTTTTTGTTGGTCACTTCCTGCTGCCTCAAGATAGCAAAATGCCAAGAATTCACCTGAACACACCTCCCTGTAAGACCAGCACGCCCATGGGCTATTTAAATGATGTGGGCGCTGGATGAGAAATTGACAACTGCGTCGGTCTTAAACTAAGTAAACTAGATAGGGCCCGGGGTCTTCATTAGTGGCTGGAGTTTGCTCAGTTGTGAGATGGATCTGTTGACATGCAGCGGAGTAGTTTATTTTGTCCATCATATATCTGGCCCTTTACACTGGATGTACAAAAGAGCCGTTCACTAAGCCCAGTGATTGGTGCAGGTCGCTTCTGGCCTACAGTCATGGACGAAATTATTGGCACCCCTGGAACTTTTCCAGAAAATGCACCATTTCTCCCAGAAAAGTGTTGCAATGACAAATGTTTTGGTATCCACATGTTTATTACCTTTAAGTGCATTGGAACAACACAAAAAAGCAGAAGAAAAATGGCAAATTTGACATCATTTTACACAAAACTCCCAAAATGGACTGGACAAAATCATTGGCACCCTATTAAAACTGTGGGTAAATAATTTAATTTCAAGCATGTGATGTTCATTTAAACTCACCTGTGGCAGGTAACAGGTGCGGGCAATATAGAAATCAAAACTGAAGCCAGTTAGAGTGTATAAAAGTTGTCTCAACCTTTGTGTTGTGTGCCTGTGTGTGCCAAACCAAGCACAGAGACGAGAAAGAAGAGCAGAGAATTGTCTGAGGACTTAAGAAGCAAAATTGTGGAAAAATATCAACAATCTCAAGGTTACAAGTCAATCTCCAGAGATCTTAAAGTTCCTTTGTCCACTGTGTGCAATATAATCAAGAAGTTTATAACCCATGAAACTGTGACAAATCTCCCTGGACGTGGACGGAAGAGAAACATTGATGAAAGAATGCAACGCAGGATAGTTCGAATGGTAGATAAACAACCTCAGTCAACTTCCACGCAAATTGAGGCTGTCCTGCAGACTCAGGGTACATCAGTGTCAGCTCGAACCATACGTCGTCATCTGAATGAGACAAAGCGCTATAGCAGGAGACAGAGGAGAACCCCACTTCTGACACAGAGGCATAAAAAAACCAGACTGCAGTTTGCAAAAGTGTACCTTGAGTAAGCCTCAGTCCTTTTGGGGAACGTTTTGTGGACAGATGAGACTAAGGCAGAGTTTTTTGGCAAAGCACTTCATTCTACTGTTTACAGAAAACGGAAAGAGGACTACGAAGAAAAGAATACAGTACCTACAGTCAAACATGGTGGAGGTTCAAGGATGTTTTGGGGTTGTTTTGCTGCCTCTGGCACTGGGTGCATTGACTGTGTGCAAGGAATCATGAAATCTGGAGACTATCAAAAGATTTTGGCCCATAATGTAGGGCCTAGTGTCAGAAGCTGGGTCTGCATCATTGGTGTTTCAGCAGGACAATGACCAGAAACATGCCTCAAAAAGCACCCAGAGATGGTTGGAGACAATGCGCTAGAGAATTCTGAAGTGGCCATCAATGAGTCCGGATCTAAATCCCATAAAAAATCTATGTAGAGATCTCAAAATGGCTGTTGCGACAAGGCATCCTTCAAATATGAGAGACCTGGAGCAGTTTTCAAAAGAAGAGTGGTCCAAAACTCCAGTTGAGAGGTGTAGGAAGCTTATTGATGGTTATAGGAAGCGATTGGTTTCAGTTATTTTCTCCAATGGGTGTGCAACCAAATATTAAGTTGAGGGTGCCAACAATTTTGTCCGACTTAATTTTGTGTAAAATTATGTCAAGTTTGCCTTTTTTCTTCTGCTTTTCTGTGCTGTTCCAATGCACTTACAGGTAATAAACATGTGGATACCAAAACATTTGTCATTGCAACACTTTTCTTGGAAAAATGGTGCATTTTCTGGAAAAGTTCCAGCGGTGCCAAAAATTTCGTCCATGACTGTATATCAGATACATCAATGTGATTGGTGCAGCTCGGCTACAAGGGTATAGTTAATGAGCAGCATTACTTGATGCCAGAGTGACTTGCCGAGCAAATTCAAATTGTGCTCTTGCAATAACTCTGGATTTTCCAGGTAGTAGCATGCTGTAGTTGTGTAAAATGCTGAACAAGAGGCATGCATGCAGACGTTAATGTTACCTTGTTACCTTGTGTAAAGTTTTCGTTTTTTTGCAGCTTAAAATGATCCCAAACTTTCTGTCGTTGTCTCTTGCCTGTCTCTTCTTTTAGCCCATCACTATTTGCGCTCTCCTGCTTTATTTTGTAATCCGCGCCACCAATATTCATGGCACGTGTCCAGTAATAATCATCTGTGCAGAAACACAGCGGTTTAAACAACGCTTCGATGATTTTAGATATTCAAATTATTCGAGTTACTCAAGAAATAATTTTCATATTGCGATTTCAATAAGATTGTGATTAATTGTGAAGCCCTAGTATAAACCGTCAATGTTGTCAACACATCCGGGACCATAATTCTGTTCTTCACCTTAAAATGGCATGATTTAACAACTCCATATGATGCAGTATAAGCTCCTTTATTTCTACTTTGAATGTAAAGTTATACCACCACCTGAGCATCGCCCTAGCATTCTTACTGCTTTCTCTCATCAAAGTCCCTTTTGTACACTAATTACACATGTAAATGTCCATGTACGTATAAGAAAATTCACACGTAGATTCCTAGATGTGTACTTTGGGGGCAGGAAAAGCACAGCGGAAAGACCGGAAATGGCAGCAGACTGGTGATGTCCGGATAAAACCAATAGCTGCAAATATTGTCCGTAATATTGTAAATGTAAACAAGTACAAGTCTTACAAACGTGCTTTAAAATGTAAAATTTTGTTATTGGAGACAACCTTTTAGCTCCTTCAGGCCTCATAATATAATCGTGATTCATTACAACATTACACATGTTGTTTTCTGCGGAACTTACAGAATGTTTATGATGTATCACAATGCACTTAGTATCTAATGACTCTGGAAGTATTATGCTGCATTCAGAGATCCCAATGAGACAAGACTAAGTATGGATCTGCGGGATACATAGTGTACATGCAGAATACACATACACACAAACACCCACCCACACACACACACACACACACACACACACACACAAACACACACACAGAGCATGGCAATAAAACCTTTCAACATGTCATCACTGGGTGCTAGATGAGACTTTTAGACACCACAATATTGCACTAAGGGCAACCTGCACAATTGGTTCATTTACATTTTAGCATACATTTAGCATATTATTTAAGCAGTTGCACATTTTGTTTTCCCATCCTGTATATATTTAAATATTTGTTCTTATATTTTATTCTTATATTTTATTCCTATTATTATTATTATTATTATTATTATTATTTTATGTATACTGTATATATGTATATTTTTCCTAGTATCTCGTTTATATTTATATTCTGTGTTGTGTGACTACTGTACGTGTGCTGCTGTAACACCGTAATTTCCCATTTTTTTGGGATCAATAAATATCTATCTATCTATCTATCTATGGCAGAGGGATATGTTTGGTGTCCTCCACATAAATGACTGAACAGAAAAATCTGCTACAGATCAAGACAGCTAAAAGTCATGAGAACTGACTTCAGCTACCTACACACAAACACACACACACAAACAGGGAGATCGGATGTCAAAAGAGCAGCGTTTGCAGAGCAGGCCTCTTAACGAGAGCCAAATGAACAAAGTATTAATAATAGATAAGCCTGCATTCAGAGAGAGTATAGATAGATAGATAGATAGATAGATAGATAGATAGATAGCGCTTCATATTTAAATTGACACACACACACACACACACACACGCTCAACACAGCCAGCTCCTGGAATAATATGTCTAATGTGTGTTTGCAGGCACAGTTGGCACACACACGCACACACACACACACACACACGTTGAGCACAGTGACTCATTGCTCCACTACCTGTATTATAGTAGTTAGTGTTACATCATGTCCTCCAGTGAGCATTGAACATGCTGTGCAATGCTCACTATCAGGTTTAGACTCAAGCAGTTCATCATGCTGCATAAATACCAGCGTGTTTCTGTGTCCTGTACAATATATTCATTTTGAGTACGAGGAGTTAAAAATGTTCTTTTTTTATTGAATGCACCACCCACCAACTCAAAAGGATGTTGATTGTGACAAAATCAAAAAGTAATGGTCAATGCAAGCAGAAATCTTCATGAAGTCTTGAAGGCTTCACATAGTCACGTCTGAGCCATCAATCTGATCAATTAATCTAATGTCAAAGAGTTAGCATCCGTGACGTCACACATTGGTTTGTGGACTGCTGTTTGGAAGCCTCAAGTTTGGCGTTAGGATCGTCGCCATCTTGTTTTTTTGCAACCAGATGTGACCATTTTTTACAAGAGGCTGGGGCTGGGGAGCCAGTGTTGTTTATGGTTGCTATGGCGTTGTGGTAAGCTAAATACTAAAGGGGGAAAGTTGCATTATAATTGATGCGTTCTTATAGAACCCACGCAAATTCTAGGCAATGCACATTAATCAACATTTCTGTAAATGAGCCAGTGTTACCCAGTCAGCTATTTTTAACTGTAGTCCTAGTTTCCTAGCATCCATGTCTTTATGGTGGGAAGAAACAGGAGCACCCAGAGGAAACCCACAAAAACCTGGGGGAGAACATACAAACTCCACACAAAAAGGCCTGGAACGACCTGGATTTGAACCAAGAACCTTCTTGCTGTGAGGAAGAAGTGCTTTGTTGGTTTGTAGATGGGGTGATTTGTTCTCTGCTCTAATATCTGCTCTAATAGACGACAACTGTCAATCTCGCTCTCATGTACACACTAAGCACTGAGCTGTTCCTTAAAGCAGCTACGCTTCTTTTATGACACGAAGATAGCCTGCCGTGTATTTCGTCTGAAAGTCCCAACCATCCACAAAATGCTTTCACACTAGAAACGAACCAGACCATGGTTCAGTTTAATCTGGGGCGAGACTACCTCTTTTGGTCAGACCAAATTTCGGCTGTTCGATCGTGGTCCTGGGGAGGTGTCACACCTGTCATGTGGTTCGGATCAAACTAAAAGTCCAGCCATGGCAAATGTATGAATGAGGTTAACAGGCTTGCCCTGATATTGGGATATTTGGCTTGCAACTTCTAGTATTACCTAATGATTATATACTTTATTATACAGTGATGTGTCAGCTTGGCAGCCTTTCAAGTTGCTGATATCTTTATCAATGGTACAGAGTAGCATTTGGGGAGATTACTGTTTGGGTCTCTGACTGAATGATGATGTGTTTAACACCGTAATTTCGGCTTTGCGTGGAAGCATGTTGTGTGCTTGGTGTGACAGCTTCACCAATCCATGTTACACACAGCTGATCGTGAACATATGGTACACATATGGTGTTTTTCCATTACATGGTACCTCTTCGACTCTTCTCGATTCTCCTCGCCTTTTTTTGTTTTCCATTATGAAAAAAGTCCCTAGTACCTGCCAACAGGTACTTTTTTTAGTATCACCTCCGTCCAGGTTCCAAGCGAGCTGAGGCGATAACAAAAGGTGACGTGAAAACCTGCAGACTACTGGTTGGTCAGAGAGAATCGTCACTAAACACTGCGTTATCATTGCTAGCAACAGACGTGGGGGTGTCCTGAACATACCCGCCATTTTTAAATAGTTTAGCCAGTGGTGTGTTTTTTGCTGCCTCCATCTTCTTTTGAAACTACATTTTTAGAGATTATATTTGTGTTAGGTTAGGAAACCTGCAGATGTTCACTACAGTGACTATACATTGTGTTGTCAAACTGTGTATAGTTTATTTGAAACCTTTAATAATTACTCCTGGAGGATATACGTGTAAGTATATTCATTTATCAATTTAGTATTTACAGATTAGGCTGTGTGAATAAGCTGTACAGAAAGACCTAAATAACTATACAGTAAATTACTGTGTGTGTGTGTGTGTGTGTGTGTGTGTGTGTGTGTGTGTGTGTGTGTGTGTGTGTGTGTGTGTGTGTGTGTGTGTGTGTGTGTGTTGCATTGTGTTAGCTGGGACTGGTGCTGGGACAAACTGTTTTGGACCGGGCCAACTGGAACCGAACTTGAAACCAAACTCGACCACTCTGGACTAGCATGAGTTCAGGTGGACTGGATTGGACTCAAATTGTCGTAGATTGATGTTTGAGCACCGTATTTATACAGGAGAAGACCAGATTACTCTGGACTGGATTCAGTTCACATCATTTACTCCCAATTTTACAACCCATTTGTTGTTATGTTTCTAAAACCGACAGAAGCATCTCACATTCTCAGGTTTTCCACGTTCCACGTGTTGTTTCCAGAAAATCTCTCTCCAATTTACTTTCCCTCAGTTTGTTTGAGGAGTTTGGGCTTAAAAAATGTTGGAAGCAACAGTTTTTCTTGCAGGTTTGGTTTGGCTCACAATCACAGTGCTGAAGGAGAAAGTTAACCTAAATATTTAGTACTCTGGTTAGTGTTTTCCCCCTCCAGTCATTGCTCTGCCCCGACTGCTTTCCCTTCAGATTTCATAAAGATTAATTTTATTTTTTTGCACAATAGCTCCTCCATTTCGCTCCTTCTGCTACAGCTCTCCCGTTAACTAGCTACTATGGATCTCTGTTTTGGTGTGTTCATGTCTTGGGCATTACAGCTACAAATGAAAAAGGAAGCAAAAAAAATTTAAATATAGATCTTAGAACATAGCAGTGTGTATTGACATCCACATATGGCAAAACAGTCTAGATGTGGTCTGTAATACATGTAAAGCTTTTTAAATGCTTTGTAAAGGATGTGCAGGTTTACATGTGAGCATCACACAAATATATGCAAAATACAGTTCATGACTTTATGGCTGACACACTCACAGACTGCTGTCTTGTTGTTTATGATTGCATTTAGGGCTGGGTACCAAATTTAATACTTTTTAGGCACTGACCAAATTGCCTCTAAAGTATTGAGTGTCAAAAAATGCCTCGTCATTCAATACCCAATTTCAATACTTAAGGAGTAAATATCATCAGCATCAGTGAGCCAATAAGCATCTAGCATGCTATCAAGATCCTTTAAAGCTGCTGAGTGGTTGTCTAACGTTATACGTTGAGAGACACAAAGGCAAAACTCTACGTAACGCACAGAGACGAGGCTCACATAGTAGGAGCTGATTTGGGTTGAAATGTTTAATTTTTTTTTTTTATAGAATTGGTATCGAGAAAAGTATTGCTTAGGAACCGGTATCAAAGTCATGGTATTGGCCGGGGCGTCAGACTGGGGTGAAGAAGGGGACTGACTACCCAGGGCCCTCATGTGAGGAAGGCCCAAAAAGATGGTAGAATGAATAGTGGATGCGGGGGAGGGGGCCCATAGAAAATGCCTTTTTACAGGGCCCAGAATTTTGTTCTTCGCTCCTGGTATTGGTATCCGTACAGGTATCGGAATTTTTTTACAATACTCAGCCCTAGTTCCAGTTAGCTTGGAACTTGGAATCCGGAGCTGGGAATACATTTCCACCCAAGTTTAATCCATTTACAAGTCAGATATTTCATTGTAACCATAAAACATTTTTTATTTGCCGCAAAAAATCATTTTGAAAACGGCAAAAAAGGCAAAGAGAGAGAAACTATCCTAGGCTTGAATTTAAGAAGCTTGATCGTGCTGTTTACGGTTTTGCAGGTACGGTAAACGTTTCCATGGTAACACCAAGTTGGACCAATCAGAAGCTGTGTTCGAAACCGTTCCCTATCACGGAAATAGTGTGTTCACTATTTTGTAGTGGTGTTCAAATTCTTCGCAGTTCATTTCATTAAATATATAGTCCACTATAAAATACCCACAATGCACAGCTAATTTGAGTGTACATACGATGTACCCTAGATTTTACTCCGGTATACCACAAAGCAATGCAGCCTTAGTTTCTAAACAATGGAAATATAACATGCAACATACATTGGCTTGAATAAGTTTACACACCCATGCTAAAGTTGATTAAAAAGTAGAACAAAAAAACATCTTTTGGAAATTGATTTCAACATTCATCCTATTATCACATACCCTTCACCATAACAATTCAGTTAGCTTAATAGCTGGTTTGATTTGCATTGAGAGAGATGATCTTATGGAAAAATCCCCATGCCTATCTCTATGTACGGTGAAGGGTATGTGCATGTGGCTATGGGAATATGTGTTATTTTAATTCCAAAGGCCAAGGGAACTTCATCAGGATGCATAGTATCCTGATCCATGAAATAACTGGCCTTTAAAAATAAAAATCTGCCTGCTTCTATGGGAATTTAACATAGGGGTGTCTATTTTCATGCCCCCTGTATTTTAAGGAAGAACATTTATTTATATACAATACATTATTCATTCACAAAGAAAATTGGTGTCCTTAAAAGTTTTGGATTTCCTAATTTTTTTTAAATTATGGCATTAAGATCAATGCCATCTTGCCATCAATGCCAACTGTTTATATATTTACCTCCTGAGTGCTTGTTTTTTTCAGTGACGTATTAGTAGTGACGTAAGTTATTTTTTGTTTACGTGATGCTGGGCGCTCCCCCCATCAACACAAATAACCGGCACATCTGACACAACAATATTTTCAGTGAGTGTCGAGATCTTGTTTGGTCGTTCTTAATATAGTTCACTATTTAAACTATATAGGGAATAGTGAGTAAGTGAATGAGGGAACAGTTTTGAACACAGCTAGAGACTGATAAGATTGTGTTTTATTCTTCAAACAAGTTTGATTTCATATGGACTTCTAGTATTTAAAGGGGAAGAAACTTTTTTGATTATGGCTAATAATTAAAATCCTTATGAAGAAAATCAATGGGATTTTTACTTCAGAAACCACACTGTTGAGCTGAATAGGAGTCCTACCGAGATACTCGGAGTATGGCCCCGGTTTGGTTAGCAGTGTCCGTCCTGTTTGGGAGTCTCATCAGGAGGGATTTAACAATGCATTGTTTAAATTAATAACCGGTTGAGATTAAAAAAAAAAAGAATTGCGATGAAACTTTTTATTAGCCTAGGGCGTAACCTACTTTTGATTTCAATTGTTTGACGTCAGACGTCACTACATCTTCCAAGTTGATTTATTTAAAGAAATGTTTTTTCTGTTTATTTTGTTATTTTCATGTGGGATTTGTTATAAAAATCTAATATTCATTTTGTATTTAAAGATTTCTGTTATTTAAGATAAAATACAATTTCAATTGCACTTTTGATAAGGGGACACATCTGTTGTTTTGCAATATATACATAAAGGAATATTTTTCAGTCATTTGTCGTGCTGAACGATAAATCGTTTTCAAATTGAAATTGCGATTTGGAAGAATGCGATTATCTAATGAAGGCAGCGATTAATCGAATGTGCAATATTTAGTTGAATGTTTGTACGATATTTATTCCTCTTTTTAGTATTATATTCACTGTTTAAAAGATAAATTATGGAATAATGTCACAGATTGTGTCCTATTTCCAGTGGATTTTTCATTTATCTTTTATAACTTTTTTTAACATGATCCTAGAAGATGCAACACGTAGGCTGCTATTAAACTGAGGCATATCATAAATTTCAGTTTGCAAGAATTTATTGGAATTGTTTTAGAATTATTATATATTTAGCTTTTTGTGAATAATGTTCTGTGTTTGACTGTTGAATGTGCACAAAAACACTCATATCTATTCAAAATAACAACGGAGCTCTGTTTTGGTGCTCAGTGTCAGTTTTTATGTATGTGCGTGAATGTATGTGTGTGAGCAGCATAAACTCAAACAGTGCATTTACTCGCCGCGTTGTGTCCACTTCTTTTTGGGACCAACACATGTTCATTTGTTCTTCTCCAAATATGTTTTTTGTGTGCAGAGCAGAGTGTGGACAAAGGACTGGGTGTCTGGAGAGGGTGCTGGGCAGGGGAGACGAGGATGATGGGTGGGAGTCTGGAGGAAGGGATGATGGGTGGAGTCTGTAGGGGACGGCCTGCTGGCTGGCTGTGTTCATGAATGTGAGTTTGGGAGGGGGGGTCAAAGGTGGGGGTTCTGAGTGTGTGTGTGTGTGTGTGTGCATGATCTGCATATCTGTCTCCATGTGTCTAAGAACATGCATATACTTATTGCTAGTGAACCCGTCTCTGTGTGCGCTCTGCCTGCCAGCCTTCATAGGCTTCATAGGCTGTGTGTGTGTGTGTGTGTGTGTTCTTTTGTTTTGCTTTGGGTTGCTGGGTGATGGGACCAGTTGGGAGGGCTGAAGCCATTCACTTCCCTTCTGCTACCCTGAAGGCAGCCAGCAAGGAGGGAGGGAGAGAGGGAGAGAGGAAGAGAGGAGGTAGAAGAATGAAATAAAGGGGAGAAAAGCAAGGCAGAGGTGGAAGTGGGTGTGTGTGTGGTGGTGGTGGTGGTGGTGGGGGGGTTACCTTATTGCAAAGAAAGAGATTGAGAGGGAGCGGCTGCAATCGGATGAAACAGAAAGAAAGCAACAGCGAAAAGAAGAGGGGCGAGGAAGTTTTGACCGAGCTCAGTGTGAATGAAGAGATTCATGAAGGAAAGAGTTGAGGGAGGGAAATTGTGTCAGGCTGAATCGTGATAGAGCAGCGGAGCTGACTCAGCCAGTCTGGTCTGGCGTAGGAGGGAAACAGCAAGGGAAGAAGTAATAGATTACTCTGCATTTACTGTTTTTTGTATATCCACATAAAGAAACATTAACATATAAGAAGGTTATAGCAATATATTGATAGAAACTAATAACTGTGCTCTGCTACGCACAAACATGAAGTAGGATAAATGTGTTCGCTGCTAAGGAGTGTGACTGTTACTGTGACTTCTGATGACAACAAAAGCAAAGAGATGATTCTGTTTCGGATCTGATAACATGGAATAGTACTTACTATATTCTTCCACAGTGTTGTTTATGTCACCTTGTACATGTACGGCAGTACAGAAAATCTGCAAACTTTCCCTTGGAATCCGGTATCCAGTTAAATACATCCATGAGGATAATTGCTTTCACAGTCAATACAACACACACTGGGGGATTTTTATTTCTTCAATACTTATACCATCAGTATTTATTGGACATTCACATTAAAGGTGCCAAATTTTCCCTTCAACACATCCTCACTGTGATGTAAGAACTGTGTATCCAATGAGGAGAATGTTTTCTAAAAGAAAACATCAATTTTTGGATGTGGAAGGCGGCCTGGTGTGGATGGAAGGCCAAAGGAGAAAAAAACATGCAAATTCATCTTTAGAGTGGAAATCCTACATCTCAGTGACAGTGACATCTCATATTAGAGATTTTGTTAGCTAAGAGATCTTATTTAAATCAGGGTCTGGTGTGCTATATTGGTTCAATGTGGTTCTGTTTGGGGGATGTGAAAGGGTGGTGAACCTCTACCTTCTAATCCAAGCTGACCTCTGATGAGTTATTTCAATCTAATACACTGTTTTCTTTTGCTTGTGTCTACCATTTTCTTATTTTAGCACATTGTTCTCACTGTATCCCTGATAAACAGGGATGTAGCGCTATTTGTTGAAGTACCAGAGCACACCTATAATGCACAGGCACACACAATTTAATTAGAGTGGAACTATTATGCTTTTCCGTATTTTCTGTTTTTCTACTCTCGGCTAAGTGTTACGCAAACTCCAAGCCGGTCTTCATCGGCCTTCTCTGATTGTTGTGTTTATTCTCAATGTGAAACCGCAAGTTTGACTTCCTCATAATGGCAACATGCAATTTAACTTTGGCAAAACAACCCACTGAGATAGAGTGGCTGTCAGTCAGGTACAGAGCTCTGCGTGAGCACGGGCTTCTATGACTGTCAATATAGCCAGCATCTAACATTAGCTACTCCGCTCACTACTACTCACTATGTGAGACAAGCGTCTAGCTACATTGTTGAATGCTGCAGTCTCAGCCTGGCAACCTCCGTGAACTTAGAGTCTGGGGAGGAGGGGGTGGGGGAGACAACTCTCTACAGTATTTTGAATTTGTACTGCGGTAATTATTAAACACTAGCTGTCAGTACTACATATTGCACCGTTAAGCTACTCCCAAAGCCTTGGGCTTCCTTTGTGTTGGCATTTCAAACTCTGGTGGATTTCTGAGGACTATATTACCTGCTCCCCAGATCTCTGCAGAGTTTTCTGTTGCACGACTAAAACTACTTACGTACACATGTCCCACCAAAACAAGTTCCTTCTGAGCCATTTTTGCAGCTGTACCACGGCTTTTCTCCGGTTCTTAGCACCGCCCAATACAATTGTGGTTGGTTTAAAGAAATGCCAATAAACCAGAGCACGTTTTCCCAATGTTAGGAAAGCGCAGATTTGAGTTGCGCATGTGTCATTTTGCAACAAGTAGTTAGCATATAAGATGCTAACAAGAGACTTCTGTAATGTCAATACAGTAAAAATGGACTTACTTAACAAAGTTGGTTCACTTATGGCGACAAGCTAGCAATCAAACACAACAAAGGTTGTCAGTTGAATGGCGTTTTGAGCTAACGTTAGCAATCAATCAATCATAGCTAGATAGCTAAAGCGTTTTTGAAAGGATTCACATCTTCTGTTATTGTTTGTAACGACAAAAGTTTATTATTTAATGGATTTTACAAATTTCACTATGACAGTTATGTCGTAAACAGTTTAAATCTGAGCATGCGCAACTAACATCTGCACTCAACCAGAGCCGGTCTAACTCGACTCTCATCGGGTATGACGCGTTATGCCGTAAACTGTTTACATCTGAGCATGCGCGACTCAAATCTGCACTCCGCTAACATTGGGCAGTGACAGATGGTCTGGCAAAGCAAGACTAATTACTTCTGAAACACTTCCTGTTATGAAGTATTTTGTTTAAAAGCCTTTTTTAACTGTAGAAAGTGCTGCTACAATCTATTAGTATCCACTGCTAACTACAGTAGCTGCGTGTCCGGCTGTGTAGCATTTGGCAAGCCTTAATCTGTGATTTTTGCCCTGTGTCATGGCAATTCATGAAATGGTCACATTTGCAAATCGTGACCTGGTACACTTAATAAACGAGAAAATTGTGACATTAAATAAATTAATAAATCATAATAGCGTGACCATTTAACAAACTAGCCCGGGCTAATACAGGTGCAGCAGCCATGGGCAGTATGAGAAAAATAAAAAATAAAAAGTGTAAAAATAAAAATAAAATAAGTGTTTTTTACATATAAAAGCATGTAAACATGTTTAGTAGAATCGCAAAATACAAGTTTGAACCTGAAAATGCTATATTTTAAGTTTGTAGCAAGTTTACACAGCATTTGCCTTTGCATCTTCACTATTAACAAGAATAGACTTATAAAATCATTTAATTCACTGTGCCGCTCAAAGACTACTGCCGACAGCTACCAGAAACTGTTAAAGTGGATTTTTTTCTGGCAAATAAGTTGACATCATGAATCATTAAAGCTGCAGTAGGGAGTTCTGAGAAAACGTGGACTTAGCCTAAAAATTTGAACAAGCACACCTTACAGGTCCCTCCCCCTTGAAAAAAAGTTAAACTTCACCTGCTACAACATTCCTGCCGTGCTACAAGCTAACAAGCTAACTGTTAGACTTAGCAACAAGCTACAGAGTAAAATGAGATTTGCGCTATCAGCAGCGATACTGTAACCATCGCGCTTAGTTGTGTAGTTCTTACAAAATGAAACAAATCAAGCAGGGATACTTACATGTCAAGCAGAAATGTGGCTAGCTCCCTCCACCTCTGAAAAGCCGCTCCGATGTTGACCCTCGTTTTATTTCGGGCTCGGTATAATTCTTTCTTTTTAGTTCGCTTTTCGTCATCGATCTTCTTCTGTTTGCCTGTCTTTGTTTTCTGAGCAGGTGTCACTCAAGAAAATGGCAGTTTTCCTGAAAAGTTGTTTCTCCGCGATTAGCACAGCTGCAGCACACTGGCAATCTTGAGCTTGAACACAAAATACGCGTTGTGCGGGGGAGGGGTATGAGCAGCGCGTACACGAGAGTGATTGACACTGCTAAAACACTCCTCCTGGCTCTGATTGGCTGTTTCTGACCGGGAGCGGTGTATTTCTGCCAGTGGCAGTAGGAGCACAGGGAGGAGACACAGGAGCTTGATTTTTTCACAGATTATCTGTCTCATATTCTACTGTCAGGACATAGTGACAGTTTTAACAAATATGTAAAAAATACATTTTTACAAAATTTACCTACTGAAGCTTTAAACACAGCTTTAAACTTTGTTTTATTGTCTCTCTTGCATGCCTTTGGGTAATTATTGGATCTTTAAGCACACAAAAAGTATGAATTTCTCAACATTTTTGTCCACACTTGAAAACAGCTTTATTTCATGGAGAAAGAGAGAGAGAGAGAAAGGGACGGAGCAACTGTGCTTTGTTGTTGCAGGAACCATGATATAGAGGCAGTGATGTTTCCTGTTTACTGTACGGCATTCTCACGCCGCCTCAAAACACGCTGACAAGTCGGATCGGCAGTTACATGAGTTTTTCCAAAAGTTGAATTTGTCTCAACTTTCAAGCGGCTCCCTGGACGGGGCGGAGTTACATGACTGAAGTACGTAAACACACATACAGTGGGGAAAGTAATAACAGTATTAAAAAAACAAACTTACCGACATGGGAATATAACGTCGGTTAGAGCTTCTGAATTTATGTTTCGACTTTGGTGACCCTTGCTTTGCTGTGGCCCAGCCAAAAAGAAGCTGCAGGAGGGCGCAAAAACTGGGAAAAGAAAGATGTATAACCAGCCAAACTGTAGTCGCTGGCTGCTAATCTCTGCTGAACCGCTGTGGCTGCTTCCTTGTGCCATGACTTGTGCACAGTGGTGGAGGAGGTATTTCTTCTACAACACCTGCACCACCTGATCATATTGTAGTTCCTGTTTCAATTACCCACCACTCACCTTGGCTCTATTATATCTTTATTTGTATTATCTGTATTCATATTTTTACATTTTGAGTACTTACATTTTCAATATTATTTATATTATGGTTACACTTCGATGTCATTTATAGTATTGTTACTTACTTTTGCTATATTATTTAATTACATATTATTCAATTTAATTCCACTTACTTATTTACTGTACATTGCAATATTTGATATGTGAATTTTCCCATTGTGGGATGAATAAAGGATTATGTAATCTAATCTAATTCAGATCCTTTACAGTACAGTACAAAAGTACTAATACACACTCACACTGTAAAAATAAAGTTACAAGTAAAAGTCCTGCATTGAAAATGTTACTTATGGAAAAATATGTAAGTGTCATCAAGAAAATGTACTTAAAGTATTAAAAGTAAAAGTACTCAATACAGAAAAATCCTCACATTTTAGAAACTGGAAACAATCCAAAAAGTTCTGTCAATTAAGTGTTTAATCATTTAGCCCAATGACTGTAAATATTAACTCATTTTAGGTTATGTGTTTAAAAACCTAATTTGTAAAGTAACTAGTAACTAAAGCTGTCAGATTAATGTAGTGTAGTGAATAGCACAAAAATTCTGTCTGAAATGTAGTGGAGTAGAAGTAGAAAGTGGCATGAAAAGAGTACAAATACCTCAAATTTGTACTTAAGTACATCACATAAGTAAAGTTACATTTATACATACATATTAGTTACATTCCACCACTGCTTGTGAGTTGGCTGACTTTCTCTCCAAGATTGATGACCTTCCTGTTTTTCGCTACAGTACAGTATCTCCCTCCACAGTTTTCACTGCAGTTCAGTTTGACTTGAGGTGCTCTGTAAAAAATGCTGCATAATTTATTTTTTGAATGAAGACAGCGAAGGTAGGCGGGAGGGAAGAATGCACACTCGTACAAGAATGAATACACCCACTATTATTACCCTATCTTCTGATATGACTGTCGCCTTTACCGCTATCGCCTTCTTTCCTATTCCGACTGCTCAGAACGGAGCTAACCTGTGACCCAAAGTGCAAAAAAAAAAACTATCAAATTGTGGGAACTGAGTTTTCCGCCATCAATGTGTTTTTGTTGAGTTTTCCCCAGTGGACAGAGGTATCTGTGTCCCATCTACTGCTGGACTATTGGTGAGTTGTCCTGCTGGAATGTTTCACACTCACCAGTTTGCTATGGATGGGTTCAAACACACACATACACACACATACACACACACACACACACACACACACACACACACACACACACACACACGCACTTATTGAAGGGATAGCATAAATCTTTCACATAGACACAAGCCAAACGCCATTAAACCATACAACAGAGTTCTGTACTGTATGTCTAAGGTGGTTAAGCAGTGTCTCATTATGTCTTCACTAGTTTAATTGATTTGACTCCACTTTAAAACTTATTTTTTGTCTGAAGTGGCTGTATTCAATTCAAATCATTCATCATCTAATATGATTTGAATTCATTACCTCATGCTTGTTTTTGACATTTTTGACTCGGACTAAGGAGTGTGACAAACAACATGCCAGAAAGTCAGTGAACAGAGAGAAAGAAAGCATTCATCTCCAAAGTTATGAAACAAGAAAATAGGACTCAAATGAAATGTGAATTCTGTGAGATCAGGTTGTTCACTTTAGATGATAGAAATTGGTGATGTAGGCTAAACACAAATGACATTTCATGCAACAACAGTGAAGTTTGCATCTTACTGTAATTGGGACCGTGTACTTGGATATCGTTTCAAAATCGGAAATCAAATGAACAAAAACGTTTATTTGATTTCCGATTTTGAAACGATATCCAAGTTTGAAAAATGGGTCATTTTGAAACCTTGTTAATATTGATTACAACGTGTTAAACCGAAAAACAAGCCACATTTCAGGAAATAAACTTGTCCATGATTCTATTAAAAGACCGGTGAGCAAGCGGTCCCGGCCGCCACCAGCTGGCTGTCACGTCAGACTGGAGCTTCTCGAGTTGACAACGCTGAAGAGAAAATATGCAATTAGCTATCAATTTTTGTAAAACTGTCCATATTCAAACTCTACACAGTTAATTTCTTGCATGAAAACACGGTATGGAGAAGGGAGGAGGGAATGATGGACACTGGTAAAGAGACAAAGAGAGAGAATAGGAGGAGGCATAAACAAAGAGAGAGAAAGAAAGCAGATGGGTGCTTTTGGTGTGGAGCCCTCCCCCCTCCCCCATGCCCCCTCCCTCTCTCTTCATGTTTGGCTGGAGTGCCACACCCATGTCTAATAGTATTAATAATATTCCCTGGTCCTCTTCTCACACCCTGCCCAAATCAGTACACAGGGATATGTCCACTGGTTTTACTCTATTTGTCTGTTCCTCTTCTTTTCTAATCAAATAGCAATTTATTGCATAAAATTCTTGCTCAAAAATTTCAAATTAAGATTAAGCTGTATAATCAAATGTGAAATTGCTCTGCCTGTCCCTTGGGGTTTATAGTTTCCAAATGTGATGCGATAAAGTTTAAACGTTCTTCCACATTCTCACACAATCTAATCACTCTTCTATTAGAATGTTTTACACTGAACAGGTGTTCATGATTTTATGTCTGTGCCCTTGATCTGACCTGTGCATTCCCCTGCATTTAACAGCATAAACACAAAAAGAGACTCAAACCCCAGTGTCCTGAGTGAAAGCCCTGTGTTAGTCAGACCCATTCACCACCCTATCCTATGTTGGAGCTAAATCCTGCTCCATTCTCAGGGTTCATTCAATTAGTAGTCAAAATCTCAGATGTTGAAATGTGAATCCATTTTATTACATAGGATATCCTAGAGACAAAGTTACCTGGATCAAGTTGTCGCAGCTCTCCCCTTCCTTTGTCTGACTCTCTGGCTCTCCAACCCCCAGTATTATCTCACAAAGGGTGGGGTCTTGTGCTTATTCCTTATCTTTTAGTTGGGATGTGACTGAGGGTTTATGACCCTCAGAGACTTGGAAAGCAACAGAGCAGTTGGGCCATAAAGGGTGACTGAAACCAGAGACAGGGTGTCTCTAACATCATCAATTCAGCTTATGACACATTTGTAGAGCTGGTTTATAACAAAATGTACCAGAACATCTTATATTATAAAACAAAAGTATTGCTAAACAACTTAATGCAACAAACAACAAACTATAAACTTATAACAGCAAACTTAATGCATGACCCACATGTCTTCATTTATGTTGAAATAATGCTTTTCCCTTTAGCTTGAATGTATAATGCAAATCACCCACAATGTTTAAGCACATATAAAATTTTAAATTCCAACACCTACCCAAGACCCCAGGAACAAGGTCATGTCTTGAAGCAACCATGGGCTTAGCGGGTAACGGTGGAACTGCACCCCTGTGGCCCAGAAAGACTTTTCCTATGGACTTTGCATGGTGAAAGAAACTTCTACCAGCCCGAACACTTAAAGTGTGCCTGTTTAAAACGTCATGTTTTTAAAAAATGTAACATTCACTTGTAGCCGAATCCAGAATTATTAAACAAGGCATGATTAACACGCACAATGCACGGGCTCAAATGACAGTTCTCTCAAGGTCCTGTAGCTGTAATAATGAAATATAGCTAATAGTTGTAATTCACCATGTGTTCTATTAATACATCCATGGTATTATCTTATGATACATCCGAGGGTTGTAAGGATGTATGTATGCTGTAAAGCCTTTAACGTGGACATAACGTCATTACTGTCTCCCAATCTGCCGGGGCTCTCGGCTAGTAGCTAACGTCAGTGGTAGCTAGCATGGATGTATTCAGAGAACGGTAACACTTTACATGCCTACATAACGTTATTACAGGCGTAGTAATTACATCCCCTCGGTTCTCTCAAAACAGTTTTAATCTTAAATTAAGATTGTTAATTTTAAAATAAGGAAAATGTTTTTTGTAACTTAAATACATTGTAACTATCTCGACCTGGTTTAGTGGTTTATTGTAAAAGCTAAAAAAGCATAATGCAGGTCAAGTTAAATATGGAGCTAGTAAGGTAGCTAACGTTAACGTAACATCTTATATGCCCCTAAGAGCCAGTGTGGGTTTAGGTTTAAGGTTTAACACTTGTCTTATGATACATCCGAGGGCTGTATGTTGTAAAGCCTGTAATGTGGATGAGGGATGGACCCATGGATGTATTAAGAGAAGCTCTGTTCACAAAACTGCAGGTTAGCCTTAGTAGCTAGCTAGTAGCTAGCTGGTAGCATGACATAATGATTACATCTCCTTGGTTCTCTAAAAACATCCTTAGTTTATTTAGATAAGCATGTAAATGATCAGGAACAATGAAAACAAAATGTTAGTGACTATTTTAGACACTGAAACGGCAAGTTCATGAGTTCGCCGCATATACCATGGATGTATTAAGAGAAGAATGTATACATGTACGAGACAAGAGAAAGAAGCTCATGAACGTGCAGTGTTGCTACAACAGCGCAAACAAACTTGCTAGTGTGCATGTCCCTCATGACGTCATGGACCAGTCGACGTGTAAGATCAAGCTCCATAACTGCGGAAGATCTGTGTATTTTCGAGCTCCGTGACTGCTTTATGCGCTTTTGAGCAACTCTCATTGAAATGAACGGGGGCTTCGCGCCAAACACTGTATCCAATTCTCCGAGTACATGCATTATCCTACCTTCTATTTGGCACAGTTATACTTCGTCACATTACTTCTTGCTCTACTCCCATCATAACTACTATGGACATTAGAGGGTGCCACCACTATAAATGTAAATATAGGTTGTAATTGCTGCTTGAGCAAACAAATGAAGTGGCCGTTTTTTGGGGGAGGACAATCTCCACAGACACATGCATATGACTCAAATATTACAGCATGTGTGTGTGTGTGTGTGTGTGTTTGTAGCCCTGGCATTTTTCTTCTTGTGCGTCTGTGAGAATTTATAGACCCTGATGATATAAAAATGCATGTGTGCTGTCACAGTGAGTATAAATGCGAACATGATGGTCAGCAAACTAATTCTGGTGACAGTAGTAATCCTGCGTATTACCACCCAAAGGTGCAACACGGAGATGGATGGAAGCAACATGTAGTCTCATGTACTGGGCTGGAGTGATGAGTGGGAACACCACTCCATGAGTCAGGTTCACACTGAAGTTCACACTGATAGTTGCATGCAACACATGCAACCTGATACATGCACAGAGAAACGTAGACACATAATAACTGTAGAATAGAGCATTCACTGATATTGTAGCATGAAATGTTCTCTGTTATGTTATTGTAGGTTCCGATGATTATACCAATTGTTATAGCACGTTTGGAAACAAACAACATAGCCTTTCATTATGGTTTGAATGCATAAATTGTTAACCAGTTTCCAGAATGGAAAAAGAGAAGCAGAGAATGAAAAATCAGGACAAAGCAACAGCAAAAAGGAGAGAAAGACAAGGAGCGGGCAGATTTTGCACAGAGAGGGAAATACAAGAAGAGCGAGGGAGAAATAAATAAAGATAGATGAAGGGAGGGAGGGAGGGATGGTGTGGGTGCAGCTCTCCAGTTGGTGTTGCTATGGCCCTGCCCTCCCTGCTCACTGAGCCATTTCCTGTTTTTGACCTGAAATCTTTATTTAGAGCCATCCCTCCTCGCTGCTCAGCATTCATGAGTCAACTCGGAATCCAGAGAGATGAAGACAGAACTAAAATCAGATCTCCATCCACACCACAAAAAGCTCTGAACTGTATGCATGCACGCGTCGCATGCACAGAGCAACCCAGGCTAACCTGCCCGTTAGCCGTGTTTGCATATATTGAGAATCTCTGTTGCCAAGAATAACA
The DNA here is from genome assembly GCA_026937815.1 of Etheostoma perlongum. NCBI lineage: Eukaryota > Metazoa > Chordata > Actinopteri > Perciformes > Percidae > Etheostoma > Etheostoma perlongum. The sequence continues at coordinate 6,185,451 of CM049387.1, forward strand.
CAATATTCCTCGGAATATTCCTGTCTCTTATTGTTTGAGCAGCAGTTTGCATAAGCTCTGCTGTCTATTTGAGCTGAGTCAGTTTATACATGTCGTAGTGTCCAGTGATGGACGTTTTTGTCTTCAGCCAGGGGTTCCCAATCTTTTTCTACAGGGCTTCCCTTTTGTAGATACAATTTTTTCAAACTGTATGGCTACCATAGGGACTGCCGCATGTATAGTAAGCTTATTTTCAATGTGTAAATTATTATTATTTTTTTAAATAACAAATAGGCCAATATTTGCTATAATATGCTGGATTCATATTATTGTATATTTTCTTTTTTGAAAAAAATAAACTTTCAAAAAAATATTTTTTAACATTATTTGGCGGCCCCCCTGCACTAACCCCTATTATATATCTCTGACTTAGGCTATTGTATTTACATTTTCATTGTTATTTCACACTTCCTTTGGCATGTAAATGTCTGTTTCACATGCCAATAAAGACCCTTAAAAATTGAATTAAGATCAGCTGTTTCTCCGTGATGACGAGAGTAATGCCGTTTTTCCATTACATGATACCTGCTGCACTAGGCTCACCTCAACTTGGCCACGGTGCCCCGTCCTTCTATTTCCATTGCAGATTAGTACCGTGAGGCGAGTGTGGCTGGTCGTCATAGCAGGAAACTGCCGTGACCTGACGCAACACACACACACAGAATGTTGTGTTGTGTTGTGGTTTGTTGTTTTGTTGGGGATTATTTTTCCCCTTTGGCCCTCGTGTCTGTTTCTCGGTTTTCTCCCCGGTCTGGTGTTGTTGGTCCTGTCCTGTGTTCCCCTCAGTCTGTATGTTCTGTTTCCTGTTTTACTTTGAAGTCTGTTTTTTGTCCCGTCTTGCATCTAGTTTGACTTCCCATGTCTTCCCGCTCCTGTGATTACCTGATGTGCTCCACCTGCTCCCCTGCCCTCTCGTCACCTGCCTCTTGTTACCCAATTACCCTGGTGTATTTAATGTCTGTGTTTCCCTTGTGCCTCGTCTGATCCTTCTGTCTGGTCAGCGTTGCCAGTCTGCGTGAGCCTGCCTGTTTTCCCGGCTATCCTCCGTGAGTTTCCCACCCTGTCCCCGATTGGCCTGTGTGTTTGGACTGCTGCCTCTCTCTGCGCCGGTTTGGATTTATGTTTGGACTTCGCCTTTCACTGCTTTTATTTTGAACTATGTGAATAAAATCCCCCTGTGTACCGGCTTATTCCTGCCTCCTCATCTCTGCATTTGGGTCCTCTTTCCGCCACATCATCACAGAAGAATCATACCAACATGGACCCAGCAGAGTACGTTTTTCAGCCGCTCCTCCACCCGCTCGACCCGGTGGCGGACCTCATGTCCGCCGCATTCCGCCGTATGCATGAGGATGATACCACTGAGACCTGGCACCTCATGCTGGTGCGGTGGGAAGAGGTGGACGCGGAGTTTGGTCCCCTCCCGGAGCCTTCAGAGACTGATTCCCGGGGAGTCGTTACTGACTAGTCCTCCCAGGGAGCCGCCACGAACCAGCCCTCCCGGGGAGTCGCCACTGATCAGTCCGCCCCGGGAGGGCTGGTCTCTGGCGGCCTCGGACCCCCAGCCACCGCTGCCTGTCGCCACGGACCCTCAGCCGGCGCCCGTCGCCACGGACCTCCAGCCGGAGCCCGTTGCCACTGACCAGTCCTCCCCGGGGGTGCCCACGGACCAGTTCCCCCATGAGCCGCCACCAACCAGCCTCCCCAAGAAGTCTTAACGGTCCCATTCTTCCCGGAAGGCAGCGCGGGCCCGAGCTGCCCGGGAGTCAGCACAGACCAGTCCCCCTGAGCCTACATTCTGCGCCTCCGACACCGAGCCCACTCTCGGCTCTTAAGATGTTGAACCGGGGTGCGGCTCCTGTAAGTCCCCACTGACCCGTGGCTTCCTCAACCCGACCCCGACCGGCCCCCCAGACCGCAACCAGCCGACCGGCTCCCCAGACCCAGACCGGCTGACCGTTCTGTCCCTGTGCTTGTCTCTGTCCCTGTGTCCGTCTCTGTCCCAGTGTTTGTCTCGGTTCCAGTCGTGATCCCAATCCCTGTCTCCATCTTCGTTCCTGTCTTCCTCCCCACCCCAGTGACGGTTCCGTCCGTCCCGTCTGTGTCTAGGTTTTTCCTGTTTAAGTCCGTCCCATTCATGTCTGAGCCTGTCCCATCGATGTCTAAGTCTGTCCCATTTGTCTCTGAGTCTGTTTCGTCTGCGTCCAAACCTGTCCCGTCCGCCTCTACGTTAGTCCTGTCCAAGCCTGTCCCGTCAGCGTCCGTGTCTGTCCCGTCTGTCTCTACGCCTGTCCTGCCTACATCTGTCCTGTCTGTGTCTGAACCCATCCCATCTGTCACTGAACCTGTCTCGTTTAAGTCCGCCCCCAGGCCAGCCCTGTCTGGGCCCAAGCCTGTTCTGTCTGTCCGTCTGTGTTAAAACCCATCTCGTTCATTTTGTCTCGTCACCTCTCTTTTGTCGTTTCCTCTCCCTTGTCGTCTCGTCTCTTGCCTCGTTTCGTCTTTTGTCTCGCCCCCTCCGTCGTCTCCTTCTCTCGTCCCCTTCGTTGTCTCCTTCGTCGTCGAGGTAGTACTAAAAAAAGATGAATGTGGGTCACCACTTAGTATTTTTTGACTTTGTTTTGGTAGCTGTGGTGCTTGATGTAGCTTCATCAAATGCTTAACATTTTCCTGGCAGCAGGGCCTGAAATTAACACTCGCCCACCCACCCAATGTGGGTGAATTTTGCAATTGGCGGGTAACAACTGTCAACCTACCTGCCTTGTGTTCACACACGATGGATGCAGGACAAACCGCAGATGAGATGTACAGGATGACCTAAATTGACGACAGCTACATTATTGTAGGTGCAATGATAAGTTAAAATCCAATAAGTACTTTATCAAACCGTATGAATGTGTGTCCCAGCCCAGGATAGGAAATGATGGCTTAATGCTGGATTACCCCTACTACAGCACATGATGTCCATGAGTTGGCTACCATGAATAGGACAGGATTGCATCATAGAGACACAGCAATTCCTGTTTTTCACCTTCATGAGGCAAAAAAGGTAAAAAGTAACTGGCAGTGGCAAGTGGTCAAAAGAGTTAACTATTATTTATTGATTTTTAGCGTCACTGTATCCCAACCTAGTTAAGGCCTGGACAGACCAGGTAAACTTTCAGGTTAAATCAGTTCATTCCAATGGAATGGCTGCAAGCTGGATCCAGTCACAGAGGCTAAATAAATCTGTACCAGTATATGGTGTTGTGTTGAACTTTGGTGAACTTTGACCAGCAAATCTGTACGGCTGACCGATAGCAAGCTGCTATGACAGTGCTGACCTTTATGATAACAGAGAGCCAAAGACTCTAAATGTCTTTTTAGCTGTTTTGCAGTGTTGTAGTACTCAAGAATGGTTTCAAGGTCTCGCCTCTGAATCGATTCCATTTACACTTAGTTTGGTCTCGGTCTCAGAGCAAGAGGAAGCTGGATTTTATTTCATTATCAACATCACATCATTACTGTGATTGGATGTAAAACTCCCTGCTTCATGCAACCAAAAACTTTCTATTTTGAATTGTGTTACTGTTGACCACCTCCCCCTTAACACACAATCTCAAGAACATAAATGCGGGAGACAGGTGAAGAAGCTCTGGCTATCTGGGCGATGTCAGCCAAATCGTTGGTACCAGTCTTTACAGTGGAGAGTTTTAGTGCACCATGAAGATGGTTTCCACCCTGGCAAGAGGAGAAACTGAATGATTCTGTGCCAACAATTCAGTTCTGTAAACACAGGACTCCAATTGTGACAGCAAGGTGATCAAAGCCTGTCCTGAGAACAGGCTGCCCGTCTTGGAAACAGAGAGACTTGTATTGTGATTGTGTATCAGTGCACAACTGGGTGAGTGTGCAGCAGGAGACATTAGGGACACAAACGGTCTGAGATGCCCATTTTCTGCCTTGTTCCACTGGTGTTTTTTGTCTGTTTGGAGCAGGTTTTGTTTGAGTTTACTGGACATCATCCTGCCATCTGCTGCCGGGTAGGACAGTTAACACTAATTGGCCAAACAGCACCATCAGTCCAGTGTTCATGTCTGTGACCACTCACCACTCTCGTGTCAATAAAAGAACAAATTAATGATTCCAATTTCTCAGTAACATCAAACCTAAGTGCAAAACACCAGCAAATACTAAAATCTCTGATAAAATCCTTTAAAATTTAAAAGCATATGACTAATTTAAATGTACTGGTAGGACATGTATTTAAATGGGGTCTTACCACAGTAGTTACAGTACAACTTGAATATTGCCTTATAGTTCCAAAGTGTTGTTAATGTTCAATTACATATTTAATACTGAGAGGGAGAGAGAAAGAGAGATGTGTGTGTATGTGTGGGCGGAGCAAAGTTGATGATGCCACTTCTCGGGGCAGCTGCTTGGTTTCAGCTTCTCCTGCTGACTTCATGTGTTCCTCGTAAATTTGCCTACTAGTAACATGGATCCTGTCATTATTATTCCGGTTATTATAGCCTACTGTTGTTATATTAAAGTGCTCATATTATGCTTTTGGGCTTTTTCTCTTTCCTTTATTGTGTTATATATCTTTTTGTGCATGTTATAGGTTTACAAAGTGAAAAATCCCAAAGTGAGTTACCATCTCCAACAGATAACACCGTTCACAAACTGCTCCAAACAGCTCTGTTGTAGTCCAGCCTTTACTTCAGAGACAAACGAGCGTCACTTTGTAACACACGTTATAATGCTCTCCTAGCTGCTAGCGTGGCACGCCCTCGTACTCTGCTTCTGACTGGCTAGTAGTCCTTAACTAGGTATTGCGCATGTGCAATTCACAACAACGATTGAATAGAAGTGAGATGCCTCACTCTGTACCTAAAACAGAGAGCTCATGTAAACCTATTCTGATATAACCTGTAAATACAATTAAGAACCTGAAAATGTGCATTATATGAGCACTTTAAAAATGACCTTGGGAGTATCATTGATGATGTTTTAAGAAAAGTAACTGTCAAAAACATATGAGTATCAAGGAAATATAAATGAATTCATTCTAGGCTAAATGCCATCAGCAGATTTTGTCCATATTAATCTGTATTATATATTTCTAAGTATTAAGGAAAACATTTTAGGAAGGCCTCTGCTCAAAAGATTGTACCATCTTAAAGTTGATCACATTCTGAAAATGTGTATTTTATTTATTTTTTGATTGCCAGTTACATGGTAGTGGAATGCATCCAGTTGACTTCTATTTGTCACAGCGTTTTGCTATCTGTCCTCTAAATGTCCCATCTTGGTATCTCCATCGACTGTTGTGTCTTGCTCGTGCCCAGGACAAGAGGATCTCCAAATGTCGCCACCCAGCAGATTATCTAGAGATTAGAGGGCCCTTTTGGTTACTTTGCATGGCAGCTGAATTCTCACTATATTACAAGATCAGACGGGAATAGCAGGATCACATATCATACACAAATCCAACTTGTCTGGCTTCAAGTAATGCAGTTGGGTCCAAACAGCAACAAACTGAACCAATCAGAGGCCAGTGAGGCGCTACTAGCAGCTACAGCCACCTTGGTTTAAGTGTGTGTGACGGCCACGACTGTTTGTCAAAACAACAATGGCAGACATGATAGACATAAATCACCTGCCCTTTTCCGAACAGATTTTAATGACAGCTTCTCAAATGGTTTTGTGTAACAAACCATCTCCTTTTGGGCCCTATTTTGACCAAAGGCCTAGGACCAGTGCCCCCAACCCTCCTGTCGGGGCCCTTCCACATTAGGAGTTTCCCCCGTGTTCTCCATTTCAGTGCTACATTCACAATACATTAGCCTGTCTTAGCATCGAACACCGGTTTTCCTTGTGTGTAACTTGGTGCCACTTGTGTCACACTGTTTATCTAATATCTTGTTACGTTTTTGCTTCAAATGACACCGATTGCGGACATACAAGCGCACGTGCAGTTTACAACGCGAGGATGTCCGACAGCTCTTGAAGGCAGCATCGTTCCTGCGAGCGGAGGCACTTTTCTCCTCCTATCAGTGCCATTGTGTGACAGAGTCTCGGGGAGCGAGGAAGACGGCTTGTCCTTCTGTAGCCGACAGGACTGTTTAAGGCTGAATCCCATTTCTCTATCTTACCCCTACCCCTTGGCCCTTACCCCTACCCCTTGGTCCTTGAAACCAAGGGGTAAGGGGTAGGGGTGAAAACATACCCCTATGAAATGGGACACCACTTGGTTACATCACCATACAGTATTGATCACAAACTTCCAAGATGCAATACATGTGCATACACGTGTATCATGTATACATACATATACACCCTGTATACATGGTGTGTTGTATATCTGTTTCAGTTATCACCGTTTTGAATGTCATTGATGCTCAGAAAAACATTTTGTTAACAAAGATCTGTCTTTATTGCCGATAAATTAAACATAACAGGCAAAAACATGACATAAAATGATGTTACAGAACCATTATCAACTATTAGAACCATACCTAACATGTCACACACATAAAAAAGGCTTCATATGTGTAAAACTAAAAAAATACACACAAAACCACAAACAAACAAATTAACTACAGCTGTTCTGATATTACAGACCAGTCTGATGCCTGTTGGCCTCACATTTCATCAGTGTCCCATATCAAAACATACAACGATATACAAGTGCATGAACAGGAATTAATTACAAATGATTACAATAATACAGTAAAAATGCAATAATGAATGGGTACAACATGAACACATGAATTAGGAAACTTCTGCTCGTTTTCAGCCCCAAAGTGGATCAGCTGCTGTGTCCTCCTGTGTGATACAGAGCGGTATGTAAAGCACGTAGCGATGTATCATAGACCGTTAATATTAATATGTATATACAGTCTATGCGATGTATACAGTCCATTCAAGGCAGAGAAATGCGGGACTGTTGTTCAAATCAACGTTAACGTTAGCGGTTAGCGATTAGCGTTAGCGCAAGCTAGCGATTTTTAAAAAGTTTCAGTTAGGAACATGGTTGCAAGTATGTACAGAACTGCATAGACCACAAAACAAGACTGTCGTAACTTTTAAATCAATTATTTAAGCCGAAAATACTTACATTTATGTGTCTCTCTGGTCAATGCGGCAGCCATTGTTGTTGCGTGTGTGTTTACAAGTGAGGTCGCGTCCACACTTCGTTTCAAGGGCTATACACCCCTTGATCTATCCCCTACCCCTCGGTCGTAATAAGACAGTGGTTCTCAACCGGTGGGGACTCGCTCCCGGGCGGGCGCGAGTAGACTACAGGATGGGAGGGGAAAAAAGTCAGAGCAGAGAGAAGACACAAGAGCTGCCTAGCAACTTTTACTGGTGTTTTTGGAGACTTTTGTAGTGTTTGTAGACTCGAAAGCACGAATCACTCTGCAGTTAGGCCTACTGTGCTCAACCACGGGAGCTCAGTGAGCCCCTCTCCCGTCCAAAAGCACTCACAGTCAGCAGTAGCCTCGCGCAGCAGGCACAGCCTGCAGTCAGAGCAGAGAGAAGACACACACCCCTCCGCGTCCAGGCTGCAAATGAATCACGTATGCGCATGGCCGCCGCACGTAAATGTGTTATGCCAGTAATCATCTCCGTTACATATCAAACATGGACCAATTAAAATCGAGATATTACTGGCCCTTTGCGTAGCTGACGTCATTACACCAGATACGTTGTAAGCGCAATCCCCGCGAAATTCAAAGTCAAAATGACAGCAGCGGTGTCCGCCGACATCACAGCGGTGAGGGACTCCTCTAAACTCGATTTTAATTCAAAAAAGAACTAATAGCAAGATGGAGGTCTAGACTACCGCAGCAAAAGGGACAAAAACTCGTCCGATCGTTTCAAACTGACTGGTTTGGAAGAAAAGATGTGGCTACGTGGCTGTGCTAACAGTCAGCGGCTGGACTACTACGGGGTCCTGGGATCTGAACAGTCAGCGGATGGACCTCTACGGGGTCCTGGATCTGAACAACCTGCCCGCAGCTTTAACCACGCATATAAAACCGTCAGCTCATATAATACCGGCAACTACAGCTTCGCACATTTTCCACCCTGAAACGGATCCAAACATCCTGTCGGAACCGGACCGGGCCACCACGTCTTTCAGCCCTCGCCATTCTGTCAATTGAGAGTCAGAGACTATGCGAACTGAAGGCCCGTAAAGACGAGTTTTACAACGCAATGATCGCCATCTTCACGAGGAAAGAGCGTCGGATGGATTTTATGTACAAATAATCTCCCGATTGGTGAGTCAGAAACTATTCTGGGCTTAGTGAAGCCGTCTGCCTTCATATTCAGAGCAGTGTGTGTTTTCATTGTTGCTGACTGGGACTGACAAACATAATTGGCCGCTGTGCAATAATTAGAACAAAGATGGTTTCATAACTTGCATTCTGATGCTGGACATTAACGTGTGTGTGTGTGTGTGTGTGTGTGAGAGAGAGAGAGAGAGAGAGAGAGAGAGAATATGTCACCCAGAGTATTTGTCTGAAATCTTAACTTTGCGGGAACTGTCATTGCGGTCTTCAAATCAGCGAGTTTTAGAAGTCCTAAGGTCCAGGTATAAACAGTGTGGTGATCAGGCTTTTGCGGTTGCTGCCCCGAGACTCAGGAACAAGTTACCCCCCCTCCCGATATTTGCACTGTTACAGATGTCGCTCTTTTTAGGTACAAACTCAAAACATATCTGTTCAGTCTGGCTTTTAATTCGTAGCAGCGGTGTGACGACTTCATTCTTTTGATTTGACTGTTTTCTATGCTCACTCTTTCTATTGGATGATGTAATTTTACTCATTCTGTTAAGCACTTTGGACCATGCTGGTTGCTGTGAAGTGTTATATAAATACATTTAGATTGATTTTGATTGATAGATTGATTGGAAATGTCTTGCTATCGGCCGTGCGTGTGTGCCGCGCTTGTGCGTAACGTTTAGCCTACTGTTTTGATTGAGTTTTAGCCTAAACAATAAATTCGGTAATCTGGCTTTCATAACTCAGTGCCTAGCCTTTTACTGACATCACCGCACGGCACTGATGACACTATGTGGCTTGCATCTCTGTCCTATTTGGTCGATATATTTGACCGCTTGAATGGCCTCAACCTGTCTTTGCAAGGCCGCGAGAAAACACATTTTGCTCCTTGCGGACAAAGTGCACGCCTTCACACAAAAACTAGACCTCTGCATCAGTCGAGGAACGCGTCGACATGTTCCCCAGCCTTGCAGACTTTATCACCGATGCAGGCGCATCACATGATTTCTCCTCCCTATTTCAGTCAGCGTCTGAGCACCTGTCAGCAATGAGAAAACAATTTGCGGCGTACTTTAAAGAGGATTATCGATCTTTTGCGTGGGTTCGAGATCCGTTTGTGTGCACAGCAAACGAGCTATCAATTGATATGCAGGAACAGCCTATTGAGCTGAAGAGTGACAGTCGACTGAAGGAACTCTTTAGCTCCTGCCCTCTTTCGTCATTCTGGGCATCATTGATGCAGGAATACGCTGAACTCTGTGACGTCGCCTTGAAGATTCTCCTTCCTTTCGCGTCAACATATTTGTGTGAGGCAGGATTCTCAAAAATGACTGCACTCAAAACTAAATACGTGTCGTGCACAAATCGAGGATGATTTGAGGCTATGTTTATCAAACATTGAGCCAAGAATTGAGGATCTTTGCAGGGCAAAGCAGGCTCAGGTCTCACATTAATATCTCCAACCTGCCAGCTTCTTTACAAAATGCAGATGATGCCTACTATTAGACCTAGTGATAATAACAATAATAAAGCATAAATTAATATCAGAGGTCTGGTGCCAATTCCCAATTATAGCAATAGCCTAGTAATGATAATAGGCCTACTGATGATGATGATAATAATAATAATAATAACAACAATAAAGCATGTAACCTCATATAAATATATAGCAATAGCCTAGTAATGATGATAGGCCTAATACTACTCATAATAATACTAATAATACTAATAATAATAATATCTGCAAGCTCACATTAGAAGTCTGGTACTACTGCCAATTATAAAAATAGCCTAGTAATGATAATAGGCATACCTACCGCTACTGATGATGATAATAAAATTAATAATAATAATGTGGGCCTAAAAATAATAGCCTATCTATCTATCTATCTATCTATCTATCTATTGTTTGTGGTGTGTGGGGCGTAGGGCACTAGGGCCCCAACTGCAATGAACCAGCTTTGGGGGGGCCCAGCTTGCAAAAGGTTGAGAACCCCTGGTCTAATGGACCAAACCACAGAGCAGGAAAAAAGGCTCGCCAAACTAGTTGCAGCAGATATTGCCTTAAAAAAAAAACAGGAGGAGGTTACTACTCTCACAAAGGTAATTGCTCGCAAGGACAGGCATGTAGCAAAGTTAAGACAAGAACTAAACAATGTCAAAATTGAACTTTTGGACGAAAAGACCAGCAGGGCTAATGAGAAGAGTGAATCAGAGAAGATAATAGCGCTTCTCAAGAAGGAGTCTCAGGAATATCTGAACAATTTCTCTGTAGAGAAGACGTTCAGGGAGCAGAAGGAGAAGGAGATCAAAAAGTTAATCAACACAGAGACGGACAAAAAAGAATTGCGTCATCAGGTCGAGGAGTTGACAGGGAATAACCGTTATGCCCTCAAAACAATTGAAGAACAGAACCAACTGTTGGAAAAGAAGGACAAAGATATCAATTTGATAACAGAGGAGTTAAAGACAGTGAGAACATCTGCAAACTATTGGAAAGAGGAAGGACAAAAGATGATGTCTTTTAAAAACAGATTTAAGACCGTCCAAAAACAATGTGAGAGACAACTGAATGAACTTAAACAAAAGGACATCTATAAGAAAGAAAATCATCTATTTTCAAAGGAGATAGCGATGTTGACAAGCAAGAATGAGGAATTGACTGTTTTGTTTAAGAACCTGGAATACGATATGGAATCTGTGCGTCAAGAATATAAATCCCTAGTAGTGTATATCGAAAATCAGGAAAAAGAGGCAGAGAAACAGCGTAAGCTCATTGAAAACTTGGAAATGGAACTCAGCAGTTGCAGTGGACTCAAAATTAAACTCCAAAATAAGCAGAGAGAGCTCACCAAGCACACTATGGCCAGAGACAACGAGATTATCAATGTTAGAAATCTGATTACTGAGTCAGAGAGCCAGCAAAGACTGCTAACAATCCAGATTGAGAGTATCACGACTGAGAAAAAACTCCTAACGGAAAATTTCTTTAAGGCTCAGACGGAAATGGATAGTATGAACAAAACAATTCAAAAACTGCGTAGAAAACTGAAAGGCAACTGCCGTGAAGCCGATTTAAAGACCACAGAGCTGGTCAAGGTAAAGATGGATTTGGATTCTCTGAGATACCAGCTGGAAACCGTGAGGGAGCAGCTGGCAGAAACAAAGATGTCACAGACACTTTCCATAGTTTCTGCTGATAAGGCCCATCAGCTGGCAGAGAAGAAATTGGCCAAGATTGCAGCAGAAAAGGAGAAGTTGGAACTCGAGGTGCAGCAGTACAAGGAACAAGCTGTGCAGCAAACACGGATGCTCAACCTCCAGGATGCCGAGAAGGCCAAGCTAGAAGAAACGATCAGGGAATATGCAGATATAATCAAGTCTCTCAGGCCGCAGATCAAGAGACTTCAGCTTGAGCATAATGTAAAGGACACAATACTGCAGCGGCATGCAGCTAGTTCACGCCGAAAGACAACTAGGTGTAAAAAGGGAAATCAGAAAACCATTGTAAAACTGTTGTTCAACCAGCAGAGACAGTACGTGCTCTCTTATGCCTATGCAGAACGTCAAAGACACAATACTGCAGCGGCATGCAGCTAGTTCACGCCGAGAGAGAACTAGGTGTAAAAAGGGAAATCAGAATACCTGTGTAAAACTGTTGTTCAACCAGCAGAGACAGTACGTGCTCTCTTATGCTTGAGCATAACATCAAAGACACAATACTGCAGCGGCATGCAGCTAGTTCACGCCGAGAGAGAACTAGGTGTAAAAACGGAAATCAGAATACCATTGTAAAACTGTTGTTCAACCAGCAGAGACAGTACGTGCTCTCTTATGCTTGAGCATAACGTAAAAGACACAATACTGCAGCGGCATGCAGCTAGTTCACGCCGAGAGAGAACTAGGTGTAAAAAGGGAAATCAGAATACCATTGTAAAACTGTTGTTCAACCAGCAGAGACAGTACGTGCTCTCTTTGAAAAACATAGGTGGACAAAATCTGAAAAAGAAAAAGGAGATTGAGGATCTGAAGTCCTAACCACTTAGTAGGTTTTCTATTCAGCAATGCCCACAGAACGGTAGGGGAAACACAGATGTCTTGGTCAAAGTGCAGAAATCTTCTCGTCTAGCAGGGGTATTATGAAAGAGTGCATGCAATGCCCTGAGCACTTTCTCCAGCTGCCAGACACTTAAAGTCCATGTTACAGGTTTAATTTTGCAACGAATATGTGCAATTTGCTTGTTGGTATTAAATATTTGAACTGTTATCCATTGTATTTGATGGTGTTGGATATCGCAAAATTGAATATAATACCAAAATTAGGCACAATTTTACAGTGTTTCATTTTCCCCCCACAATGCATTGCATGACGTCACGCTGGGGAGATAACAGAGCAGCCTGCGTTGTATTTACCACTGGTCTGGCCTAATATGGCTTCTAGTCTTTTAATATTAAGAGTCTATGGTCTCGATCGAGTCCATGTGACTTTATTATATTTATAATAATATTGGAGGGAAAGTGAAACACAGCTTAGACGGGATGTTGTTTGGCTTTTCACAAGTTTAGACCGATAGCTAACGCTGCGCCGCCGGACGTTAGCACAACAGCGTTAGCCTAGCCTGCTAGGTAAATATTAAAAGGTAAATATTACGACTGCCTTTGGTGTTGCCTATATATGCGTCCATGTTGTCAACATCATACATGTGGCATTAGTGCACCTTTTGTACCATAATTGTATTGAATGAAATAGTAAGCTTCGCTCCTACGAGATTGGGGGGGTTGTTACGTTACACACAAAGCTAACTGGCTATAGTTAGCCTGTACGGATGCTAGCGGATATAGCTAACGTCGCGTAGCCAGCCAGCAACTTCGGCAGTAGAGTTTCGGTAAGCTAACACGACCGCATTGTCGCCCACAATCAACCTGCAGTGATGTTTGAAATATAAACAATTACAATACTGGTGCGTGCTGGTTGGGGAGGACCATGATCCTGTCTGAAATGTAACAAACGGATTTAGGGATCTTCAGATCAGCTGATCGCAGGGCGAGCTTCCCGACCGGAGGGGCTCGCTCGCCTACAGCACCCGCTCTCCACCGCAGCTTCGCCGCCACACACACAAGCACCGGCCAAACAGCGACACATTTTCACCGGAGGAAGAGGTAAACACTTAGAAATAACACTCGGGATGCCTTCTATTACTATATCTAGATAAGTGTACCAGTACTTATCTGAACTAACGACATGATCCCTGTCACTAGATCGAAAGAAAACGTTGACGTTCACTCGGTGCTATTAACTGACAGTAAAAAGTAAAGTCATTGTATGTACTGCTGCGTTGCTAAATAAAGGAGATAAATGAAGGAGACTTCCCCACAATCTTGACAATTCCTCATTTGCCCTCTCACGTCTGGTAGGTTCGTAATTATTTGGCTGCTGGCCTTTCCTCCTCTTCCTCATCCCAGTCAGTCACCGTAGTTCTAGTGCTAGGCTCAGACTTAACTCCCCTACGTGACGTCATCGCCGAATTGACTTCATAAACCCCGCGAACACCAAAAAATGACCAAAAACTAACTTTTATCACTATTTGGAGACATTTTTAAAAATGATATACATATCTTGAGTGTTTTTTGTACCCAATAATCAACAGTGGTGGTTAACTTGCAACATGGGCTTTAAGCCACTTTTGAAGGCATTGTGGAGTGCCCACAGCTCCCCACCACAATCAGTTAACACATCTCATTTCTGACACCACTACTTCAGATTAATGTCAGACTGGATTGATTAAGCAACGTGAGCCATCCCTATAGCTATAATGTATAGTGCGGCTCATGAGTTTATGAACCCATGCTAAAGTTGACTAAAAAGAGGTATAAAATAAATAAAATCATCTTTTGGAAATTAATCTTTATGCCTTAATAAAAGAAAAAAGGTGATGATTTAACCAATAATGCACATGCAAGTCCAGTTGTTTGCTTTTGGTTGTCTGGTTCAGTGTCTCGTCAAACATAATTACAAACGCACTTCATTTTTGGACTTCTGTGATGAGCCTTTTTTGATATATGGCGCCAAATTTAGCCACGTATCTGGTCTTGTCTTTTCCACAGGTTAATGACTGTACAAGCCCCGAATCTGGAAACATTGCTTGAAACACTTCTTCAACCTCGTCATTTGACCTGTATGAGTGGTGGCTTGTCACGGTCCTCAGCACCCAAATCACCTCTGCTCGGAGTGTTGGCGTGGAGCCACAAATTGCTCGCAGGTCAACTGGTATTGTTGGCTGTGGATTTTCCATCGTAACATCCAGCGTTCTAGCGTTGATATTGTTGCTAGCGGTGGAAATGGTGGAGCAGAAACTAGCAATGGCGGGTTGCTGGCGTGCCTTTACGTAGTCCCTGTGTTTTTTGCTATGTGCGTGCGATTCCACCACTCTGATCCCCATTGTCCCAAGTTTAAAAAACTTCCGACACATAACGCAGTTCGCCTCATAAGCGTTTCCAGGCACCGACCTTAACCAAGAGTACTCGTTGTTTTCAAGCCATTTCTTACTGAATTTGCATTTCCCTATGTTTCTAGGTGGCTATCAACCATTGCTGTATTACCTGTATGCGGCGAAATTACGAATCCCGTAAAATTACGAATCTCACTGACTACGGCCACGCCAAGACCCTCCCACGAAGCAGCTCGATTGGTTGGAGTTAGGCATTTGACTTTGAGTGGTTTAGGTTAGGATAGCCGATTGGTCAGGGGGATAGGACTTGAACAAATGGGTTTATGTTACTGCGACAACGCAGCGCAAAGCCTACCGGAAAAAAATATTCGACAACAGATTGCCTGCATTTTCGCCGTGACATGACACAAATATATTTAAGACCTATCCAACCTGAATTTAAGACAATACATTTTAAGGCCTTATTTTTAGGAAAAGTGATTTAAGACTTTTTAAGGACCCGCGGCCGCCCTGCTGTGGGTAGTAACATTGAATAAGCTAAAGTCCCAGTAAGTCGGCGTGTTCCTTTAAACTGAACCCAATTTAAAAAATATACAATTGATAAACATATCAAACAGTAGCCTAGTGATGTTTTATAGTATACGCCATATATTATAGAACGGTACATATATTTGCTGAAAATGCATGCATGGCAATCACAAACAGCTTGATGTCAATCTGCACAATAAAACACAATCCCATTTACAACTCAGACAGGGCACTCAACCACATTTTAATGGGGAACTATGCAGTTCTTATAACTTAATTTACTGTTTACTGAACAGCTTCGGAGTCAATGGAATGGTTATATGACTTTTTCAGGTTGAATGGTGGTCATCTCGCTATACACTAGCGCCTGTGAGCAGAAAAACCACCCTTGCAACTTTTGGGCCGGGCGAGCCGGCCTCAGCATCAGGAAGTATCGTGTAATATCAGGTCTCGCAACAAATTGCTTCATGGTACTGCACACATAGGCCTATACACCCCCATTGAGGAACAAACTAGCTAAGAACAAGGTAGCAATGGAGTTTTTCACACTATTGTCATTGCTGAGCCAGCAAAAAAAAGCAGAAAGCTAGGAAAGCATTGTTGGAAGAACAGAGAAAGAGGAAACGACAGACTGACCGAGCGAGGAGTCAGACACAAGTAAGCATAGGAGCTGCCAAATATCTCTTCTGAAGCTGTAGGGGGGAGCTCTTTAGAGAAACCTGCAAGCAAAAGCGAGAAAACACCAAAGAAATTGCCAAAACTGCATAACGCCCCTTTAAAAAAGACTTACTGTCGCATAGTCGACAAATCACCGTATTGTCAGGAGAAGCAAGCAACAATTTGGGCTTCTAATAGCTGTTTAGCTTTAATTCCTAATGTAAACTAGCATGTTAGCAATAATTAGCCTATGCCTAGGGCTGCACGATTATGGCCAAAATGATAATCACGATTATTTTGATCAATATTGTAATCACGATTATTCTCACGATTATTTTTTGATTTTAACCAAAACAAATTTTATTGTCACATAGGCTGTTTATAAGTGCTTTCACATCTATATTATGTTGCAATCTTCTAGTTAGTTTTATCCCAGTAAGTACACACACGTCGGCACGACGTCTGCAAATGATCGCTTCATCTGCAATTGATAGCGGGTCATTTGGAAGCATCGTTAATTGAGCGCCTGGACGTCGTGATAGAAATCTTGCTATACATAGCAGCAACATATTAAATATGTCGGTAAAATGTATTACAGGTTCCTCAGTTGTTCGCAGGTCATTTAGAAGCATCGTTAATTGAGCGCCTGGATGTTGTATTATTGTTGTATTATTATCAGTTTGACCATAGATGAACGGAAGATTCACGAGTTTTGCCGTTTACTTTACTTTAGGCAGGTGTGGAGTTGGCAGATTTTTACTATGGAGCTAGCAGCTGTTTCTGCATCAACAATGTGCCCTGAGATGGTGAGCAGCTAGCTTTAGGTTGAGTAGAGAGGGACGTTGGATTCTGTGGTTTAGTTAGCGGCTAGTAAACACATTATTATCAATCTGTGATATTGTCGGAGTCTTGGTTTATTTATACAGTCTGTGGTCAGAGTGCTAGCTTGTGGAGTTTGTCATAAGAGGGCTTCCAATGTATTTAGTTGCTAGCCCTTTCCCTAGGTTGGCTCGTTTGGTGTCTAGCTTGGTGCTGTGTCTCAATTTCAAGTAATGCCCAGTGTGTCAGTCTCTGTTTTGTTAAACGCTATAAAGCCTATACGTTGGGCTTTATTTTTGTTAGTGAATATGTTTGTCTTTGCATGCTGTTGCTATGGCTGCACTACTAGTGCTAGTTAGCCACGGAGTAGGTACCATGCCAGTGACGTAGTAGATTGTGGAATTCCAACATGGCAGCGCCAGTGTAACAAAAACAACACTTTCAATTTACCATTTTATCCCTTTTAACAAATTCACCCGTTTTAATAATTGTACCAATGAAAAGAAATAAAATACATTTGTTATATCACCATTATTCAAATTCCAGTTCAGTTCATCTTTAACATTACACACACTGTTGATGTGATGGACAGTAAATCTGAATTCTTCCCAGCAACATATTCGCGCCACAGTCGACAATGGAAGGAAAAAGTTGCCAGTCTACGAAGGGTTAGGAGGGACGACTGCTTCGTTGATGTTAAACTCCATGGTAAGCACTATTTCATCTTAACGTAGCAAACGTTAGCTAAAACAGTATTTTGACGTTTTGGCACTTTCCACGAATGCGCGTTGTTTCCATATGGCAACAAGTAACCAACTACCTTCCCCCTTCAAATTTTTTTTTTTACATTTCTTTTTTAGCAATTGCATTATTTAAGCATTGTAGAGTAATAAAAACACATCAAGACATTTTTACCATGTTTAAACAATAATTCATGCAATTGGGTTAAGATCAGGCTAACATCGCACTAGCCGCCCCTTTTCACGCTCATTTAAAAATTTAAATACTCGTGTTCTAGCTAGCTAAATGTAGCTACTAATTTGACTAGCTAGCTAACCAACCATAACGTTAACGTTACACAGCCCATTAACGTTAGCTAACGTTAACGTTAGGTATATTTGAATATCCGTTATCGTTGATGCTAGCGCTAGTTAGCTAACCGTAAACGAGTGTCGCACCTCAGTCGTACTTTGCTTGTATTGGTTAGTTTTCCTTTTTTGGCTTAAATAGAACTGAAACCTCAACTGTGAATATAAAGCTGAAGACTTGTTATCGAATCCAATGGTTAGGTAAATTTGGAATATATTGTTAGCTAATCTGTCAACTAGCTAGCTAACGTTAAATCTTATTTTTAAAAGGTGAAGAAGTTCAGGGGGCGTCTAATTGCATGCTAACAGTTGTATTTAATATGTTGTGATTATAAGGTTTTATTTTTACCCTGCTTATCACCAAATGGCACTATCTAGCTATGTAAAACAGTTTAGTAAGACTGTGGTTAGTTTCTGTACACTCTGCACGGTTCGGAGTGCCAACGGTATATTATTATATAACGTGCGTGCCCCAGCTGAGGGGAGGCTTACAGTGGCAGACTTAAAAACAAAAAAACACTGGTTTAAGCTTGTAATAGTGTTTTTGTACATTAGCCCTTAGACAAAAGTAGGATATTATCTCAAAATATAGCTACATGATCATTTTTTTGTATTTTCAGAATAGTTTTTAATGTGTTATAGTGTGCTATTTTCTATAATAATTTGAACTATGTAAATTGTCTGAGTACCCTTAAAAGTGGTTCAAAAATAAAATCTCTCTTACTTTAGCAATTCATGTAATTTAGTAAAGATATTTAAAGTAATTTTGTGTGACCTATACTGACCAGTTCTGTTAAATGGGTTAATGCAGGATCAATTGATCAGCACACTTCCTGAAATCTATTCTACGTATAACACATGTCAGGAAGATGTGCCTGAGATTGCATCTGTATAGCGGATGTTGGGATAATGTATAATATGCGTTAGAACGATTTATATGAGCCTGCATCTGTACCATGTATTATATACGTTAGAACATATGAGGGCCGCATCTGTACGATGTATTATATACGTTAGAACAATGTATATGAGCCCGCATCTGTACGATGTATTATATATGTTAGAAAGATTTAAATGAGCCTGCATCTGTACAATGTATGGCATACGTTTAAACGATGTATGTGTGTGTATATGTATATATATGTCGCGGAAAGAGCGGCTGCATGTCGCAGAAACTTATAGCAGCGACGTCCCGGGGGACGTCGTGCCAGTGAGCAAACGACCAAACTACTACATATCCCCGCCGTATTTTGATTACATTGCCAGTAAGACGTGGAGACGTATGTATGCTTACTGGGATGTTGTATAGACATACAGCTGCAATACACTTAATGAGCTATCTGAAAAAAATGGCGTTAGATAATATATAATATACGTTAGACGATGTATATGAGCACGCATCTGTACAATGTATTATATACGTTAGAACGATTTATATGAGCCCGCATCTGTACAATGTATTATATACGTTAGAACGATGTATATGAGCCCGCATCTGTACAATGTATTATATACGTTAGAAAAATGTATATGAGCCCGCATCTGTACAATGTATTATATACGTTAGAACAATGTATATTGTCCCATCCCAGGTTTACAAACAGTATGATACTTATGTCAAGGACTTCCTTTGGGACAAGAAGAAACCCAGGATTAGCATTAAGAAAATGTGCTGCGCAAGGGATGTAGGAGGCATGGCCCTCCCTAACGTAAGGTTGTATAATCTTGCATTCGAAATGTCCAGGTTGTCTAAATATTTTGAAAAGGGAGAGACAAAGCTGAGTTGGATGAATATTGAAGAAGAATTGGTGAACCCATTCAGTCCAATAGATGTCCTTTCCCATGGTAAAACGGATAATAGACAACCTCTCCCTGCAAATCCAATATTAGCACATTCTAAACTAGTATGGAAGGAGATGCATAAAATGTGTAAGATGTCACATTTAAAACAGTTATACTCTTCACTGTGGTTTAATCCATCCATTTGTATTGGAAGAAAAACAGTTTATTGGGAAGATTGGCTGATGAAAGGAATACGTACTGTGGGTGATCTATATACAGATGGGGCGTTTATGTCTTTCTCAGATATCATGCTGAAATATAATATTAAAAAAGATAGTTTCTGGAAATATTTACAAATCAGAGACTGTATTATTAAAGACAATTTCATATGTAAGGATAATCCGATACAAGACCTTAAGGGCCCAAGCAAAATCAAATATAAAGCATCTACATTTTATAAATTAGCTAATAGCATACCTGGGGATGTGTGTAAAAGTCTTGGGATTGTCTGGCAGAGGGACCTTGGTTGCATTTTTAGTGATGAAGAATGGTCGAAAATACTTTCAAATAATGGTAAATATATCAAAGAATCGAGAGGGAAATTTACGCATTATAAGATGATACATAGATTTTATTTCACCCCATCCAGGCTACATAGAATGGGCCTGCTGGCCAATAATCTATGCTGGAAGTGCAAAATGGAATCAGGAACTTTTATACATGCGATATGGGAATGTAAATGCATCTCCCCATTCTGGAAAGCAGTATTACAACACATTGGAAGTTGGATAGGGGTGGGGATACCCATGTCGCCGAGGCTGTGTTTACTGGGGGATCCAACAGTGATGCCTAATATGTCTAAACACCAAAACACTGTGGTGCAGGTGGGGACGGTCACGGCTGCCAGAATAATCCTCAGACTTTGGAAATCTTCGACTGTTCCGAATGTTAAAAGCTGGTTGGGATTAATGTTGGAAATAGTGTCATATGAACAAATGCTGGCTAAGCTAAATGATGACATAGAAAACTTCAAGAAATCTTGGAACTATTTTCTTTCCTGCAATACTGGGACAAGTAAACTTCTTTGATGAACATCTGTTTTGAAGGTGTTGTTTACTGTAAGCTATTGTTCACGGTGGATGTTTCTGCTAACATCGAGGATATTTGTAAATGTCAATTTTCTGTGAAACTTGCTGATTTGATGTGCGCTGGCCTGGTTGCTCTGGTTGTTTTTGTTTTGTTTTGTGGGGGGGTTGGGAGGGGTTGTGTACTTATGTACTTATGTTGTGGAAAATAATAATAAAAACTTTAATGACAAAAAAAAGAACAATGTATATGAGCCCGCATCTGTACGATGTATTATATGAGTTAGAAAGATTTAAATGAGCCTGCATCTGTACAATGTATGGCATACGTTTAAACAATGTATGTGTGTGTGTGTATATATATATATATATATATATATATATGTCGCGGATATGACGAGCGGCTGCATGTCGCAGAAACGTATAGCAGCGACGTCCTGGGGACGTCGTGCCAGTGAGCAAACGACCAAACTACTACATATCCCCGCCGTATTTTGATTACATTGCCAGTAAGACGTGGACGTATGTGTGCTTACTGGGATGTTGTATAGACATACAGCTGCAATACACTTAATTAGCTATCTGAAATAAATGGCGAAGGATACATATATTTTTTTAAATGTATCTCTGAGAAAGCTCCTTAACTTCTTTTCAAAAATTAAAAGAGCTAGGGAGAGAGAGGGAGTGCCTCTAGGGGAGACAAAGATACACTGAAAAAGATCCACAAAGATCTTAAAAAGTAGATAAATAAAGAGAAATATCGGTATAAATGCGATATTGAAAATTATTTTAAAATAAATGATATGAAGAAAGTCTGGGAAGGAATGCGGTTAATGAGTGGTTATTGTTGGAGCTAAATCCTGCTCCATTCTTAGGGTTCATTCAATTAGCAGTCAAAATCTCAGATGTTGAAATGTGAATCCATTTTATTACATAGGATATCCTAGAGACAAAGTTACCTGGATCAAGCTGTCGCAGCTCTCCCCTTCCTTTGTCTGACTCTCTGGCTCTCAGACCCCCAGTATTATCTCACAAAGGGTGGGGTCTTGTGCTTATTCCTTATCTTTTAGTTGGGATGTGACTGAGGGTTTATGACCCTCAGAGACTTGCAAAGCAACAGAGCAGTTGGGCCATAAAGGGTGACTGAAACCAGAGACAGGGTGTCTCTAACATCATCAATTCTGCTTATGACACATTTGTAGAGCTGGGTTATAACAAAATGTACCAGAACATCTTATATTATAAAACAAAGTATTGCTAAACAACTTAATGCAACAAACAACAAACTATAAACTTATAACAACAAACTTAATGCATGACCCACATGTCTTCATTTATGTTGAAATAATGCTTTTACCTTTTGGCTTGAATGTATAATGCAAATCACCCACAATGTTTAAGCACATATAAAATTTTAAATCCCAACATTATGCAGGGAAAGGAAAGGTAAATAGTTTTCAGTTAAATGGCACAAGAGAATATGCTAATAACCTAAATCATTTTTATAATAGATTTGATAAAATAGACTTTTCTGATGAAAGACAAAGACTTAGGGAAATGATTGAGAGCACAGAGGATGATGATTATACCCTACAAACAACCAATCAGGAAGTGTATTGTATGTTTATGGGGCTAAAAGCTACCAAAGCAGCAGGCCCAGATGGACTGTCTCCAAAACTATTAAAAGGCTGTGCTTTTCAGTTGGCAAACATTTTTTCAAGTATTTTTAATTACTGTTTCTCTCATAAAGTGTTGCCTGATTTATGGAAACAATCTTGTATTATACCAGTACCTAAAAACAAAGCCTTTGAGTGTATGAATGATCTAAGACCAGTGGCTCTAACCTCCATAGCTATGAAGGTATGTGAGAAAATCATGTTGAATAGTCTGAAGCCTCATGTGGAGCAGTATCTTGACCCCTGCCAATTTGCTTATCAGAAAGGGAGAGGGGCAGAGGATGCTATTGTCTGTAAATTTGACAGTGTCTATGCTCACCTGGATGCAGGGGGACGGTGTGTGAGAATTCTATACTATGATTTTAGCTCAGCGTTCAATACGATACAACCACACATCCTTGTAAATAAGCTTTTGATGATGAAGGTTCCAGGTGTTATCTTGTTCATTTTAAATTTTTAGAAAACAGGTCTCAATTTGTTAAGTTAAACTCAAAAGTTAAGTCAGACAATATCATGTCAAACACAGGGTCACCTCAGGGAACTGTTTTATCACCTTTTCTTTTTACCATTTACACGGCAGACTACCGTCCACAGCAGGCTAGCTGTCAGGTTGTTAAATTTGAGATAAAAATGAGATAAAAGCCTTTGTTGATTACTGTGATATGCATTTCCTGGAACTCAACGTT
This sequence comes from Etheostoma perlongum, assembly GCA_026937815.1. Classification (NCBI taxonomy): domain Eukaryota; kingdom Metazoa; phylum Chordata; class Actinopteri; order Perciformes; family Percidae; genus Etheostoma; species Etheostoma perlongum. The sequence continues at coordinate 6,208,533 of CM049387.1, forward strand.
AAGAAAACTAAAGAATTAGTTATAGATTACAGGAGAAATAAGATCATAGCAGAGGCATTGGAGATCAAAGGTGTAGAAATAGAAAGAGTAAACACATACAAGTATTTGGGCGTTGTTTTTAATGACAGGCTAACATAGTCTGATCATGTTGACTCATTGATGAAAAGATTAAGTCCACGGGTCTACTGTATGAGGAAGTTGCAGTCTTTTAAGGTGAATACGGATGTGGTGAGAATGTTTTTTATGTCAGTCGTATGTAGTGTTTGGAGTTACTGTGTGGTGGGGGGGGGAAATGCTGGGTTAACTGAGAAGGCCAGGATTGATAGAGTGACTAAAAAGGGCTGGGAAAACGGTGGGAGAGTTAAATACAGTGGATCAGGTATATGACGATCATCTGGTAAAAATGACACAGAAAATAACGAGAAACCCGGGTCACCCTCTTCATGGTAATCTGAGTGGCAGAGTTATAGAGCGTATTGGTAGGCTAAGACCTCCTGTGACACAAACTAAGCGGTATGCTCTTTATTTTATACCTCAGGCTATTAGACAGCACAACAAGCACTTTAAACGTACATTTTTATAAGTTTTGTATTTTTATTTTATTTTTTTTTTTATCGTATTTATGTATAATATTTTAGTGTATTTGTGGTATTGTATTTATTCTCTAGTTTTTATGGGAAAGATGGCGAGTGTGAGCACTGTAATTTCCATTTTTATGGATGAAATAAACTTGACTTGACTTGACTTGATTATTCAAATTCCAGTTCAGTTCATCTTTAACGTTACACACACTGTTGATGTGATGGACAGTAAATCTGAATTCTTCCCAGCAACATATTCGCGCCACAGTCGACAATGGAAGGAAAAAAGTTGCCAGTCTACGAAGGGTTAGGAGGGACGACTGCTTCGTTAAGATGAAATAGTGCTTACCATGGAGTATAACATCAACGAAGCAAACGTTAGCTAAAACAGTATTTTGACGTTTTGACTACCTTCCCCCTTCAAATTTTTTTTTTACATTTCTTTTTTTTAGCAATTGCATTATTTAAGCATTGTAGAGTAATAAAAACACATCAAGACATTTTTACCATGTTTAAACAATAATTCATGCAATAGTGGGGTAAAGATCAGGCTAACATCGCACTAGCCGCCCCTTTTCACGCTCATTTAAAAATTTAAATACCCGTGTTCTAGCTAGCTAAAGCTTAAGACGGGCCTTGACATGTGCTGGTTTAAGCAGGGGAACCTTCCGGAGCCCCAGTCTGAGGGAGATTGACAGTCATGTTTAGCTTCTTCCATTTTCTAATGATTGCTCCAACAGTGGACCTTTTTTCACCAAGCTGCTTGGACATGCCCCCGTAGCAAACTACCAAACTACTACATATCCCCGCCGTATTTTGATTACATTGCCAATAAGACGTGGAGACATATGTGTGCTTACTGGGATATTGTATAGACATACAGCTGCAATACACTTAATTAGCTATCTGAAATAAATGGAGTAGGATACATATATTTTTTTAAATGTATCTCTGAGAAAGCTCCTTCACTTAACTCCTATGACACTTAACAGCAGACTGAAGTCTTACTGTGTATATTCTGTCTAGAATGAGCTTTATAAACTAAACCTGCTCCCTGTGTTGTTTTTTTTATAGTGTTGTCTGTTACTGGTGAGGTTGATTATGATAACACGGAGCAAGCACCACCACCACCACCATCACCCCCACAGGACGGCAGCTCGCCCGGACCCCCGACCCAAACCAGCCCCGCCCCCCTGTAAAAAGGGAAATCAGAATTCCATTGTAAAACTGTTTTTAAACCAGCAGAGACAGTACGTGCTCTCTTTGAAAAACATAGGTGGACAGATCGGTCGGCCGGACCCCCCAGACCTAGACCGGCCCCCCAGACTGGCCGACCAGAGCCCACAATCCAGACCAACCGGCCGGGTTCCCCGATCAAGACCAGCTGGCCAGCCGGACCCCCGACCAACACCGGCTGGTTCCCCGTCCCAGACCCCCCCGACCCCCGACCAAGACCAGATGGCCAGCCGGACCCCCGACCAACACCGGCTGGCCGTACCCCCCCGACCCAGACTGGCCCCTACTGACCCCCCGACCAACACCGGCTGGTTCCCCTGTCCCAGACCGGCTGGCCGGACCCCCCAGACTCAGACCGGCCCCCCAGACTCAACTTGTGCATAACGTCAAAGACATAATACTGCAGCCACATGCAGCTAGGTGTAAAAAGGGAAATCGGTCCCCTGACCCAAACCAGCCCGGCTGGCTGGACTCCCTAGACCCGGCCCCCCCAGACCCAGCCCGGCCCCCCAGACTGGCCGGCCGGCTCCCCCGACCCAAACTGGCTGGCCGGCCATACCCCCCCAACCCAAACCAGCCCCCCTGAACCCCGTCCCAGACCAGCCGGTCTGCTAGCTAGTGAACAGCTAGTTCACGCCGAAAGAACTAGCTGTAAAAAGGAAATCGTTCCCCGACCCAATCCAGCCCGGCTGGCTGGACCCCCAGACCGAACCCCCGACCAAGACCAGCTGGCCAGCCGGACCCCCCAACCAACACCGGCTGGCCGTACCCCCTGACCCAGACTGGCCCCTACTGACCCCCGACCAAGACCAGCTGGCCAGCGGACCCCGACCAACACCGGCTGGCCGTACCGGCCCCCCCCCCCCAAGACCAGATGGCCCCGGAGACCAACACCCGGCCCCCGACCAAGACCAGATGGCCAGCGGACCCCCAACCAACACTGGCTGGCTGGACCCCCCGACCCAGACCGGCCCCCCCCCGACCAAGACCAGATGGCCAGCCGGACCCCCAACCAACACTGGCTGGGTACCCCCCCGACCCAGACTGGCCCCCTGACCCCCCCAGACCTGGGCCCCCGACCCCCGACCAAGACCAGATGGCCCAGCTGGCTGGGACCGGCCCCCACCCAGTCCGGCCCCCAACACTGGCTGGCCATACCCCCAACCCAAACCGTACCCCCCGGCCCCAGACCGGCCGGCCCCCGACCAAGACCAGGGATGGCCAGACCCCCCGGACCCCCAACCAACACGCCCCCGACCCCCGACCAAGACCAGATGGCCGGACAACTAGTTCACCCAACCAACAACAGCGGACCCCGACCAACACTGGCTGGCCGTAACCGGACCCGACCCAAGACCCGGCCCCCAGACCGGCCCCCCGACCAAGACCAGATGGCCAGATGACCAACAGATGGCCGGCCAACGTACCCCCCCCCCAAGACCAGATGGCCAGCCGACCCCGACCGACCAACACCGGCTGGCCGTACCCCCCCCCAGACCGCCCCCAGACCCAGTTTGTGCATAATGTCAAAGACATAATACTGCAGCCGCATGCAGCTAGGTGTAAAAAGGGAAATCGGTCCCCTGACCCAAACCAGCCTGGCTGGCTGGACCCCCCTAGACCCGGCCCCCAGACCCAGCCCGGCCCCCAGACCGGCCGGCCGGCTCCCCGACCCAAACCGGCTGGCGGACCCCCACACCGGTCCCCCCCAGACCCAGCTTGTGCATAACGTCAAAGACACAATACTGCAGCCGAATGCAGCTAGTTCAGGTGTGAACTAGGTGTAAAAAGGGAAATCGGTCCCTCGACCCAAACCAGCCCGGCTGGCTGGACCCCCAGACCGGCTGACCGGACCCCCGATGCAGACCGGCTGACCGGACCCCCGTTGCAGACCGGCCAACCAGACCCCCGAGCCAGACCGGCTGGCTGTACCCCCCAGGCCGGCAGGACGGACCCCCGACCAACACCGGCTTTGCAATAGAGGTAAAACATTCTATCCTTAGATCTGTGTCGAATAAGACGTCCTCTCTGCCGTGTTGTTCACCCTCGGCTGAACACAGACTGTGTAATTACAGTTTATTTTGTCTGTCTTTGTGGGTTTGTATGACTTTGTTCTTTTGTTTGTTTGTGTGTGTGTGCATCTAAGCCACCTTGACTTATCAGTCTTATTTCCGTCAGCAGTTTGGACACGTGTGTGTTTATGCGGGGTGCTAAGGTGGCAGAAGAAGTTTCTAAATAATTAGCTTCTGACTTCATGGGGTAATTAGCTGGGCCTGTCATGTGTCTTCTGTCCATCTCATCTTATCTGCTGCTCAAGAGAAGAAGGCATGCTGGGTTTTTGATAACCTTGACATATGATGTGACATAATAATTCTAGCTGACCTTGATTTCCACATCCATGTGTAACAATGAATGCTGCTATGAAAGACTTTGTTGAGTTATAAAAAGTTATAAACTATGTATGATGCAGCCAGGATGGGATTAATATGCATTTTGCCTGTGAAGAGGTCAACATAGCCATTTTGTTCCTCACCTTCCCCTCTATTTCTATAACTGATAAGAATTGATCTGGTCAAGTCTGGCATTTAACATATGGGAAGGAGCTTCCTGCTACAACACCAGGAGGGGGCCTGCTGTCTCCTGTCCCCTGGGGTCTTAGTCTGGGCTAAAACAATACAATGTTGATTATGTTAGAATTTCACATTTACCGACAGACCCATTTGTTCTGTAACTAAAATGACCCCCAAAGGGGCAGAGTTTAGTGGCATGTTTATTCTCATTGGACAGCGAAGATGCGCCGCATGTTGCCATGCCAACGACGGCCCAATGAGAAAGGATTTGAATGCACTGGGTGAAAAGGAACAGCCCCCCATTGACCGCAATGTTAGTTATGAATTTCTAACAATAGTAAAACACTGTTTAAACTGGAGCTTTCAGAATACTTGCAAATCTGATTGTTTTAGCCCACAGGGATTTGTCACGGAAACACGGTTAAACAGTGGAATACCGGACAATGCTATTGAGCTAGCAGGACGCCACACATTCCGGGCGGATAGAACACTAGATGGCTCCCGGTAAGACCAGAGGTGGTGGATTGTGCATTTACATTAACAAAGCTTGGTGCACAAACTCTGCTATTGTTGGGAGACATTGTTCAGCTATCCTTGAGTTTCTCATGGTTAAATGTAGACCGTTCTATCTACCACTATTATCACTGCAGCCTATATTCCCCCGGATGCTGATGCCAAGTTTGCTATGAAAGAACTTCATGCAGCCATCAGTAAACAACAGACTGTTCACCCGGAAGCTGCGTTTATTGTTGTGGGTGATTTTAATCATTCAAACTTAAAGTCAGTGCTACCAAAATTTCACCAGCATGTTTCTTGTCACACCAGAGGAAACAAAACTTTAGACCATGTTTACACAAACATGGCGACACCCCTCCCCCACCTGGGACTGTCAGATCACCTTTCTTTGTTCTTCACCCCCAAATATATAAATACATATATAAATATATATAAATACAGCACATTTACAAATATGCACCTCTCATCAATCGCGTAAAGCCATCAGTGGAGACCATCAAGGTGTGGCCTGCAGGAGCAGATTTATCACTTCAAGAAAGGTTTCTACACAGACTATTGTATTGTATGTTTGCTTCTCAAACCACCAGTGGCTCTCACACGGACATTGACTGCTACACCTCCTCTGTACTGGATTATAGTAACACCACCATAGACAATGTTACAACCCAGAAGCAGATCACCACATACCCAAATCAGAAGCCATGGATGAACAGGAAAGTGCGACTCCTATTGAAGACATGCAATACAGGCTTCAGATCAGGAGATGCAAAGGGCCTATAGCACATCAAGAGCAAATCTGAAAAGGGGCATCAAAGAGGCCAAGCACTGCTACAAGCTTAAGATAGAGGGACACTTTACCAACACTGACCCTCGACGCATGTGGCAGGGCATTCAGGCCATCAGTGACTATCAGAGATGGCAAAAGTACTCACTTTCCGTACTTAAGTAGAAGTACAGATACTTGTGTTAAAAAATACTCTGGTAAAAGTGGAAGTACTGATTAAACTTCTTTACTCAAGTAAAAGTAACAAAGTACAGGCTTGGAAATTTACTTAAAGTATAAAAGTAAAAGTAGCCTTGTGAATGACAACCATTTTTTATGCAAAGCTACCTGGAGCACACAAATGTTACTAGAGAGCAGGCGGAGGAACTTCAGTGGACATGGGGAACCTGGTCTTTATATGGCAATGGCTACATTTTAAATGGATGTCTGCCAATAGGCCTAAAACATCACATATATGGTTATTATGACAGAAACTCCAGGTTAATAAGATTTTGACTCATGACACAAGATATGAATTCAGTTGTGATTCTGTGAGAATTCACAGATCCAGTTTCTATTTTTAATCTATTTTAAATGAATCTACATGTATGTGTGTGTGCTCAAATATGGATTCTGGAAAGAAAATAAAGGATTAAAATATGAATGACTAAACAGACATTAATGAAGAAGTTCCCCAGCACATTGGCCAGGAGTCCTTCTTGATGCCTACTGTCTCAAACATCTCTCTAAGATCAGCCGAGGATGATGGGAATGTCTTGCTGCTTGTCTGCCGGATCTCTGTTTTCTTCATTTTCAATCATGTCACTCTCCATACTAACACTTATGGTAGTATGCTACTATGCTAACGTTAGCACCATCAAGCAGCAATGATTTGCTGTGAATTAATGCAGAAAGCCAAATCTGTTTAGTTAGATTGAATATGGTATTGATGACGTAAAAAATAATAACGATAACTCCAGTGAAATGATGTGAAAGTTGAGGACTAGATTAGGACTGTATTTAAAGCTGATTCTGGTTTCCAACTTCGCCCCAGGTGTGTCTGTTAAAACACGGACGGAGACAACTCTCTAGCTAAGTTTCCAAGAACTATAGACCAATAACAGGCTTAAGTGAACTGACAACATGAGTTATATGACTTACAGTTCTTAAAGACGCACACACACAATCTCTGCTTATTATCCTCCGGACAGCTCTTTTTTTCTTTTCTCTTTTTTTTTTTCTCCGTGTGGCGCTACAAGCACCCGCTCGCGGTGTGAGTCCGCGCTACTCCGATATGACAACCTCTTGTACAAAACTAAAGTAACGAGACAATTTTGTAAAATGTAAGTAGAAGAAAGTACCAATATTTGTGTTAAAATGTAAGGAGTAGAAGTAAAAAGTCGGCACAAAAATAAATAGTAAAGTAAAAATATCAGAAAAATCTACTTGAGTACAGTAACAAAGTATTTGTACTTGTAGCTCAAACCCTCAGCCGACCACCTGCCAATCACACTCTTCTCCACAGATGTCTGCAAGGCACGGAGCAGGATCAGCACGCACAAGGCTGCTGGACCAGATAACATCCCTGGACGTGTACTCAGGGCATGTGCGGAGCAGCTTGCTGGGGACAATACGAACACTTATGCACGAATGCTGTTTGTTAACCTCAGCTCAGCATTTAACACTTTCATCCCAGCTAAGTTAATAGCCAAACTTGGAGACCTGGGCATCAACACCTCAATGTGCAACTGGATTTTGGACTTTTTGACCAACAGACCACAGAATGTTCGATCAGGCTCCAACTGCTCCACGTCCGTCGCACTCAACACTTGTGTACCACAGGGTTGTGTGCTAAGCCCGTTTCTCTACCCTCTTCACCTCTGACTGCAAGCTTGTGTACGAATCTAATTCCATCATCAAGTTTGTGGACGACACTACTGTGATTGGTCTCATAAGCAACAACGGTGAGACTGCCTATAGGGAAGAGATCAAGCACCTGGCCACATGGTGCACTGAAAATAACCAGCTCCTCAACACCACCAAAACGAAGGAGCTCATCGTGGACTTCAGAAAAGAGTCAAGAGGCACACACGACACCATCCACATCAATGGAATGGCTGTTGAGCGTGTCTCCAGTTTCAAGTTTCTGGGGATCCACATCTTGGCGGACATGTCCTGGTTAACCAACACCTCCTGCCTGGTCAAGAAGGCTCACCAGCGCCTTTTCTTCCTGAGGACACTGAGGAAGAATCAGCTTTCCCCGACTATCCTGGTGAACTTCTATCGCTGTGCTATAGAAAGCATCCTGACCAACTGTACAACAGTGTGGTATGGGAGCTGTTCTGTGGCAGAGTGCAAGGCACTGTAGCGGGTGGTGAAAACCGCCCAGCACATCACCGGGACTCCACTACCCTCCATCGAGCACATCTAGAGGAAACGCAGTCTGCATCGAGCTCGCAGCATCCTTAAGGACTCCTGTCACCCAGCCCACAGACTGTTTTCTCTCCTGCCCTCCGGTAGGCGGTTCAGGTGCCTCCGGACCAGAACCAGCTGACTAAAGAACAGTTTTTCCCCCAGAGCTGTCTCTTTATTGAACTCTAATCCTTATTGATCCCACTCCCCTCATATACTGATAGATTGTCCTCTCCCTCTTCACACCTGCCTCCATTTTGTTATCTGCAATACTATAATGTTCACCTGCACTGCTGACTGTTACTATAGTAACAACTGTTTATATCTGCATCTCTTTTGCACTACTTACCTTGACTGGCATTTCAATTTGCACTGCTTATTGTTTATTTGCAGTACCAATTGTTTACATATACATCTGCAATGCCGTACTTTTACTGGAAAATGCGATTACTTTCCACTGCACTTTAATTCGGATAGCTTCTGCCCAAACTTTATTTGTACTACCTTAAATCATTGTTATACTGCTCATTTTAGCCTAACTTATTATATATATATATATCTGTAAAAATTCTGTCCATAATAATAGCCGCCTGTATATATATTCATAGTACATATTCACCTGTAAACTCTGTAAACCATTAGTATATTATGTTCATTGTACATATCTGTAAAATTTCTACTTATAGTAATATCCACCAGTATATCCAGCTGTAAATCTTGCTCACAATACGTGTCATCTACATATTATATTCATAGGACAAATCTATCTGTAAAATTCTGTTTATAATAGTATTTATCTCTATATTTATGCAGTACATATCCATGTCCTGCACTTATGAAACCATTGTATATCCTGCACTTACTGCTATTGCACTTCTGGTTAGACCCAAACTGCATTTCGTTGCCTTGTACCTGTACCTGTGTAATGACAATGAAGTTGAATCTAATCAATCTAATAAGGAGTTAATGCCATCAAAAATATAGTTTGGTGGAGCTCAGACAGCTGCAGACTTAGGGACAACTGCTGCATTCATGTGATGTTGGAATATTAAATTTTTTTTTTTTTTTTTTAGAATTTATACCAACTCCCCTCAGGTCCAAACAACAACTCGGAGAGTTGTCGGAGTTGCAGAGTTGACGTAATGTTTTCATATTAGGCAAAACATGCTGGACTAAAGTAAAAATTCTTTATTAATTCAAGTGTTGCCTATCAATTTTTTGCTTACATTAATATTAATATTGATTTGTAATGTGATATTAGAAATTTAGATATCAGAATTAGCTGCTATCAATGTAGAGTGATCCTGATTAGAAAAGTGATTTATTAGCGTTACCCATGGTAACTAGTCAGGTAATGCAATACTTTAGTGGTTTTAGGGAATTTATTGGTGCAGCAACAAGTCTGGGACAAAATCAATAAAATCAATAATATAAAGTTAGTGTGTTGGGTGTCTTGCTGCGAAGCCTGCTTATTTATCAGTGTCTCTGTTCTGCTAAATCATGGCAAATGTCACTAATAGTCAGGGTGCAATTTGTGAAAAAAAGCAGAGTGATGTTACCGGTAAATCAGTGGCTAAGGGATAACCACCACTTGAAGACCAAAGTGGCACTTCTGGCAGCACTCTACAATAATTATTATACTCTCACTCTTTTTCTTTTCTCATTGCGCCCATTGTTCTATCTCTCAGTCTTCTTCTAGAAGTGTGAGATCCAAGTGTGGGGCACCCTCATGTGCCTGCAGACACACATGCACACACACAAACAAGAAAACCCATAGACACACACACAAGTGGTACTTTATGCATACAATAGAATGGACAGTTCTGGCACAGAATATTTGACACACACACACTTACAAAAAAACATACAAGTATGCTTCAGAGCACCAGAACAGGAAAAAACACCACTGTGTACACACATGTTAAGATGACAGGAGCCTTGACTAGGTGAGAAATAAACACGAACATGCACAAACAGAACACACACACAATCACAGAGCCAGGGACTAGAATAGTTGTGGCCCCGGAGAGACAGCGGCACATCACAGCGGATCAAACTCAACCCAATGCCTCAGGCTGTGATGCTTCCTGGGGGGCGCACGCACGCACACATACACACACGCGCACATACACACACACACACACACACACGCACACACAACAAATGTTTTCAGACGCTCTAAAATTAATCTACTTACAGTTGCAGTGAAACTAAATTAAAAGAAGAGACTTTCTTTCTTTCTTGTCTTTCTCGCCTGTGTGCCTGCTCCAGAAAGCAGTACTATAATGGTTCATTCATTCTCTAACTCTAGCCTGGAGCTGTGCTACCAAAATTTGTTTTGGTTAAAATCAACAAATAATCGTGAGAATAATCGCGATCAAAATTTGGATCAAAATAATCGTGATTATCATTTTGGCCATAATCGTGCAGCCCTACTGTCCACTGATGGAAACCGGCCCAAAACGGCCTCAGGGGGGAGGCTGGGGCCCGACTTGCTGTAAGGCGACTCAGTGGACGGGCAGAACTGCAGAGTACGGTACGGGTTGGCGTAGTCAAGCTCTGGCTTCCCGTTCGCTGCAAGGGGATTGGGTCGACACCAGGGGAAGGCGGGGCTAAAGCAGGAAGAGGAGCGTAAGGACAGAGCAGATAGTTGAGGACCTCTTGGTACAATTGGTTCACCACTGGGTTTTGTTGAAGCCGAGGAGGGCCAGGGAGCGGGGCAAGAAGAAATCAAAACCAAACACGAGTGCCAACATAAGGATGCACGTACACATAGACACAATGGAGAAAAAAAGCAACAACACCAGCAGCAATGGAACAAAACAACACAGAAGAAAAAAGGAGAGAGGAAAGAAGAAAAAAAAATGTAAATAATAAAACACTCATACCTAGGGCTTAAAGAAATATGGCAAACTCCAGTAAAAACTCAACAGATGGGGTAACTTAAGCTGAAAAGGTAGACTCATAAAATGATCAATAGAGAAATATTTGAAAAAACAACAACAACAACAGACAGAAGCAGTGAAATCAAACAGACATACAACAATTAGAGGTAAATAAACACATAAAATATGCAGGCCCCTGTAAAGACTCTTGGCGATGACAATTAAAACATAACATATAACCTTTACAGCATAGCCAGATTACCCGGGTTACTAGACATGCTCGGAGATGTGCGCCCTCTGAATCTCCACTCTCTGTGTTGAAGTATTTCATAAAGCTTCTATATTTCCAGTTTATATTCTGGTATATTAAGTATTTACAGTTAATTGGAAACTAATTGCCACACAGTGAGGGTTTGGGGCCCCAGCACAGTCTATGGTAGTCTAGCCTTGATGGAAAGACATCAACACATAATTACAAACTTCCTTTGTCAGTCTCAAACAGAGAGAGAATTTGTCTTTTTGCTAGGAAACAATTTGGGCATGACAGTAAACACGCTTACACCAGCTTGCTTTGCTGGGCTGGGTCAGTGTGTGTGTGTGTGTTTGTGTGTGTGTGTGTGTTAGTGTGTGTTCAAGACTGCACATGCTTCCAATGGGTATCTAAATATAGACGACTGATTAAATATAAAAAATGATCCGTAAAAAAATCTAGTCAACAGTGTGTGTGGTTGTGTGTTTGTGTGTGTGTTGTGTTGTGTGCATGACAGAACAGGAGCTTAATGAGCCTGAGTGTCAGACCCTCCGCAACTACATGCATGCAGGTGTATGTAGATGCGGCGTGTGTCACAATCACAATGGTGATGAGTGACTGACAGGTGGGTGTGTTCACCGTACTCTAAATGGTATTAAATACATAGACAGAGACCCTTTCTTTCCTACTAATACACCTACACCTACCTCTTCCTTCTGTACACACTCACACACACACACTCATTGCCTTACTCTCTCACCTCAGATGGATTCAGCGGCGCCTTCAATGTTTCCGCCATCTGAGTGATAATGTGTGTGTGTTATGATGTGATTCAAAGTCAGGTGTGTGGTCTGCTTGTTTTCCAACTTGCTTGTTTGTTAACTTGAAACTATTTGTATTAACCTTGAACCATGCTTCAATAGCTACTTTGTGTTTCACAGTAATAAAAAAGTCATTGTAAAACAAAAGGAAAAGAATCTGACAATCAGAGTGCTGTCATGACTTCCATTCACTGACACAAAGCTGGAGATGATGGTTAATTATGGTTAATTGGCTAATTGACACTTCCTCCAATGTGATGAAGTTGTTGCTGTTGATAATGTATGCCCTGTATCACTTTGTCCCCTTATTTTTTTGCCCGTCTTTATTAAACACTTGTGGTGTTTTCTGTGTTTGTGGTGTTCAGGCACTGGCGACGGAGGATGCAGAAAGGGACCTAGCAACCACAGTCATGGGGATTTATGTGATCCGAAGAGATGGGGATCAGGAGCCTGAGGACGTTGGATTTGTGATTGAAGGCGTCAAAGTCCTGAACAACTTGGGCAGTGTCATCCTGAGCTTTGTCATGCTTTTTGGGCTCATTTATGCCCTTGATCTGAGTTTTCCAGACAACCTCAAATACACCTTTGAGTTTTTCCAGAAGATCATAATGAATTTGGATGGGCACAAGCTGAATGCAAAGATACAACAGCTGAAAATCAAGTTGTTTGCATAAGATAACAAAACCATGCGACAATCTACCTTGATGGAGGGTTTAAGACTGCGATTACTTGGACTTGGACAAGTGTTTACACCCAGAAAGTTTGCCCATTTCACCTCTCCATAATTTCAACTCTACCTCCTTGGTGCCATTCATCTCTACTTCTTTGATATAATGACTCTCGAGATGGATTGAAATTTATCTAAAAACAGCTCAACACACTGTATTTTACTTTGTAAGTGGCCAGAACTCTTTTTTATTATTATTATTTTTTTTAATGTTGCAAATTACACTACCGGTCAAAAGTTTGGGGTCACATAGAAATTCCCATTTCACTCCATTGTAGACAGAATGCCAGCTGAGATCAGCTGCATTGTTTTTTTAACCAGGGCAGCCGTTTTCAGATTACATTATGTGCTTACATAATAGTAAAATGGTTCTCCAATGTTTTTCTAGTTTTTTATTTTTAAATGATAGATTAGTACACAGAATGTGCCTTTGGAACATTGGATGAATGGTTGCTGATAATGGGCAATGTAGATATTGCATTAAAGATCAGCCCCCCCCCACCCAAATTAGCAGGTATTCTGTCTATAATGGAGTGGTATGGAAATGTATAAGTGACCCCAAACTTTTGACCGGTAGTGTACATTTACGTGAAATTTTATTTAAATGACTTCCTTGCTGGTTATAACATGCAGAATGTTTTGTGATTATTTTTTTCTTTTGCTAGTCTTAACAATGGGCCACAAAACTTTATGCTAACAGCTATGATAACACACCAACCACCAAGACTCAATTTTTTTCAATTTAAATGAACCGTGGTGGGGAATTTAGTATTTGCCTATTGGTTGTAGATGCCAATTACAAAAAACTTTTTTTCTCTTTATGTAATGGTAGTTCAAGGCAAGCAACTATACTTATCCAAATAGTTTTTGCATTGCATTTGGCTGCAGGTCATGAGTTTGACACATGTAAGCTATAGTGTCTTTGTTGATGAGATTTGGGGTAGCTGGGCATTCATTTGTACATTGTACCATTCATTGTACCAGTATACTGTTCATATGCTTGTATTTTGTCTAGTAAAAAAGATTAAGACCTTGATATTGTTTAAAGATGCCCTCCAGACATTATTAGTGTTAAAACGGATACAAATATGCATGGAACAATAATTTGTCTTGGTTTATTTACGCCGAAAAAGTATACTTTTCACATGTTAAGCCTTAAAAGGGGAATTTACTCCTACCTCATTAGAATTTCCAGAATCTAAGTTTTCCTGCTGGACGCAAGATGTCCAGTGGTGCAGTAACATTCACATGTTATTGTGTGCATGTGTTACATGCAGGAAGTACTGCACACCCATGTTCCGTGTATGTGCACTTTACAGCTTTAAGTTTCTACATCACATTATTATTAATTGAATATTGGATTAGACTTGAAGTCCAAATGAGTGATATTACAAATTGTGCCAGTAGGCCTGCCCCTTGAACCTGGATTTTTACTAAACTCGGAGTAAATTCCCACTTTCAGCAGAGCAGTGTGAAAACAGCCTTTTGTCTCAAACTCTGCACATGTTTGAGATTCACTGTGTAGTGATACTCACTTGTGAAGTTCACATATAATTGCAACTATGTTTCGTGAGCTGTGGAAATGTGTGATAATATGTGAATTTCCCCTATTTTACATCATTCAGCACAGTGAAGCTCAAACATCAAACAAGAGGAACAAGACAAAACATTTGAGTGGAGGGTCTCTAAGTTAAAGATTTTCAAATCTTAATGTATTTCAATAAAAAAGTGTCAACCAGGTTTGTCTCATGTGTATGTTTATGGGGGATCAAATTAAAAATTAATTAAATATTTTCTTTTCTGATAATTATGTACATTTGAGTTGGACAAATGTAAATCAATTTCATGTAGTTAATGTAATTATTTTATTTCAGTTGAATTTGTTAAAAATTTGTTAGGCTAACTCAATGACTTACTATTGTATCTATTTGAAAAAAATTATTTAGTCTCGCTCATTTATATTCTGTTGTATCTATTTGATATAAATTACTTAGGCTAACTGATTAACATTCTGTTGAATGGATTTTCTTAGTTTGAGTTGGGGCTACATATACAGTATTTATTGGATGGAAATCCTGCCCACAATTTAATTGTGTTCATCCAATGAGTCATTTTTTTGAGTGTAGTTTTCTTAAAAGAAATACGCCACCAAGTGACTGCATTTGGAACGTGCCTGTGAAAATGTTTTAGCTTCCTTATTTGCAGAAGATGGCAACTGAAGATTTACACTTGACTGGTCCCACCACCTTCTGTTTTCTCTGTAGTGGCATTTTGATTTTTTACATAATTTCATTCATTTAAAGCTGCAGTAGGTAGTTTTGAGAAAACGTGGACTTAGCCTAAAAATTTGAACAAGCACACCTTACAGGTCCCTCCCCCTTGCTCTCTGCTGCGCTACAGCCCTCCCTCCCTCCACAGCTCCTCCCCCACAGCGGAGCCTGCCATGAATGCGCAGCCACCGCACAACGCCACCGATGCTTTCCACATCCTCATGGACAATACAGGGGATTTATTCTGAGGAGGGTTTAGCTGTTGTGTGCTGCAAAGCGCTTTGGGACAGAAGTCCTTGTCCTGATGGGAAAAACAGGAAAGGACGAGAAGCATTAAAGGACAATGAGTGCGTGTGCACTTAACAAAATACATGGGGGGGGTTGTCAGGGGGGGATGGGGGGACCACCTTAAGACGTGATTTCACTCCTGTCAAGGTGCTTTTATGTAACTGTTTTTTGGATGAGTTTTACTGCAACAGTCCGTCTTTGTGTAAAAATGTATTGTGTTCATGGCCTTGAAGGCGTTTTGTAACACAGTTTACATCCCACATGTTACACAATGTTTTTTTCTTTTTTATGGGTAAAGAATGAATGTGTATTACAACACATATTACTGCCTAGGTTTGCAACAGCCCCTGAAATGAAGAGAAGAAAGAGAAGACTAAAAGCTGGAATAGAATATGATATTCGAAGACACCCATTTGCTTTTTATCCACCGTGTTATTGCGGCCTCTCTCCACTCTTTTCCTCTCATGCTCTGTGACCCTTAAATATCACTCTGTTCCTGACCTCCATTTAAAACACACTCTGTCTCTTTCCTTTTCAATCTCTCTGCCTCTATAACTTCCTTATTGCTCTCTATTACCCGTCTTTCTTCACTCCATATTTCTCTGTGTAAGCAGGAGGAGCAGAGTGGCATCAGTGTGTTAGAATGAGGCTAATAATACACAAAGTCACTCATCGATGTACTGAAATAACCAGGTCTCTGTTAAGAGCGTAACATGTGCCTTTATATGTGATTATGGCAGTTAGGTAAAGGAATAGTTTGAACTTCAAAAATGTCAAACTATAGCTTTAAACAATCCATGTACATGTATCTTTGGAGAACCGGTGCAGGTGTATGTCTGGTTCTTTGAGCAGAGCTGCTACCATTTTCTTATGTCACACCAGTTTTTTTGACAATAAAATGTCTGAGAACAAATAATTATTTTCAATGGAAGCACTGCATTGAGTTATTTGCTTGGAAAGGCAAAGTGATAAGCACAAAGCTTTCATAGACAAAGACAAAGACTTTGTGACAGTGTTGACCTTTGAGGGAACAGAGAACCGGAGGGTCATAATTAGAGAAAGCCAACATACTTGCTGTGTCTAAATGTCAGATTTTATTTAGTCTATATCCTTGACGTTCCACTTCGGGATTGCTCTGTTGCCACCGGAAAATCCACGGATTTCACTCATTTAGGCCGGATAGATAGATTTAGATATACGTTGCCTTGGGCTTCCTTTGTGCTGGCATTTTCAACTCTGGTTGATTTATGAGGACTATAGCTAGCTGCTCCTCAGATCTCTGCAGGGTAAATCCAGACAGCTAGCTAGACTATCTGTCAAATAGTCTGTCAAAACTAAAACAGCTTTTTAAAGTACATATTGTCCACCAAAACAAGTTCCTTCCCGAGGCTTGCAGCGGCAACGGGGCTCTGACTGGTACTTAGCGCCACCCATGACGACTGTGATTGGTTTAAAGAAATGCCAATAAACCAGAACATGTTTTTCTCCCATCTCGGAATGCGTACTAGCCAGACGTTGGGGAGGAAGGTCTGGCAAAGTTGGACTAATAAGTAACTAAGCAACCATGCGACTGTTTTGAACCGCAACCATTACATTCTCTGGTTTAGACAGGAGGTTTAGATTTCCTGCCACCGCAAGTGCCGCTGATTTATAAGACGCTCCTGTGGATCATGGGTAGGAACAACAAACGGCTTATTTCCTCGTATGGTTTGGGGGACTTGTTGATAAGTTGATACATTTATCATGTTTCTTTTTCTCATTTTGTAAAACATTGCCAATGACTGTGCTTGGTCCCTGGCTCATTACACATCTTCTACACTTTTGGAATGTCATCTGTCAGCTAGTACTTAAAATTAAAGTGTGAGAATCACTGATACACTGCTGTGTAACACCTCTCAGTGGACCCGTTTTCCATCACCACAACTCTTTTACTCTGTTACTTTCACGTTTAGGTTTTCATCCAAAATCTTCCAAAGACCAGTCGGCCAGAGTCCAGCTGGCCAATCCTACAGCGAGCTACCACTGAGCTGAAATTAGTCAGTTGGTCAATGGTAGCGTTTCAGGTTATAAATCCCATTGCACTTTCTAATCACATTTCTTGTGAAATGCATTGAATCATTTGAGGAGGACAATCCTCTTATTGAAATCTGATGTGCCTCATCAACGACTTTAATGACAGAAATAAAACCCATTTTTACCCCAAATGTTCCTACAAACATGTCGTCTCCTTGTAGCAGTTTTTTGCAGTAACACAAGAATGCACTCGAGCCGCTTTTACCACTGCTACATCTGTCTGCCTTTCTGTCAAACAACTCACTGCACTGGAGAATAACCTTACTACATTATATCAGCTCTAAATAGACCTATACATTCCTAGCGCTCGGTATTTGTACTCTCAAAGGAGTTCTTGAGCTGTCCTCCATCAACAGTGGCTATCCCTTTAATCTCCTCTGATGTCACTTTTTTTGCCAGCGGTCTAAGAAACAAAGCAAGAACAGTGCATGACACAAACAGACACTTTCCTTGTTTGTGATGGATAAACAGAAGAGACTGAGAAATCATAGCTTGCCAGCGGTCAATATAAACTGCATGGGAGAGATAAAGTCAGCAGCTAACGGCAAATGGAGTCACTCTGGATAAGCTGATTGGAAAAATAAGGCTTGACTAAAGTGAAAAGTCACTTAAAAGTAAAGTGAATGGCTCCTGTAGGCAGTGCAGCTGGTGATTGTGCATTATTAAAATGGGATATTAAGCTAAGAGTGCTGAGTGAGTTTACTAGATCAAGGCCTCCATGTCCAATATAGGCTTGTCTTGGGTGAGTACACACATGGGCGGCTGTGGCTCAGTGGGGGCGGCTGTGGCTCAGTGGTAGAGCGGTTGCCTGCCAATTGGAAGGTTGGTGGTTCAATCCCCCCGGCCCTGCAGTCCCATGTCGAAGTGTCCTTGGGCAAGACTGCTGTGTCATCGGAGTGTGAATATGTGTGAGTGTTTATCTGATGAGCAGATGGCACCTTGTACGGCAGCCTCGGCCGCAGTGTATGAATGTGTGTGAATGGTGAATGGTTCCTGTACTATGTAAAAGCGCTTTGAGTAGTCGTTCAGACTAGAAAAGCGCTATATAAATACAGCACATTTACATTTACATTTACATGCACACATGGGCATACAAAATGATAATGCAATGGAAGAATTTGTACTCTGCCCTTGTTTCAGATAGATTCACACACTCTCGCACACATGCACACAAACCCAGTTGTGTGTGCAAAGCCAGGGAATATTGTCCACATTTTTTGTTTGCCACTTTAGGAGTGTTTTATGTGGGTAGTGGAGCCTTTAGGGAATTAAAGGGCCTCATAAATACATTATCACTCAGATGGCAGAAACACCGAAGGCTCCGCTGAATCCATCTGAGGTGAGAGAGTAAGGGGATGAGTGTGGATATATGTGTGTGTGTGTACATAAGGAAGTGGTAGGGGTGTAGTAGAAGGAAAGAAATGGAGTGCTATAAGATGGTCTCTGTCTATGTATTTAATAATGTTTTAGAGTAGAGTGAACACACCCTCATGTCTCAGTCACTCATCACCATTGTGATACACGCCACATCTGCATACACCTGCATGCATGTAGTTGCAGAGGGTCTAAAACTGATAGACCTGCTCAGGCTGATTAATCTTACCATTAATCTTCCTTATGTACATACACACACAACACACACACACACACACACACACAGTTGACTGGATTTTATCCTGCATCATGACCAGCGTTCTCTATTGACACATTTTAATATTTAATCAGTCAGTATTTAGATACCCATTGGAGGCATTTACAGTCTTGAACACACGCACACACATACACACACACACGCACACATGTATGTATCTCATTGTATGTGCTTCTTTTCATTCTAATAGCTAATTATGCAAATGTTAACTCCTTGAGTTAGAAAAAAAACACTGTCTCTGGTTTTTAATCTTTCCAGCTGATTCATTTTGTATCCTCTAAAATGTTTTTAAACATGAACTTCATGGCTACATACAAGCTGAAGCTGATGGGCCTGGCAAAGACAATGACACAGATTGTAGAAGAAATGGAAAGAAATAGGAGCTTACTGTATCTATGTTCATCATGCCTTATATTCCGCAGCTCAATCACTTTAATTAACATTAAAGCGATCTTTCAAATGGATTCATATATTTTCCTTGGATCATAATATATAAATCATCCACAGCTTATAGCCTACTGATGTTACTCCTGATTTCCACCAACTGCGGTTTTGTGGTTCTGTTTATAGAAACTACTAAGTACTAAGTATTTCACTTGTACTGTATGTTGATAAGGCAACATGGTGGCCCAATGGTTAGCAATGTGGCCTCACAGCAAGAAGGTTCTGGACTTGAATCCAGGTCATTTCGGGCCTTTCTGGGTAGAGTTTGTATGTTCTCCTCATGTTTGCTCTGTGTGCTCCATTTTCCCCACACCATCAAAAAACATGTATTAGGTTCTCCAGCCAGTGCCCTTGATCAAGGCACTGGCTCAGATCTGGAGTTGGTCCCCAGGCGCTGTAAATGGCTGCCCACTGCTCCATTGAGGGATGGGTTAAACGCAGAGAATGAATTTTGCTATGTGTATGTGTATGTGACAAAAAAGTACCTTTACCTGCATCAGCAGCTTTGATAACATGTAGATACAGCAAACTGTGATTACCAGACAGTATGAGTTCATACAAATGATTACCTAAATTCATTTTATGTGTTTGAGTCCTCATTTTTGCTAAAGTTAAATAAATATTGCTATCCACAGTTTTTGAATTTCAGCTGAACAGACCGGAAGGCTTTGTGGAGTCCGCCCAGATATCTGCAGAGAGCCTGGCGCTGCAGACTGAGGCCGTAGACTGCAGGTGGCACATCAAGGCGCCACCAAGATCTAGGGTCTGTATACGTCAGACTGTTTACAGTCAGCAACGAGTCAACAAATCAGTAATTTTACCTCCCAGAACATATGTAGTCTACCATCTATCGATCGGTTAGCTAGTTTGTGTAATTGTGTGACTTTGGTGTTTTGAAGGGTAAGTTCGGATTCACCAAAGTCACAAAATAAGGCGACTCCGGTGTTCTGCAAGGTCAAATTACAGTTTTTGTCAATGGAGTCTGGTGGCTTTGACGAGAGCATAGATAATGGCTTCAGTTCCCCATCAAAAAGGGCAAGGTAAAGCAGTGAAAATATTTTAATATTCTATTCTCTTCTAACTACAGCGTACACTTAAACCGATATTGATCATTTTAGGTGGGACTTTCTTTAGGTGGCTAAAATATGATTTGCTGCTGCGTCCGTCCACAGCAGCACATAGGTAATGTTAGCTGAAATGCTAAAGTGTTAGCATAAATCATAAGGTTAATGATTTAACAGGGATAATTTTGGTACAAAAAAGCATTAAAAGAAAAATGTCCTATCATCTCTTTTACTCACAGATCTACATGCGTTTCCTGGAGTATGAGATGCACAACTCGAATGAGTGCAAGCGTAATTTTGTTGCCATCTGTGATAAGGTGACCAGATTTCTCAGACAAAATCCAGGGACATTTTCAGCTCAGAAGTGTATATACCTCCAAAACACATCATGTTTTTATCTGTAAAACTTAAAACGGGGACACTAGACCTAGAGCTGTTCTCATTAGGGGCTGAGCCACCCACCCCCCAGGTCTGATCCTAGAAAAAAGTCCTAATATTTCAAGATAGAAAGTCCTAATATTTCAAGATAAAAAGTCCTAATATTTCAAGATACAAAGTCTTAATATTTAAAGATAAAAAGTCCCAATTTTCAAGATAAAAAGTCTCAATATTTCATAATGTCATGTTTACTGAACTACATTTAATTTGACAGCTTTTGCTTTATTACTTCAGTCTTGTTTCTGCAACAGCTCATTGAGTATCGGATACAATAAAAACTATTGAGGAAATATTTTCCTTTGACATGATGCAGTATGAAACGAGATCGCTGCAGTCGGCAGCAGAGAAACAAGCAACAATGGAAGTTAATAAGATAATTGTCCAGCTTGTATTTACGTTCATAAAAGTGCTCGTTTTGCTACTGACAGACTCAGATTAATGTTCTGTGTCTGACAACATTATGGAAAGGATTTCTAAGGAAGTCAACCTTTCTGTTAAAGATTAAGATCCTTTTTTAAAACATAAAAGTCCGCGAAATTGCGTTCGCTAAACCCACCAGACTCCATGTAAATAATCAGTGATTTTAGCATCGTAAAATACGGCTTTCTGAAACATCTCTGAGCTCAGAGCAGCGCTGGCTCTGGCTGTCTTGAGCCTTCTGGTGTAGGGTGTGCGACTATCTGCTATGTTTGGTCAATGTTTTCTTTCTTTCATTCCAATTTCGGGTCTGTCAGTCACAGTGAAAACCGGGGACATTTCCGGGGACAGATCCAGCCAGGCACGGGTCACCAAAACAGGGGACTGTCCACGGAAACCGGGGACGCCTGGTCACCCTAATCTATGACGGCAGCAGTTCAGTTGAGCACCTGAAGAATAAGTTCTGTGCTCCACAGTTGCCAATGATGTGATGCTGGTGTCCTCTGTGGGCGTGGTGAGAATGTGGGCAGATGAGGGAAGCAGGAAAAGCAAATTCAGGATCCTCTTTACAACTTTCCATGAGCGTAAGTGAATCTCCAGTTATCTGCAAGCTTTCTTTTACAGGTGTGCCCATGTGTGAGAGTAGAAGTCCCAACAATTTAAATGTAAGCTTTTCTAGGAACATTTTGGTCACTTTGCTATGTATTATTTGGGTGTGCCTCTAATATTAAAAATGCCACTAACATTCTTGAAAAGGGTAATTTAGAAAAGGTGTATTAGTCCAACGTGGAAATATATTCAATATATATTCAATGAAATCAAGAATGTAGAGATCATTGATTACTGCTGAGTGAATTTGTCTAAAAAATTCAGTGTAATCCTTTAATGACAAAAGTTTACAAATATCGTCTCTCAATGGAACCCTTGCAAAGTAGATAAATGAGATAGCTGGAGGGGAAACCCACAATACATACCCACATTATATACTGTACAGTATATAGCATATATACCCTACACTAACAGCTACATGACTCTTTTTTTTCAGCTCCGTGTGATAGTGAAAGTTTTCTTTTGCCATAGCAACATGTGCCAACCCAGTCTCATGTAAAAACGTACACTGACTACGTTGGTCCAATGTGCAATAACGTAGAGGGGTTACAATAATGGCCCTTGAATTGTATGACTGTCACATTTTTTCTGCCCACTCTTTTCCTATTGCTTAGCGTCCAAGTCACGTGACTTTCAACATTCCGGCCGTGAGAACAAAAAACATGGCGGACATTTCTCTAATTTTTAGTGAAGAAATATATATTTTGAGTTAGTATCTGCATAAAAATGGGTTTTGATTACATTTCTGGCGAGAAATACATATTTTATTTTCATAAAATGCACTCAGTGAATGTACATAATCACTCGCTTGCTCGTTGTTGCGAAGATTTTTCAGATATCGGCAGAATAATGTGAAACTGACACGTTTTGGTTGCTACGGACGCTGCGTTTTGATTACATTTCTAGCGAGACATTTATATTTTATTTTCATAAAATTCACTCAATGAATGTACATAATCACTAGCTTGCTCATTGCTTTTAATTGCTTTTTCCGATATCGCCAGAATAATGTGATACCGACACGTTGTGGTTGCTATGGACGCTGTTTCGCCTAGCATAGCTAGCTAGTTAGCGTTAGCTGTGACCCCAGACTCCACATAGGACTCTATTGCGATTTCGCTCCATCTGACGGATCAAACCCTTGACCACTACATGCGTTGTGTCTGAGGTGGATTTGCTGATCAACACATTATTCCGCGGCAGCGGGAGAAACTAAAGGGACGAGTTACGATCGGGTTTGTCCGCTGTGTTTATTTTTTTGAAAATTATTATTTATTATATATATTTGTATTATTTTGAAAATCAACCGGATCCTCTGTGCACTTAACTTCCTGTGTGGTGCGATCTCATTGATGGGTTTGACGCGTCAAGGCCCCACAAAGAAGAAGAAGAAGACGACGCGGGAAAAGCTAAACAAGGAGGAAAAGGAAACGTGGAGAAAACCATAGACATATATTATTATATATATATATATATATATATATTTATATGTCTATGGAGAAAACAACCAAGCTGAACAAATGAATCACCTTGACCCAGAAGATGCCATATTCTTGGTTGATGCGTTCCTGGATGAGAGCAAGGTAAATAACATTCACACATTAGAGCCAGTGAGAGTTTCATTCAATATTCTGCCAAAACGTTTCACCTTCTTTTTTCTTTTTTTAAATGTAGAAAGGGTTTTCTATCTCTGTCAATACAGGACCAATAGACAACCATTAGACACCATTACACAATCAATAGACTGAATTTGTACAATGTAATATTATAACATTGGTTTTATAATGAGATGTTTGTAGGTGGCGATAACTTTGGTAAGTGGTGGTTTATTCTGTGGCTCAATTGTTTATTTAGGTGGATCAGCATGAACACACAAAAGGAGGGTCAAAAAATTCCCCAAAGCTGTGTGTTTGGCTCGATGAGGACAAAGATGGTCAACCTCTGCCAAAAAGATGTAGAGCTGGGGAGAAACGAAAGCGAGATTCAGCCACTGGTTGGTTTTTAGTTTTTTTTTTTCATCAATAGTTGCATTCATTATTCATTAAGCAAGTTCTAAATGGATATTCATATTTTTGCAGTTTCTTCAGCAAGTGTAACACCCTCCTGTGCGCCGTCTACCAGCACAACTGAAGACACTGTGACCATCGAAAATTTAGGTATTTTTCCCTTAGTACTTGTTTCCTCTTTTGTTATGTGATAATTGCCCAGATTTTCCATTGCTTTCTTCACTTTTTATTTTCAGACTCCCTCATTCAAGATGTCCGAGACCTCTTGGGAAGTGGTGCTGAACAACCTCTCCCCTCACACTGGAGGAACAGGCAAACTTCCTCTCTGGAGAATTGGACAGTGATGAGACCCTTCATGGTGAACAATATCTTGTCATCTGAGAAGCCCAAGGAGGGGGTTTGCCATCACTGTGGACACAATGCTGCTGTAGTGATGTGTAGGGACTGTTTACCACGATCACTCTACTGCACAGCCTGTGACCTTTCCACACATGAGGCCCTGGTGCTTCATAACAGAGCATCCATGGTGGAGGGGTTCTTCAGACACCTGCCACCATCCACCTTTGTTCAGCAGCACGAGGGAGGGAAATTCTCCTATCATGAAAAAGGTAGTTTTTAAGTCTCAGGTTATGTAGGCTGTTTACATTTTACAGAAACCCTGGTTTACTCCAACTAACACGCTGGATGAAGTTTTCTTTGATAGAAACAACACCCTCACTGTTGAGTTTTTGGTTTCATTTACTCGAATATGTCAACTAATTCTGGTTTTTAGATTGCATGTTACCGATCGTTCCTCCCTGCTGCGACTGCTCCACCGGGCAAACAAGCTTTTCAAAGGGAAAGCCAGTTATTTTAATTGGAATGAATGGTAACATTTTTATTTTTTTATTTCTTCATGTTCTGTTTTGTTTTTTGACCAAGAGATAATTGTTTTTCTCTGAAATTTCAGGAAGATACAACCTCTTCCTTCCATCAGTAAACTGCTCATGTGGAAAAACCTTGCCAGTGACCATAAGTGATCTAGTTGAAAGTGGTTACTGGCCAGCCACTGTCAATTTTGAGACCTTGTACATGGTGGACTTGTTCACCACGTATGAGGATCTAAAAATCACCGCCCCAGGGATGTCAAGACAAGCTTTTGTCAGCATGCTCGAGGGTCGAACAAAACTCTTTGGGCGAGTGAGTGGATTCATAATTTAAGTTTGGTTGTTTGTTTGAATCACCTTTTAAATAACTGATTCATTGTTAGGACTTGTTCTTCCGATCCCCGATGATTCAGCATACATTTCTTGACAGAGCCCTTTTTTCTTCATGACCATGGTCTAAAGCCAACCTTCAAAACAGTTCCTTACGGTTTTGTTTTGTTTTTACTCAGAGGGGTAAGATATGTGGGGACACAATGCAAAGGGCCTTCCTCGAATGGGCCTATGCCAAATTTGAGGTTGACAAGCTGTCTCAGGTCCAGCACTTTCAGTGCCCTGCATGCACACCCTCCATGTTGGCAGTTGCAGTGGATGGAAACCGCAAATTATATCGTTTCAAAAGCCAACCAGGGTGTGTAACATTCATGTACAATTAAATTCTAGCCACAAATTACTTTTATACTGTAAATGTAACCTGCATGTATATATTTCTTTCAAGACCTGATGGTTTCTTTGATGGAGTCTTTTTGGCCAGTGATCCTGAGGTGTGCTCATTTGTTGATTACATCCATGGAACAACTGGACATGTAAGCACAATTTTCTATGAATGCTTGCCTGTTTTTTTTTCTAAATTTAAACATTATTTGGTTTATTTAAGTAATAGAATGGCATTACTGCATCAAATGCCATTATACCATGATTTACAGCTTATTTTGTCAAATGTAACTGTGTAAATGTTTGTTTTTGCCCTCATCTGTTTAAGAATGCAGGGAAAGGGAGATGTGGTGCGGGTCAGTGGACGGCAGCACGAGAGTCCGCCAACAAGTCTGCAAGCAAACTAGACGAGGAGGGTGTTGAAGTTGCTGTCTGCCGTCATGGGGTTTTGCTGAAGGGACTGAATATGTTCCGTGGAGAAATATTTGCATACCCGTTATATCTCCAGAAACAGCTAGCTTCACATACTGTCCAGTTTTTTTTTGCTCTGATGTGGTCTGCAAATATTGGCCATATCTGAAGAGAGTTGTGGACCACTGTCCAGAGTTGGAGGACTTGCTGAACATGCGCCCATTTCTCTCCATCATGCATGCAAAAGCGCATTCATGGATGTGTGAGGTAAAGATGACAATTAGATGTATTTCTTACCATTTGTACCACATATTATGATTGTTTGCCCTCTGCCCCTAGTTTTTGTTTACCATCTGATAACATTCATGTAAATATGTTACAGTTAAAATGGGGTGGACGCAATCAAGAAGGAGCTGGAACAACAATCGGGAGGAGGTTGAACAGGTTAACAGCTTCCTTTCCCGAGCAGCCATATGTTCCAAGTACATGTCAAAAGCCGGTAAGCATTTTTCATGTATAGTTGTGTCCAAATTGAGAACACAAGCTAACATATTTTTTTGTTTGTTTTGAGTGTAGCGCTATTTTTTATTATAGTCTTTGGTCTTCAAGTGGTTCTGTCAGACTGTTGAGGTGTGATTGGGCTTGTTATCATGCTACACTATGAATCCTTCTCCACATAGACCAAACCAGAAGATGTAGCAATATTAGAGAATGATCAATGTAGTATCTGATCTTTGGTCCTCACTGTGAACCTAAATTACTGCACAAAAATGTGTGTCAAGTCCGCACAGATATGCTGACTATCCAGGCAAGTGGCTGGAACAAGCGAAAGGCAGAAAACCTTGACCGGACACTGGCCAAAAGATACATAAAAGGTACTGACTAGGCAAATATATGTATAATAATTGTTGTTTTTAAATTGTGTCTCA
Organism: Etheostoma perlongum; assembly: GCA_026937815.1. Classification (NCBI taxonomy): domain Eukaryota; kingdom Metazoa; phylum Chordata; class Actinopteri; order Perciformes; family Percidae; genus Etheostoma; species Etheostoma perlongum. Next base: position 6,235,471 of record CM049387.1, read on the forward strand.
GCATTTATTAACACAGATTTCATTTGGACAGACTGTACAAAGGATCACAGAGGCAACAAAGGACCTGGAGAAACTCACCGCTGAGTTATCTCTACAGCAAGACACAGTTCAGCAGTGGGTGTCTGATGTTCAGCAGTGGTCCTCAGGTACTTTGAAAAGATTTTTTTGATGGCATATTTAAAGAATCATTTGGCTCTGCTTTTATACAGGGAATCTGAAAATAGGCTGATTGTAAACTGAGATGGGCATTAATTCATTTGTTTGTTGTCATACAAAGGAGCAACAATCCAAAATGACCTGCAGAAGACCATCGAGGGGTTATATTTGGGCATCAAACAGCGAAAATTTCAGCTATATCGTCAATCTGGTGAGAGCAGAAAAGGCCACTAGTAATGCAGATATGTGACAAAATGAAATCACTACTGATTTATACATAGTAAAAATGGCAAAGCCATTTATTTAAAAAAAAAAATTGAAAAACATCATTAGAAGATGAAGTAGCTTTGCTACAAGCCAGGGCAGGATACTATTTTTTAAAATGTTTTTTCACAATTTTTCAAATGATAATGAAACTTGTGATGCGAAAATGATCACACAGCTTCTGTCACAATAATCGTAACACATACTGTACATGCATATTGTGAAGCTTTATTTTGTATGGTGCTTTTGTGTATTAATCGTGTGAGTGCACACTCATTTTGTGTTTCTCATTGTAGGTGGGAATAAGCGAAGGCATCAACTGAGAAGAAAGATTGTTGTTGAGAAGAAAGCCTTGGAAATTGCCATCAATGACCACAATGCTACTGTGGAGGAAGATGAAAAACTGCCTCCTCCCAATGAACTCCTAGCTGTAGACAACTACTCCTGGCCATGGGAATGTAACTACTTCCTCTGAAATGCATCGAATACAAATTGTTTGATGCACACATCTTGATGTACATATGGAATCTGGGATTTAGCTCATCCTGTCAGGGTTTAGTTCTCTGTAGTACTAGTACAGCATGCAAAATATCTTCTGTCCCGATATTCTTATAGAAGGTTGTCAGATAACACTTTGATGTAATGTTTTACAGGTCATGGTGATATGGAGCAGAAAAAAAATGTTTTTGACAAGGTAATGCTGCTGGCTAGACTGAAAGAAGAAGAAGTTATTGTGGTTCGTGAAGTCAAGCAGCACATGGAGTACATGAGGAATGTTGCTGGACTGATTGAAGACTTTACCCTCCAGCTCACTGAAGACATAAATGGGAAATGTAAGGACAATAGTTAGTCTTTTTCTTTAATGTGCTTCTCTGGTAACCACTTGGCTCATTTTTTTAATTTTAATGTTATATTCTCAGGCAGTACAGCCGGATTAATGGAGAAAGGACGTGAGGGACTACTCAGTGTGCTGAAGAGAAGATTGTGTGAAGTTGAAGCACAACTGGCCGCAGCACGCACAACATACAAAAGTATTCTTGGACTGCAAACATTGTCCTTAGATGACTTCTCAGAAGAGGAAGACTTAGAGAATTCTTCCTCAAGTGATGAGGAACTGGGAGAGTAGTTATTAGGGAGATGTGTATGGCTCTAAGAATATGTGTTGAACCCAAACACCCTCTGCCCCAACAGCAACAAAGTGCTATTATTATGTTCCACATGGTAGTATATGTATTCTCTGTCTCTCTCTTCTCTCACCTTTTCTATCTTAAGACATATAGTCTTTATTTTGAACAGGGCATAGTCACTTGCTCAAGACAGCCAACTTTATTAATTTCACCCAGTAAAGTGAACTGTTGTTTCAACTATAGTCAATGTCTCTGTTGTTTGATTCATTAATAGTTTTCAGTAGTCAGTTTCCTGTTTTATCCCATTGTGTGAGTTGTTCCTTTCATGTAATTCTAAGGCTGGGGTCATCAACTACACTTTTTCAGGGCCAGAATTTTTCTCGGCAGACATTATCAGACGCTCTTGTAAAATTTAAATGAATATTGTATCCCAAGTAATATTTCATATATCAATTTGCCTTTGAAATACGTTATTTTTAGCCGTCAGTGTTAACAGACTCATATTATCTGTAAAATAGCAAGCCACAAGAGTTCACATTCATAAGGCTCTAAACTGCTAACGTGGGGAAGGTGATTGTCGCTGGACGAGGCGGCCAATCACAGCGGACTGATTGACATCCAAACCGCTGGTGACATGAAGGCTGCTCTCCGTGGTGCTGAAAGCTTGAACACCCGTTGGGTGGCTTGTCCCCAAAAGTTTGACACACTGAAGACATTGGTAATGCATGTGCTGATCATGTTCGAATCAACACACACACCTATGAAGTTGTGACAAAGGGAATTAGGACTGCATGCGCATAAGGCAAGCATAACAGCTGTCAAGCCCAATTTTAAAAAGGTTTTTGCCAATGTTTTGGTTTGTCTCGATCATATGAGTTGCGAGCTTCCTTTCGGGAAAAAAACTAACAGCCATGAAGTAGAAAATTAAATATCTCTTGTTTTAAAGAAATTTGTGTTTTATAATGCAGAACTTGACCATGGTGACAAGTCGAGCTGGGGGGTACAGTGAGGTGGATAGAGGAGGAGGAGGATCTAAGGGAGCGGGAGGGGGCGGCAATGTAAAGGAGTTCTGATAGATATGGAGGAGCAAGGTTATGGATTATAACTATATTATTGAGTGTGAGTAATGAAGAAGATGAGATTTATGCATTTCTTTGTGAATGGAGAGACCATTTTTTTTTATAGAGGCGTTCAAGTTGGCGACCTTTGGCTTTCATGAGGCGGAGCTCAGGTGAAAACCAAGGGGCAGGCGGGAAAGCGGGAAAAGGACACAGATAGGATTTTGAGAGGGGCAAGGAAGGAAGTCCAGAGTTATAATGGGTGACAAGGTGGTCTGGAGAGGAAGAGTATATGGCTGCAGCCTGGAGCGTCCCATTTCATCCGTCCCGTCTCATGCGGTCTCGTCTCATGCTCGTCTCATAAAAACTGTTAAAGTAACAATTTTGCCATACACATAGTTTGCTGATTTCTGAATGTTATGGTTGTATTGACAAGATAAATGCAGACTATTGTCTGGAATAAAATAAGCCTGCGTCAGTTATCATGCTAATTAATAAAATACTTTTAATATAGGCCTATATATATATATAGCCTATATATATATATATAATTTTTTTTTTAAAGAATAAAATATTTGGTGTTTTTTTTTAAATATTTAAAAATATATGTCCGTCTCTAAAATAAATGCAGATTATAGGCAAACAAAAAAAATCCTTCTATATCTTGAAGGAATTTCTTTCCCGACAGGGGTCAAGCATTTTGTTTTGTTTTTAATTTCCCCCCCTTTCATACAATAGCCTACAACACAAAATACAATAGAACCGCTGGCACTGAAGTGGAAGAACAATACAATCGCATTATGGCCCAAGACCGTGGCAGCAGAGATACGCAGTCGAATCTGCATTCGACTGCGTACCCGGAGACCCGAAGGCCGATGCCGCGATAGTAGAAAAACAACCGCGTTCTGCCCCGGGTCCCAGAGACCCGACAGCCGAGGCCGTGGTAGCCTAGTAGAAAAATACAACCGCATTCTTCCCCGGGTCTCAGAGACCCGACAGCATTCTGCCCCGCGGTCTCAGAGACCCGACAGCATTCTGCCCCGCGGTCTCAGAGACCCGACAGTCGAGGCAGCGCCTGCAAAGCTATAGGCCTAGGCCTACAGTCCAATGCTCTCGCCATGCTGATAAGCAGTTGTATTTAATGTCATATGTCTATGTCGGGACGGATGAAACAGCTGTTTCAGCTGTCCCCGACCTGGCTGGAACTCCATGGATTTTAAGTAAATGCACAAATATCTGTTTATACAATTATTTATGGAGGTGAGACATGGAAAAGCAGTTTTAGAAAGATGAAAATATATTTGAGCCCACCAGGTAGGGGGGGGGGTCGAGTTTTCCCATGTTATCCTATGGAGACTGACGGGCTGGGGATTATTTTTATGTCCAGTGGTCTAACCCACATAAACACCTAAACGACATTTTCCACAATAGAAACATGATATAAATGGAAAAACCAACTGTTCTAGCTATAAAAGGAGCAGAATCATCCACAGTGCATGATATTTCAATAACCGCTTCATACGCGCTTCAGGATGACGGCAATGAGCTGTTAACAGACATTCACAAAGACACATAGTCCTGCAACAATCTATCTATAATAACACCTTTTGGAAGTACCATCCATCATATACAGTAAAATATTAAAGCTGTTGGAAGTTTATATGGATTAAACTGTATGTTTCATTCGTCCCCGCATGCTGTTTCATTTGTCCCGTCCAGGAGGGACGGATGAAACATTAAGCACGTCCCACTTTTGCGGTAATAACTCCTGAATGGTTTTGTTCAAAGCTGAAAATGCAGCTGTATTTGACAGATGACATATGTAAGTTGCTACTGACAAAATATCAGCTTTCAGTGTGATACGACCGCTTTGTAAATTACGTTTAATTAAAGTGTTTCAACTGTTCCGGCTCTCCCCTAGCCTTCAGGCCTGTTGTAAAAATGAAAATTGAATATTGATATCTGTTTCTCACCTTGTTGAGTCATTGTTGAATAATTATTGTGAGAAATAATTAACGTGATCAGTGTGTAATAAAGCTAAGTCTAAGTCTATGTCTTCACATAGATGGGTGTCATTAATCATTAATAATCATCTATAACTGAAGGCAAACTAAGCAAATTTGTTATTTTAGAAGCGTGTATCAAACTGGTAGCCCTTCATATGACTCAGTACCCATGAAGAAGCTCTCAGTTTCAAAAAGGATGGTGACCGCCTGCGGTAGACAGTCCACCTTCGAAATGGAATGAGGCCCGCGGCAGACAGTCCAAAGTGGATCGCGCCCCTATTTAAATGCGACAGTGTCACAAAGTAGCATCACGTTTTTACGTGTGGGCGACGTAGCTGCGAGAAGTCGATGATTGACACCTGGGTTGCCCTGTCACAGAGGCACAGAGGTCAGCCGATTGACAAGTGAGATTTGTCCCGGTGTCCGCTTTCCCCGCCACCACCATTCATACTGTGCATCCTCAAAGGTAGGTAATGAACACACTTACTGCTATCAACGTATGCTAACGGAACCTGAATAATAAAGTTAGTTTGCGCTGTCTAAGCCATCATTCGTTAATTATTTATCACCATGAATTTATAGGGATGTGTCCAATGACACCGGGGTTTATCCAGCATTATATTAGCAGCGCCGCATTTAACGTTAGCTGTTAGCTGCAGTTGGCGGCAATGTGTAATGTGCTAACCGAGGTCAGAATGAAAACTTTATTTATTCCAAATTCACACATCACTGCAACATAATCAGGATATGAGTTAAGAGCTACAGTAGCCTAAGACGAGAGGTAAAATCATACACACAAAAATACAATACCTAGATGAAAATATAAATCATTACATGGTGCTTGTTTTATATTCTAGTTTTAAGATGCCACGAGGGTCAACGACAACAACTTGCGTGAGCTGCAAAGCAGCTATTGGTGTGGCCACCAAGACCTGCAAATATTGCCAGTCAGTACAGCCAAGAAAGCAACGACTGGCAAAAAAAACTTCAGAAATTTGAGGCCAGAAAGGAGACGTGGTTGAAAAACCAACAAAAAAACCAAACCACCTCTCATGTTGTTGATGAGGCATCCGTCTTGGTATGTTTAACTTCTGTATTTATTATTAACATAATTACAGCCCACAATGTTTCAGACATTTATAATTGCTTATAATTCTGTATATATTATATAATATACATCTTTATTTTCAGGTTGAAAAGTTAAACACCTTGGGGTACAAGGCCATAGTCTTTCTTGGAAAGAGAACTAAGAAACAGAAAACCTGGTCCGCACAAGTTCTCCATCCAAAATGGCAGCTGTCAGACCATTCTGAAAAATGCCTTGACAGGATGAAGGCTCTTTATGAAATGTTAATTAATGGTAAGTGTGTGCGATTATTTAAACTCTTAGAGAAAGGGCACATCTGTTCTTATTATAGGAGGTTAATAAGTTCTTATTTTTGTACCATTCAGGTTGTACTAACCAGCAGCCCACCACCAGTCCTCCGCCCGATCCAGTCCACCATCCAGTCCACCACCAATCCACCTCCTCCTCCCCTCCAGTCCACCACCAGTCCTCTGCCGATCCAGTCCACCATCCAGCCCACCACCAGTCCTCTGCCGATCCAGTCCACCATCCAGCCCACCACCAGTCCTCCCTTCAAGTCCACCACCAGTCCTGCCATCCAGTCCACCACCAATCCTCTTCCCCTCCAGTCCACCACCAGTCCTCCTCCGATCCAGTCCACCATCCAGCCCACCAGCAGTCCTCCCTTCAAGTCCACCACCAGTCCTGCCATCCAGTCCACCACCAATCCTCCTCCCCTCCAGTCCACCACCAGTCCTCCTCCGATCCAGTCCACCATCCAGCCCACCACCAGTCCTCCCTTCAAGTCCACCACCAGTCCTGCCATCCAGTCCACCACCAATCCTCCTCCCCCAGTCCACCATCCAGTCCACCACCAGTCCTCCTCCCCTCCAGCCCACCACCAGTTCTCCTCCCATCCAGCTCTGCACCAGGCCTCCCATCTTACCCATCACAGAACCACCTCAGCAGAAATGTGGTAAGTTCTGTTCATATTTAAAATAGAATAGAAATACAAATCATGATTCAATTGGTAGTCATGTTCTTTTTCATATGTTGTTTAATCATGGTAAACATGAAAACCATGTTAAACATGTAATCTGTCTCTCCTTAAACTAAAATAATACTCTAAATGAAGAAATGTATTTAAATTTGGAGAAAAATACAAGTTTGTCTTTGTAGAGTATTGTATTTAATTTAGGTTAAAAATGATATGCAAATCATTTTACGGAATCATCATACTTAGTAAATCATTCTGTGTGAGCATTATCAGTCTGGAAGACACTCTCAATATTGAGATTATAGGATGAAGGTAATCTGTGTGGGAGGAACTACTTTCATTGTTTTTCCCCCCATCTTCCAGGGTTTTCTTTTAATTACATCTTGTAGTCTATAACCCTTGGTAGAACGAAGAAGTGACCATACAGCATATGGTTAAACAATTTCCATGTATTTCAAGAGTGCCCTGCAAAAGATTACAACTATATCTTTAGAATTGTAATGTGATATATATATATATGTTATTGGAATACAGGTATTTAGACCAGTATTCATTGTAATAACAGCTCTTCACAGATACATTTCTTTAATCTCAACAGATATGTCTGCAGAAAATAAAGAAAAGCTGAAGACTTCTGCCTCAGGCATGTCTACAAGGAAGAAACTGAGGGGGAAGAAATCAGCCAAAGGTTAGTAAGTTTTCCTATATTTACATTTGACCATTTAAAATCAGTCTTCATATATAGTGATTATTTTGTCTTAGCCAGAAATACTTAAGTCATAAATATATGTTGTCTGTCAAAATCATTTTCTAATACATTGATGAAGATGTATGAGGTCAAACTCATTGCTTTTTTTTTTGCTCTTTCAGAGTGTAACCATGGAATCCTAGAAGGGGAACCTTACTACCCAGTGAAGAGGGTGATCTGCTGCAAAAAGCGGAAGGTTAGCTTTACAATAATTAAACGTCTCAGATGTACTCAGTGGAATTGCATCCCTTAACCCCCTAACTTTGATGTTTTTACAGAGGATCCAAATGAAGTTGGTGGAGTGGGAGCCCTGTTCACTCTGGTATGTACAATTTATCATAGTTTTGATTGGAATAACCTAAGTCTTAGTACTTTAAAACTTCAAGTAATAGCCTTGGCTTGTATTTGTTGGCAGCTGTGGCTCAGTGTGTCAAAGTCTCCTTGGGCAAGACACTGAACCCACACTCCACCCCCCCCCCCCCACCCCCCCCCCCCCCCGTGTCATTGGGTGTGTGTTGGAATCCAATCTCCAAAGCCTGTCTGCAAACAGTGCTGTATGAATGTGTGTGTATAAGGGTGGTAGTGATGAACATTGTAAAAGTTCTTTGAGTGGTCCCAGAGCCTATACAAGCGCTTTATAAGTGCAAGTCCATTTAACATCCATAATTGTTTCAGCCACTTAACTGAATGGGTTAAATTTGGGATAGCCATCTATATGTGGCTTGCCTTTAATTTATTTTTGTACAAAACTCTTGCTCAAATCTAAATTATAACTTGGTGCATGATATTAACTGGATGGATGAATTGTTTAGAATCAAAACTAAATAATGATATGTTACATGCTCCCTAAAGTTTAAATACGCTAAGCAGCGCAAGGGAACGGAGATGTACTTCACAAATCAACTGAGACTTTCATTTACCAAAATGTGATAATCCATCAGTCCCGTAAGAGGGCGGACAATTTTTGACACTGAGCTTTTAGTTAAAGTTTTACAGTATTTGTGTATTTGATCAGTTATGTGGTGCTTAAGGCAGATAAACCTGACTGCCATAATAAAGAGATATATGGTAGACATAATCACCAATTCATTCTGAGCAAAGATTTCCTTTTTCTTTTCATTGAATTTTGATTAGATGTTGACATTGGGATGCTAAAGTAACACACATTGGTTAAAGGTATTCAGTTAAGGTATAAAGTAATTCATGGCTGATGTAAAGACCTAAGTGAATAACAATCTCTTTTTATTACAGTGGGAAAACTTGGCCGCCACAGTGGGTGACAGAGGAGACCACACATTAAGGATTTGTTCAATCCCATTGTTATATGTTATATGTTGATATGTTGTTATACTGTATATTAAAAAAATTCAAAAGCCTGAAAGACTCCCACTTTGTAGCAAACCAGAGAACACATGCTGTGTTTGCAAAAGCTTGACAGATCATCTCTTTCCTTCACACCTAGATAGATAGATAGATAGATAGATAGATATTGCATACTTACAATAATATAAATACAATTATTTAACCTCCATGCAGAAAAAAACTTAATCATACTCCAGAAATAAGTTATTACTGATAACATACAGGTGGTGGCAGCACTGTGTATGTCGTAACGTCATCACTCCCTGGCTATTTATTTAATAATCGTGATCGAGGAGTAATACCACAAATAAAACACCAGTCCATATTCTTACAAAGTGAAAACATTCAAACAGCCAACAATAAAAGATTACAACAAACATGCTAAATGACTTCTTCTTCGTGGGGCCTTGACGCGTCAAAACCCATCAATAAGATCGCACCACACAGGAAGTTAAGTGCACAGAGGATCCGGTTGATTTTCAAAATTAAACACAGCGGACAAACCCGATCGTAACTCGTCCCTTTAGTTTCTCCCGCTGCCGCGGAATAATGTGTTGATCAGCAAATCCACCTCAGACACAACGCATGTAGTGGTCGAGTGTTTGATCCGTCAGATGGAGCGAAATCGCAATAGAGTCCTATGTGGAGTCTGGGGTCACAGCTAACGCTAACTAGCTAGCTATGCTAGGCGAAACAGCGTCCATAGCAACCACAACGTGTCGGTATCACATTATTCTGGCGATATCGGAAAAAGCAATTAAAAGCAATGAGCAAGCTAGTGATTATGTACATTCATTGAGTGAATTTTATGAAAATAAAATATAAATGTCTCACTAGAAATGTAATCAAAACGCAGCGTCCGTAGCAACCAAAACGTGTCAGTTTCACATTATTCTGCCGATATCTGAAAAATCTTCGCAACAACGAGCAAGCGAGTGATTATGTACATTCACTGAGTGCATTTTATGAAAATAAAATATGTATTTCTCGCCAGAAATGTAATCAAAACCCATTTTTATGCAGATACTAACTCAAAATATATATTTCTTCACTAAAAATTAGAGAAATGTCCGCCATGTTTTTTGTTCTCACGGCCGGAATGTTGAAAGTCACGTGACTTGGACGCTAAGCAATAGGAAAAGAGTGGGCAGAAAAAATGTGACAGTCATACAATTCAAGGGCCATTATTGTAACCCCTCTACGTTATTGCACATTGGACCAACGTAGTCAGTGTACGTTTTTACATGAGACTGGGTTGCTATATCATATGACTCAGCTTGATGTAGTGAACACGTCGACATCAAGATTTTTAATGTGTGATGTATAATGTAGGAGTTATAGGCAAAAACACGTTTGACGTCATTGTAGCGCCACCTAGTGGTCCACATGTGTAATATTTGGTATGTCAGGTCAGCTACCCATTGTACATCTACCCTGTTCATTTCAAGTAATTTACTTTAGTGGAAGTGGTTAATCCAGACATTGGCCCATAGGCCACGCCCACTTACACCAATCAGTACCCCACTGTAGGGACCACCTCAAGAGTGGGCCTAGATGGTATCCATCAAATTCTGTAAAATTCGGATGAGCGGTTCATGAGATATAAACTTTTTGTGTCTGTAGCGCCCCTAGTGGCCAATCTTTGTGAAATTTGTTTGAGAGCCTCAGAGGGTCATACAAAGGAATATTCTAAAGTTTGGCTCTGATAGAATTTATCTTTGCCGAGATATGCCAAAGTCGGTGTTTTCGTAGTTAGCTACACAAATTTGTTTGCGCGTAATGCACGCATTTTTTATACTATAAAAAATCTTTATGCAACTTTTTGTCAGGTCGGTCTGGAGATGATATTTGCCAAGTTTCGTGCCGATCCATTGCACGGTCTAGGAGGAGTTCGAAAAAGTTGGTTTTCGATAAATCGCGATTTTTCACGCATAAAAGTCTAGGCGGAAATGGGCGTGGCCTATATCACGAGATTCAATAGGATCCAGGGAACGCGTGGATATAAGGTTTTTAAATATCCGATGTACGGTTTGGGAGTTATAGGCCCAAACGCGTTTTTTATGCTATAGCGCCACTTAGTGGTGGATGTGGGTACATTTTTTTTGTCTGAGGTCTTTGCGGAGTTTTGGACCAGTCCTGAAAATGGCGCGTCGCCACCATGTACGGTTTAGGCTGCAGTATGGGTTTTATGCGGAGAAGAATAATGAAGAAACTCAGCGAAAACAATAGGGTTCCACAGCCCTGCTGTGTGAACCGCGTTACACGCGGTACACGCAGCCTCGGGCTTGGACCCCTAATAATGAATATATTACTATTAAGAATAAAGTCTATTTACTTTAACTTTTGACTACAGCAAAATATATTAACCTCATGTTATTATTAGGCAAATATATTCATAAATCTAAACCATGCTTTAACCCTCTTAACCCCAAAACCTGCCGGGGGGCTTTGAAAAAAGCCTGTTTTGTTTAAAAGATCGCCAAAGAAAAACCACGCCCTAGAAAGAAGGTGAAAAAATAATTTGTTATATGTAATTCTGTATATCATTATGTAAAAAAACGCCAACGTTAAGCCAAAAAAAACTAAGTGGATAAAAAACTCACATAGAAGATGTCCAACTTCAAAAATTGTAAAAAAAAAATCTCTATTTTGTTTTAATAAATTATCAAATACATTAACTAACGTTTATCATTTTTATGTTTTATGCCAATATAACTTTGTTATGTGTTGTTCAACAGATATTTAGGAGCTGTTACTACTTCCGGCCATGGTTGTGTTTGGTAATGTGAGATACTGGACTTGCATATGGAGTGAAAAATGAGCTCACAGTGAGTAATAATGTGACATGAGCAAAAAACGCTTAAAAATGGCTTGGGTTGTAAGAGGAAAAAAAAATATGTCTGCAATTTAAAGCTGTGAATTATCTGCTTTTAGAAATGCAGTGAGATAAGTTGTATTCAATTGTATTCAAAAGTTGTAGTCAATCACCATAATGGACCGCCATATAACTACAATTTGTACATTCTTGTTGCTGCTTATTGTTGTTGATGTTATTGTTATTGATGTTGTTGTTATGTTATTGTATGGATAAGAAAACGGAAAAATTATTTTGCTTGTATGAACAAATGTGGTCTGTACCCTAGGTTGACCTGCAATAAACACACTGTCAAAAAAAAAAAAAAAGTTGTAGTCAATTATTAATGTTTCAGTTTATTAATCATCAGTGGAGTGGCTTTCATGTGACTTTCATGTGAAGAATGCATTGATCTTTTCTTAGGTCACTATCTTTTACTTACTACTAGGTCAGTATCTTCGATCCATTGCACATTTTGGTACACAGAAACGGAACGTTGGCCACAATTCTGAGAACTTGCAGCTCAAGTTTCAGAACTCCAGAACATAGAAATAGAATTCTATTCATTGCTCCAGACTGCTAAACTCTCAGCACAATTGCATTGTTTTCATTCAAATAGAAATTCGAACTAAACCAGGATTGACATCTTAAGGGTTCACACTTTAATTCTTAAACAACTCTATTTAACTGGTTAATTTGGTTGGAGGACCTAACTGAGAACGCTACAATGGATACTAAAAGTGAACTTTCAAAGACGGACAAAATGTTTACTGCTGAAAATATGCAAGAGATTGTAACGTTATTTCATGAGGCGGATGCTGATGGAGGTGGAGGATTGGACATTGAAGAATTCTGTAAGGGAATGAAGCAGTTATTCCCTACTATGGATGAAGAAGATCTCATTGCCCTCCACATGAAGATTGACACAAATGGAGATGGAGAGGTGGACCTTGGGGAGTTAACAGACTACCTGGTGAACAAAAACACGGCATCACAAAATATGGCTTTTAAAAATCAAATCTTTCCCAGACCTATCAAAATGATACCGGTGGATCACTATAAAGCGATTGTTCGTCTGATTCACCGTCCCTTCGAGAATGACACGAAACCTGATCATGGTTCAGAGGTTTTATTAGGACAAACCAGCACTTACCAAAAAGGTCAATACCTCTCCATCAGCTCGAATGGTATCCTCAACTTCTGGACTGACAACTTTGACACCCCATACCCAGTTCAATTATACAAAAAGAAAAACACACTTCCTTTTTCACGCAACAAGAAAATGCACGTTACTGACATGGTCTATATCAGTGAACTCAAACACCTGGCTATCTCCACTTCTGACAGGGAATTAATATTTTATCGCTGCAATGAATTCCCTAAGTTGTTTTCAACCAGCCACTTTTTAATAGTAGAGGACAACATAGTGAATACCATGAACTACTGGTCCAAAGGCACTAAAGCAGTGTTTTCCTTTGGCGATGTAAAAGGTTTTTTGTCTGTGTTTGTCTCCTACAACATATGTGAAAACGGCCTCTTCTTCAAAGGTGCATATGAGAAAATCTCTCTGCAGAATTATCCAACTGTTTATGTTTCAACCCTGTTAAAAAACCCTTCTAAAAACTTTCTATGTGTGAAGGTCAACATCTTTAATGACATTTGCAGTCAGATCCGATACTTTCCATCACTTAGCTCGTTTGCTATCTGCGGTAGTTCATCCAAGACAATGGTCCTTGCTTCTCTACCCAAAACATCAACAACCAAAATGTCTACAACAATCTTTAAGAGCAAAGGTCATTTGGTGTTCTTCACCTGTGTAGAATACTCCACTTCCTCTGGGTATCTGCTGACCGGTGGGACGGACGCCCTATTGAGGGTGTGGTTTCCCCACAAAACACAGTCGTGCATCCAGGAATTAAAGGGACATGTCAAACCCATCACCCATATAATGTTGAATCCCAAGGAAAAAGTTTTTGTTAGTTTATCGCAGGACCACCATGTACGTGTTTGGTCCGAGGATGCAATGATCTGTTTGCAAAGTTTCAAGATAAAAGAAATGATGCAGAGTCCTATCTCCAGTGTGTGTGTTGTAACACAGTAGTCCTAGCTAACACAGATATTGGCAAATATCTTGGAAGAGGAACTGATGTGTTTAAAAATACATCAACATCGCATAGCAAGCCCCTGTGCTGTGATCTCTATCACAACATTTTCAAACAGGTTGTGTCTGTTTGCCAAAATGGCGTGGTGACAGTGTGGGATATCTTAACAGGAACGGTCGTCATGCAGTTCAAGGTGACTCCAGATCAGTATGTGGGGCATGTTGCTATTTCATTTGATGGACTAAAGCGCAGACTGATCACAATTTCCCAGGATGGAAAAGTTAAAATTTGGAACTTCAACAACGGAACAGAGCTTGCCATTCTTCCTGTTATCGTACAAAGGGAGGTGACAGGTATTGTCTGTGTAGACAATAGGGTGTTTGTGTTTGGAAAGAACTCAAAGATCATTTATGACCTGGACATACACGGAAATGACAACAGATTTTTAAAGCATGATTATTTAGATGACATTTGCTCAATGGATGTCCATGAAAACACACTTGTTACTGCCTCCAGCAATGGAAATATTGTTATCTGGGAGGCCAACAGTGGCAAAGTTCTCTACTGGCTCAATGGCAGTAACAGCCCTCGAACAAACATGGCAGACAAAAACACTCAGGGCCGGACAGGGAGTCTGCTTGGTGACGAGAGTCCAAAGCACGTCAGAGGCACTGGGAAAAGACCTCTACATAGTAAATCTCTGAATGGGAACGACACTGCTGTGATCAACACACCTCTTATCAAATGTCTGAAGACCAGGGAGGTTAAAGTTAACACAGCCACACTGCTGACGTCTTCAGATGGCTACATATATGCCTGGTCTGTTATTAGCAAGGGAGGATTGATTGGAAAGTTCAGAGCAGTGAAGGTTGAAGGAGCAGTCATTACCACCATGTCAACTGATCCCAACGACCAGATATTACTGACCGGGGATAGTACCGGAAAGATTCATCAGTGGGACATTCAGGCATTTGGGTTTAAAAAACAGGCAAACAACGAGCCATTTAAGAATGTAGATGGGTGGTGCGTGTCATTGTGTCCACCTCCTCTGTTGCACACATGGCAATCTCACATCACAGGGGTGGTGAGTGTTCAGTGTAACCCAACTTGTGAAAAGTTAATTACCGCAGGGAACTGCAATGTCTGTCTATGGGAAAACACAGGAACCTACATAGGCCTCTTTGGGAAAGACCAATGGGGTGCACAAATCAGCCTTGAGGAGAATGCTGAACAGGAGGAGACCGGCAGACCAAGCACAGCAAAGACAAGAAACTTTCCATTTGCGTGTCCTGACTTTCCAACACCATCGATGCCAGAACCCGCGATACCCTGCTTTAAAAGCCTCTATGACAGAATAGACAAGCTAACCACAACTAAGAAGCCTGGAGCCAAACTAACAGATGATGAAATGAATCGTTTATATAGACGGATGATGAAGATTAAACCAGGACTTGACTTAAAAAGCGAAGCCCAACATCAATTAGACTTTGAAGAAACTTACAAACCCCCGGAAAATCAGTTTTTTAGTGAGGTCCACCAGTGGTCTAAAAATACATCAACACCATGTCCACCAAACACCAGGCCAACTACAGGTTGCACTTATGACACCATCAGCTTAGAAAACATGCAGCAATCTGATGGTGCCGTCAAGCAGGGGACTGAACCCACTTCAAAACAAGTACATTTCCCACCCATCTCAGAGACTGTGCAGCTCACAGAAAGTCAATTCAAGCCACATCCGCCCCTCATCAGAGGTGGATCTGATTGTAACCAGCGCTCTTACCGGACTGCATATTTAGACCAGACTATGTCCAAATATGGGCGTGTGCTCAAGCAGCAGCAGAGAGACACAAGGGGCACGAAGGGGTCTCAGCAAACACCGGACCATGTACACTTGCCACCCATCAATGATAAGGTGCAGGGCACACATCATCAAACCCAGTTAAAGATTCAGCAGAGAGACACATTCAAAGGCGGTGTCCTAACACCAGTTCCACCAAACACCCTGCCAGCTATGAAGACATTGTCACACATGCAGCTGGACCAGACTAGGTCCAAATATGGGCGTGTGCTCAAGACTCAGGCGAGAGACACATTAAAGGGCAGTGTCTTCACTCAAGTTCCACCAGACACCCTGTCAGGCATGAACGGGTCTCGGCAAACAATGGACCATGTACACTTGCCACCCATCAATGATAAGGTGCAGGGCACACATCATCAGACCCAGTTAAAGATTCAGCAGAGAGACACATTCAAAGGCGGTGTCCTAACACCAGTTCCACCAAACACCCTGCCAGCTATGAAGACCTTACCACACATTCAGCTCTCGGCTAGTACAGTCAAGCACGGGTCTACAATCACATCAAAGTATGTACTCTTACCACCCATCTCTGATGAGGTTCAGCTCACCACAGACTGCACTAACGCTACAAAGAGCTCATCCAGATTAAGCAGGAGAGGCATTAAAAGGTGAGGTTCTCTCACTATTTCCAACAACTGCAACCACCATTTCATCACTGGCACAGCATGAAAGGGAGATTGTGTGAGTTAATTCCAGGTGATCTGGTTTACTCCGGGTGAACCGGTTACTCCCACAATTAAAATAAATAAATAAATGAATACTAAAAAAACAGTATTTGTTGTATATCAATGTTTTGGTATGAACATTAGCTTGTGACCTTGTTCATTGTGCCCGTTACAACCCAGCTTATTAGGGTAAAAGGAAGCAACATAAAACCATTTTTTTCCCGCTAAAATAAAGGTATTTATTAACATATGAGTTACATGGATTAACAGAATCACAGGTGCACAAACTACAAATGAAAAATGGGCCTGTTAAAACCATCAAACGAATTTAACAAGAAGAGGACTCTTCAGAGTTAAAAAAGTATAGAAACAAAACATTACTAATTAGTCCTGCTTTTAAACAAAACACCCTAAAACTAGCCCTAAAACTACAAATGTGTAACAATTTTCAGTTTTTAAAGGTAAAACCTGGTCCAGTCTCCCATGTAGTCTTGCAGCAGGTATTTAACACATTTTCAACAAAGCTTTCAGCAAACCATTCAACCAGAAATTTCTCTCGTTCGGATGCACATATAAGGCCCAATGAACCTGCCTTCCCATCCGTACACAAACTTGCAATGCATCATGGGAGATCTACCGAAGGCAAGGAGAAGAAATTAGCAAAAACGTGATAAATTATGGACATCAAGTGGACAAATCCTGGATTTAACAGTTTGGATTTAATGCTCAACGACCCCGAAAAAGGCACACGTTCCAGGCTGGATAGAAAACCACCTGTAAAGGCTAGAAAGACCCGAAGAGTAAAATCATTCACTTCCTAACAAACATCATTATGGGCATTCATGTGACTTTCATGTGAAGAATGCGTTTATCTTTTACTTAGGTCACTATCTTTGATCCATTGGACATTTTGGCACACATAAACATAATTCTGAGAGCTTGCAGTTCAGGTTTCAGCGCTCCAGAACATAGAAATAGAATTTATTCATTGCTCCAGACTCCAATAGAAATTCGAACTAAACCAGGATTGACACTTTAATTCTTAAGCAACTCCACTTTAACACCAAGTTGTTGTTAATGAAAATTACATTAACAGAAGCACCTACAAAATCTTATACCTCGGATTGAGATAGGTCTTCAGTGTTAAAATTTGACATAATGTCCAGAGGTCTAACATCTGCAACATCATCTACATTGATCATTTCAAAGACTTTAGATTTTTTTACACACCATATGCATAGAAATGCTCATCAAAGTACTTAACTTCAAGTACTAATGAGAAAGAGGAATGCTACTCCCTGTGGTCAAATATGAATGATCTCTCCAAATAATTGCTCCCCGTTATGCTATGTCTTTTGTGGCAGCACCAATCCACTCCTGTACGTGTGGCCATTTACAGTCAGCGAATGTGTAACATAAATGATGCTACTCATTATGAAATCAGTGTGTAAGTCCCTCCAGTATAGCATAGCTTTCTTTAAAGCACCAATGTTCACAGGAAAGGCATTGCCAACATTGTATTTTTTACAAAACGGGTCACCAAGCTTGAAATTGTACATTTGTTGAACCTAATGTTTATAAGCAAGAGTTTTGGCAATTTTTTTGAAATTGCATACCAGATGTGCTTGCCTTTTCATTGGATTATGCTTATGTTTTGCCTCAAATCTCATATACCACAATTGAGAAAGAGGTCCAAACAAACAAAGCATTCTTGGATAGTGTACCATAAAATGGTGATTCTGAATTAGATTTTGGCAAAACAACGTCTTGTAAAGTGTATGGTGATGAGCTGTTTAAGAAACACAGGTGCAAAGATAATGCTGCAGATTTCACTCAACAAAATTAACAGATGTCAAAAATGGTCTTCCATATTAATTAAATCTCCCACAAAAAATAGTAAAACTTGCCAGAGACACCACATTTGGGAGGCAGTTTGCTTGACAGCATTTTCAGAAGATCTCAAATTGTTAATGGCACTTGGTTTGTTTTTGTCATTCATGTAACCATAGTCAAAACCAGCAATCCTGTGATTATGTTGCTCTAACGTGAAAAGCTTTTCTTCATAATTGAAGTAGCGTAACAACAGCTTCCCTTCTAAAGGAGCCACACATGTATTTTCTGTTACAAATATTGCAGACAAACAAGAGTTCCCTCTGTTGAGTTATAAAAAAGTTATAAACTATGTATGATGCAGCCAGGATGGGATTAATATGCATTTTGCCTGTGAAAAGGTCAAAATGGCAATTTGTTCCTCACCCTAACCCCTCTATTTCTCTGACTGTAAAGAATTGATCTGGTCAAGTCTGGCAAGGTCTGGACATTAGAAGAAAATGTACCAGAGAGGAATTATAGATTATTAGGGTTTTAAATGGATACATTAGTAGATGCATATTTGGCATTTTGACTCAAAATTGGTTTGTTTTTTACTTGAAATGATAAATAAGAGGTTCCCACATTTCTGAGTTTATTGCATTTATATTCTTTCTGAACTTTCTGTTTTCCATGATTTTTGTTAAGGTTCATTTTATTTCTTTTCTTTCACTCAAACTTTTGATTCTCTGTAGGGATGGGATTGCACGTTTTTACTCAAGACAGTACATTTTCTGCTGTTTTTCTTTGGTTTGATGTTTATTTTTTCTCCCTAGTTTGTAAAAAAAAAAAAAAAAAAAACTTCTGCAGCAGCTCCTGACGTGCTGGCCACAGAAGTTAAGCAAATCTTTGTTAAATGTTAAAACAATCTTTTTCAGAGAGTGTTATGGCACTAAACGTGATACAAGACTAATATTGACATTAATTTGCTCCAAAAAATAGCAATTTGTTGGAAAATTTGTCAAAATTTTGAAATTTCAATTGAAAGAATCAATCAGCAGCCCAACCATCTTGAGAGATTTTGGGAATTTTATTGGAAAATTGCCGTGATTTTATTCTTTGGATATATGTATTTGTGATTGGTGGTATGTACGTATATTTTCAATGGCCTGATGATTTTGGATGGGTAATTTCATATTTTTTGTGTTTTGGACTGAAGTTTTTGCCCATTGTGTTAAGAACTTTGGAAAACACAGAGACCAAGGAAAACATTTCTTCCTCCATGAGAAATTAATGGACAGATCAAAGACAAACTCATATATTAGTTATTTCCTCCCAGAATGAAACACTAATAAGACTTTTGAAAAGCAAAAAGTCAGTCGAAACCATTTATTCACAGGTGAAAGCAGAGACTGGTCCGCCCTGATGGCTTCAGCTGTCCAAGAAATCCAGATCCAGGTGGAACAAGTTCATTCTAGGTGCTGTCGACTACCAGCACTGCAGTGAAGGACACCTCACACAGCATGGGATCAACAGCCCAGCAGGGGGCCAACAAAGATCTGATCAGACACCGATGGAGAGCATGGAGCGTCGCTGTTGCTGACTTACTGCGGTGGCTCCTGACACTGCCAGCATGGAGGAGGGAGACTGGAGTCCTCTTCCTGATGCTGACTTCTGCTGACCAGATCATCCCCAGGTGCTGGCAGACTTCTAGTATCTTCTGATTTGCTTGTTTTTGTTTCTAAATTTAGTCACTTATCACTGAGTAAAATCAGCCATAGCAGCAACAGTTGAGTCAAAGAAAATAACATTTTTTACAAGATGAGGTCAGAGTCAAAGAAAATGAATTGTTTGTAAAATCATGTTTGTTTCTTACAACTTTTGCAGCTGATGTTTACATTTTTTGGTTGTATTTTTATGTTCATATAATTCAAGACAAGACATTAGGAATTTTCAGGACTGGTTTCACGTGACTCCATCATGGGGAAGCATGAATCCGGTCCGCTGTCAGCTGCAGTGTTATCATGTTTGTTTGTATCTGTCTTTGTCTGATCATCTTCATCATTCTGCTGCATTAAACATTTTCTTAATTCTCAATTAGACCCTCAACCTCCTTCCTCAGAGATCCGAACGAACGCGATGTTAGTTTTGAAATTCTAACAAAACTATAGTATTAAAACATAATTGAATATATTGTATACATACAAAGACAATTACAAAATGATTGCGTTTTAAAAAGGATCAATTTTTTTTTGGAAGCTTGGATTTTGAGAACAGTAATAGAGAGTAGACATCCTTTCAGGCTGGAAATGTACTTCCGTGGATCCAGACTTATGGCTGTTTATGTCGCGTTTTCTTTTGTTGGGTGAAAATGTTCCACCAAAACAACTTCCTTCCCAAGAGCCACCAACCAAACAACCCAGAGCGTGTTCTTTCCCCCTCCTATCCTAGAATGTATGTGTGGTGTAGCTAGCCCATTTCATATTAGTAGGAGCTCTGCTCTTTGTCGCTTGCTCGTTTGTTGGCTGTATTGAAGTAGCCTACAGACACTAATGACCCACACATCATTCTTTTCATCTGATTCAGAGGAATCTAATGAGTTGTCCACATGTCAGCTCCATATGGCATTCTCCATTTTATATGGAGCTCTTCATTCATACAGTATATGCATACAGCATTGATCAATATTACTTGTGTTAATAACTATTTCAATGCTTTTGGTAGCTCTATGTTATTTGTAATAGTGTTTACAACATGTATATCTAAGTAAAACAGTAAACGTGGCCCAAACATGGAGACTGCCTGAGTATATCTTGTAAAAAGTTTCATAAATCTTGTCTTTTAGTGTATTTTAATCAAATGTTAAGTTAGAGTTTAAGTAAAGCAGTAGAAGAGACATTCAGTTAAACAATTTAGCTCATATTGCTAACACTGCTTTGAAATTGAGATTTTATACTAAAGGTTTTAAAGCGCTCATAAGCGCTGCAATTCTCTCCCTTCTCTTTATTGAAGCCTCTATGTCTACAGGCTTGTGGTGATGCGCAATGTGCTACAGGTACCAAAAACAATCTGTGTTTGGTAATGCCAGTTTGTTTTGTTTTGTCATGGTTCATGTGTGCAATAAACATTACACTTAGTGAGAAAAGAATTGCGGCAGAGAATCGTGATATCAATTCTGAGCTAAAAAATTGTGATTCATATTTTTCCACAAGTCGTGCAGGCCTACTTTGAAGTTGCTGTTGTTGCACTGTTGCACTTTTGCACATCTTTATGCACTTCCACAGCACATCATATCATAACATTCTTGTGTTTTTGTCTTGTTATCTTGTCTTGTAATATTGTTGCTGTTTACTGTCTTAGTGTTAAAAAATGTCCCTATCTGTGATAGAAATGTCTTGTCTTATCAGTTTTTTTGTCAATTCCTCTGCATGTCTAGTATATGTGAAGAAATTGACAATAAAGCAGACTTGACTTGACTTAAAGTGAGTTGTTTACATGTGTGTTTAGAAAAAATACCATTCACCAATACTTTATATCATAATTTGTTTATTTCCTCATGTGTTCATATTCAATGTCAGTTACTTACAATAAGTTTCAGCACACAATTAAAACAAATAAAGCTGCAATGTTGTACAATGTACAAATATATTTTTATTATATTATAAACGTGCGATCTCATGCCTGAGAAGGACCAAACCATACCAGCAAGGTAGCTGCCATTTTATTAATTTCTGAGCAAGGGGTACTTCTTTTGTAAACAACTTGTTTCACATTTTTATGTTTGTTTATACAGAACATAATCAATATGTGCTTTTACATCTGATCAACAAATGCACCATTTTCTCGTGTTTGCACTATAGCTAGTTAGCTAGCAAGCTAGCTAAGATGCCTTGCCTAATAGATAGCTGCTGTTACTAGCAACGTATGCATTAAATTAAATGGACATTTTTACATTGGTAGCATCCAATAAACATTTAAGACAGCCCTAGTTAATAAAACATCAAGCAAGGTTACCTGTTCTCAGAGCGAGTTTGTTTATGCAAATCATAGGGCGTAAGAATGAATGGGAATTTAAATGGTTTGAAATATAAGATTTGCAGTAAGAGAAAGATGGCCTACATATTCAGTTCTGAATGACCAAAAAAAGGTGGAAGATTCAATGATTTACTTTAGCTGATCAGAGTTAGATTTTGGCAGCTGAGCACAGTACTAAAAAACTTAGGAAAACATCCAGGTTAGAGTGTACTAGTCTTACAAAAAAAAGTTGTCCACATCCACCAACGGCATTGCTAATATCTAAAACCATTTCTGAGTGCAACTCATTTCCAAATGGAACAGAACTTCATAGTTCCTCATTTGGCTAGAATGTGGAAGTATGGCCTTTGGTTTTTTCATGTCAATGGACTCTACGACACATAGAACATATGAAAGGGCAACGAAAAGATTAGCCAGGTCTAATCACGCTATAAGTGTGCAGAGGAGCATCCAAATTAGAACAGACACAAATTTACAGAGAAACCGTTTTCATTGCAACATATTCTATACAATACTTCTACAAAAAAGGATGGCCCAACCTACAGAGTCCTCCGTTACCCCATTCCAACACAGAATGACTCTTCTTTGCACTCTTGTTAATTAGAGTGTTTTTTACTCTTTCCTATAAGCCTACATTTGGAATACCCTGGCCTGTTTATGTTGCAATAATCCTAAGTGTCTTAATCATTTTGATAGCATGCCTTGTCCTCTATGATTTTGCTCATTTATGGTCATAGGAAGGATATTGCCTTACAAAGGGGTTGCGTCCTTCCTGGCAGTGAAGAAGTGGTCAAGCTGTAGGCTACAATGATGATGTGGAAATGGGACTGAGTACCCAGGGCCCTCGTGTGAGGAGGGCCTAAAAAGATGCTAGAATAAATAGCTGGATCCGGGGAGGGGCCCATAAAGACTGCCTTTCTACATTGCCCAGAATTTTGTGCTAGGCCCCTGCCCCCAGCCTCCACATGATCCTCTGATTTCAATATGCCTCTTTCCAGCACAGCAATTAATTACAACATGTCTCAAAACTTATTAATCTAGCACTAATACTTTACTGTTCCTGAGTTGCTATGGTTTCTTGTCTAATGAGTTTTGGGTAGACAATAGGCCTATATAATAGCCTATATCCATAAAGAGACAGTTATTTGTTTAATGTCCTTTCCCCCACTCTTCTTTTAGAATGAAGCTTGTAGCTTGAAGCTTGTATTTAGTCCTATTGCTGGGTTTAAACAGTTAAATGGATATCTACTAGACTACTTGGTAAAAAGTGATCATTAGTTCACAACTGCGTAGGCCTATACTCTCCGTTCTTCGATGAAGCTGGTAGGAGGAGCTGACTACAGTGGGGAGGAGTGACTGATGTTCTGGCAAATCAGCTAGGCCGGCCTATAGAGGAAAGGAGGAGGATCATAGAGGAGAAGACAAGAGTCAGAGTTTCCTTTTGAAACGACTGTGTGATAATCAGTCAATGTTAGCTACCTCTTTGTAACCGAGTAAGTTGTTTAAAACAGGGATAAGAAGATGGGGAATCGGGTCGCCCGTGAGGACTTCGACTGGGTATATACGGACCAGCCGCATGCCGACAGGAGAAAAGAAATACTGGGTGAGTTAACTTATCCGTTAGCAAGTTTTGTTAACTACTTAACCTATAACGTAAGTTAACATTAACATATATATAACTACGTTAACTCGCCTGGGTGGCTATGTTGATTAATAACGTTCGTAAAACGCGTAAATACCACCACTACCATATCCGCTAACTCAGTTTGCTAACGTAACAAGCTAACGGTTCCACATCCGCCTGTTAATTGGCCGAGTACTAGTCATAGGTTAGCTAGGTGAATAGTTTACTCCCTTTTAATGACCGAGAGACACCGCCATGGCTGTTATCGAAATGCATATTGTTATTATTTAACGTTAAGCTAGTTGCAGCCATTTGGCTTAGCTAATGAAACATAATAACGTTAGCAATGTAGCGTAACCCTCCAGCCACAGTAGTAACCACTCCCTGAAATAACAACGCGAACTCTCTTTTGAGCTTCTCACAGTAAAGGTGCCATAACGGTTCACATGCTGCCGTATATGGATGCACATTATAACGGAAGACTAGGTTTACACAAGACTCTCACTTGGACTTTTACACTTATGCCATGTGTTCAACATGTCCTTTAGTAGCTAGGAGTTTTGTTGGCTTTTGTTGTTTGCTGTCATGCTTAGCAAGAGAAATGCGTACTGTATAATAATATAGTAGTCTATTCTAAATACAGCTCTAAATTATTAAATACAGTATTTTCTTTATCTGCTTGGTCTAATACTACATTACTATGATCCTGCAATTTCCCATAAAGATTGTAGCTGTTTCATGCTTATATGATCATCTGGGCTCAGATCAGAGCTGCAGCGTTAAGTCAGGATAGGGCTGTAACTAATGATTATTTTCATAATGTGTCATCATTTAATCCATTAGTTATTCGGTCTATATAATGTTAGATACTGTTAAATAATGTCTATAACAGTTTCTTTAAGTCCTATGTGACATTTTTTAAATGTCTTTTTTTTTTTTTGTCGGACAAAAAGTCCAAAAGTCAAAGATATTGAGTTCACACATGCAACATTGGAGGAGCTGGTACAAGCAAATTTTTGGCATTAAGTCTAATTATCAAATAATTGTTCAACTAACTTTTCAACACAATTAGCTTAATGGATACGTAATGGCTCCATGTCCTTAAATGTGAGAATTAGCAGTTTTTCATGTCTTACATGATAGTAAATTTTATATCTTTAGGTTTTGGGCTGATGGTAAGATAAAACAAGACATTAGATGTCTATTGGGTCTGTAGTAAATTGTGATAGCCATTTTTAATCTTTTCAGTTATTTAAAACCAAATGATTTAAGCAAAAAAATAATCAGCATATGATTGATCATTTAAGTAATGCAGCCAACAGTGTATACTGCTCTCTGTAAAATTCAGCTTTGCTCTGTAAAATTCAGCTTTGCTATCTTTACAAATCTTTAGCTTTCCACATGACTTTATTGTTATTGTAACATTCCCAAGAAGAAATAAAAAAAAAAAAAGGCATTTAACGATTGAACTGAGACACTGGCAATTTCACTTGGCGCTTTGTGGAAAATCGTTTATGTCATTGAATTCAAGGTGCTGCCCCATATCCAATTCTACCTTTTATTGTGGCAAACACAAAGGCCTCCATTATGTGAAAGTTTCTATCTATTTATTGTAGTCTGCCTTAATCTCCTGAGGACTTAGTTTTGGATGATTAAGCATGTATAGTTTTATTGTACAGCTTTGTATCTATAATGTCTTTACACCGTTAGCATAACAGATGCTTTAGTACTGCCACTGTGAACAATGCCATAGACAAAGATACTCATTGACAACAAATCTGTATCCTGTGTTAAATTAATCATGTTAGCACATACTGAATGCAGCAGGATCAGGTGACTGTCAAGGTTCATTCATATTTGTACTTGGACCTGGACCCTGTTCACACCTGACATTAACATGTGTCGTGGGTGATGCCCTGTTTTCGCTTCATACATTTAGCAGTAGTGGCCCGCTCCTGTTATATTATTGCCACCTTAGGAATTTTCTAATCTATCCTAACCTGAACTCAAGCCAACGGTCATCCACTCTCTCTCCCCATTTGAGGTTGAGCAACTGGAACAATGACTCTAATGTCATCACTCGCAAAGTCATGACAACCAACAGCACAAGTATAGCATTTTCTCATCAGGCAGAGTGATCAACGGGGACAAAGCCTGAACGGCTGATTGTGGTGTTTCCAGTGGAAAAAGACAGCTACAGTAGCTTGGAAAATAGCATTATGGGCACTGAATTTACTGTTTAACAGACCCCAGATGAGACAAGCAGCTAATGTTGGCAAACCCTGCGCCCCTCTGCCTTTGATTTCCCACTACAATATTGTATTTATGCAACACGCTGTATCATTTTACTTTTTAAAACTTTTCCAGGTTAGTGGGAATGCATAGCACTCAAAATCAACATACACATATTTTCCCTCAGTATACTGTTTTGTTAAATTGTACTACAAATGATTGGTAAGGTTAATGTTTTAATGTGCTGTCTATGTGCTGGATCTTAGCTAGCAATTAAGCCCACTGTCTGCAACGTCTTTTTTAGGCTTGTGAATATGGCTGGAGAAAAAGTCACATTGCTTTTGCGAGATAACGGTATCATGAGTCTACTTGCTTGATTATCAATGAAAATGCACAGAATAATAAAATGTTGAAACATGCTATAGAAGTTAATCTGTTTCAATGGATTTTGAAATTAAAACACCATTGTGCCATTTTTAACACTGACTACTTATGCATTGAAATTATGTATCTGCACTTTTTGCCTCTGAATTTTACTCTTCAAATTTTCAACAACTTACTAACTATACAACATTAGTTTTAAAAATTCAGAATCAAAAGTTCAACGTTAAAAAATTAAATATACCAAATTCAGATGCAAAATACAATGAATAAAACTCAACTAATATATTTTAAACTTGCTCAAATTCAATAGGCCAAATTCAGCTGCAAAATGCAATATGTAAAACTCAGTGTTAACACCCGGGAGACACAAAAGCTTGTAATTTTCATTAATTATTTGGCTTATTTGAATCAGGGGCAGTGTACAATAAATGTATTGCACCTGTGCTAATTCCCATCTGTTGTCTCTGGGCATGTATAAGTGCACATCTATATAAAAAATGTATTTCCACATTAGACCTGTTCAAGTCGTGATTCATTCAGATCTTTAACCCGAGTCTCTAAATTGACTCACGAATCGCGAGTCTCTACTATCATTAACCTGGTTCAGTTGAGTCCTACTACAATTCAATCTAAAATTATAACAGCACCACACACAAACCTTTTGCAACATAAGCTACCACTATTCCTACACTTTAACAAATTTAACGTAAAAGTTACAATTGGCCAGCAAGTAACTGTGAATTATTTTTACAGTAAAGGTACCGTACTTCCATTTACAGTATTTTATGTATTCACTGTAAAATACAAAACAATTAAAAAAAAAAACAGAAGTAAAAAATACAGTTGTTCCAACATCCTCTAACCTAACTTAGTCTGTGATTTCTGCTCAGGTGGAGTTATGAGGTTCTGTGGAGCTAATAAGAACTTGTCGTTGCTTGTAAAAACTAAGCTGTACATAGTCACATGCCTCAGGCTTCTCTCACCGGGGGCAAGCTCAGCCTTGTAGGAGTGGTGACACAGGAGGTAGTGTTTGCTGAGACTTTTCTTTCTGCTGTAATCTCCCTGTTCCTCCTAAGCAGATAGAACACATCCATGTAGCCTGGAGGCCTTCTTTGTTTGCTCTTTGCATCTCTTGAAAGCAATGACTGTGCAGCTATTACCTCCTGTGATTTAAACATTTTTATTCAGCATTGTCTTTCATTTAGGGATGTCAATGATTAATGGGATTTGGTCAGTGGTAATAACCTGCCAATATGCTTTCTACATATTGGGATTGGTTGTGTCAAAAAGACACTGATGTGCTGGGTTATGCTCCATTTCTGTTTACCGTTTCACTAATACAACTGTGTTGCTTACTGGTAGCCAGAGCTGGGCTAGTAGCCATGCAGATCTAGCTCAAGCCAGGTACTTTTTATATTTTATAATCTTCATTTTGTTACCCACTATACGTTTAAACTTGCACTAGGTTGCTTAAGCACTCATAGCTCTCTCCTTCTTTTAGCAACTTATCACATATCCCACAGTAGTTTACACGTTATTCAGTTCTGCAGCTACTTACCACTGTAGTTAAGATAAGGAATTAGCGATGGCTACCTTCTCTCCCTTTCCTGCTTTCTCTGGCTTGGGGCCACATTGCTATGTCAGTGCAGCCTTCCCCTGGCAGCTCTAATAGCATAGCACTAAGCAGAAGCCCATGGTTCACCACAAGACAGTTCCTGTTTCTACAGGTTCTAGCAGTGTGGATGTAGCCTCAGTGACACACCCGCTGTGAAACCTTGTTGCTCTCAGAACAAATCAAAGAGTAGGCAAATGTGTATTTAAAATGTCACCAAATATCAACAGTAAGCACTAAGAGCACCTGGTCTGTGTACCTGTTATAAGTGGCTTTCTGCTGTGTTCAATAGACGTAAGTGTTAAACAATTTTAACAAATAGAGATTTTAACTTTTTAACCTTGAAATTAGTTTTGTGTAAATTGTTAATAATTGAGCAATGGGAAAATAATCGCTAATTGAAAAATTAATCAAAGAATTATTTGATATTCAAATCCCAAAATTGCAAATCAAATACCTACCCATTGAAAGAATATTTAGATAAAGCCTACTTATTAAAACCTTAAAACTATGACCACGCGGCTGCCAGTTAAACAGAGAAATCAGAGTTGCTTTAAGATAATAATACATTTTATTTATAGCACCTTTCTCTGCATTTAAAGGCACCATACTGGGTATACATAGGGCATTTTAGGGATTTGTGAGCGAGACCGAAGAGGAAAGAGTTGCAGTAATCCAGACTGGAAGTGACAAGACTGTGGACAAGGATGGCGGCAGTGTGGAGGGTAAGGCGGAGGCAATTGATGTTTCGTAGGTGGAAGTGGGCAGACCGGGGTGATGTTATTGAAATGGGGTTGAAAGGATAATGTGCTGTCAAGGATGACACCCAGACTCTTAACTTTGGGGGAGGGTGAGACAGAGCAGTCATCAATAGTGAAAGAGAAACGGTTGATTTTTTAATAGTGGATTTGGTGCCAATAAGGATAACCTTGGTTTTATTACTGTTTAATTTAAGGAAGTTTTGAGTGAGCAAAGTTTTTATTTCAGAGATCCAAGGGTTTGGTGGAGAAGTAGAGCTGGGTGTCATCAGTGTAACAGTAGAAGTGAATGTTAAATATTTGCGGAAGATATTGCCGAGGGGAAGCAGGTAAATGATGAAGGGTAAGGGCCCCAGGACAGAGACCTGCTATGGAGAGGGCGGAAACTGGACTCGAACTGTTCATACATGTTATTGTGGGACAGGTGAGAATGGAGTTTCAAGATTTTGGAGATGAAGGGTAGATTGGATATAGGACGGAAGTTGTTGAAGTTGGATGGGTCTGCACCAAGTTTTTTAAAAAATTGGGGTAGTGGTTTTGAAGGATGTAGGAACAGTTCCAGTAGTGAGAGAGGAGTGGATGATAGCCAGAGATGGCAAAAATACTCACATCCCATACTCAAGTAGAAGTACAAATACTTGTGTTAAAAATACTCAGAAAAAAGTACTGATTGAACTTCTTTATTCAAGTAAAAATAAAGGACAGGCTTGAAAATGTACTAAAAGTAATAGTAGCCTTGCAAATGACAACCATTTTTGATGCAAAGCTACCTCGACCACACAAATGTTACTAGAGTGCAAACTGAGAAACTTCATTGGACATGGAAAACACACTCTTTATATGCCATTGGCTACATTTTAAATGGCTGTCTGCCAATAGGCTATGCCTGAAACATCACATATTTGACTATTGTGATAGAGACTGGGACTGGGATTCTGACTGAGTAGCAAGATATGATAATTCTGTGAGAATTCACAGATCCAGTTTCTCTTTTTAAGATTCTCCTTCACATTTAAAGGAATATCCATGTACAGTGAGGAAAATAAGTATTTGAACACCCTGCTATTGTGCAAGTTCTGCCACTTAGAAATCCTGGAGGGGTCTGAAATTGTCATCGTAGGTGCATGTCCACTGTGAGAGACATAATCAAAAAAAAAATACAGAAATCACAATGTATGATTTTGTAACTATTTATTTGTATGATACAGCTGCAAATAAGTATTTGAACACCTGAGAAAATAAATGTTAATATTTGGTACAGTAGCCTTTGTTTGCAATTACAGAGGTCAAACGTTTCCTGTAGTTTTTCACCAGGTTTGCACACACTGCAGAAGGGATTTTGGCCCACTCCTCCACACAGATCTTCTCTAGATCAGTCAGGTTTCTGGGCTGTTGCTGAGAAACACGGAGTTTGAGCTCCCTCCAAAGATTCTCTATTGGGTTTAGGTCTGGAGACTGGCTAGGCCACGCCAGAACCTTGATATGCTTCTTCCAGAGCCACTCCTTGGTTATCCTGGCTGTGTGCTTCGAGTCATTGTCATGTTGGAAGACCCAGCCTTGCCCATCTTCAATGCTCTAACTGAGGGAAGGAGGTTGTTCCCCAAAATCTCGCAATACATGGCCCCGGTCATCCTCTCTTTAATACAGTGCAGTCGCCCTGTCCCATGTGCAGAAAAACACCCCCAAAGCATGATGCTACCACCCCATGCTTCACAGTAGGGATGGTGTTCTTGGGATGGTACTCATCATTTATCTTCCTCCAAACACAGTTAGTGGAATTATGACCAAAAAGTTCTATTTTGGTCTCATCTGACCACATGACTTTCTCCCATGATTCCTCTGGATCATCCAAATGGTCATTGGCAAACTTAAGACGGACCTTGACATGTACTTGTTTAAGCAGGGGATCC
This sequence comes from Etheostoma perlongum, assembly GCA_026937815.1. Lineage (NCBI taxonomy): Eukaryota > Metazoa > Chordata > Actinopteri > Perciformes > Percidae > Etheostoma > Etheostoma perlongum. Next base: position 6,266,101 of record CM049387.1, read on the forward strand.
TTCCGTGCCATGCATGATTTCAAACCATGACGTCTTAGTGTATTACCAACAGTAACCTTGGAAACGGTGGTCCCAGCTCTTTTCAGGTCATTGACCAGCTCCTCCCGTGTAGTTCTGGGCTGATTTCCTTTCTTAGGATCCTTGAGACCCCACAAGGTGAGATTTAGCATGGAGCCCCAGTCCGAGGGAGATTGACAGTCATATTTAGCTTCTTCCATTTTCTAATGATTGCTCCAACAGTGGACCTGTTTTCACCAAGCTGCTTGGCAATTTCCCCGTAGCCCTTTCCAGCCTTGTGGAGGTGTACAATTTTGTCTCTAGGGTCTTTGGACAGCTCTTTGGTCTTGGTCATGTTAGTAGTGGGATTTTTAATAATTGTGTGGGGTGGACAGGTGTCTTTATGCAGTTAACGAGCTCAAACAGGTGCATATAATTTAGGATAATAAATGGAGTGGAGGTGGACATTTTGAAGGCAGACTAACAGGTCTTTGAGGGTCAGAATTCCAGCTGATAGACAGGTGTTCAAATACTTATTTGCAGCTGTATCATACAAATAAATAGTTAAAAAATCATACATTGTGATTTCTGGATTATTTTTTTTTTTTTACATTATGTCTCTCACAGTGGATATGCACCTACAATGACAATTTCAGACCCCTCCAGGATTTGCTCAAATATGGCTTCTGGAAAGGAAATAAAGGATAAAATATGAATTAGCCTACTAAACAGACATTTATTAAGATTTTCCCCATACTTTAAGAGTTACGCAGCACATTTGCCAGAAATAATTCTGGATGATTCAAATATCTCTCTCAGATAAGGCCGAGGATGATTGGAAACGTCTGGAATCTCTGTTTTCTTCATTTTCAATCATGTCGCCATCCAAACTACTATGTGCTAATGTTAGCGGCATCAAGAATCGATTTTTTTTCCGCAAATAAATGCCGCCAAATTTGTCGAGTAATCTTGTAGTGGTGTGTCAAGTGCAACGTACAGTAGGCTACTGTATATTCCCATCCAATTAGATTGAATTCGGTATTGACGCTAACAATAACTACAGTGAAATTATTTGAAACTTGTTAGTGAGGACGAGATTAGAACTGATTCTGGTGTCCAACTTCGCCCCAGGTGTGTCTGTTAAAACACGGACGGAGACAACTTCTCTCTGTTGATGCTTTATTACAGTCGCGCGTGTGTGTGTGTGTGTGTGTGTGTGTGTGTGTGTGTGTGTGTGTGTGTGTGTGTGTGTGTGTGTGTGTGTGTGTGTGTGTGTGTGTGTGTGTGTGTGTGTGTGTGTGTGTGTGTGTGTGTGTGTGTGTGTGTGTGTGTGTGTGTGTGTGTGTGTGTGTGTGTGTGTGTGTGTGTGTGTGTGTGTGTGTGTGTGTGTGTGTGTGTGTGTGTGTGTGTGTGTGTGTGTGTGTGTGTGTGTGTGTGTGTGTGTGTGTGTGTGTGTGTGTGTGTGTGTGTGTGTGTGTGTGTGTGTGTGTGTGTCTGTGTCACTGTGTCACTGTGTCACTGTAAAGGCTACCATACACAATGCATAGGATATATATGCTAGCAAATAATACCAATAAATCCACTATTAATAACAATATCATAATGCACCTAAAATACAAACTTGATGAAGGGCATTCAACAATCGCCATTATATCAATCAACAGCCAGGTGCAACTTAGCTAACAGATGAAGACAACAAACAACACAATAATTAGCTTACTTTTAAATTTGCAAGAACTATAGACCATAGACTTATAGACTTTCTTCCGTGTGTGGGGTGTGCGCACGCTCCCGGTGTGAGGCGCGTAAGGAGTAAAAGTAAAAAGTCGCTATAAAAATAAATAGTAAAGTAAAAATATAGTACAGTAACAAAGTATTTGTACTGTAGGGTTAAGGTATATAAATACTGGGGTAGTAATAATTTGCACTGGCTTGTAGACATTTAACCAACAAGTTTGGTGGTTTACTACTCAAAGTCCTAAAATGTGACGCCTTAACATGTGGAAAAGGCCTGGGACTGAATGACTTCTTCAACAAGTAACCTGAAATGCCCTTACATGTTTACTGTTCACACAACAGTAGATAAGATAACAAAGATTTAATAAAAGGATTTACTGCATAGTTACAACCTAGGTCTCCATTACTGCTACAGTTAGAAAAGTGAGAGCCAAAAGTCACAATACATCAGCTGTCTGCCACTAGTTTAGTAGCTTACATGACTGATTAGCATTTTAAAAATTTGATAAGGCTGAATCTACACCAACTTGGCCAGATGTATTCGGAGGTTAACTTCTGTCACTTTCAGCTCCACTCAGTTATACCTGAAAATGTTCTCCACTGAAAGAATGAAATGAAATATCATGATTGACAGCTGTGACTTAACTCGCAATTAGTTGGATGGGTGTATGGGCGGGACTTTGATACCGCAGCTCCACCGCCTAATCACTACTGCACAGATTCTGACTCCAAAACTACAAGATGAAAGCCCCTGTATTGAGGATATTTTGATTTGCTTGTGTACAGTGATAAATACAACAATCATACATATTGCAAAGCATTTTTAATGATTCATAAGTATCATAATACTTCATAATTGCTGGTCACTCACTGACAATTTCTTTTGCAATTTTCACATTATATTCTGATTTTCATAGTTGTAATACATTATTTTCAGCATATAGATCTTTCCTGAGTTTAACTGAAGTCTCTTGTTTCTCTCCTACAGCCAAATACCCAGAAATCAAGTCGTTGATGGGTCCTGACCCAAGGCTGAAATGGATTGTGTGCATGATGGTGGCTGTACAGTTTTTAGCTTTCTACTTGATTAAAGACTTGGACTGGAAATGGGTTTTATTTTGGACATATGCCTTTGGCAGCTGTATCAACCACTCAATGACCCTTGCTATTCATGAGATTTCCCACAACACGGCCTTTGGACAACAAGGCCATGTGGAACCGCTACTTTGCCATGTTTGCCAACCTGCCCATCGGCCTGCCCTACTCTGCCTCCTTCAAACGCTATCACCTGGACCATCACCGGTACCTGGGTGGAGACGGGATAGATGTAGACATCCCTACTGATTTTGAAGGCTGGTTCTTCTGCACACGCTTCCGGAAATTCATCTGGATTATTTTGCAGCCCCTATTCTATGCCATTCGGCCCCTCTGCATCAACCCCAAACCCATCTCTCAGCTGGAGGTGACCAACCTGGCCATCCAGCTCACCTTTAACATTCTGCTCTACTGGCTGTGGGGGGGGCCAAGCCTTTGGTCTACATGCTGGCTGGCTCCTTGCTGGGAATGGGCTTGCATCCCATCTCTGGTCACTTCATAGCTGAGCATTACATGTTCCTCAAGGGCCATGAGACCTACTCCTACTATGGCTCCCTGAATCTGCTCACCTTCAACGTGGGCTACCACAATGAGCACCATGACTTCCCCAGCATCCCAGGACGCAGGCTGCCCATGGTTAGTACAGCTGGGTGACTATTGAGATCATTGGGTAACTCGTTATTTTTAAGGGGTGTGAATTACACCATCATTACCATGACATGACACCTGTCACTAACATGAAGATGTCTTTATAAATGTTTAGGACTGTCATTCAAACAACTTGACAGTAACCAACACAACAATCTCTGTGTTATAGCAACTTGGCATTAACCTAGACAACATAACCTGTCATATGTCATGGCAGGCCTAATTATCAAACTTAAATAAAGCATTTAGCTTAATGAGTTAACATTACAATTAAACTGTCATAAGTATGGATGCACAATATCGGCATGACATCACGGCATTGGCAGATAAGAATATTTCTGCCAATGAGCCTTGCTGATAGGAGGGCTTGTTTACTATGCGTAGGCTACATGACAACTGTGAACATAGCAACATGTCGGCCGTGTGGAGGTATTTTGAGATATATAAAACAGATAACAAACTTGCTATTTGCAATACTTAGAAAGCACAAGAGATGTAAAAAAAACAAACATCAGAAGCCTCTACTTCAGTCCTTTTGACAAAGCTAGAAAAAACATTCATAACATCTTAATGACAAGTCCAAATGGTTTCACTTTACTTGAGGTCAGGGGAATGATTCATAGCATCGTTAAAACATAATTTCACAGGGAAATTAAACTTTGTGACATCTTTTATGATAAGTCCTAATTGGAAAGCTTTAGTGCGTAACCATTACATTCAAGCCATTGCCAAATGAGTTGATACATTGCTAATTTAGACTATCAGCTCCTCACAACTCTCTGTATTTCACAGTAGGGCTAAGTTTAAAAATTGGTGTTGCCTGGCGACTTTTGCACAGAGAAACCGATTAAAGATAATTAACTCTTCTGTATAGTCCATCGTGTTTTTTTAATACTCCTTGTCCTCCTTAATTACAAGGAACTGCATGCTGGTGGTGGGGCGGGGTGCGCGATCACAGAAGGCTTGTATCATGTGTATGCACCAATAGATTGTCATTACTTAGAATTCCTTATGGGGGGAACAGAAACTACGCACTATAGCTTTAACTTTTAGTTGAGGTCACGAAAAATATTCATGCCATAGTACTTATGTTCTCATGGCAGCCAATTTGAAAACCAATAACATGCGACCATTTAATATAATACATTAGTCTGGATTAACGGAAGAGCCTTGTACCGATGTCCCTCCCCTTCTGCTCTCTGTGTGTTGCCGGTCTCAAACTCTGTTCACTTCAGAAAACAACAACAAACTTTGAGGTAGCAAGCGTTGCACAAAAAAAATGGTTCAAAAGTTTTGAATGAAAAGTACACCTGCCAATAAACTGGTAAGAACTAATGGTTTAACCATGTATCCAGCTCATTAAAATAGCTCAGGTTACTGTATTGTGTCAACACTTCATTTTATATTTTATGGGTGTTTTTTTTTTTTTGCGGAGTGCAAATGTTTCACCAAAACAAGTTTCTTCCTGAGACTATTTTGACGCTGCATCCGGAGCTTAGCGCCGCCCAAGACGAGTGAGATTGGTTCAAAGAAATGCAAACATCCCATAGTGCTTTTTTCTCATATCATAGAATGTATGTGTTTGGGAGCCAGACCTTACTCCACAGCGCTGTGGAGATAGGCCTGGCAATGCGAGACTATGTAATGTTAATAAATAACTAAAGGTAAATGGTTTCTTTAACTTTGATAATTATGCCTGCTATGACATATTTATGTATGTTGTCTAGGTGAAGTTGTCATAAAGACACGGACAGATTAAATTATCTTGGTTATTGTCAAGTTGTCAAAACATGAACATTAAAAGTCATAAACATTTGTCAAACATTAATATGTTTATGAACGGTGTCGTATCCTGGTTATGACAGTGTCATGTCAGTCTTGCGCACACCCCCTAAAAATAAAGTGTAACAGTTGAATGTTCCTCACAGGTGTTACAGATCGCACTATTCCATGAGAGTAGAAACAATGAAATAAACTCGTAATTTGGGTGGAGACAAATCTGTGTGAATATGGCGTTTCAAAGAACTCTTATTTTAAAATTTACCTTCTATGATAACTGTTACATAACATGTTTTTTTGTACTGATCTGTTCTTTACTTATTTGGGTAACTTCATGATCAAACCCATGATTAGTGGTTAGTAAGGAATGTCATTGTCCACAGTATGCAAAATTGTCTTTGTCTTTACAAGAAAAAGTCTTCCTTTCTCAGTAAACAAAATAAAAGCCACAGAAAAATACAATACTGTAAGCCCATATGGAAAAGATATGTGGCGCCCCCTATTGGCCATTTTTAAAGAAATAATCATTACGCTCCTAGCAGCACACCTCGTTTTTTACTTGTGTGAAAACGTGTCAAAATGATCCGTATGTCTAAAACATAAAAGCATTTATCGGCTGTGTAAATGGCTCTTTGACATCTATTCTTCTGTTTCTTCTTGGTTTCCAGGTGAAGAAGATAGCAGCGGAGTATTACGATGACCTGCCTCAGTACACATCGTGGCTGAAGGTCCTGTTCGACTTCATCATGGACGACGCACTGAGCCCGTACTCTCGAGTCAAGAGGAAGCTGACAGGAGATGTCAAGCAGGAGTAACTCAACTGAAAGGAAGGAAAGGTTCTCTGGAACAAAGCTGCAGTGCCCCCCCCCCCCCCCCCCCCACCCCACCCTGCCCACTCTCCAGCCCATAAACTAAACATTAGATTAAAAAACTTCTGACTGTTTGTCAGTAGCTAGGGTTGGTTGCACAAAGCCTTTGGCTCTGATCAAAGAAAAACTTCAGCTTAAGATGTCTGTTATATGTATTTTACTTTTGAGTTGGATTGTTATGAAATTTGGTACACATATCATTGTCGCCCTGAGGATGAATCAAAATCGCTCTTCAATTTGTTAAATACTTTAGTTTAAAACTACCCCCAAATTCTATCTTTCTCCTTTACATGTTGGGTCTATTTTCCACATCTCTGACCCCCAATTTCCACCGGTTGCAGAACCAAAATAAAACCCATTTTATCCCCCACCCCTAGTCTACCTCCGAATGTGGTCTCAGTGATCAGCTCTCAATGCATCGTGTGTACATTGCCAACCTGTACTTTACAGCTGTCCACTTATCACTCAGAACAGATTTAGATGAAATGGGTTTTTTAGATGGCTTTGTGCAACCAGCCCTAGAAACTAGCTATCCAGATAGCTTCACAGCCAACTTAATATAAGCCCACACAGGTTGTTGTACCATATGCTCCTGTGTTAGCCTAGAAATCTAGAACTGACTACAAACCATGTCAAAGGTGTTTGCATTGCAGTTTGTATTCTGCCACCATAATTCATTTTACGACTTGTCTCCCTACATTTTGCATTTTGGACTCTACAGTTAAGTCAACGACATGAAAACATCTTTGCTATTGTTTGATCAAATCTGTGTGTGTGTGTGTGTGCGTATATAAGTGGACCAATGATGAACTCTGAGTGAATCCACTCATCAAAATCCCTCCATATGTGTTGAGTTTTCTGGGGAGGCTTTCATCGGTTGCTTTATGTTAAATGTAGTAGTTAACCTTTTTTCATCAACACTTTAATCTATCATTATACAACCTGTTGTCATGCATCCATATAAACTGTTTATAACAAGTTAGCTAAAGGCTGAAAGTGTATAACTCATCAGTGCCTCAGAGCTTTGTTTTCCTTTCTCTGTTCCGTTTGTGGTCTTAGGTTCAATTTTATGAATGCATTTACTTTGATGAAAAGCTGCCAAGAATGTTTGATAAAAATCACATAATCACTTTGTTCTTTTTTGTTATTGTATCTAAGGGCTGCTGCAGCTGTTAGGTAGAATTTGGAGACTTGGCAACTGTGAACAAAATAAAATTAGGTTGCTATTGATTTGACTGTTTCCACAATGTTTTTAAATTTAATATAGTTAATTTGGAATACTTTAAAGCCAATAAAATAATGATAAAAAAGACTTAATTTCTTCTATTTACAATGATATTCTTGGCCATAGAGAAGGCTTTGACTCAGCAGAGCAGGGTCCTCGAACCCAAATCACCTAGGGAGCGCAGCAGCTTCCTCCTCTTGTAACTCAGTCCTGTCTGGCCTCAAAGTCAACCTCTGGATTTGTGAACTGGATAAAAAAATAAATGTATGAAGTGGAACCTTATAAAATTGTTTTACACGCAGGATCTGGTCCCTGGGCCTACAGTTTGAAACCCCTAATAGAATAGAAAATATTGAATATGTTTAATGGAAGACCCAATGTGTAGGATTTAATAGCGTCTAGCGGTGAGGTTGCAGATAGCAACAGTGGCCTTCTCTTGAAGAGCCAGTGTTTGGTTAGTTGTCATGGACTACTGCAGAAACATGGAAGACAACCAGCTCCCTACGCAGATATGAAGGGCTCATCCTAAGCTAACAAAAACACAGCTCTTAATTTCAGGTGGTTACATATCCTCTAAATCATACACACTGGCCCTTTAAATAAACCATGAGAAATCCAAATGATGATGTTGCATCTGTGTACTTGGAACCAAGTAGACTCCAGTATTTCTAAAAGTCTTTATGGGGGGCAGCATACAGGGCCACACAACAGTTTAAGTGGGACCAAACACTTGGAGAGAATGATGTGTGCAGAGGTTCCTGATGTGCAGCCTCCAAATACAAAATTCATGTCCCCATTTATACACATGTACACTAAAAACATCACTGCTGATGGGCTTTGCTTTTTTAAGGTATTCAATGAATTAAAAAGTCCTCAATTGAACTACTACAGGAGACACTATCAAATCTTGACTTTAGAATAAAATAGAATGGCTTTTTTTTGGATTATACACATGTGCAATAACTGTGCAACGAGATGGAGGCAACCCCTTTCCAGTGTCAACAAGAAGGAGTATAACATGGGAAAAAAAATATTAGTGCAAAAGAAAATGAAGGGGGGGGGGCACAGTTCCAGAGACAACTATATACACATATAAAACAGTAAGAAAGAGAAAGTGGTTTGTATACGCATTATGAAAATATTATTACACGGTTCTAAAAATTGCTCTGGCTGGCTCTGGGGACGTGGAATGTCACCTCTCTGTGGGGGAAGGAGCCGGAACTTGTGCGGGAGGTGGAGCGCTACCAGTTAGATCTGGTGGGGCTTACCTCTACGCACAGTCTCGGTTCTGGAACCGTACTCCTGGATAGGGGTTGGACTCTGTCCTACTCCGGAGTTGCCCATGGTGTGAGGCGCCGGGCGGGTGTGGGGATGCTCACAAGCCCCCGGCTGAGCGTCACTGCGTTGGAGTTTACCCCGGTGGACGAGAGGGTCGCCTCCCTACGCCTGCGGGTGATGGGGGGGAAAACTCTGACTGTTGTTTGTGCATATGCACCAAACAAGAGTTCGGAGTATTCGGCCTTCTTGGAGACCTTGAATGGAGTCCTGTATGGGGCTCCAGTAGGGGACTCCATAGTTCTGCTGGGGGACTTCAACGCACACGTGGGTGATGATGGAGAACAGAGTGGTTATCTGTTGTTGGACTTCTGTGCTAGTCATGGATTGTCCATAACAAACACCATGTTCGAACATAGGGATGCTTATAAGTGTACGTGGTACCAGAGTACCCAAGGCCAAAGGTCAATGATCGATTTTATAATTGTTTCATCTGATCTGAGGCGTATGTTTTGGACACTCGGGTGAAAGAGAGGGGCAGAGCTGTCAACTGATCACCATCTGGTGGTGAGTTGGGTCAGGGGGGGGGGAAGACTCTGGACAGACCTGGTAAGCCCAAACGGGTAGTGCGGGTAAATTGGGAACGTCTGGAGGAGGCCCCTGTCCTATGGACTTTCAACTCACACCTCCGGCGGTGCTTTTCGGGCATCCCTGTGGAGGCTGGGGGCCTGAGTGGACAATGTTCAAAATGTTCAAAATGTTCAAAAATGTTCAAAGTTTCCATTGCTGAAGCTGCGGCAGCGAGCTGTGGTCTTAGGGTCTTAGGTGCCTCAAGGGGCGGTAATCCACGAACACCCTGGTGGACACCCTTGGTCAGGGAAGCCGTCCGAGTGAAGAAGGAGTCTTTCCGGGATATGTTATCCCGGAGGACTCCCAGAGGCAGTTGCAAGGTACCGACGGGCTTGAAGGGCTGCGGCCTCTGCCGTGACAAAGACAAAGCAGCGGGTGTGGGAGAAGTTCGGAGAAGACATGGAGAAGGACTTTCGGTCGGCACCAAGGTGCTTCTGGAAAACCGTTCGCCACCTCAGGAGGGGGAAGCGGGAATCATCCAAGCTGTATACAGTAAGGATGGGACGTTGTTGACCTCAACTGAGGAGGTAATAGAACGGTGGAAGGAGCACTTTGAGGAACTCCTAAATCCAGCTGACACACCCTCTGTGGTAGAGGCAGAGCTGGAGGATGGTGGGGGATTGTCATCAATTTCCCTGGTGGAAGTCGCTGAGGTAGTCAAACAACTCCACAGCGGCAAAGCCCCAGGGATTGATGAGATCCGTCCAGAAATGCTGAAAGCGCTGGGTGTGGAGGGGATGTCTTGGTTAACACGCCTCTTCAACAACGTGGAAGTCTGGGACGGTGCCTAAGGAGTGGCAGACCGGGGTGGTGGTTCCCCTCTTCCAAAAGGGGGACCAGAGGGTGTGTGCCAATTACAGGGGTATCACACTTCTCAGCCTCCCTGGTAAAGTCTACTCCAAGGTGCTGGAAAGGAGGGTTCGGCCGATAGTCAAACCTCGGATTGAAGCGGAACAATGCGGATTCCGTCCTGGCCGTGGAACAACGGATCAGATCTTTACTCTCGCAAGGATCTTGGAGGGGGCCTGGGAGTATGCACAACCAGTCTACATGTGTTTTGTGGATCTGGAGAAGGCGTATGACCGGGTCCCCCGGGAGAAATTGTGGGAGGTGCTGCGGGAGTATGGGGTGAGGGGGTCCCTTCTCAGGGCCATCCAATCTCTGTATGACCAAAGCGAGAGCTGTGTCCGGGTTCTCGGCAGTAAGTCGGACTCGTTCCAGGTGAGGGTTGGCCTCCGCCAGGGCTGCGCTTTGTCACCAATCCTGTTTGTAATATTTATGGACAGGATATTGAGGTGTAATCGGGGCGGGGAGGGGTTGCAGTTCGGTGGGCTCGGGATCTCATCGCTGCTTTTTGCAGATGATGTGGTTCTGATGGCGTCATCGGTCTGTGACCTTCAGCACTCACTGGATCGGTTCGCTGAGGCCATGGTTCTCAACAGGAAACCGATGGAGTGCTTTCTTCAGGTAGGGAGTGAGTCCTTACCCCAAGTGAAGGAGTTTAAGTACCTTGGGGTCTTGTTTGCGAGTGATGGGACCATGGAGCGTAAGATTGGTCGGAGAATCGGAGCAGCCGGTGCGGTATTACATTCCATTTATCGCACCGTTGTGACAAAAAGAGAGCTGAGCCAGAAGGCAAAGCTCTCGATCTACCGGGCAATTTTCGTTCCTACCCTCACCTATGGTCATGAAGGCTGGGTCATGACCGAAAGAACAAGATCCAGGGTACAGGAGGCCGAAATGGGTTTCCTCAGGAGGGTGGCTGGCGTCTCCCTTAGAGATAGGGTGAGAAGCTCAGTCATCCGAGAGGAGCTCGGAGTAGAGCCGCTGCTCCTTCGCGTCGAAAGGAGCCAGTTGAGGTGGTTCGGGCATCTGGTAAGGATGCCTCCTGGGCGCCTCCCTAGGGAGGTGTTCCAGGCACGTCCAGCTGGGAGGAGGCCTCGGGGAAGACCCAGGACTAGGTGGAGAGATTATATCTCCAACCTGGCTTGGGAACGCCTCGGGATCCCCCAGTCGGAGCTGGTTGATGTGGCTCGGGAAAGGGAAGTTTGGGGTCCCCTACTGGAGCTGCTGCCCCCGCGCGCGACCTGATACCGGATAAGCGGATGAAGATGGATGGATAAAATTGCTCTGTTATTGCTGTATCAAAAATATTAAATATTTCAAGTTATGAATGATTAAATACACAGAATTTCCAGTTGACAAGTCATAAATATTTAAATATTGTACAGCACTGGAATTACACAGGAGTAGAATTAAAATCAGCAGTTGACAAAACTATTTCACTAAAAGATGCTTTTCTGGAGATTTCAATTATATCACATGATCATCAGCAGATCGGATCTTTCCCTGTTGTAAAGGAACTGTAGTTCAAAGTTCTTTTCTTTTTCCTGAGTACTTTAACTCTTTGGTGCCGGATGCTTCGCGACGACACATCTACCGCCGGTTACTGCGTTGCGCAACTTTGAACCTCCCGCCGGCTGCTGCGTGGCGCAGCACAGCATTTTGTATTCGTCGGTCTTTTCATGACGCGTGCAGCAGTGAACGCACTGTCATTGGTTCAAATACACATGAGGCGGGTCTTGTTGGTCATTTAAAGCCATGTGACCACTAAAATGTACTGTAGTTTGCTGAAAATCATGTCAATCAACCAGACATACACGTGCGTTTGTTTATGATTTTTTTGAGTGACAAGCGAGAAAATGGCTCCGACAGAGGAGCATTTTGACCGGCGGTAGACGTGTCGGCGCGAAGCATCCGGCACAAACGGGTCCCGTTTGTCACTGCCCTCGCTGTCAAAATCCTCCTCTGTCGGAGACATTTTCTCGAACGTCTCTCAAAAAACATAAACAAACGCACGTGTATGTCTGGTTGATTGACATGATTTTCAGCAAACTACAGTACATTTTAGTGGTCACATGGCTTTAAATGACCAACAAGACCCGCCTCATGTGTATTTGAACCAATGACAGTGCGTTCACTGCTGCACGCGTCATGAAAAGACCGACGAATACAAAATGCTGTGCTGCGCCACGCAGCAGCCGGCGGGAGGTTCAAAGTTGCGCAACGCAGTAACCGGCGGTAGATGTGTCGTCGCGAAGCATCCGGCACCAAAGAGTTAAGGAATTGTTGGAGTGGAGCTCATTCTTGTTTCAAATGCTTTTATTGTGAAGAATTTTATTTATGAATCATGTTAGTCACATATAACATTATATAACGCTTCTTTCAAAAATAGCAACAATAGCAATAAATAAATAAAACATAATACAAATGGAACAACATGTTTAACATAATCCTTCTCAATGGGAAGAAATGATGAATTAGAAAACCTTCCCCTTCCTCCCCCCGGGTGCTGTGTACGGTTTCTGTGATCAGCACAACCTTGGTCTGTCCCTTCCAAATGCTGTTCACCAATTATTTTATTTTTTTTATTCTCTAAGAATGTCGTTGGGGATATACATCATCCTCTTGAGATACGAAGTATCTCATACCGTGGTAAGCCATTGTGTGAGTGAGTTAATAATCAATGCCCTAGGACAGGAACGGACTGCTGCCTCAGTCATTCAGCAAAGGGTCAAAATAAAGTCACAATGTGGCTCTACGTCTGTTAAACGTGCTAATGCAGTTTGAGGAAATGTTTGCTGGAATTGAGAAATTTAAGCTGTAATCTCCATGAGTTTTGTTTAAATAAAGCTATAAATTAAGAATGTAACACAATGCTGATTGAGTTAACTGTATTCAATTTAAAAAGAATCATGGAAACAGTCAAATCAATAGCAACCTAATGTCATATTGTTCAAGGTTGCTAAGTCTCCAAATTTACAGTTGCAGCAGCCCTGCTCCTACAACTTAGATACAATAACAAAAAAGAACAATAAAGTGATTAGTTGATTTTTATCAAACATATTTTCTATTCTCAGCAGAAGTATATGCATTCATAAAATTGAACCCAAGACCACAAATGGAGCAGAGAAACGAAAACAAAGCTCTGATGAGTAACACACTTTAACTAACTTGTTAAAACAGTTTGTATGGAAACATCATCAAATTGACATTCACGCTCTCAAGGCGCAGCATTAGGATCAACTCAGGGGTCACTTTCTTGCCCAAGGACATGGGACTGCAGGACCAGAGATTGAACCACCAACCTTCAAATTGACACTGATCCACAGCCGTGCCACTTATACAGAGGCTTCCACATTTTGTCACGTTACAACCACAATTGTATTTTATTGGGATTTTATATGATAGACCAACATAAAGTGGTGTGTAATTGTGAAGGGGAAGGAAACTTGCATGTTTTAAAATTGTTTTTACAAATAAAAAACACATGAATATGCTTTGATCTAAACCATTCTATTGTATCTCTGGCTGTATGTTTAGGGTTGTTCTCCTGCTGGAAGGTGAACCTTTTCACCATTCTCAAATCTTTTGCAGACTCTAACAGGTTTTCTTCTAAGATTGCCCTGAATTTGGCTCCATCCATCTCTGACCAGCTTCCCTGTCCCTGCTGTAGTAAAGCACCCTTACAGCATGATACTACCAACACGTTTCATGGTGGGGATGCTGTGTTCAGGGTGATGTGCAGTGTTAGTTTTGTGCTACATATAGCATTTTGGTTTTAGGCCAAAAACTTCAATTTTGGTCTCAGCTGACCAGAGCACCTTCCTCCATGTTTGCTGTCCCCCCCCAATTATGCGCCGTTTTGTGTTGGTCTATCACATAAAATCCTAATGAAATACATTGTAACATGACAAAATGTGGAAAGTTCAAGGGGTAGGAATACTTTTGCAAGCCTCTGCGTCTAGTATGGTAGAACAAGTTGCTTTGGATAAAAGATAAATTAATGTGCACACAAGTCTTTTTCACACACAATTTTTATTGTAAAAGCAGGAATCAGTATTATGATTCAACCCTAATAAAATGTGTATATACATGACACAATTATTCCATAATAACAATTGTCTAAGGCTCTGGTCTTGTAGTTATCTGCTGAGTGTCTCTCTCAGCTGCTCGTACATCCTCTGGTCCTGCACAGGGAACACACAGGCAGTCACTGTACTTGTGTGGTTTTCACACATGGAAATAAAAGCTGAGTCAGCGCCATCTAAAATAGGACCTAAAGAAGGATGTGTGAGCCCTGCTGTGCTGTAACTCTGTCCGACGCCCCCAGCATTAGCTTAGCCTAGCAAAGATCGTGCAGGTAACTGGTTCCAACTAGCTACTGCTCCCTAAGCTAATGCTGGGGGTGTCAGACAGAGTCACAGCACGCACGGAGATGAGATGGGTATGTATCGATACTGGGGGATACAATGAATAAGCTAAAGTCCCAATAAGTGTTTCATGCATGGGGCTTGGCACCAAATTCAATTCTTTTTAGGCACCGACCAATTTGCCTCTCTAATATTGAGTATCAAAAAAATGCTTCGTCATTCAATACTGGTAATTTACATTTTTATTTTATTAATGGTAAATTACAAGTTTCTTGTTCTATTGCTTGAACAATAGTTTCTGCCTTTAGCACAAATGTTTCAAAGTATACAATGTGTTATTACTCCTTGACTTTGGAATTCCACAAGTTGCTATTTCCTGATGGACCGGTACTGGTTCAGACCAGACTTTCCCTCCCGCCCTTTATTTTTCAGGTTTTACATGACACGAGGCAACCACTGTACCGTTCACACTTTCTTACCTTTTTGGACACAGATGGTCGAACCTTATTGAAGGCATCATCAAAGTTCTGTTTGCTCACTCTGATGTCAGCAACAGAGCCAGAGCAGTATGTGTGACCTGTGGAACAATGAACACAACAGTCACTTGGGCATGAGACACAGTCCATGTCAAAGTTACGGTAGTTACCATTTTTTAACTCGCCCTTTCCACTCATGGTAGCATCGCAACTGTGAATCATGTTTTCCCTTTTCAGTGGCATAGCAGTTCTCGTCACTCTGTTAGCCTGTTCCACTAACCCTATAAG
Organism: Etheostoma perlongum; assembly: GCA_026937815.1. NCBI lineage: Eukaryota > Metazoa > Chordata > Actinopteri > Perciformes > Percidae > Etheostoma > Etheostoma perlongum. The sequence continues at coordinate 6,281,333 of CM049387.1, forward strand.
TAAAAATAAAAAAATAGAGCGTCTGAGGTCAGAACATTAACTGTTCTGCACTCATTTAGCTCAGCTACTGCTTGTTTTTCATTGTGCATCTTTGTTCATGTAGAGACCAAACATCTCTTATTTTCTTAATGCAGCTAAATGTGTGCAAATATATCAGACGTTCATAGTTTGTCAGATTGTGCAGGAATTTTTTGTTTCTGCTATATATTTTTCCCAGTTATTTCCTCCATAGTCAGACTTTATTTTTTAATCCAAAGTGCTGTACTGAGTGATTGCCATGTTTTCACAGTTCAATATAAACAAAAATAAAAAAAATGAGATGTTGTTTTGGTCTGGACTTTGACTCGACGTGGACTTGAATCTAATTTGCTAAAAAACAGGACTGTACCATTTTATCAACATGATCGTCAAACACCTGAAAATTAAAACCATGCAGGGCATGCATTATGCAAATAAATCGTACATTGATTCTTTTCAGTTACATTTACACCATTTTTACTCCCACATGTCAAACTCTGCCTAGAACACAAGCAGAATTCACTCCATGGGACTCTTTACAATCACTACTTGCTGTTCCATATGCTATTACAGTTCTATCTTTAAAAACTAAACACTGTACGGGTATGCAGAGGTAGGAGTAAAGTTACCAGAGGAAGAAGCTGGGGAAGGCTGGGACTTCAGGTAGATCCTCAGGGCATTAACAGATGCTTCCCTCACTAAAGCAGTGATGTCAGCGCCACTGGAAAACACACACACAGACACACTTTGCATTGCAACTTCAGAAAAACACTGTTAAAGTTAATTTTCCCACTAAGAGGAGAAACCATATGAAAATGTTCAGTGTGTCCGAGGACAGCAGGGTTGTCCTGCTGGGACTTACCTGAAGCAATCACAGCGCTCGTCAAAGGCGATCTCTTCAAGGCAGACATCATGCCCCAGATGAGGTTTGGTCCCTCCCTACGGAAGATCAACAGCTAGTGTATCTCGGAGCATTCAAAGATGGTGGTCAGAGATGTGGTTAGCCTAGCTTAGCACAAAGACTGCAAGCAGGGGGAAACTGGTAGCTTAGCCCCTTCAAAAGTGAAATTAACTATGCCTTTACACTTCCCAGTGTACAGGTCCGTTAGATGTTAGTTGTTTTTCTGCTAGCCGTTTCAGAATTGACCACAGCATAACGAGCCAAAGCAACAGTTTGTGGCTCAAAAGACCTGTTGTGGTCAAGTGTCCAGTAAACACATCAAACACACTTGATGCTGACAGTTAAAAATCTAGCCATGCGACAGGCCGAAGACTTACAAGCTACCCAAGGAAAAAAAGGCCTTTCCCTTCCTTAACTATTTACAGCTGGCACAGTTAAAACCTTAAAAAAATAATAATTTGTAATCATCACAGCGCAGTGGAAATGAATGTAATGCTAATATAGGTGACAGTGAAAAATGAGAAACAAAACAAAGTAAATGAACCCTTCTATCTACAAAAGATTACATTATGGGTACTTTGACTTAACTCTATGTACTTCAGGGCCCTGTCTGGTATCTCTGGTTAACATGTACCTTAGTAATGGTTAGCAGGATGGCATGGCGGTCTGCAGGAGGTGGCAGACCCACATACAAGGTTTTATCTAGACGACCTGGCCTCAGGATGGCAGGGTCGATGATATCTGGCAAGAGACAGGACAGTGACGACCTTTAAGATAACAAATACTTCATGATTAAAAGGTACCAATACAGCAATGTAAAAAATAGTTTATATTACAAGTCCTGCATTTAAAATTCTACTTTGGTAAACGCAACTGGCAAATAGATAAAAATGTGCAATTAATTGCGAGTTAACTATGACATTAATGTGATTATTCATTTTAATTGTTTTACAGCACTACTTGTCTACATGTTTTACTTTGATTTATTTCAGGGCACTTTATTTTATATGCAACGTTCATTTCCCTATTTGCACGTTATATTTAAATTAAGTTTGGTTATCTTACAGACTCAGACTAAAAGCAACTAGCTAGTAGGGGTGTACGATTCAGATTTTTGAAATTCTATGAATCGATTTCGAATCAGTAGAGCTTCAATTGTGATTCAAATCAATTTTTTTGCACACCCCTACTAGCTAGCCTCCCTTGCATAGTGCATCAAACCATATCACTATCTGCCAAGTAAAATAAAACCTTAATACACCCATGAAGAAAACAGCAGAGAGAAAGCTTGGAAGATTCGTCTGATACCCAGCTAATGGAGGCCCCACTAGCTCCGCACACAGACCAGAATCAGTCAGCACGGGGAACCCGGGTCACAACTTATGGTCACAACGGGCTGGTAGCTAGCTGCTAGCTAGCTGCCACTTGAAGAAAACGGCAGCAGCTAATATTAGACCCAACACCTGAGGTCTGATCCCCCTCCCCACTTTTATGAAACTAGATCGCTATTTATGTGGGGTCATGTTGCATAATACCGGTACTAAAAGACGGAGAGTCGGAGGGAGGGGGAAATAAATAAATGTGATATTTTTAAATAAACTTAAGATCAAGCATCATCAGAGTAGGGTTCCAATGCATAGACTGTAAATATGAACAGAGATTTTAGACTGTGCTGAAAGCAACACTGGTACACTGGTGCCGGTCGAATACCAGTTTATAAAATGAAAATCAAATGACCAAAAGATACACTGACCCAAGACTATGTGGCATATGGTAGCCACAGTACTTGCTAGTTTAGGTGCAAAATCTGTAACAGTAAGAGCCTGACAAGCTGAGAATGTCTTTCAAACAAAAAAGTGACTCTAGAAAAAAAGACCAGAGGAAAAAAGAACAGGAGGAGAAGGCAGAAAAGCATTTGGCTTTTCCAGTCTCCAGTCCATAGACAACCATGGTCCTGATAGCTTCCTCTTTTGGCCTCACAATAGCCCAACTCATAACTCATTTGACTGTAAAATTCAATATATAAATACACCTGATTGGTGTGTGTGTGTGTATGTGTGTGTTTCATAACTAGTTATAATAGCATGCATTGGGGCCCCGTCCGACCTACTTCACTCCACTGAGAACCACTGGTTTAATCTTTAACAGTGTAATGTATTTTTAAGCGTACACTACCGGTCAAACGTTTGGGGTCACTTAGAAATTCCCATTGCACTCCATTATAGACAGAATACCAGCTGAGATCAGTCGCATTGTTTTTTTAACCAGGGCAGCACTTTTCAGATTACATTATGTGCTTACATAATTGCACAAGGGTTCTCCAATGTTTTCTGTTAGTTTTTTAAAATTATATCAGATTAGTAAACATAATGAGCCCTTGGAACATTGGTTGCTGATAATGGGCAATGTAGATATTGCATTAAAGATCAGTCACCCACTCAGAACAGCTGGTATGCTGTCTATAATGGAGTGGAATGGAAATTTGTATGTGACCTCAAACTTTACTGGTGGAGTAAAAAGTGTGAGCAAGGAAACTGGAACCACCTCAGCTTCAGACTTCAGCTGGTCTACGCTGAGCGGTTTAGGTCTGACTAGTCTGGATCAACAGAAGTACATTCCCAGGATAATTGCCTGACATCCAGCACATGTCCCTCACCTTCCTTTCTCTGTATGCAGTTCTTAAACTCTGTTCACTTTGGGAAACAACAACAAACAGGCAGGCCTGCTTGGTCTTTTTGTCGAATGATTGTAATAATTTACAACAAATATGTTTATGGCATTTACTCTGTAACTGGGACGTTTTGGGAGCAAATGAGGTTTAACCATGTATCCAGCTAATTTAAATAGTTCACGTCACTGTATTACTTCATTTAATATTGTATGTTCAGTTTACTTTTGCAGGGTGCAAATGTTTCACCAAAACAAGTTCCTTCCTAAGCGTTTTTTTCTCCTATCCTACAATGTACTGTATGTGTGGTGTAGCCTAGGTACAACAGGCCCAGGACTGCCTGCAGTTTGCGTACCAGCCAGATGGATGCCATCCTCTACATGCTACACCGAGTCCACTCCCATCTGGATAAGGGAAGTGGCACAGTGAGGATCCTCTTCTTGGACTTTTCCCGTGTCTTTAATACCATCCGCCCCCTTCTACTTCAGGACAACCTGGACAGGATGGGAGTGGACCCTTATCTGGTAGGGTTGCACGATTATGGCCAAAATGATAATCACGATTATTTTGATCGATATTGGGATCACGATTAATTATCACGATTATTTGTTGATTTAAACCAAAACAAATTTTATTATCACATAGGCTATTTATAACTGCTTTTACATCCATATCATGCTACATTCCTCTTATGTTGAAGTTGTATGTTGTTTAGACATACAGCTGCAACACATGTAAATGAAAATTAGCTATTTAAAATAAAGAGCGTAAGAAATATATATATTTTTCTCTGAGAAAGCTCCTTCACTTGTTTTCAACAATAACTAATTAAAAGAGCTAAGGAGAGAGGGAGTGCGATGGACGCTACTCACAGAGAGACGGCTGACTCATTATGAACGGGTCCAGCACGGGTTGAACGGCGGGTCAGCGGAGTTACACACCTTGTGTGTATGAAATGTCTGTATTGTCACTGCGCTGCATTTTTATGAACTATGATATTCTGGCCATGGGTCACATCTCTAGCCCAGGTCCAGCAGCTTACACGCTATTAATCTACCAACTGAAGTTGGGTGCATTCAATAACTTCTTTGTTTTTTGCCGTGGCCGCCGCGAGTTACCAGAAACACTGGTATAAATACAGGTTTGCCTGTCATGCTTAACAATATACAGCTGTGTTAATAACAAAACTGTAGACAAATATCAGAAGTGGACTGGCGCCGCTATGTGGCGGGGCTGCGCGGAGAGTAAGAGGAGAGATCCAACACAGGCACGGCTTTACAGAAGAAATGGGTCATGCAACGCAAAATTAAACCATATCCATATACAACATTACAGCGGATGCGAGGACATTAGGTGCACCGCTGCAACCTAGAGGAAAAATATTACTCGATCCCTAGAAGCCTGTGAGCAAACAGACAGTAACTAGCACCGACTAGGACTGGTCTCCGCTGTTGTCTGAAAAACAACACAGACAAGACAAAATGTTGTGTTTACTAGTAAACGGGTAAACCTTGAGACCGACCTATAACCGACTGCTATCTGTTGTGGAATTTTCCTCCAGTTACTCTGTCCTCTGTGACTGTCTACATCTAGAAACCAAGCTGCGCAATGCAGGGAAGAACTCTGACTGGCACATAATCAGACAGTGGTTTATGGAGCGTTAGATTGGCTTTGCAAAAAAACCCGGAGCATTCTATGAAATTAAACATTTAAAAGAAACGGTGCTGGCCCCTCTTCTCTTCACCCTGTACACCTCAGACTGTTACAACTCAAAGCTGTGTCACATACAGAAGATGACACAGCCATCGTTGGGTGTATCAGGGGTGACAGGGAGAAGGAGTATCGGAGTCCGGTGGGGGACTTTGCTCTCTGGTGTCACACTAACTGCCTCCAGCTCAACACCTCTAAGACGAAGGAGCTGGTCATTGACTTTGGGAGGTCCAGACCAAGCCCGCGACCAGTCCTGCTGGAGGGAGTTGTAGTGGAGGCAGTCCAATCATACAAATACCTCAGGCTGTGGCTGGATAACAAACTGGACTGGACAACAAACACCAGCCACCTGTACAGGAAGACACAGAGCAGGTTGTATATCCTGAGGGGATTCCTGAGACAGTCTGTGGTTACCAGCGTCCTCTTCTACACTGTGCTGTGCTGGGGGGGCAGCATATCCAAGAAGGACACCTCCAGACTGGATAAACTGATCAGGCAGGCTCTGTGGTCGGCATAAAGCTGGACTCAAAGAGGAGGACACTGGACGAACTGCTAGATATTACTGACAATGCTGGCCACCCCCTGCACACCGTCATCAGCACCCAGAGGAGCCTGTTCAGTGGAAGGCTGCTGCTTCCCAAGTGTTGGATCAACAGACTCAAGGACTCCTTTGTCTCTCATGCCATCAGATTCTACAATTCCTCACTCGGGGGGAGGAGGAAATAGGGCAAAGAGGACAGAACAGAACAGGCAGGAAGGGAAGGAGTGGTAGCAACTCTTTCACTGTGCAATTAATTAATCAATAATCTACTCACATACATACCTGGACACTAACTGCTAATTTATGCTAAAGGTATTTTATAGCTAAAACTTTGGTTTATTGTTATTTTACTGTTTTTTCTATACTGTATTTTTTATACCTATTTATTTTCTATCCAAGTGTTTTGTAAGCTGCTGAAATTTGCTGCTGCAAATTAAATTACCTTGCGGGAGTCATCCCAAAAGGATCAATGAAGAGCGGTCTAAGTCTCTAAGTCTAGTCAGTGCTTTGTAGATAGGCCTGGCAATGAGAGACGAGGGTCGGAGTGGATGTGTACCTGGTCTGTTGGTCGCAGCCATGATGAAGACCTGCTTTCGAGTCTCTAAGCCGTCCATCTCTGTCAGCAGCTGGTTGACCACCCGCACACTGGCTCCTGACTACACACACACACACACACACACACACACACACACACACACACACACACACACACACACACACACACACACACACACACACACACACACACACACACACACACACACACACACACACACACACACACACACACACACACACACACACACACACACACACAAGGCATGTAACAATCAACAAATGGGTTCCTATTATAGCTATAAGAAATGTGATTTAAAAATATATATTTTTTATATTTAGAAGATAGTCTGCTTTTTTCATCTGTTTAAAAGCAGTCTTCTAGTTACACATGCAACAGTCTCAAATCTGCCGTTTTGTTGCTTTTGGTTCCATTTGTTTTTTAGAATAATGTAAACATTATTCTGCTCTCTGAACAAGTGTTTGTCTTTTAGGTATTCCAGTCAAAGTTTAGAGAGAGATTTCCACTCCAACAAAAATGACCAATAAATACAGAGTAAATATGTGAGCATTCAAAGAGTCCTCACTAGGGCTGCAACCTATTCATTGTTTGGTCCATAAAATGTCAGAAAATGGTAAAAGATATGGATCAGTGTTTCCCAACGCCCAAGATGTCTTGTTTTGTCCACAGAATGTCCAATGACTAAAAACAATTTATCGATGATCAGAATAGTTGGATTAATTTATTAGTTGGATCAACTAACCAAATAATCTTTGCAGCTCTAGTCCTTACTCTTGTTTTAAGAATAAATGCTTAATAACAACTGACGGCAGATAACATACAACACCTGAACACATTGTTTGTAGTTATTGAAGTTGTTTGGAAATCCCACTATAGTATATTTCCCAAGGTGGATGTATCAACTCTCCAAAAATGAAAGGCCCCCCCAACACCCCTGCTGCTGTACCCTGACTGCTTCTGCTGTCTTTATGATACATCTAGTGTTTGCAATGGCATCCACTGACCAAACGCTCCACACAATGCAGCTGCTGTGTTGCATTGTAGAATCTGATGTTTTGAACATGACGCTCATGGATTCCTTTCTAAGTCAGGATGCCCATCCCTCTCACCTCATGGCCTGAGCGCCGAGGACAAAGCGCATCGATCTCATCAAAGAATATGACACAAGGAGCCGAGTTGCGTCCTCTCTGAAAGACCTGTCTGACGGCGCGCTCACTCTCTCCCACATACTGCAAACAGAGATCCATCAGTTAGTGCAACCAGTGAGTTTTAACATCAGCCCTCTCCAACTCATGGTGCGGTTGCTAAGGACAACAGGGATGACTTGTAGAGCTCAACTGTGTGGTTGCAGAAGTGAAAATTCCATTCATGTCCTCCATAAGGATTTTGATTATTAGCCATAATGTCTAAACTAGGGCTGGGTACCAAATTCAATACTTTTAAGGCACTGACCAAATTGTCTCCATGGTATCAAGTAGAGATGTTCCGATACCGATACCAGTATCTGTACCGCCTCCGATACTGCCTAAAACGCTGGTATCAGTATCGGGAAGTACTGGATTGTATGCACAGATCCGATACCAAGTAATAAAGCCCTATAGAAAATCCTGTTTAAAGTAGTTTATGCTCCTTCACTTCCGGAACCAAAGCCCTCCAAAAAGTGGGCGGTCACTGCTGAGCTCTATTGCACCAAGATCTTTTACAATATTGCGTGCGAGGGTTACTTCAAAGAGAACACAAACCGGCAAGATATCAGGAAAAAAAATCTGGAAAAAAGGAATTAATAAAAGGTCGCAGCAAATCACCACGATAAACAGAAACGCACACAGAACAAACAGAATGAGCCTCACAGAGATGTGGTTAAAGGTTGATAAGTAAGAGTCTGTTGGCTGTAGGAACGCCACAACAATGCACAGGCAGCCTCTATGACATCAACATGTCCCTGCAGCTCAGTGACTCACCATGTTGAGCAGCTCTGGACCCTTAACAGAGATGAAGTTGAGGCCGGACTCATTGGCCACTGCCTGTCAGGAGACAATACAGAAACCAGCAATGAGACAATGACCAGGCTTGCTCTTTTCGAAAAAACAAAATGCACCTTTAATAACACAATACTAAAATATGCATGAACGATATTTGATTTTGTGTCAAAATGACTGTTGCAGGGAGTTGAATGAATGAATACGTGACCCACACATTCCATCAGACGCGTCTGAGCTGTGTTCTGGCGGTGCCACAGCCATCGGCACAATCGCAGAAGTTGTTTAATTATGGAGACTACTTACTTTTATGGTAGAGGCATCTAGAAAAAATTACCGAAACAACTAAATCTGCGAGTTGGACAGGCAAAACTCCCATTGTGGAATGACGCATGATGAATGACAGAACAAGACTACAGCGCGACTGGAACGTGGCACATCTGTGCCTGGTGGAATCCCTGGGTAATCCTACTCTCAGCTCTCTGAAGCAGCTTTAGTCTTGGTCAAATTTTCCTGGCCATTTCTAGGACTGGTTCCGTATGCTTCATACTGTATATACAGCCTCCAATAGACATCAGACTAAACTGATCATTCAGGATCTATTTTGATTAAAAATAATCTGAGATAAGCTGAAATACAATTATAGAATACTAGATAGTGTACAAAGTCAGCGAACTATTGGGTATATTTGTGTTGCTGTGGTGGGGAACCTTGGCCAGCAGAGTTTTTCCACATCCTGGAGGTCCAGCCAGCAGCACACCAGATGGAGCACTGAGCCCCAGAGCTCTGAACTGCTCTGGAGACCGCACCGGGGCCTGCAGGTCACAGACACACACAAACACACACAGATTACACCACGGCCAGTCAACCACTGTACTCCATAGAAGCTAGTGTGTTCACCTTGTAGCTGTGGATGATGTCATAGACAGTAGATGTCAGTGATTTGTATCCAATAATATGTGGAGCACCAGCCAGCTCACAGTTTGAGTCTCTTACTTTTTATAAGAATAAATTTCTGTTGTATTTAAGGGTACCTTTGTTATTTTTCAACCTGGACCATGCTCTTGTGTCTAAGTGACTGATTGAAACAACATTTCTTTTTTAAGTGGTCTACTATTAAGCAAGACCACTGCAGTCAGCAGCGGCGAAACATGCTACAATGAAACGTTAATGAGAAATTCTGCACCTTCAATTTCCGTCCACCAAAAGTGCTGTTTTTACCACGGATATGCTCAGACTAGAGCCCGACCAATAAAGGATTTTTAAGGCCGATACCAATACGAATATTTGTTTATTTAAAAATCCGATATGCTGATATATTGGCAGATATATATATATTTATATATATTTAAACAAAATCCAGAAACATGTTACAAAACATTAACAGATTTCCCTAACATTAGTTATTTGTAGTTATTTATGAGTTCTCAATAAAATAATGATAATTTGTTTTGTCACAACAGAACAGAGGAACATCAAAATATATTAAAGTTCTGATAAATAAAATGTATAAAATACAAACTTAAGATATGAAATTTAAAGCCCTTTGAACAAATAGACATTAACAAAAAAGAAAATCAGTGTTGCCAACAGGGACATTGTAGAGCACCCTCTGGTGGACAAACTATGCAACACCAATACTCATAACATGGTTGACGTTTTTTTTTTTTATATTAATTTATCAGAATCATTTATTTGTCATTATAAATGATTCTGGTAAATGAATATTCAGAAGTTAGATACCGATAGATCAGGAAATGCCTAGTATCGGCCCGCCGATATATCTGTCAGGCTCTAGCTCAGACTATTATTCTAAGTGTCTGACAACATTATGGAAAGGATCCCTACAGAGGTCCCCCTTTTTGTTAAAGAACTTCTTCTTTGGATCATTTCTGTTTGACATGAAATCAACATAAAACACACTTCGTTCAAAGTTGACAGTCACAATATCAGAAGCTGTCTTGGTTCCCTTTCTACTGTTCCAACAATCACCAGTCTGGTCTGGTTGAATTTAACCCTTAATTTATCCATGGAGATGTGAAAATATGCTGGCTCTAGACACGCTAAAAACATTGTCTATTTAAAATGAGTCTAAATGAGTACTCTTTAGCAAACAGGTCTATCTCTGTAGGGATTCTTGTTGAATGTTCTCAAACACTTAGAATAACATCTGAGTGGCCGGTTAGCTCAGTTGGTAATGCAGGCACACATATATAGATGTTTATTCCTCAACGCAGAAGGTCATATCCGATCTGTAAAGTTTTCCTGCATGTCTGCCCCCCCTCTCATATGTGACCTCTAACATCCATTAAAGGCAGAAATGCCCACAAAAATGATCTTTAAAAAAGAATAACAATCTGAGCCTGTCAGTGGCAAAAACAGTACTTTTAGGGGACGGAAATAGACGGTTGGATACACTGACAAGGTTTACCACAAAACAGCCCGTTATTGATCGTGAATAACATGTGACCACACAGATGAGAGCGCTCTCCCTCATCCTTTACCCTACAGCACTTAAAGGTTCAGTAGGTAACTTTTGTAAAAATGTATTTTTTACATATTTGTTAAAACTGTCACTATGTCCTGACAGTAGAATATGAGACAGATAATCTGTGAAAAAATCAAGCTCCTATGGCTCCTCCCTGTGCTCTTACTGCCACTGGCAGAAATACACCGCTCCCGGTCAGAAACAGCCAATCAGAGCCAGGAGGACTGTCTTAGCAGTGTCAGTCACTCTCGTGTACGCGCTGCTCATACCCCTGTGGAGGGGGGGGGGCTGTAGCGCAGCAGAGAGCAAGGGGGAGGAGCCTGTAAGGTGTGCTTGTTAAAATTTTTAGGCTAAGTCCACGTTTCCTCAAAACTACCTACTGCAGCTTTAATGGTCCCAGCAGGGGGTCATATGTGACAAAGGATGGGACAAACAAAGTACAAATTAACAAGATAAAAAGATGACAAAAAAAAAAAGATTTTAAAACTCAAGATGTCTGGTATGATAAAAAAAATCCCTTCACACCTACAGTTTGTAAATGCAGGTGAGAGAGTCTCTGTGTGACAAATTATTTGAGAATGACAGAGCTCATCTCAGGGAGTTTAATCAATAACCTTTTTTAAGTTTGACAAAAGGTAAAGATACCAGAGTCAATGATGCAGCTTTTTTCAATCCGGATGATGGATGTTAAACATGAAGGTGCCTGCTGTGTGTTTACCAGTATGGCCATGGTCAGCTCTTCTCTGATGTCCTGCAGGGCTCCCACATCCTCCCAGGTGACATCTGGCACGGTGGCAAAGCCCTCCCTCTTGGCTGAAGGCTGGATACTGACCAGAGAGGTCTTGAAGTCTGACATGAGGATGCACAGGCCAGCCAACTCTTCCTCCGACAGTGTCTCAGTGTTTTTCAGCAAATGCAACAGGTGCCAGAGCTCCCCCTGCTGGACCCATAACACAGCTCATTAGAATGACAGGCCTGTAATAATAAGGTTGCAGCAGTGTGTCTTTTGACTACACGTAAAAAAAATCCACAACGGAACTGAGCTTGTACAGCTTCAGCCACTTTAAAGTTCAAAATTGCTGTCAATCAAAAGGAGATGCAGCCTTTTGACAGACCCTCCAATCATCACGCAGAAGCCCGGCATCCAGGCCAGCCCACTCCTGCATTGACCCCCAGAGACGCTGAGCGTCCATGGGCGGGACATAATCACAACATTTATCCAATTTCCATCTAGTTTTGAAGAACTTAAATAAACGTCTCAAAGAAGCCCCATTGTAGTCCATGGACGCTAGGCTTTAACAGGGAAATGCACTGTGACACTACGGGAATGTATGAGAAGGAAATCGAGTCAGCTGATTCTGAACAAACTCGTCTTCAAGATGAATGTATTCGCAATTTTAGTCAATAAAATGTTAACAATAGTACATATTTGACCATTATTTTTTTTACATTTTAGGGGAAGCTGAGCTTCCCTGTCAGTCTTAAAGAAATAGCCTGTTAGGCACAGCTCAGTCTAAGGTATTTGATGGTAGGTCTCTTTTAACGTTAACTGGGCAAATTCTCAGATGGAATGGAATGTACTGTACTAACATATTCTACAGATCAGTTCAAAACCTTTGTATTCAATAAAGATGGAAAAATGTGATTAAATATAAAAAACAAAGTGTAAACAGACACACAGGCACACTGGCGTTATGTAAAAGACGGCGTTTAGGCACACGTGGTGCTGCATAGAGCTGTTATTAAAGCTGTAGTGTGTAGTTTCTGTCTCCCTGACGAGGCATTCTAAACAATGACAAAACTGTCAGCCACATGACGCAAGCCTTCCGTGAATGCGCACCACCCCCACTCCTCCACACAGTTGCTAGTTGCCAAGGAGGACACGAAGGATTTAAAATAAACATGATGGACTCTTCAGAAGAGATAATTATCTTTACTCAAGTTTCTGCACGGGAAAGTCACTGGACAACACAATCTTCTGAACATAGCCATACTGAGAAATACAGAGAGAGTTGTGTGGAACTGATAGTCTTACTCAGCGTTCTATCAACTCATTTGGCAATGGCATGAATGTAAGGGACATTTATTAATATAAAAAAGGTTACACACTAAAGCTTTAACACTGCTAGAACAAGCCAGTTTTTATAAATGTTGGCTGGCGATATGAAGCATATAAAACATTGATTAACTGCCTGCATCTTTTCAGAAAACACATTACCTTATGACTGAGCAAGAGGTTCAGTGGGATACTGAGTGGAAGGTGTGTGAGGTGTATTGTTGGAGCTCCTCCTACCTGCAAGGGATCCTGTCCCGACTCTTCCTCAGGTACTGGCTCCGTGTCTGTGGTCTGTTGCTCTTGGACCTCTCCGTCGCCCACAGCAGCCTCAGTCAGATCTCTGCTTGTTAACAGCTCTTCAGCGACGCTCCGGCTTTGTCTCTGTCCTCTTATCTCCAGCAGAACCCTGTGGACAGCACTCATAGCAGCTTCGCGGCACAGAGCCATGAGGTCTGCGCCCACATAGCCGGGGGTGAGCCGGGCCAGCTGCTGGTAGTCAAAGTCCTCCGGCAGCTTCAGCTTTCGACACAACGTCTTCAAGATCCTGACAAAGCACAGAGCATTCGGTTTGAATAGCATCAGAAAAAAAAAGTGAATATTTGGCAAATATCTGAATCCAAATGATTTGAAAATATCCTTGTTAGGGATCGACCAATAATGGTTTTTCAAGGCTGATACTGATTATAAGTAATTAGATTAGTAGTAAGATTTTGGAATGTTACCAACTCCAACACAAAACTTTGTTTAAATGCTTTAAGCAATTATTTAATAAATTTAAACTTGCAACACAATAGCCAGTAAAAGATAGCTAGATAGTGTTGTGGGTGGGACATTTAGTCAGACTCAGTAGTGAGTGAAACCGAAGCAGAGTGACAGATACAGAGCTGTGGCGGAGCCAAAGTAGCACACTTTTTAATTAATTAACTTTATCGTTATCAAGCAAATAAAAGGCAGATACAGATCATTTGCAAACTGCCAAAAAACTGCCCAATAATAAGTCTATCCCTAATCCCTATGTTCACTTCAAAGAAGAAAGAAATCTTCATGAAACATGATTTGAATTCAATTCCACTGGACATAATCTAATTAAAATTGATAAATAGATAATATGCAGGTGTCACTAACTTCTTTTACTTTTTGTGCACAGACTAGAAATATTTCCATTTTGTTCAACCTATGAACTTTCCTGTCATTCTGTCCTAGAGCTGGGCAATATATCGATATTATATTGCTATCGTGATACAAGACTAGATATTGTCTTAGATTCTGGATATCGTAAAATGACATAAGTATTGTCTTTTCCTGGTTTTAAAGACTGCATTACAGTAAAGTGATGACATTTTCTGAGCTTACCAGACTGTTGTAACTGTTCTATTATTTGCCTTTACCCACTTAGTCGTCTCATTGTGTAAATATTTTGTAAAAGCACCAATAGTCAACCATACAATATCGTTGCAATATCGAAATTGAGGTATTTGGTCAAAAATATTGTGATATTTGATTTTCTCCATATTGCCCTACCTGTCCTCAGAAGCAGCTTTACATTTTTGGCCCTGCTGTAAATAAACTTGAACTGTAATTTTGAACGTAGAAATATCTTCAAGCTTCTTATTGAAATGTTAGCTGCAATTCTAAGCATAAACCAAACCCCTGCAGACTTGTTAGTATTTGTTGACATGAATAAATACCAAATATCAAAGGCATCCAATATATGATGTTTAATAAATGAAGTATATATGCTATAAGATGATTTGCAGCACTGTGATTGAAATAGAAGTTAAATCGAAAAGCAGGCAGCATAACAAACAAGCTTAGTAACAGCTTTCCTCTCAGCTCACAGCTGACGTCGATGTTAGAGGAAATCTGGAAATTTAGGGATGATATATGGAGTTATGGCAAATCCAGCAAGCAACTTTAACAAGGAGTCTGGGACCCCTAGGGGGTCCTCAAGAGTCAATGCAGGAGGGGCCTCCAAATAATATTTTACAGTTTTTTTCAAAACTTAACATGAATCCAACACACTATTAGCAAATATAAACCCCCACTGTTACTGTACAACTTGGCTGGACAATTAATCGAAAATAGAAATTCTGAAACTGTTTTCCATTTTTTTCCATGACAATAATTTAGATAATTTATCCCTGTTGATAGGCCTACTTTCTCCTTAAAAAACATTCAACCGTGTAACTTTTCCCGGACCAGTCCGCCGTATGGAAAGCATAATGGTGGTATGGTAATGAAAACTTGAGCCAAGAAAACGCAGTGTCCGTCGTCTGGAAATGTTTTTGGCTTCAGAAAAGATGATTAAGTTCATTTATCGTTAGAGGTAAAATGCGCAATTAATCGTGATTTTGATTTTAGGTCATATCAATCCCTAGACTAACTGGCGGTTAATGTTTTAACATTAAAATAAGATTCATAAAATCACCCCAATAATTATTAGGCCATTTTAATAGCTTAGTAGTCTATGCAAAAAGTAATGTAAAGGCCGTAAGTAAGGCTGTAGGCCGCCCTACACCTTATTGTGGGTCAATATGCAACTTCATTTTATACAATATATGTAGTAGCTGCTCCATCTCTCTTTCAGTTAAGGGATCCTTGGCTTAAAAAACATTAAAGACCCCTGAAATAGAGGCCAAAGTGAAATTAGTGTGTGTAGATTCATAATCTACATTATCATGGCTACCATATTTAGCACAATATCCTCATTTCTTTATAATCATGAAAGGCTGACCTGAGACGAGCTGCTTCATCAGGGATACCCAGGCAGATCTCTCTGTCGAAGCGGCCGGCTCGGCGGAGGGCCGGGTCCAGGGAGTCTGGCCTGTTGGTGGCGCCGATGACCAGGACCTGAGCCGTCTCTGTCAGACTGTTCAAGTCTGTCGGGAGGCAAGCACCAGGAAAATATTATTTCACCTTTGGAAGTCATATTAGGCATGTTTCTTCTATTTTCTAAGTATTAACAGTCACGTTACTTTTTGCTTAATATGATATATCCACCAGCTCCTCAACCAGCCTATTTAGTGGTATCAGATTGGGGATGAGTGACAGTGATGCTACCTACATCTGACTCTGTGAATTTAGGTTTGCACAAGGGCACGTGTTTGTCTGTGCAGTGTCTTATTTAGGTGGAAAAATAGTGACTCAACAACTACTTTGTACAGATGCAAAACCAAAAAATTACACTTTTTTTTCACATGATTTAATGGGTATTTACCCATTCTCTTCAATTTCTTGTTATACTGCTCAATTCCTCATTTGTATGCGCTGTCAGTTTGGGTAGCGAATTATTCTGCGTTGTCCTGCTGCGGTGTGGTAATCCTCTCAGAAAGAGGCTTCAGGTCATGAAAGCCTGTTCTTGACCAGGTACCATCCCCTATCAATAACACACACGCTAAAACGGTCTTCTCTGACAAGGTAGCAGTTGGCCATTTTTCCTGGACAACCACCCCTTGTTAAATCGTTATTCTTGCCAGCGCTACGGTTTCAAACAATATACTTACACCTAGGTGTATTAATCTTTTGCATCTGTTCTGTGGAAGATAATCCACATTGCTATGGTGACCACAGTTACTATCTTCATAAAAAGAAATACTAACTTTTGATAACTACACACAAACAACCGTACTTTGTAAATAGCCAATCAAATCGCAATGGGGCAACAGGCAATCAGCCCCACCTGGCTGGCATAAAATTTGTGCAATCTGCTTTCATTTCCAAAGGCTTTGGTTAGGGCATGCGTATTTTTGTTTCCCCTGACTTTGGGGCACTTGAAATAGCGAGCGTGGGGGCACATATCGGCCTCCAGAGCTAAGCAAATTTAAAAATACTATTTTAAAAACTATTCTATCCATATACTGACCGTTCAATTGTAAAATAATGACAAACAGAAGAAGAAACCAAGGATTCCTTATGTTTATCTTGCATTTATCCAGAATTTCAATAAATTTATAAATTACTCAGTACCACTTAAACCATTTTTTTAACAAATACTTTGAACATCAACAAGAAGTAACGTCACCCAACATCGTTAAGTTCACATCCATAGAAGTGTACTGCAGTGACTCAACAGTAACTGGTACTCCATTTGGACCTGGTCCATATGACCTCTGCTGATTAATCAACATTAGGTTTCAGCTATTTAAAAGCTGCAATATCACCTAGACTTAAGTGCAAGTCTGCTTGTTCCCGTCAGCATAACATTTCTTCAGGGGAAAGACACGTCACTCTGAAGACAGTGTATCCTACCGTCCATGCAAGTTAACAGCTGGGCTACAATCCTCCTCTCCATGTCTTTAGAAGCCACTTCTCTCTTCGGTGTGATGGCGTCTATCTCATCTATGAACAGGATACATGGGGAGGAGCTCTGCAAGGGGAAAGAACCAATGACGTTCAGAAAGACACGGTATACAACATCATTTATCATATAACCAAAATACCAGTTGTACTGTAGCAGTACCAGGGGAACATCACTTGGGTATCTGGTAGTGGTGGGAATCACTAGAGGCCCCACAATATGATATTATCATCCTACTTATTTACTTATACTTATTTCACAATACAATATTATTGCTATTTTATCATATATTGCAATTTTCTGCAATATATTGCATTTTTTTTGTATTTTCCAACTTCAAATTATGTTCCCAAAAGAAATCTTTGTCAACATTTATTTTGTCTAAAAAGAGAAATGTCTCAGTTTGACAAAAAAACTGCAGCATCTAGTGGACTGAAAAAAACAATTGATTTTATTATCTGGTACCAAAACATTATATTCTCATGTGCAATTTGTTATAAAAGACTATTACATAGTGCCCATGTATAGATACAGCATTGTATCACAGACAAATGCTGTATGTATGCTGTATCTATTTTTTCCCCCACCCTTAGTATCTAGTTACATGTACCTCCTCCCATCGCTTTGTCTGTAAAGCAGGAGGTGTGGGAACCAGAGGGTGACACGGGAATCAATTGTTGCTCTCATCCCACCCCGAGCCCACCAAAATAATCCCGTCACATCCCGATCACGTGACCCCCCCCCTCCAAAAATCCTGTCCTGTAAAATCCCAAGAGAAACACCTGCCCCGCTCTCGTTTCCTTTCCTATGTTGTCTAAAGTTATCAAACGTTCATTGCTGTCTGGAGCCAGTTGATATTGCTTGTGTGTTTGGTTAATTGTGGTCAAATCATGGTTGCTCAGAAATTTAGGCAATAAAATGTAGGCACTATAGATGCATTACCTCCAGGCTTAGACGATTTCATGACGCAATTCCTAACGGAGATATTCTCAGACTCAAAACACACATTTCTCTGTTCCGCTTCCACTGATTTCTATGCTCTATTCTGTCCCTATCACGTTACCAACCAAGATTAAGCCCTTCTGAGGGTTCTTTGCATTTCACCATCCGTCTTTTATTTATGATGTGTGTATTAATTTGTATATGTGTAGACCATAAAACAACTAAAATAAACACTGCAATGTGCATAGAAAATATTGTGAAATGCTATGATGGAAATTATTACTGACCCTAAACATTAGCGCAGAGCATAAACACACACTAGCTGTGGTAATGTGGCAAAGTATTAATGCAAACATTAAATGTATTAATAACTAAATCAAATTGCAACAATGTTAGCTCAAATGCACAAAACTCACAACTTTAGGCCCATTCAGACTAGAAAATGTCATCAATGTTGTGCAGCACTGAAAGTGTTACTTAAAGGGACCATTTGTGTAGCGTCCTGTTGTGCTCTTAAAGTGCCCATATTTTGAGTAAGAAAAAAACAAACAAAAATACAATTATTTTCTGGGATTTGAGGTGTTATTGTGTCTCTGGTGCTTCCACACACATACACACTAGAAAAAACTATCCATGCTGTTTTGAGTGAGATACAGGTTTCTAAATGTCCTCTGCCTTCAGTCTCCGGGTGAGCTGTTCAAAATCTGCACGGCTTTCAACGTAACTAGCTGGGACAAGGTGGCTAACCATAGCATACTAGCGCTAGCATGCTAGCTCATTCTCAATGGCAAAACACTGTTACAACACACACACTAGTTCACCATAATATCCAAAAGAACTACTTCCATGTCCCTGTTCTGCAGGTATTCCACAAGTGGCCCTCGTCTAGAAGAAGTCTCCCAGCTAATCCTGCCTTGGACTGACCTAAGTTGGAGAAAGAGTTATCTAGCTGATGTGATCTTACCTAGCTACTGTGCATGTGTGACTCCCAACAAAGATAGTATAGAAGTGAGATGACTCACTCTGTAGCTAAAACAGAGACCTAAACACACAGGGTGAAAACAGAATCTGGAGCAATGTGCAGTGCAACAAAAATATGGTGTTCTTTCAGATCATTTATAGATCTCAACATTTCCGACCATGAAGGCAGCTTCTTTTCACAAAGAAGAGAGAAAGAAAGAAAAGAGACGGAGGGTTAATACTTTGTTGTTAGAGCTTTTTTGTACCACAAACTCCCGGGAAGTTCAGTGCTTGTGTTTCGTTTATATCCTCATGGTAGGGCTGTAACGATTTGCAATATCAAAACAGAAAGCGCAACACTCAGATCCACGAACCTGTGTTGTGCTGCGAGAAGGCAGAATCGCGACACACCACTTCCAACCTCTGGAGTTATCCTTCCCATCCAGATTACAAGATCACATCTGATAGTCCATCCATTGTAGTGTTCATTTTGTCACCTATTTTTAAAAATTTAGTCTTATGCCAAATGTCCTTGTTAGTTTTAGTCATATTTAGTCCTTCAAATGTGTTTTTTTGTTAGTCAGGTTTTAGTTGACTAAAAGTCTCGTCATTTTTGTTGAATGCAACTTTGTTAAACGCGTCTGGTTTTATATCGAGCCTCTTCCTTCATGCAGATACAACCGTACACAGACACATTTTAGATATGCGCCAGGGCTCCTGGGCTCTACAGCACGTTGTTTTGTTGACAGCAGTTGCATACATTTCTCCAGCCGCTCTGTAAGCTGTTTAAGAGCAGCTTCGCCAGCACAGCTTTTTTCTTCTCAAAGCTAACTGACAAGTCCGATTGCCAGTTACACAATTGCCAACCGCAGAGTGACGTCAGGTTGCGTTTCTGAGAAAGTTAATTCTGTAAAAAAATGTTTGGCTCCCTCGTGCCCCTCGGCGCAGCCTAAATCCACTACCCATGTTCAAAATAAATAGAAAGACCTGCGTTTTTTGACGGACCGCCTGAAGCCGCATCATTTACAATGCAACCAAAATAGGCAAACAAGCTATTTACGTGCAATTTTAAAGGGAAACAAGAACGACAAAACAGATAACATTAAATATTACAGAAAATCTATTTACAGATTTTAACATTGACAAAGGAGGCGCTGCATCCAATCAAAAAGGTACTGGTCCCAATTTGGGAGATCCAGGATCATGTTCTGACAGGATCCGGCACAATCTAAGCCCTGCCTCCTCCAGTCTCCAGTCTCTTGTTGAGACCTCTAGATTAAAACAGTACTAACCACAGCCAGGTCAAACAGCTCTCTGAGCTTTTGTTCAGACTCCCCGGACACTCCAGACACCAGCTCCGGAGCAGACACCTTCAACATGGGCAGCTGCATCTCCTGAAACACAGAATCACATCACAGCACACAAAAAACATGCAACGTTATTGAATGGCCACTTACACAGACCTAGCCCACAAAGTTACAGTTGTTAGCGGGATTAATGCTTCTGCTGAGGCTCCACACAGCTTTCCCCAAGCCCTGAAGTTTATACTTGTGCGTTGGTGTGCGTGTCGATCTCTTTAAGAGAATATCATGTGTAGGCATGTGTGGGGAGTGTGTGGTAGAGCGAGTGAGAGAATGACGGTGATTAGCTTCGGAGCGGGTAGCAACTCTAGAGTCATAGTGAAAGAAACTAAGTGTCTTCCCTGTGCTTTCGTCCATGGTGGGAAATCTGTAGCAGGAAAAGTTAACCCTCTCCTTGATTTCATGTTGTTTACGGAGAACCACAAAATGAGTCAGGGGAAATGCAAAGCTACCAAGCCACGGCCAAATGGACCAATCACAATTGTTGCGGTCTGCTTCACAGCAACGTGTAATTTTTCGAGTGGTGCACATCAGGCTACGGCATAGGGTCCGTGTTTCCACGTATCTACGGACGTAGCCACACGCTTAGTCCTGATGCTCCATGTTCAAGTGTCAAAAAACATTGTTGCCGCAAGTCATCAATGTCTCCTGAAACTTCTGAGTTTACTCACCCCAGCCACAGCCTGGGCCAGCAGGGTCTTTCCACAGCCAGGAGGTCCGTGGAGCAGGAAGCCCCTCGGAGGAACCATTCCCAGCTGCTGGTACACCTCTGGGTGACGCATGTGGATCAGCAGCTTACACACCTCCTGCAACAAAGTCAAATCATTGCCCGTGAAACCTTTGGTAACTGGAGCCATCCCCATTTTAAAATACATGAAATTGCACAACAGCAAACAAAGTAACAAGGTTAAAAAGTACTAACCGTTAGCGTCTCTTCATTACCTCCTACATCTTCAAACTTCAGAGTGGGATACTGCAGCTCTGGTGACTTTGATTTTGCTGAAAAATCACTTATACTTAGTACATAGTGGAACGTTGCAGCCATCCCAGTGGACTGTGGTAGCTTCTCAAAAATGTGTAATCTTTGCCAAAATAAGACAATCTATCAATTCAACAACCTAAATAAACATACATTCCACAATAAACCAATATATTCATTACAAAAACAATTATTAGTTTCAGTCCTACAGGCAATGCTTGGCAAGTTTAATATGAATGATATTGTGTGGTGTTCAACAGTAGGTTTAGAATCTGTACTTTGTTAGGTAGACAGGCAAACTGAACAATGTCGCACCTTTCTTATTCAGGCTGCGAGACTCAGCAGTTTCAATGGAGGTCTTCCTCTTTTTTTTGGACTTTTTGGCAGATTTCTCAGGTTCTAGCATGGACACATCCGTCTGCTGGGGACAGAAATATACATATACATTTGTTGATGCTGTATTTAAAAATAAAAAAGAAATAAAGGTACACCTTTTTGTGGGCAATGAAAAAACTCCTCCCCTACAACTGGAGCCCCTCCCATTCATACAAACAAAAATCATATACAGTGAGGAAAATAAGTATTTGAACACCCTGCTATTTTGCAAGTTCTCCCACTTAGAAATCATGGAGGGGTCTGAAATTGTCATCGTAGATGCATGTCCACTGTGAGAGACATAATCTAAAAATAAAAATCCAGAAATCACAATGTATGATTTTGTAACTATTTAAAGCAACCTTACCTACACAGAAACATGGCATGCATTGGTGAATAAAAGGAATCTCACTGCCACTAAGCTTACGTTTGAGCCGAATGAGCTTCACAATCCCGAACGACAAATACAGCAGCTCTCCATGTTGAGCAGAAACATTAGCATAAAATCCACTCAACACAACCACATACAACACGTCCCGTATTTTACCTGTTTCACATTTAAGGCAGGGAGATAGATAAATTAATTTAACAATGCTGAGAGCCTTAAAGCTACAGCTGTAATAATAGAACATGTATATTTGACATCCACAGCATCTGCCATTTAACTCACCTGGAAATCACAAAGTTCCAACACTGGATACGTGTCCTGTGCTAAATCTTACTCCCAAGGCCAGTTTATGCAGAAAAAATATATTATCTAGCAACCCTTATAGAACTGGCTCAGGTCTGCCTTTCACCAGCTCTAATTTATGCTGTTATAGTTTTAGACTGCCCGGGGGACTTCCTTCCTTTGACACACTGAGCTCCTCTCTCTTCTCCACCTGTGTGCATCCATGTCCCAGAAATACTTGCTACTAACCTAGCTCTGGGGAGCTTATTCTCCGGAGTCCTTATGTTTCCTCTCGCCCAGCAGTTTTCCTTGGATTAGGGTGGCACCTAAATCATGGTTGCAGCCTCTGCATAGCCTGGCTACACCCTGTGACGACTTGCAGTTCCCAGATATACCATGAACTACTACTACTATTTCTAGGCATAGTTCCATTATCTTTATTTTTGTTGCTGTTCATCACACCCCCCGGCACCGTCAGACACCGCCTACCAAGAGCCTGGGTCTGTTCGCGGTTTCTCCATTAAAGGAAGTTTTCCTCACCACCCGAGTTTTCTGTCTAAATGGGAGTTTTTCCTTGCAACTGGAATTGTTGGGTCTTTGTAAATTATAGTGTGGCCTAGACCTACTCTATCTGTAAAGTGCCTTGAGATAACTCTTGTTATAATTTGATACTATAAATAAAATCAAATTGAATATATATATATATCTTGCCAAACCACATTTTAGTTGTTTGTTAGTTGATATTAATATAACTGATTGACTTAAATGCCCATTTTATATTGTCTTATAATCGACCACAGGCCTCTGAATTGAATTAAAAATTGTTTCGACTAGACTTTGTGATACAACTAAATATCGTATCGCTGTCCAAAGATTCAATATAATATCGCATAGCGATTTATACCCCTACACTGAATAGAAATATCCTCCCTCAGTGGGAATATGTTAGGATGAATGCTTATGGTGAAAAAATCCATGTAAAGGGTTCCACTGTAACAATGTGGAACATACATTGGACATTGTATTCATTGGCTCCTCTTCACACAGGTCGATGAGGATGCTGCTCTTCTCAGGGCCTCTGCCTCGATCGATGAACCAGCCTCCTGTGGAGACCAGTGTCCCTGCACTGGGAGGGAGATTGGCTGTGCTGGCAGGACTGCTGGCAGCAGGCTGATCTCTCCTGGGTGAGCTGGTGCCAGAGTCAGGGTGGCCCTTCCGGTACAAGGATGTAAGAGAGCTGTTCATGTGGTTGGTGGGCTGTGGAAGGCAAAAAGCAGCAACAAGGAATGGTTAGATCTCACTGTCAAAAAGTGCTATGCAGATCTTTTTTCCAGTTACTTTGAACTAGTGCTGTCAGTTAAACGTGTTATTAACAGCATTAACACAAACCCATTTTAAAGGCGTTAATGTTTTTTTAATCGCAAGATTAAATTTCTTTCTGGCCTAGAAAACTTTTTAGTTCTTCACATGCTGTTGCAACAACTAGTAAAGTTAGAAAAACCACAACACCACACTGGATTGAGCTAGACAGGAAACAAAACAACACACTTGTTTGGGGATGCAAGCCGGCCAAAGAGTATTAACGTCACGTTTTGAGTGGATGGTAAGACGCCGAAATGGATGCACAGTAAGATTCTGAATGGAAAGTTTACTTTTTAAAAGTTGCCAAATGGTTCCATTGACCAGACCAAAAGGATCTGTGTGTTTTGTCGTGAACTGAGCTATCATTGCAGCACGTCCAGTCTGAAATACCACTTGATGGCCAATCACACAGCTGATGCTGATTCCTTTTCCATGTTAATAAGAGCATTAAAATGAGAAAAAAAATAATGGGACAAAAAGAAATCAAGGGGCATTTAGAATAGATAAAAATGTGTGATTAATTGCGATTATTTGCTAGTTAACTATGACATTACTGCAATTAAATATTTCAATTGTTTGACAGCACTACTTTGAATGTATTTACTTGTTTTTCTATATTTGTTGTTTATTTTATATTAATGTTTAATATGTTTGATTGTTTGTTTATGTATGCACCTTTCACCAAGGCAAATTCCACATATATATATATATATATATATATATATATATATATATATATATATATATATATATATATATATATATATATATATATATATATATATATATATATATATATATACACACACACACACACACACACACACACACACGCACACATATCCGGCAAAGTCACAGAATGATTTGCGGCAGGTAGAACGTCTCTACAGTAACGCATTCTGGAAGTAAATCTGTTTCGTTGGATTTTGAAATTAAAAAGCCATTGAATTTCTATCATTGAATATTTATGCACTGAAATTATGTATCTGAATTTTACTCTTCAAATTTTCAAAACATTCGTCACAAATATATGACCTCCCTGTAACACTTACTCAGTAATACAGTGGGCTAAACAGAACCGTAAAAAAAAGACAGCAAGTTAGGTAAAAACACCACCACTTTTGTCCAAAGCGGCCACTAGAATCAACACAACTGAAAGTTACATTGAGCCACTTTAAATAAATTACTTAATCCAATTTAAAAACCATTGCCAATTAATTAAATATTATAATTATCACAACTAATCAATTTATCTTTGCAGATCTAAATATAAGCTTCCCCCAGTCAAAAGTCTATGACCAACATGCTTCAACTATAATTCTTCAGATTTAACCTTTACATTATTTCTTACAGTGTTCTCCAGAATGGGGTCATCACTGTCAGAGGATTCCTCTGAGCTGCTGCTCCCATCCCTGTGAACACACAGTTCATACATGGAATTAGTTGCACATTTATAAATAGAGTACATTAGAGAGAAGGGCTGGTTAGAGCCCTGAGGGGTAAGACAATCTTAATGGTCGAAACCAGGCAGTAAGCAGAGAGCATCCCTTACCCGGTGTCATTGTGGTTGTGCTTGGCTCTCTTGGCCAAGTGTTTGCTCTCCAGATCATTCAGCCCAGACTCCTTCATGATTGCTTCGTACACTAGGAGAGGCAGTTGGAAAAGACAAATCAGAACCCCATACAGTTCATATTCCAAAAAAAGACTTTGATCACTGGAATGGATTGGATGGGACACAGGGGCTGCAGAGGTCAGATTAAAGAATATGTATATTATTTTGATATAAGGTTTTTTCTCTTGTGATTACATGACATTAATTCCATTATCATTAAGCTAAATCAAAACTCTTCGTCTATGAAAAAGCTCTATATAAAAATAATGAACTTATTATTATCATCATCATCATCATCATCCTTCTCCTGTCCCCCCGACTCCAGTGAATTTACAGTTTAAAATAAATGAGCTGAATTTTACATAGCGCTTTTCTAGTCTTAACAACTACTCAAAGCGCTTTTTACATCATACAGGAACCATTCACTAGTCACACACATTCATACACTGCGGCCGAGGCTGTCGTACAAGGTGGCACCTGCTCATCAGATACACACTCACACACATTCACACTCCGATGGCGCAGCAACTCGGGGTTCAGTGTCTTGCCCAAGGACACTTTGACATGGGACTGGAGGGCCAGGGATTGAACCACCAACCATCCAATTGACAGGCAACCGCTCTACCATTGAGCCACAGCCACCCACTAAAATAATCACCCTGAAAACACATGGAAGCCAAACTACTAGAGCAGTGTAAAATGCCATCAATCTACGTTTGCCTCTTACCTTTCTCTACTTGAATCCTGAAGGCTGTCCTGTTTCTTCTGCCATACTCCATTCTAAAGATAAAATATAAACCAAACACTGTTAATTTGCAGACATGCACATCAATGTACACTCAGTGTCCAGGTTTGTTTAAACAAATGCAGTCTTATCTACGGTATCAGCCTTGCAATAACTCCCACCGTTATAGCGTTGCTTTTTATGCTGTTTTTGTCCTAGCTCTTTTTGAAGTATGTTGGTCCAACTGTATGCCTATTTGTAGGGTTTTACCTCATGCATATCAATGAGGGTACGGTAATGTAAGTGAACATTGTAAAAGAAAGAATACTTCTACTATACATTTTAATAGATAATTTGATAAACATACAACCTATTGGATAATTTCCTGACTTCAGCAGTTGGTGTA
The DNA here is from genome assembly GCA_026937815.1 of Etheostoma perlongum. Classification (NCBI taxonomy): domain Eukaryota; kingdom Metazoa; phylum Chordata; class Actinopteri; order Perciformes; family Percidae; genus Etheostoma; species Etheostoma perlongum. Next base: position 6,307,959 of record CM049387.1, read on the forward strand.
GGACAGATTGAAGCAAAGTTAGGCACAGTCACCACCTTTGACTGAGTTTGAGTCTGATGCACTTGCCTGTACAGTTTTTGGAGTTCTAGGGCCATGGCTGAAAGGTCCACATATTCACTGGTGCAGGTCGCCAAATACTGAAGACAGAATTCAACAACAAACAGGGTGAGGATGACGGATAGCAATAAAAGAAATTCAGACCCAGTCTCTAATCACATGGCATGACATTTATGCCAGAACAAGAACAGACCCAAGACAGGATGTTATCACTGCTTTAGTCTCCCTCATGATGTCCTCTGTTGGCAGGACGGTTACCATACTGTCCCATCCTTTAAGAATTAGATCCTTGTCTCCAGTTTAGTTCGGGATTGAGATAAACGCTGTATACATTCATTTTATTATTGCTATTATAACTTTCGTTATGTGTCAGTGTGTCCTCTAGAACAAGATTGGTGCAGTTCATGTGACCTTTAAGGTTTTATTATACTGGTCAAAATGAAAGAAATTCTGGTCAAATATTTTTCGTGTTTATTGTGCTTAAAACCTATTATATAAAGAATTATATCTTTAAGGCATGGTGATTTTGGCCTATACTATTTTTATTGATATGTAGGCTATGCAGAAAAGCCAAAACAACTGTGTTTTATGTAGGCTCTTTGCAATATTTCCCTGTTTCACCACTGCTTGGGCTTTGACTTTTTATAAACCTATAGTATTCTACTGCATTTAATCAGAGCTGGTGTTTGACGCTGCAGTGTACATCATCGTCATCGAACATGATTTTTCATTGTTTTACTAGAATGAAAAATATGAAATTCACTGTAGCCTATTTAAACACAATTAAAATACTGCAAAGGAAATTATGTCCACTGGTCATTCTGACTGGAGAAAACAGAAATTTTCTTTCGGTCAAAGACCGGTAATTACCGGACAACGGAAACACAGGTGTGTGTGTGTGTGTGTGTGTCTGTGTGAACAGAGACAATGCAGTACAGTAAAGAAGAAACAGCGTATCTGTTTTTACTGAATTGTGAGATTATACAAACTTCTAGGCTTAATTCTTAAAAATAATACCACTGCACTCATACACATACAGTCCCAGGAGAATGAGGACATGGATTTGTACCTGCTCCACTCTCTGTCTGAGACGACTGTCCAGACAGCCACCACTTCTGTTCTTCATGTTGGTGCTTATGTGAGCCTACAGCAAGACAGACATTCACAACAAGAGAGAGACTAAAATGAGGAATGTAATCACAGCATGAATCTGCCTAAATACATTACAATAACTTTCCTGTCAGTTTACACTGAAATTCATTTTGCATCCTGAGGAATGTACAAACAGGTTGAACAAAACAGTTAGGTTACACAAAATACAGATGTACACGTACAAAAAAAACATCAAACAAGAACAAACAGTCATGACAAGTACATATCGCATAATATCCTATACAGTATCCTATATAGAATATATTGATATACAACCAAATATAACTGCACAACAGCTTAATGGTGAGATAAAAAAACAATCCATTTGCTCTCCTCACATGATAACTAGGGACGTCCCCCTCTCAGTCTAACTATTCAGTTGTTTTGGTGTTTGTTAACTAAGATTTCTTATGTTGATTAGTCTTTTTTTAAATTCTTTTTCATGCTGAATGACTTATCGAAGACACTTGTCAGCCCAAATGTGGTAACAACAAGATTTAAAGTGGTGCTTTTGCATAATTCTTTGTGGGGAAACTAATGTTTGTCTCGATTGAATCAACTAATCAATTTACCTATTTGATAAAATATTGGGCAGGCACGGCTAGCAAACAGGAAAAAGAAATACCTGCTGCATATACTTCTTGCAGCAGCAACAAAAAGCAATAACACTGAGTTGGCTTACTACTGATGCATTTGTGGGAAAATAGGTTCCACAATGACAAGGGTTTGTTTTATAAGTGAAGTGAGGTTGTAGGTAACATACAGGAGATGGACCGAAGAATAAGAGACAACTGCAGGGCTCGAGAGTTAACGGTTGCCTGAATGCCTTTGGCAACCATTTCGTGGCCTCTGGTTGCCCCTTTGGCAACCACCTGTTCAATATTTGTTTTTAAATATAAAAACAAATAAATCAATACTAAAAAAAAGTGGAAAATTCTTATTTCAAAAGAAGTCCATATTTTATTTGGTTGTCTACGTAAAGTTTAAACGCTACGTTTGAACGCAACACAACATTTCAGCTGTTGTGCGACCGCTTTCCAGAACTAAAACATTGCATGTCACGCTAGTAAACAATAATAATGCGTTACACTTGGCAGCAGGTAGCGTTAGCCTACCATTAGCAACAGTAATAAATGGATTAAATACTATGGCGTTCATGGCTCCACCGCACGGCTGCCTAGCTAGCTGAATGACGAGGAGACGGTGGCTGAAGTGTAACCGGATAGACCGGGCTTCATTACCCTAGAACACAGGCTAATAACAGGGTTAGAAGAGTGCCCAAAACAACAAAAAGGCAGCTGGCCGTCACTAGCTAGTTAGCTTCGTCTTCTTTCGTCAACACTTTTCCTCTCCTTCCCGCCTAACTCCTTCCCTCCTCCCCTTTCTGAACCTGACCAATCAGCAACATCTTCCCCTAAAGAACACCCCAAGAGTGTTTGCCATATTAGTCCTGCAGGCTCACTACGATATGTTTAAAATTCTGACAGCTAAACTGTGTAAAGTGTGACTGTATTTCAATGTAGTGGATTCCAATACCGGGATGTACAACAGTCTGCCGCTAAAACTATGGGATATAAGACTCAAACTAAAACAACACATAAGGGACTAGCTAAATGTTGCGTTTACCTAAAATTGGTTAACGTTGTGGTGCATGCAAAGTTATTGTAAAATACCCTTTTCTCATCTGTTTTGTACTGCAATGTACTGGTGAAAGAAGTAATTGTCAGTACGCGATCCGTTCTGCCATTGCGCAAAATGTCCGCGCATGCGCAGATGATAATCATGATGTACGAGGATTTACGACACTACACGATCTGTTCCACACTGACTAGCGTCAGCTTCCTGGTGGAGGCTAAGCGTTCTCTTAACTAATACATCGGTACACGATCTGTGCTGCCTGCACAGATCACAGAAAGGCATGTTTTTGACTAGTGTGGACTTCACCGGAAACCAGGAAATAAACAGAGGTATGTGCACTGGCTGAATTAACACTTTAATGCCTTTCTGTCACATCTACAGCAGTCAAATTCGCTGTGTTCACTTGGACAGAATAACTGCACATTGGTAGGGACTTTTAATGACATTTTAAGCATGTTTAGAGGCTAACAACATGTTTAAAACTTGCCCTGTTTAAGCCTGTTGGGTACAAAATCTAGCAGGAGGCTAACTCGATGTAGGCAGCACCGATTGTTTTCATTTTTCTTGCTACTGACAGCACACCAAATTTACAAACAACAGAGCTACGTGACTGGAATTCTCCTTTAAATATTGTGGGACCACTGTTGTAATTTGCAGTAGTCATGGCTAATAGTTAGCTATGGCATCTGTAACATGAGGAAAACGTTACAACAAATGTTCTTTTGACCAATAACTGTGTCCCCATGGACGTAAGCTAGTGGGTTTCTCGCTGACAGTGGCTGTAACGGGGACACACACACACACACACACACACACACACACACACACACACACACACACACACACACACACACACACACACACACACACACACACACACACACACACACACACACACACACACACACACACACACACACACACACACACACACACACACACACACACACAGTGGTATAAGTCAAACAAAAACAGCCAGCTTTAACTTGACATGTGGTTACTTACCTCAACAAAAACACCACCACATCGTCAATTCTTCTGTTAAACTGATGGTAACCTGTGTGTTTACGGTCTGGCAGCTTGACGCATGGGTAAGTACGGCGTGAAGACGACACAGCTGACCCCGGGAAACGAACATGTGTGCATCCTGTCTTCTTCTTCTTTGTTTTCTTTTAGGTTTACCGGCAGCTGGCATTCTTAGTGATGCATTACTGCCATCTTCTGGTGTTAGTTAACTACTACAGCGATTATACAGACTGAATCACTGTAAACTTTCTGTTTATGGTTGTAAGGTCTGAAATAATTATATGTTATTTGGTCCTTAACAGAAAATACACAGTGGCAGAATACCTGAGTACTGTGACTAATCCAAAACTAAGGAAGTCCTTGTCTCTGTACAGGCTCAGTGAGTAAAGCCTCGCCATCAGAGAAGGCCGCCACAGGCACCCCTGGTTTCCTAAAGAGAATAGACAACTTGAGGTGGAAACTACCTGGCAACAGTTCCAAGATATCAGAGATATTTATTTTCCACACAATACAAACACCCAAAAACAAACTAGACTAAAACCAATAAACCTCCACACTGGGTGAGTTAATTACAGCAATGTGCAAATGTGCACTGATTTGACAAGAAAAGGACGTCCAAAGGAATAAAATCATCATGAAGACTGTCAGTCATCTTTGTATTCCTGCACTGGCCATCTGTGCCAATCTCCGTAAATAGACACACTGTAGGCCTACATATAGGGCTAGGCTGATGTGATTTTCATTTGATTCTTTCACAATACATGGGTGGTGATTCAATTAGTATTGCAATTTTAATTTATTGTGATTCAAAAAGTATTGCAAATCGATGAGTATTGCTATTGTCTTTTCTATTTAACAAAAACAAAGTTGAATAATACACTTCTAGAGACAATATATCATGAGCCATTTCTAAAAAGTAATTGTTTTCTAAAGAGAACGCACATCAGTCAGTCAGTCTGTCAGTCAGTCAGTCTGACATTTATTTAATTTGTGAAGAAGTAGGCTACATAACATTTATTTTCTGCATTTTCAAATTTTGCACTGTTTTGCTGAAAACGGATACGATGTAGACTAGTTGCTGTCAGCGGTTCCATTTAAACAGAAAATACTTTGGTGAAACATTGGTAAAAACATTAATAAAAAATATTGATTCTAGGAAAAATTATTTTAAAATCGTTGCAAAAAAATCACAATACATCCAATTTTTTCACCCCTAATAGCCTACACTTAATACAGAACATCTCGAAATACCTTGAAAATGTTTTAGTTTATACAGTTCTCACTTATTTGGATTCATATTATTAAATGTCTACCCTTTTCTATTTTTCTATTTTTATTTTATCTTAAGTTATCTTTACTTAACTGTGTGTATATTGGCTATATAGGCCTATTTGTATGTATTAGTTAATCTTTACCTATTTGTATAGGCCTATTTGGCCACAGTGTTGCTATGTTAGAGAGCTAGTACACATCTTTACTATTTGTACTGTACATTTTAATTTTTACTTCACGCTTGCTTTGGAAATGTAATTTCCAATGGCAACAAAGCCCCTGTGACTTGAATTGAATCAAAGTGAAATATATAGGCCTACAGTAGATGGCGGTGTGCGCCTGTTGTGTTCCTAAATTTAATTCGAAGAAGAAGTCGCTGTTCTTCCTGTTTGATACCTGATACAAGCCTAGAGACATCCATGGTTACAAGAGCTCTGCCGGTCGTAGACAGTGCTGTCGAAAGGTGTGTGCTGCGAGATGTTGGTAGCTGCTGGTCGTGTGACGTTAATGTTAAGATGTGTTCGACCCGTATTCGCTAAATGTGCCGTGGCTCCGTCATTATTCGGTGTTGTTAGACATAATAGAGGGACAGAGCTACCTGCTGGGAGCGTCAGACGGATACAGAGTGGAGCACGCAGCGGCACGCAGCACGTCACTGCAGGTCAGTGGTACGGAATTATATTAAATATGATGTGTTTGGTGAAAAACCTGCTGGAGCTGCTGTCCCCCGTGACCCGTTACCAGATAAGCGGACGAAGATGGATGGGATGGAAAAGCTTGGGTCCCCTGCAAAGTGTATTAGAATGTTGCTATCTGACACGCAGATGAACAAATTACAATTACTCGCGATACTGTAACTAAACAATTTTTTTTCTGTATGCCTACTTTTACTTTTTGAAGTAGTTTTTCAAATCTGTCATTTTACTTTTACTCAAGTAGGCCTATGTTTTGTTTGAAGCACTTTTCTACTTTTAAACCTCATCCGTTATTGAGTAAAAAAAAGTGTAAATAAAAAGTGTCTCTAACGTTATTTTGCGCCGATGCTTTGGCAAGGTTTCTGTCAAACAAACTCAAATCGAAAGTGAAATATGGCTTTGTGCTCCAGACTATAGAGAGGAAGAAGCAAGAAAGCTTAGGAAACGATACTTATCCTATCCCACCAAAAGCAGCCAATTAAGTGACATTTAAAATGTTAAGTGATATTTGTCAACTGGAAAAATGAACTTGCATCTCTTTAATGCATGATTAAGGAAAACACCAAGACTATTTTCTTTGTTGGACTTACATTCCCTACTTGATTAAAAAGACCCCTAGTATCTTTTCATTTTATTTTATTTTTTATAATTAAAATTATATATTGTGTCCCTATCTCAGATCTGTCAACACTTTTCAACAATTGCACAATCCCACTGTGATTGTGACTTAACTGTCTGTATTGACATTGTTCAATAATAATAATAAAAATAAGAGAAGAAAAGAAACTATTGAGTATGTGAATATCAGGGGCCCATCCTTGATAATAGAATATTAGGTCACATCATTTGGAAAAAAAACATGATAGTTGCCAAGGCAAAAGTTCATCCTGTAGAGCCTATATCCTATTTATAGCAAATTGCTCCCCATCTGTCTTGATCCTGAAACCATAACACAACAAATGGTGAGGATGACTTTTTTTCCTTTGGGAATGCCGTTTCATTCAATATTAAATAAATTAATAAATACATACAGTACCTAAATATGCCTATGATATGTGTCCTGAAAAGTATAAATATAAATAAAGAAAAACTTATTTAAAATAATTTTATTTAAAGTTAAAAAAGTATAAATCTATAAAGTCAACATATTTCAATAAATAAATAGATAGGTTATACCTTTTTCATTTCAGAAGTCCAAATTTATTTCTATCCCTCTATTTATTTGAACTTCTTATATTTAAACAAAGGGGCATGGTTATCTCTCAGCCTCAGACTAAAAGTGACTAGCAGCATATCACTATCTGCCAGAGAAAATAAAACGAGAGCTTGGCAGTTTCCCAGGCTAACTAGCTAGTGTGGTCCTGTTGCCGAGACTGCTTTGCAAGGAGGAGAGCGTGTCACGATAGCTTGAAGACCAACCAGAGCCAGCACACGGGACCCGCTTCATAACAGGCTGATGGCTAGCTGCTGGCTACCTGCTACTTGAAGAAAACGACGTCAGCTAAACCAAGCACCAGAGGTGCTGATCCACATTATCTGATCCCGAACGACCCCGACTCTCAGCTTGATCAGCAAACTTCAGGTCGATTTCAGCATGTAGCTCTGTTTTTTATTTTTATTTACAGGGCTGTAAGTAGTAAGACAAATGAAAACAATTGGTGCTGCCTACACCGTGTTATCCTCTTGCTGGGGTTAGCACCCAACAGGCTTAAACAGGGTAAGTTTTCAAACATGTTTTTAGCCTCTAAACATGCTCAAAATGTCATTACCAGTGCCAATGTCATTACCAAATTTGCTGTGTTCACTTGGAAGGAATAACTGCACATGGTTAGGCACTGGTAATGACATACGAACATGTTTAGAGGCTAAAAACACGTTTAAAACTTGCCATGTTTAAGCCTGTTGGGTGCTAACCGCAGCAGTCTAGGCAGCACCGATTGATTTCATTTCTACTGACAGCACTACAAATTAAAAAAAAAAAAAAAAAACGAGCTACATGTTGAAATCAACAGGAATTCTCCTTTAACGGCAGCAACAGAGTTTGCTGGGATCTAGTCTCGCATTGCCAGACCTTCCTTCACAGTGCTGTGGAGGAGGGTCTGGTTAGTCCACACAGCATTCTGGGATGGGAGGAAAAAATACGGTTAGCTGTTGTTCTAGCGTTTCTGCTAGCCACCAGCGCGCTCTGAACCTGGCCCCGGCGCTGGGGTTTGCACTGGCTGAATTTGAGTTGCTAAGCCGTGAACTGAAAGTCCATATCCGCAGCTGGTATCTGCTCTCTTCACAGAAAAGTTGTTTCAGCGGTGGAGAGATGGAGAGAGAGCACTGATGGCTGTGGCTGGATAGCTGCTTTGGTCGGAGGCTGTGTGAAATATAAGAAGTAGAAATAAACAGAAAAGAAGACATCATGAAATAGAGGTCACCTGAAAACAATCTGGACTGGATGAAGTAATAAACAAATGTGTACTTAAGGCTGCTCAATTATGGAACATTTTTAATCAAAATTATTTTTGTCAACATTGAAATGACAAAACATGATTTCTCATTGGCTTTTGGAAAGATGTTACATTTAGTAAATGTAAAAAAAACACTCATGTAACATGCAAACACTCAAATTTTAGCCCTTAAACCTCAGTCATTGTTTCATTTCCAATATGATGCTCTGGAGCACAGAGCCATATCAGACCTATCACCATAAGGTTACTTACACTGTAATGTATCTGTTGTGCATTTTAACATATTTCTGTCCCTCTGACCTCGCTTTAGCCTACTGACCTGAGAGAGGGCAGCACTGGGAGTTGTGGGACGTGAAGTCTTGTCTCACTATGTTGTCTTCCTTCCAAGGAAAGCTGGTGCGGAATGGAGTGGACAATAAAGCAGCGGTGGTGAGTCTCCGCCATATGGTCCCTAATCAGAGCTTTCTGTTCCCCACACATTGCTCACAGTACAGTACATACTAAAGATGAGCTGCACTCATGATGCTGACTGCTGTTGCTTGTGTGGTTTTCAATTATTTACTATTTTACAGTGATTAAAATACTAATCCTCATTAGGGCTGTTTGATTGTGGGGAAAAAAAATCATAATCATGATTATTTTGTCAATATTGAAATCATCATGATAATTTAACACAATTACTCAGTGACTTTTGGAAAGAAGTTGCATTTATTGAACTTTAAAAAACAGTTAAGCAAATCAACAGTGAAAACACCTTGAACTGTGAAATTTCCTTCAACACTTTTCACGTTTGAACTTTTAAAATTCCTCTTCAGAACACAAGACAAAATAATTTAATTTCAATTCAATTTCAATTTTATTTATAGCATCAATTCATGCTGCTCATTCGAATGCTGCAACTCATTACTGCCTGTTGCCTTTAATATCTGTCTCTTTGTCACTGTTTTCAGATCTGCATTGAGGGGAACATTGCCAGTGGGAAGACTACTTGTCTGGAGTATTTCAGCAAAACTAGCAATATAGAGGTACAACAAATCAAAGTCCTTAAACACCAAAGCTGTGCATGTGCTCCCAACAGAAAGTTTCACTCTAGTTGTTGGCCATATTGGCCTGAGTCGTAACATGACTGCTGTTTGACACGAGGGGCACGAAGAAGATGGTCGGACTTTGGGTTAAAAGCTTTATAATAAAATACTAATTTAGCTTTTTACACCTTGTATGCGTCACTCTTTTCCCTCAACCCTTTGACTTCCATTCCCTCCTTTATAATAAGGGCATTCAAAAAATGTGGGAAAAATAAGAATTCAAGGTAAAACTGAAAATACCAAGTGTGGTCTCAGTTTCACATTCAGTAAATTCCAAAATCCAGTGTTTCAGCGCAGCAAGTTGTTAGCAATATTACTGTTAAGTCATGAAAGCAGAACCCTGGACATTGGAAATATCCATTAATGATTCTCCTTTTTGTTTTTGTTCCAGGTCCTTACAGAGCCAGTATCTAAATGGAGGAATGTCCGTGGACACAACCCTCTGGTATTATACATATTAGTGGTATAACAGACCATAGTTGATCTGTGTTCTGTACGGATCAACACTCAGGGTTTAGAATTCATCAAATGATCAGATCAAATGCAAAGTTTAACCATAATAATAGAATGAAATACATTTTTACTGTTGCTTAAGAAGGCCGATAAATCTCAAAAATCCGGTGCCTGAATGACCGGTATTTACTGGACGGAATAGGATTTTGCTGCCACTTAAATATCTTTGCTGCTCTCTGATGCTCCGACACAGACATTGGAGGCAACAGAAGCATTGCTGCATGGCACGCTACTTAACACTAAAGTTACACTTGGCAGCAGCCGTTGATGTTAGCCTACCGTTAGCTAGTAACTGGAATAAACACAGTTAAAATGCTGACAGCTAAACTTTGTAGTGACTGTATTTTAATGTAGAAGTTTCCAACACCAGCTAAAAGTAGTGGTGGGCGGATCGATCCAAATATTGATAATATCGATACTGAGATTGATACTTTAGTTTGTTTCTTTCGAGTATGCACTCGAAATCAAAAAGGCGACATGGCTGTGTAAGTGCCGCTGCTTTCACATGCCGCTCCTGTCACAGCGCGGAGCTGGCACACTTAGCTCCTCCTCCCCCTTCTTTTGATTTGATGTAGTTTTAACCAGTTTTATCCCATCGACTTGTCTGAGCTTTTAAAAACAGTATCACAAATGAGAGTGTCCTCCAGCCCTCTTGATGTAATACCTACAAAAAAAATTTCGGGCAGAGGTCTGCTATCTGTTCCAGAGTCTCGACTGAAAACTAAAGGGGACAGAGCGTTTGCTGTCAGGGCCCCGAGGCTCTGGAACAGCCTGCCCGAGGAAATCAGGTCAGCTGAGTCAGTGAACTCTTTTAAGTCCCTTCTTAAAACATACTTTTATAGGAGAGCCTTTCCTGATCTTATTTGACTATATTTTATTGTATTTTACAAATTTTATATTTTATTATATTTTAGTCTTTTCAATGTTTTCATGCTTTTATATGCTTTTTCATGCTTTTTGTATTATTGTCTCTTGGGTATTATTGTCTTTAAACTTGTTAAAGCACTTTGTAACTTGTTTTTGAAAAGTGCTCTACAAATAAAGATTATTATTATTATTATTATTATTATTATTACAGTCACGTGACTCAGCGGTGGCAGACAAACAAGCAAGCAAGCAAGCAAGCAGCCAGGCTCTGCGGCAGCCAGCAGCACACACACACACAAGCAGGACAGAAATAGTCAGAGACATGCTGACAATGAAACAACAAGCTGTAAAATTTGTAAAAAGTCTGTAAGATACAGTGGTAACACAACAGATGTATTCAAGCATGTGAAAATACTTTCCTGGGTTTTAACTTATTAATAATCCAAAGGTAACATCACAAAAACACTTAAGGTCATAAAATTTAATTCAGATTTAGCAATTGATGATGCATCCACCTTAAGTAATGGCATTGTATCTGCAAACTGCCCTGTATTTACTTAGTATCTGATTAATACCAAACCGTGCACACCACTAGCTAAAAGACACAAACTAGCACTTGGTCACTGCTGTTGTCGGAAAAAGAACACAGACGTGACTAAATGTTGCATTTACTTGAAACTGGTAAACCTCCATGTTATTGTAAAATACCCTTTTCTCATCTGTTTTTTGTCTTTTAACAGCAATTTACTGGTGAAAGAAGTTATTCTTGTTAAAAGTTATTACATTTTTAATAATTTATTTGAATCCCCTCCTTTTTTGTGGTGATCTGAAAACTGAGCTGATCCTAAGTTTTGTGATCCATTGCACCCCTAGCACATATTATCATTTTGTCATCGTGTTGACCTGACATCAGACTTTTAAAATTGTGTCGGACATAAAATTATTTGGTATAGGAGTGATAATTATTAACAATATGTTAGGTAGTGCTATATGTTAGGTTAGAGGTTTAGTGCTATATGTTAGGTTAGAGGTTTAGTGCTATATGTTAGGTTAGAGGTTTTAATGAACAAAACTAAAGATGTGCAGACCTACTGGAGGGGCTACATTGCTTTTTGCAAGACTCAGAGACAGACAAACTACCTACATAGTTAGATACTAGTAGAGGGAAGACAGAACATTTGTTTTTTGACCCTTTTGTGAACTGACCCTTTAGTTGATCTTAGTTGATTTGGATATATACTGTGTACTGTATGTACATGTGAATTTAAGCCTAATGCTGGCACTATGTTCACAAAAGTCACAAAAAAAAAATTAGAAACCTTGCTCTGGACACCATGATTACCCAGCTTAAACCTTGTGGAAATGCCTTTTGAAAAAAATTGATTTTCTGTAGCTTTGCCATGCTGGTTGTGTCAGCTGTTTGTTTCTGTCCCTGCAGGCTCTGATGTACCAGGATCCTGAGCGCTGGGGCATCACTCTTCAGACATATGTTCAACTCACCATGCTAGACAGGCACATGTCAGCCATAGTAAGTTTACTATTTGTTAGAAATGCACCCATCTTATCATATACTAGTTAAAGAGTAACTTTGTTTTTTTCTATTTCCTATGATTTTGTGTCTAAGTGACTGATGGGAACAACAATCTTTAAAATTGGTCCAGTATTAAGGAAAATTACTGCAATTACATAGTTATACAATGTTATTGGGCTATATTAAACCTTCAATTTACTTCCACTAAAAGTGCTGATTTTGCCACCGACATGCTCACATTATTATTATTATTAAGTGTCTGACAACATCGTGGAAAGGATTCCTAATGAGATAGACCTTTTTGTTAAATAGTAATATCCTTTTTGTTTTAACATGAAACTTACCCTAAATCGCTATTGCCAAACCCACCAGATTCCATTTAAACAAACAAGTAATTTTATCATTGTAAAAACACTTCATTCAAAGTCGACAGAAACAAAATAAAACTATCCAAAGCCAATTTAGTTTGTCTTTCTGCTGTATCAACAATCATCACTCTGGTTTGGTTGAAATAAACCCTTAATTTACCCATTTACATGTGAAAATATGCTGGATCTATACATGCAAAAATTACTGTTTATTTAAATAGAGTCTAGTGGGTTAAACGGCAGGGTTTTCTGAGCTGTTGCTGGTTAAACAAATAGGATCTTACTCTTTAGGAATCCATAATGTTGCTGTCAGTTGCAAAAAGAGTACTTTTAGTGGACGAAATAAACGAGGAACATTTGCTCTTTTGGATTACATTGCAGCCCGGTTCGCACCTGCCGATTACAGCAATCTCGCTCAATACTGGACCAATTTCAGAGTTTTTTGTTCACATTAGTCACTTAGAAACCAATGCATGGGATAATAGGGCCCAAAAAAAACTAAATTACCTTTTCAAATACACTGTCAACCTGCAGTACTGGCAAACACATTGGTAGCCATGGGCTGGTGATGCAAACATATGATCTCATCATGCAATCAGCTGTATGTACTTAATGTTTCTTGTTGTTTCCAGTCATCCCCTGTCAGGATGATTGAGAGGTCCATCTTCAGTGCCAAGTACATCTTTGTGGAGAATCTCTTCAAAAGGTATCTGTGGTTTGATAAACATCCACACCTGGATAAGACCAGGAAAGTAGATCAATAGATCTATACAGCACACTATTTCAGCTAAACTCTCATGCTGGTTTGATGGTTCCTGTTACAGAACAGAACAGAAGGTTTTAGTCTACATTTAATACCTCTTGGAGCTGGGCTGTTTTCTGTCAGGATGAGACCATTTTTGCTAGGAAACACACAGTGCAATATGTATAAATATCAAGGTTTACTAATTTTATAATACAATACATAAAATGGTGTTGTACCTCAGTAGAGACACTGTTCATAAAATAGGCTGAATATTTATTTTCTCGACTTATACAGTGAATATAATATTGGTAAAATGAAGGTACAAGCAATGCCCAAAATTATCTAATACAGACAGAAATATTAAAGATATCATAAGCATTATATGTAAACATACTTAATGGTTGGCAAACCTTTGATGGTCATATTGCCTACACTTTTGTTTCTGTTTGGGTTTTTTAGTGGGAAAATGCCAGAAGTGGACTATGCTGTTCTCAGCGAGTGGTTTGATTGGCTCACAACTAACATTTCCATTCCTGTTGATCTGATTGGTGAGTATACACAAAGCAGAGACACAAATGTATTTTATTGGGGGTGGCTATGTCTCAGAGGTTGAGTGGGCTGGTCCTCAACCACAAGATTAGTGGAAATCTATAATACATATATAAATACATTATGCATATACAACTTTTTTGATGTTCACCACACTTACAAATGTGGCCATGCCTACTTAGGAGACAGGAAGTGTGTACCATTTCATACTATTGGTGCAGTGTGTAATGTGCTATTTTTAGTTGTAGAGAATCTTTAGTCTTGTGCAATTCACATAGACCGACACCCAACATACCTCTCAACCACATTCTGTGACTTTCCCCCCCTTTCCAGTGTACCTGCAGACATCTCCTCAGACCTGCCATGAGAGGTTGAAGCAGAGATGCAGAGAGGAGGAGAAAGTCATTCCATTGGTGAGGATGTAAATCCAAACATATGGTTTAACTTCACAGAACCCATACAACCGTCAAAAAAACGTGAAAAGTGGCAATGAATGAGTTTCTAGAGAGAGTGAAAATTAACATTTTGTGAATTGGTCTCTATTGTTCCATCAGGAGTATCTGGAGTCCATCCACCAGCTGTATGAGGACTGGCTCATCAAGCAGAGCTCCTCCCCTCTCTTCCTGCTCCTGTTCTGGTGAGTGACCATTAAGATCACGCCAGGTGCTTTGGTTTGCTTTGGGTAGGTATCACAGATATGTCCAGGTAGTTTCAAGAAGAAATGGTCCAATACCGTTTTTTTCTTCCCGATTTCTGAACTTGCATAACGGCCAATAACGAGTACCGATCCGATGCCAGTGTGTTGAAAAATTCATAGCCTATATTTTATTCTGTTTTAACAGCTTTAATAATAACCCTGCATGGATGTGAAATCATTGCTACCATTGTTGTATGGCCTGGCTCAGGTTAAAACCTTTTGTAAATCTTAAACACATATAGAGCATATATGCCATAAAACTTTCTTTTATTATCTACTTTGACAGTGAGTCATAACAGAAAACGAGCATACATAAACTATTTGAAGTAGATTTTGTTGTATCGGATTGGTGCAGGTATTTACAGATACCAGCATTTTAGGTGGTATCGGAACATCTCTAATTTAAAGTAACCACAAAGATGGACCTTTTCCACTGACTTGTAGCGCACCAACCTATGACCAAATGCGTTTCCACTTAATCCCTTCGGCCATTTAAGCAATATTACACGAAAGGATGTGATTTAAAGTCATTATTGGAACAACAGTGGTGCGGCTGGCACCAACGTCCATAAACATTACTGAAGTGCCAATAATATGACTTTAAACCACACCCTCGGAGTGTGATTACCGTATACAACAACTGTTACGTGTGAGGCAGTTTGCTCTCAAATACAAAAACAAACAGGATTTGTAGTCCCTCGTTGTTAACCATTAACTTTATAGAGACCAACATAAAAAAAAAACGAAAAAAAACTTCAAGCAACAGAGAGACGATTTCCAGTTCCTGTTTAGTCAGCCAGTCATTCTGAGCAAATGTTAGCTGTGTAGAGATCGTGGGATTTCCCAAACTGTTCTAGTCTGTCTAGCTGACCAATCAGATTGCCTGATTTAATTGCTGTATAGTCTTCTTATCTTATCTACAACGTTCCACTTCCAGGGTTGCTCCAGTGCCGCTGGAAATTCTGCCAGATCATTTTTTTTAGCCCGATGTCTGTTACCTTCCTTTTATCTTTGTGTTGGAATTTTAAACTCCGGGTGATTTATGAGGACTACATTTAACTGCTCCTCCTTAGATCTTTGCAGGGTAAATCCAGATAGCTAGCTAGACTATTTTTCATTTATTTCTTATTTTTAAGGACCGCGCACATTCATTAACATTTCTGTAAATGTGCCAGTGTTAGCCAGCCGACTAAATTTTAACTGTAGTCCTTTGGCCAGAATCTTATCAGAACCATCAATTGACTTGGTCAGTTGTTCCCAGATGTCAAGTCAGCTCTAAGCATCTAGACTATATGTCCAATCTGAGTTTTTGAACATACACGTGTTTGTCCGGTGCTAAGACGATTGTGATTGGTTTAAAGAAATGCAGATAAACCAGAGTATGTTTTTCTTCCATCCCAGAATGCTGTGTGGACTAGCCAGACCCTGGTCTGGCAATGCGAGACTACTCGTTGTGTAACTGATGTTATTGCATGTCCTGGTGTCATAGGGACCTTCAAATCTGGATCTGGATTTCTTTGTCTCCTGCAGCAACTGCTGGCCTGTAACTATGTGTTATGTTTGAATGCATGTGTATGCAGGTGATTCCAGCTGACCATGACCTCCAGAAGATGCTGCACCAGTACGAAGAAAACCGTGACAAGATCCTAGCAGCTAGCAATCTCTGATTCATTCTACAATGTGTGCAGTTTTTTAGGTTCAGTTGCTATTTATTTTGCACTGATTTATAATTATTGAGGCATTCATGTGTTAATGACTTTAATATTGTAACTGCTAAAGGTGAAGCTAATTTTAATTATGTTGCATACTACTGGAAAGATTCAACTATAATAATAAATCATTCAATATGATTTATATTTTGTATTGGTATTGTAAATGCACCGTGTGTATGTCTGGCTGTCTGTTGTTTGAAAATCTCAAGGAGTGTTTATTCAATCTACTTCACACTTGGATGGTGTTTTGCTGGGGACCCAAGGGAGTGTAGTCTCTATTGTGAAGCAATTTAGCCAGATGGTGGCCCTATAACAATTAACTTTACGTTTTGGGGCAGAAGCTTTACCAAGGTAAGCTTTTAAAATAGCTTTACCGGGAGATTGGTAACATTGATCTCTGAGAGAAAACAGAGTGAAGGTATTTCTGTTCGTTACATTTGGTTTTAATTATCCTGTAATCGTGTGTTTGTCAGTCAAAATGGACAGAAATATTCATTCTAATTATTATCTATAATTGAATTTAAACGATTAGTTGCTGTTGCCCTAGAGTGGAGAGATAGTCCCCATATGATAGAGAATGTGTAACCTAATTGTAACCTTGGTTCTTGAAGTGTAGAGATATCCCTCTGGCTCTAGGCTGCTTAGAGATGGGTTCTGATGAAACTATCCGTGATTCCACTCCAGCACAGGTCCATATGAGGCTTAGAGAGAGAGAGTCACTCAGAGAACCAGGCTTAACTTTTTGCTGTTTCACTGATTTAGTGTTCTCCTCAGCTGTCTAAAATATTAAGGGTTTCTCTGATGTAGAGTGTAAATGTTCAATAATG
The DNA here is from genome assembly GCA_026937815.1 of Etheostoma perlongum. Classification (NCBI taxonomy): domain Eukaryota; kingdom Metazoa; phylum Chordata; class Actinopteri; order Perciformes; family Percidae; genus Etheostoma; species Etheostoma perlongum. Next base: position 6,325,149 of record CM049387.1, read on the forward strand.
TTAACATGCTGTTTAGATTTAAAGCGTGCGTGTTTGTTTTTGTATGATGATCAGAATAGATCAAGACAGATGTGCCAATGAATGTAGCCTATGCTGTACCAAGAACTTCACCTAAAGTCTATTCACTTTAGGCTTGACTTGTGATTGTAAAAAATGATTAGTTTTGTCCTTCATGAAGAAAAGTGACTGGGGTCAGTTCCAATTCTTCCTATCTTAGCTCACATCAACCGTATTTGTCACATAAAATCATACAAGGAACAATACCAGTAAAATGGAATCCCATCAGCTCTTTCAACTTGTGCATGAACCATCAGAAAGCAGAATGTGGCCCTCAGAAAAAAGAAAAGTCACCTGGTAGCACCGGCCCTCCAGGATGCAGAAGTCTCTGGGAAAGCACACTATGGTGGCCGATGCGCAAAACGCCCTGCAATTTAAGAAGACACATCCAAATAGATAAAACACAAGCAAATAAAAAAGACAACTTCAGTGATTTGACAAAACATGCGTAGCATTTAGAAAATACACACAACCAAATAGATAAAAGTGCTGCAAATATGGAAACGATGCAAAAAGAAAACCCCGAACACACAAACCCCGAAAAAAGAAACTGCAAAAAGAAAAGCAGACAAATCCCCAAAACAAATTAAAAAAAAAAAACGCATTCAGATCACACAACAGAAGTTCTTCAGGCCTCTAGGGAGAGTGCTAAGTGGAACAGCTTGATTTTCGACCCCATGGGGAGAGAGCGCTCTGCCTTTTTATTAGAGTCTGGTATGTCTGCAGCCTGGAGACCTTCCGTCTCATGTCTCCCGTCCATAGACTGTATATTAAATTAACATAATATATTAATAACATGCAGTCTATGCTCCCTTAATGCATGAGTTGTCAAATTACATCCCGCAAGCTAGAAACCTCTTTAACTGTCTATGCTAGAAACCGACGGAGGCCACCCTGCTGACCATCTGACGGATGCAAATTCATGGCTATAAGGATGCCCAGCAGAGAAGTCACAGTTGTTTTGAATGCTGTAGCCTTGTAATATGAAAATCCTTCCTTTGTTTGGGGAAGGCAGATGTACCTTGCCCTGAGAACTTAACGTAACCACTATTTCCAGACAGCACACTACTCTGTGTAATAGGCATACACCAAAACACACTTGGTCATTTATGGAAACATCTTACTTCTTTTTATATTTACCTGCAAGAACATTATTCTACACATCTTAATCACCCTAATAACCCAGAAAAAATACAAAATACCTGGTGTGAATTAGGTTATTACACAACTTGACAGCCATATACAGTGGCTGCATAAGTTTACACCCCCCCGTATCTTAAGGAAGAATATTTATTTATTTACAATACATTATTCTTTCGCGAAGAAAATATAATATAGACACCCCTATGTTAAATTCCCATTTACCTCTATGGGAATTTAACATAGGGGTGTGTATACTTATGCCCCCTGTATTTTAAAGAAGAACATTTACTTATTTACAATACATTATTCATTCACAAAGAAAATTGGTGTCCTTAAAAGGTTGGATTTTCCAATTTTTTTAAATTAAAGCATTAAGATCAATTTCCAAAAGATGTATTGCTCTTTTATTAATCAACTTTAGTATGGGTGTGTAGCCACTGTATGTATATGGGAGTGTCCTGTTAGCCAACATTTGTTCTATGCAGCTGAAGCAGCTGAAGACATTCCTGAGAGTTGGTAGAGCAGATTCCAAACTGACAGGCTAATTCACAAAAGGATTGCACGGCTTTTGCGGCAGCCAAACCTGTACAAAAGCCAGTGGTGGAAGAAGTATTCCAATCCTTTACTTAATTAAAAGTACTAATTCCACACTGTAAAGATACTCTGTTACACGTAAAAGTCCAGCATTGAAAATGTTATTTAGTAAAAGTATGTAAGTATCATCAAGAAATTAAAGTATTGAAAGTAAACTCAATTCAAAACAATCAAAACAATTTTGTCAAAACTGACGATTAAAAAATGTCTAATGATTTCAGCTGGACTTGTGTGGCCTTGCCTATACAGTATATTGCTGAATAATTTCATTTATAATAAAACAGTACCTCAAATTTGTATTCAGTAGGTACATGTACTCAGTAGGTACTTGACTATACTTAGTTACGTATTTGCTAAGCAAATAGTGTCTCGGTGCTCCTGTTCTATTTGCATTTAAATTTTGTAATAAGCATAGTACATCTGGTGGAAAATTGGCCTCATTGCAACAGTCTAATACACAAAGATCAGCACTAACAGCCACATTGCCACATGCAATTACAATGAAATTATTAGCGTCTTCAGAGAATGGTTAGTTGTCCCACTGCTCATTACAGCTAAACTAGAGGGCACTGTGGCAATGTATTTGATATTAAACAGTCGTTCTGCCATCCTACTCATTTTGCACTGGTCATTTTGTGGAACACACACAAAACATTAAGGTGACGAAAACAAATTGTAATTTTCACATGTCAGAGTAACATGTGATTGTGTGGTTGTTTGTGTATTGAAATATTGTGGGTTATTAGTAATTACAAACTTAAAAACATTAAATCTCTCTGTCACGTTTAAATTTCTTGCCTGAGATTTTGAGCTTCATTTTTCTTATTCTCTCTGCCACTGATCTGCCTACGGTGTCCTTAGCTCAAAGACAACAGTTACACTTTGCAACAGGGATAATTGCAATCAGAGCATTAAGGGGAAACTGCACATACAGTAGCTGCAAAACTTTATGGTCATCTTTGCACTGTGTTATATTAGCATGAAGTCTTTTGTAAATTGGACCTTCAGACAGTTGCAAGTGATGACCAGTTTTTATGGTGCTATCAGTGGCTACAATCCATTATTTGTGAATTAACCTGTGAATGTGCATATAATTGGCATTGCGCAATCACATTTTGTTCTGCCCTTTTTGTACTTGAGTACTGTTCAATTTGGGCTAACAGACTGATTACATGTTGTATTGGTTTCAGGCTTACTCAGGTTGATTTATTTATAGCTTTATTTATGAATGATTTCCATACATGTATCATTGAGAGCATGTTATTTTTTGTTATTCTCGACTATGACATAGCTCTGTGACAGCTGCTCCTCCTCTCCTCTGCCTGTTTTTGCTCTCATAGTATCTTCTCCTTCCCGCTGCCCTGGGTTGCCTCCTCCTTTACAACCCTGGCAATCTGCTTTGCTGACAGTCAGCTGTGAGTGGTGACACACAGTGGACTGCTTCTCAGAGTGAGCATGGCTCAGTGCTGGGCCTGTCTTCATCACTGGCTTCCTCAGGTTCTGCTCTTCTGCCTCTCCCCCTGTGCTTGCCTTTCTCTCTGTTTTCCTCCTCTCTCTACTTGTGTTTTGCTCTTCTCTCTTGTTTTCTTCTTTGCTGTTCACTTCTTCTTTGGTCTCTTGCACAAGGGGCTGGCCCATCCTCTCTGCCAGCTTTCTCAGATCCTGCTCCTCGTCCATGGAGCTCAGAGAGGGAAGCGTTGAGGTGTCCGGTCTCTTATTCTCTAGGTCTGTGAAAATCAAAGTTTCACATTTATACTGCAGGTGAATTTTCAGTACAACAAGTAACAAAACCTTCATTTGCTAAGGCAAAGAACATCAGAAAAGGAAAAGATGTCCTTCATTCAAAGTGCAAAAAGTTGTCTTCTAGAAAGTTAGAAAGAGAGTAAGTTATGTAGCAACATAATGAAAATTAGGGGGAAATGTAATAATAGATGGACATGTTGCCATAAAGTGTATACTGTGATATCTATATTTTGAGTTTCTCTGGTTTTCTCTGTTTTATCCATTAACTCTTACATTATTATAAAATGATATATACTGTGATAGAGGGTTTTCCCACCAATAGAATGGCCTCCTTTTTTATGAGAAAATTACCCTACTTCTCATTTGATTTTTTTACCTCAGTCAACATTTTCATAATGAGTTTATGGTCTCAATTGCTACTTTCCAGTCTTCTTCAATATAGCATACTGTTCATTTAGTAAATTATGGTCCTATTTATTTCAAAACGACAATAAAGCAGGAGATGCTTTAGAGCGTATCTTCACTCCGACCACCGAAAAGGACAGAATCTTAGCAATGCTAAGTATGGCAGTGTGCATATTAAAATAGGTTGTTTGACCAACCAATCTAGCTACGGCTGTCGTTAGCTGGTAACTTTTGGGAATGTGAAGATTTTTGTAACCGGTACATGCAGATGAATGGCAGCAGTACCCGAAGGTCTGTGTTCTCCACTGGATGACTTGCTTCAGTTGAAAAATGGCAACTTGTGCAACTTTCCCTGTTTAGCGGTTAGGTTAATCCCATCGCTATCGCAACCACAAACAACACTGGCTTGGCCCTATCATCCTACCCAGCTCCACCTTCTCGTAAAAAAATTGTCACATCCAGTTGCACAAAACCAAGATGGCAACTCCTGTATCGCCAAACTCAAGGCTGTCAGTCAAACTCGGTCACTGCCCAATGTGAGGAGAGTGCAGATGCTCAAGTTTTAACGGTTTACAGCATAACGTGTCATACTGAAATTTGTGAAACCCATAAAATAATCAATGTTTCTCATTACAAACAATAACAGAAGATGGAAATCATTTCAAAAACGTTTTATCTATCTGTGATAGTTTGATTGATAACGTTAGTTTAAACAACTGACAGCCTTTGTTGTGTTTGATGCTAACTTGTAGCCAGCAGTGAACCAACGTGGTTAGGTAGGTCCATTTTTACTGTATTGACATTACAGAAGTCTCTCCTTGGCATCTTGTATGCTACTTCTCGCAAAGTGACGCATGCGCAACTCAAATCTGCACTCAACTCACATCGGGGAGTGACAGCCTAAAAAATGGCAGTTCTGCAGTGTGTGTGTGTGTGTGTGTGTGTGTCTTACCTGCTACAGTTTGCTGCTGTGTCCAGGCAGAAGGTTCTGCTGTGGGCTGAGGCTCTCCAAGTTTCAGGCTCTGCTCTGCTTTGGATCCAGCTCTCGGTGGGATGTGCAGGGAAATTTCTTGAGGACCACTGAGCTCACAATCAACTCTGCTTCCATCAGTTTTACTGACGCTGCTGCTGCTAATGGTATCTCCTGGGCTGGTGGTCCCATCACTGTTCCTGTCATTACAACCACTGCCTTTGCCATCGTCACCAAACACTTCATCAGCTTTGCTGCCATCATTTTTGCTGCAGATAGTTTTAGCAGCAGCAACTTTGGTGTCTTTAATACAATCTCTTTTGGGGAGGTCAGTAGCTTTACTGTCATCACTGTAATTATTACTGCTGGGTGTATGGGCATCTTTACTGGTGCTCTTGCTGCTGTTTGCTCGTTGAGATTCGTCCATTTGCACAGGGCGGCCCCTGAAGACCAGGTCAGGGTAGGTCATCTGCATCTCCATAATGGACTGGTCTACGCTGATGAAATGGCAGTGTCGAGGCTTGGGCTGTGGTTTCACTGCAAGTCTGGTGTCCAAATCCTGACGTACCTGGAGATATAAACAGAGCTGAGTTCAGTAGAGTGCAGCCGGTTTGTTAAAGTTGGGTACTTAGTTTGTCATGTCAGGCTGTCTTTTGCAGTATATAATTGATATCTAAAGCATACACCTGAATCCTAATGGATTTTCAAAGGTAAAGCAGTGTAGTGTTTGTCATTGTATGCTGCTTTGTTGATATTATGAGTAGCTGAAAAGTTGCTGAATGTAGATGAATAGCTGTTCCATTACAGTTCTCATAGTTTTTTTGTTGAAACATCAGCTTTTCTTCTTTGTCTTACCTCTTTTCTATCTTCCTTCTTCTTCTCCTCCTCCTCCTCTTCCTTCTGGCCTATCGTTGTCATCTTGTCTGTGGTTTCCTCTAGTTTTGTAGGCCCCACTCTCCTCTGGAGGACCTCCAGCCACTCCTGCAGTGTAAGATCACAACTGTCACGTCAAAGCCATGAAATGAGACTGAGTTACTGTGACCTTTGACCCTGTCATATGGCTACCATTCATTTGCATATACAGTATGAACAGTGTTGGGTGAAGAGCATAGTCAGTATCACTATCATTCTGTTATTTTCGAATTCCATGGTAATAAGCCACGCTCACACTATGTACTCAATCATTGTTCAAAGCAAATGTATTCCTTTTCTGAAAGTCTGTCATAGCTTTACATGGATTTAGCCAATTGCAGTCAGAAAATATATCTTCCTTTGATTCTGTTTTATTGCAAGATTCTGTTTTTTCTCCTTATTATGCATGCTATTTTTTTTGTCTTTAAAACCTAATGTGTATAGGTCCTGTCAAAGAATACGCCCAACATGACACACTTGAAATTTGATTGGCTAAAGAATATGACAAAATCAACAACATTGTCCCTTTTTGCTTAAACAGCAGAGACATTCACTCGAAATTCTGACCTGATTCTCACCTGTTTTAATCAGGATTGTTAAATTTTAGATTTAATTTTCCAAACCAAAACGTAGGCCATCAGAATCATTTGAAAGGTTCTATAATCTCATAGAAATAGATCACCCCTTTATTGGAGGAATTGGTTGGAAAAGGGAATTGTCACACTGGGGGACAGTATCTCGGTGGCATATTAAAATCCTTAGAAGATGTGGTACAGCAATTTGGAATCCCTTGGTCCCTAGGTTGTTTTGATAGTTGCTAGATGTTAGTCATCTATAATTAGGGAGTTTTGGATCCAGTTCTTCAGCCCCGAGGGCACCAGAATCTATAGAAAAGGTGTTGTTGAAATATGGAAAAGGTCACAAGGCATCTGGGTATTATTCTATGCTTATGCAGAACCTGGGGATGGAGCGTGGACAGCTCTCAAAAATGATTTGAGTATTACACTGAACGATGAGGAGTGGGACAGAATCTGTAGGAATATTAAAACTATGTCACACGATGTGACGGTGAGGCTTATGCATCGCTTCTAATGGACTCCCTCCAGATTGTTTACAATTGGTCTTAAAAGCACACCAAATTGTTGGAAATGTAAGACAGAGGAACAATTACTTCATGTCCCATGGTCCTGTATCATGGTCCAGGAATTCTGGACCGTGATATATGACAACCTATGCCAGATTGCAGGGACCCAGGGTCCATTCAGCCAAAGATTATTAGTTCTAATAATCCAAAAGCCATAAGAAGCTTGGCCCAGACTAGTTTCAATCCAGGAGTGGGCTTATGAGATGGCTATCATGTCTTGTCTCTGTGTCAGTTTTTGTTTTAGTTTCTTTTGTGTTTTCTGACTTCCTGCTCTTTGTCCTCCTTCCCGCCTGTGTAATTACCTTTCCCCCCGTCTAGTGTATTTCAGTTCGGTCTCACCCTTACTCTTGCGCGAGATCATCTGTTTTCCTTGTGTTCATCCTTCAAGCATTTTTCCCTGTTTCCAGTGTTCCTGATTTCCTGAGTTCCTGTGTTCTTGAATGCTTGTCGTTACTTGAAAACTGTTGCCTGTAAGTTTTATTAATGCTCTGATAAAACCATTCATCTCATATGCAACCTCATCCCATTAATGCATGTTACTAACGCAACTTCTTCCTTTTCCTGGAGTCTTGTGCTCTCTCGCCCCCGTAGTCTTGTGCTCTTTTGCCCCTCTCCTCTCTCCTCCTATAGCTTCCTGCAGGTGTTTCTGGCTCTGGAGCTGTGGAGTCTGGATCTGTGGTTGGAGTCACCTGCTGTCTCCATGTTCCTGCTCAACACCTTCTGCTACAATTCTCCATGTTTCTCTCTCTCTGTCTCTGTCTGTCTCATCTCTGTCTCTGTCTATCTTTCTCGCTCTCTCTCTCTCTCTAATCTCTCTGTCTCTGTCTGTTTCTTTCTCTCACCCCCAACCGGTTGAGGCAGGTGACCTCACATCCTGCATGAGCCATGGTTCTGCTCGAGGTTTCTACCTCTTAAAAGGAAGTGTTTCCTTGCCTCTGTCGCCTAGTGCTTGCTCTTGGTGGGAATTGTTGGGTTTCTGTAAATAACATCACAGAGTACGGTCTAGAATTGCTCTATTATGAAAAGCGCAATGAGATAACTTTGGCGCTATATAAATAAAATAAGATTGAATTGAATTAAATCTTCTACATACCTGAGTTGAGCATTTGTGGGTCCATTTCCTGGTGTGCGTGATAATGGCTAGGGTGGCGGCATTTAAAGAAATGTCAAAGAAACAGTTTGCCAGATTGGAAGTATATACTAGAAAATGGGTAAAGTACCTTAACGTTCTGGAGGGCTAAGACGCGTTGTGCTGGGGAGAGACTTGTACAGTGCCTTGCGAAAGTATTCGGCCCCCTTGAACTTTTCAACCTTTTGACACATTTCAGGCTTCAAACATAAAGATATAACATTTTTATTTTTTGTGAAGAATCACCAACAAGTGGGACACAATTGTGAAGTGGAACGAAATTTATTGGATATTTTAAACTTTTTTAGCAAATAAAAAACTGAAAAGTGGTGCGTGCAAAATTATTCGGCCCCTTTACTTTCAGTGCAGCAAACTCACTCCAGAAGTTCAGCGAGGATCTCTGAATGATCCAATGTTGTCCTAAATGACTGATGGTGATAAATAGAATCCACCTGTGTGTGGTCAAGTCTCTGTATAAATGCACCTGCTCTGTGATAGTCTCAGGGTTCTGTTGAAAGCGCAGAGAGCATCATGAAGACACAGGAACACACCAGGCAGGTCCGTAATACTGTTGTGGAGAAGTTTAAAGCCGGATTTGGATACAAAAAGATTTCCCAAGCTTTAAACATCCCAAGGAGCACTGTGCAAGCGATCATTTTGAAATGGAAGGAGTATCAGACCACTGCAAATCTACCAAGACCTGGCTGTCCCTCTAAACTTTCAGCTCAGACAAGGAGAAGACTGATCAGAGATGCAGCCAAGAGGCCCATGATCACTCTGGATGAACTGCAGAGAACTACAGCTGAGGTGGGAGAGTCTGTCCATAGGACAACAATCAGTCGTACACTGCACAAATCTGGCCTTTATGGAAGAGTGGCAAGAAGAAAGCCATTTCTCAAAGATATCCATAAAAAGTCTCATCTAAAGTTTGCCACAAGCCACGTGGGAGACACACCAAACATGTGGAAGAAGGTGCTCTGGTCAGATGAAACCAAAATCAAACTTTTTGGCCACAATGCAAAACAATATGTTTGACATAAAAGCAACACAGCTCATCACCCTCAACACACCATCCCACTGTCAAACATGGTGGTGGCAGCATCATGGTTTGGGCCGGCTTTTCTTCAGCAGGGACAGGGAAGATGGTTAAAATTGAGGGGAAGATGGATGCAGCCAAATACAGGACCATTCTGGATGAAAACCTGTTGGAGTCTGCAAAAGACCTGAAACTGGGACGGAGATTTATCTTCCAACAAGACAATGATCCCGAACATACAGCAAAATCCACAAAGGAATGGTTCACAAATAAACGTATCCAGGTGTTAGAATGGCCAAGTCAAAGTCCAGACCTGAATCCAATCGAGAATCTGTGGAAAGAGCTGAAAACTGCTGTTCACAAACGCTCTCCATCCAACCTCACTGAGCTCGAGCTGTTTTGCAAGGAAGAATGGGCAAGAATGTCAGTCTCTCGATGTGCAAAACTGATAGAGACATACCCCAAGCGACTTGCCGCTGTAATCGCAGCAAAAGGTGGCTCTACAAAATATTAACGCAAGGGGGCCGAATAATTTTGCACGCACCACTTTTCAGTTTTTTATTTGCTAAAAAAGTTTAAAATATCCAATAGATTTTGTTCCACTTCACAATTGTGTCCCACTTGTTGGTGATTCTTCACAAAAAATAAAATTTTTATATCTTTATGTTTGAAGCCTGAAATGTGTCAAAAGGTTGAAAAGTTCAAGGGGGCCGAATACTTTCGCAAGGCACTGTATGATGGACTTATTGTGTTGTCATTTAGACATGTGTTTATTTGGTTTATTGTCTGTTTTGTTACTATTTTGTTAAATGGTCTGGAATATTGTATTTGTCCATGTTGCCAGTTGTAGGCTGTTTTGTATTTTGTTGAAAAATATGAAAAAAATGTTAATCACAAAATAATCACATAGAAATTCCCACAGGGACTTTAATAAACCATTACACTACATAATTTACTGTGGTATAATCATCTGTTTGACTGGATTATGATATAGCAAATCAGAAACATGGTTAGATGGTTTCGGATCTTACCTGTGGTCCCACCTGATCCTTCTCCAGGAGCTCCAGGAGGTGGTAACATTCCACCCTGGCCAACAGCAGCTCAAAGCCCAGCAGCATGGCTCTGTCTGGGTTAGCATCCTCACTGAGTCTGTATTCACTGAAATACATCAAAACGTTAGAAGATAACTGAGAACAAGACAAAAAGTGATGAAAAGAGCCGCCCCACACACACACACACACGCACACCTGTTCTACCAACTAACTATTGACATTTTAAAACTCAACACAGTTCAGTTAAGTTTCCAAATTTGAGATTTTGTGTTATCATTGGGTGCTTAACAAAATTAAGAAGTGTATCTATGTATAATATAAAATATGATTGAAAACATTCAAATGATATGAAGGCCTGGGTTTGCACATATTTTAAAATTAGGAGATTTTCATTTTTCACAGACAAATTCAAGAGGGAACATATTAACACTTGAGACTAACAGTATTATCTCCTAGCTGCCATTTTTTGACATGCTTAGCCATAGAAATTTTAGGTCTATCTCACATACACTTCACAAACACTTTCTTTAAAGTATGTTACTGTTTACAAGTATGTGTGTATGTTGTATGTTTCTCCTGGCTTTAAAGACACTAAAGCAGCTGTAAAACAGCCCTGATCACTTGTTGTCTAAAGCATTTATTAGGCCTGCATGATTCAGGGAAATATATGAATCATGATTTTTTAACTTAGAATTGATATCACGATTCTCTGCCGCAATTTTTTTCTCACCAAGTGCAATGTTTATTGCACACATGAACCATGACAAAACAAAAACAAATTGGCAGAACCAAACAGATTATTTTGACACATGTAGCACATTGCGCCTCCCCACAAGCCTGTAAACATAGAGGCTTCAATGAAGAGAAAGGAGAGCATCGCAGTGCTTTAAATTTCATTATCTGTTTAGATAGATAGATAGATAGATAGATAGATAGATAGATAGATAGATAGATAGATAGATAGATAGATAGATACTTTATTCATCGTTTGTGATGCAGTTGGCTCGTAAAATTAAATGAGAATCAAAGTCATTAATGAAAAATAAAAAGAATCAAATTAAATCATGATCAGGGTTAATCAAGATCACATTTCATAACGATTAATCATGCAGGCCTAGCATTTCTTGTCACTCATTCTGGATCTCCTCGTTCCCTACCTTTGTGGAGAGTCCGTATGGGGCAGGTAACCAATAGAGGCCAGGACCGACTGAATGGTAGAACTGCTGAGAACTGGCAGGAGACAGTAAACAAATGGACCTGTAAAAGTCTGAAAGAGACACAGAGAAACAGAAAAAGATTTAATTAATCACTAAATAAAGAAACGGTAACTTGTCAAGGATCTTTTAATTTGGACATTAAACATTTGTGACCAAGATATGTAGTGAGTTGGACATTTTATAGTTGAAAAATAAACTTATCAAAGCACTCTGGTGGACAGTAGACACATTAGTCTTGCATAGTCAGCTCTATCTGCCCAGCTCTTTGGAGTCAAGTCAGTCAGACTTACATTCCAGGATAGTAGAAAAATCTTTCTAGGTTGTTTGCATTTCTTTAAACCAATCACAATCGTTTTGGGCAATGCTAAGCTCTGAACGCAGCCATGGTGGCTCTCCAGTATTTGGTGGAACATTTGCACCCCGCAAAAAAAAGCCACATAAATTAAATTAAGTTAATTGTTCACATAATACTGTAATGTGAGCTATTTAAAGCTTTAGTGTATAACTTTTTGCTATTAATGAACGTCCAATAGATTCAAGCTATTGCAAAATTAGTTGCTACAAAGCTAAATAAGATCATCTCCACACACCTTTCTCTGTATTTCTCAGTATGGCTGTGTTCAGATTGTGGCATCTGGTGACTTTACCGCGCAGAAACGGCAGTAAAGATAATGACCTCTTCTGAAGAGTCCATTATGTTTTTTAGGAGGGCTGTGCAAGGTCACGGAAGGCTTGTATCATGTGGACGCGCCGACAGTTTTGTTGTCATTACTTGCAATTCCTCATGGGGGCGGCAGAAACTACGCACTAGGGCTGTTGGAACGAAAACCGACTACCGGCAGCAAAGTGAGAAAAAAAAAGAAAGATTAAGAAGGCCCTTCAAATAAGCCTACATTAGATGCATTCAATATCTTAATACATACATTTGCATAATCATGTGGCAGATAAAAGCTTTCTCGTTTATTCATCAAATAACAATGTATCCATTTGGAGGGGTCCCGAAAAATGCGCCTAGTGTAACCTTTCCATTTAATCTGTCTCTGCCCACAACAACGACAAAACATAAAGTGCTGCCAGGGAATTTTCCTGGAAATGTACTTCTGTTTATCCAGACTATGGACACACTATCTGTGTCCCAATTCAATATGATGCACTAATTCTAAGCAGGTTTGAATTGTAGTGTGTTTTCACACTGAAAATGTGATAGAATTGAGTATACTCAAAACAGTCAGTATGTTGACTAAAAACAATTGATATTTGAGAGTGCTGTTGAGCTACATATTTGTCACACAATGCAGTACAGAAGAAAAAGCTGCCACCAATCACAATTGAGTATTCACACAAACCTGGTACAAACAGCAGTATTTCAGTAGAGACAGACCACTGTGCTGCTCTGGAAGTCGTTAGAAGTCTATGAGAGTGTCATGGACAAACAGTTCCCTCCATGCTCCCTAATACCTCCATACTGTAATCCAGTCTGTTTTGTGTGCTGTTACCTGGACGTGCAGACACTCACTGTGATAAAGACAGTTTGAGACATGAAAAGGATGGATCCTTTTCATAAAGTTGTCAGACACTTGTAATAATAATCTGAGCCTGGCTGTCAGTGTAAAAAACAGCACTTATAGTGAATGGAAATTAAAGGTGCATATGTCCTGAGTGGTTACATTACATATACTGCCTGTATTGTGGCTGACTTCTTTCAAAAACTATTTTTCCCAATAGTCACTTATGGCGTTTTTCCATTGATGGTAACAACTCGGCTCGACACGGCTTGACTCGCCTTTACTCGGTTCGACGCATTTTCGGTCGGTTTTCCATTGCAGATTGAGTAACGCCTCAGCGTGGCTGGTTACCATAGCTACGCGTGATGACGTAATTTTCAACGTGATTCACAACAGCACTTCGGCTACTCGCCAATGTTTTGTTTCAAAAGAAGCTGAAGGAAGCAACTAAAATCATTCCGACGGAGTTCAGACGTCGACATGACTGTTGTTCGCCGACACGAAAGGGTAAGTTAAGTTTCCTGGTAACGTTAGCTAACATTTGCATGTGTTAGGGACCCCGATCAGTATTTACTATACGCTATATAAAGTACATGAAATTTAGCAACCATGATTACACACCAAAATATGTCTGCTGTGTACCGTTTGTGTTTCAGAGCATTCACGCTTTGCAAAACCGCCCCTGGAGACCGTCTGGTGGGCGATGTCCGACGGGTGAAATCTCTGGTTCTGACCTGCTGGGCTTCGTATAATCTTTATGAGAGTCATGGCTTATGACAACGACTGGGATGCATCTGGGACAGCAGAGCCGGGGGGGACACTGTCACAGGGTGCAGGGGAAGAAGACCGGGATGGACGGGAGGGTTTGATGCGCTACTTCAATAGCTAAATAAAAACTTTTCTTTGATATATTGTCTTGTTTTTTTTAAAGTAACAGTGTGCAATATTGGAAACAACATAAATCCCCTAATATATAGCCCTTAATATTGAACAGTTAAAGTGAGAATAGTGCAGAGAGTAGATAATCTGTCGGTGTCTGGCTAGATTTTTTTTTTTTAAATGTCGCGTTTGTTCCGGACACACACTCCGCACTCTTGTCTGCTAAAAACGCAGTGATCTGACCAACCAGCAGCCTGCAGGTTTCCACGTCACCTTTTAGTATCGCATCAGCTCGCTTAGAACCTCGACTGAGGTAGTACGAAAAAAAGTACCTGGTAGCAGGTCCCAGGGACTTTTTTTCGTAATGGAAAACCAAAAAATGCGAGTAGAGTCGAGGCGAGTAGAGTAGATACCACGCAATGGAAAAGCACCATTAGACACAAAAAAATGGGAAAATAGGGTCCAGGTTGAAAAATACCGAAGGTACCCTTTAATATGGGGCCCAGACAGCTCATTTGTGTTCTGGGCCCCCTAACGAATTAATCTGGCCATGCATTATTTCGACCTTCTCTGTTGTCCACAATTAGCCTATAATTTGTTTATTTATCCAACACTTGGGGGTGTTGTAGCTAATGAAATGGGAGCATCTCTTGGCTTTTTAACTGTCTTACTTGATTTGCCAGATTTTTAAAGGAAGCTTTCTTATAATGCAGAAACATTACAGGTTTAATTGCAGCACTTAATTATTATAAAACAGTTGTCCAGTATTAACTTCATTATTGTGACCAGATTGTTCCAAAACGGAAATGAATAGCCTACAGAGAGCACTAAACTTTGACTCAAAGCAGCACACGTCTTTTGAATTCCAGACATGGCATGACAATAATTAACTAAGTTACCTGAAAAGGAGTGGCTAAAGAAAGAAAGAAAGAAAGAAAGAAAGCAATTAGGATAGAAAGAAAGAAACCTTAAGTGTCTTGATTTCCTTCTTCCAGGGTTGAAGGAAGAGATTGACGCAGAGAGTTTCCAGCAGGTCGCTGGCTTTGATAAACGCAGCCAGATGTTCCCTGGAGCCGGTGCGCAGAGATTTACAGTCGTGCCGTACAGCCTGGTAGAAAGGGAACAGGGTGAAGGACCCTGTGGGTTCTGGTTCCGTCTGAAGGTACTGAGCCGCCTTCTCCAGCAGGCAGGCGTCGCGGCACGGCCGAACCTCTGGACACCGCTGGAGGTAGTTCACGTAGTCCTCATAGAGCTCCTGGCGGGAGACTTTGGCCTGTTCTTCTGTTCTACTGCCGTCCTTCATGACTGTCACACACAAAAACTACCAGCTAGAAGGAGGAAGTCCCTTATAGGCCGATAGCCGTCAAACAACCTGACAAGGAAGTGAAAGTAAGAGCAGCTTTCAGGCCTATCTCTTTATCTTCACTTCATAACCTAGTACATGACACTCCAAGACCGGATCGGCGACAAAGCCTTCTGAATCTGCGTCCACCGACCACCTATATAAAATTTTTCTCTGATTTAGCTAGAGCCCAGCACCCGCATTTCACCCCCCTCTGTCCCCGTATGATATGTTGTTGTTTAAATCATGTAACGTTGTATTAATGTTCATTTTTCTGACCAGATACGCAGTCTAGGCTTGTCAATGCATATTATGTGCGAGTCAATCTACTTTCACGTTATATTTTACATACTATGTATGATGATGCTCATGTCTGATTTGTCAAAGCTAAGTTTGAGAAAGTGGTTTTGCATCCATGATTTAATTTTACTGAGGACAATGGTCAAAGTGGAGTCATTTGCAGTGGTGAGGAATTGTCAGAAATATAGTAGTCTTGAAAAAAGCATGTCCAACAAAGATGACAGAAGATTGAGACTTAAGTAAATGATTTTGATTCTATGGTTTTCTGATTGGAAATTCCGCTCTGTTAAGGAAAAATTTTATTTTTAAATTACAAAATACCTATTCACACAGTGCACATTATGGCCTGGAGAAATATTAAATTACTCATATTATCTAACTTAAACAAGAGAGAACCGATAACTTTAACTAACACACTTTCAGTTTCACAATCCAAATCCACAGTAGCATTCACGTCATCAGTGGATTCATGTAATGCAAACCGGCTGTCATGCTGTTGAATGCTGGTAGAAAGTTTTACAACAACATCAGCTTTAAGTCCTTACACAAGTAGGATTGGTGCTTTCGGCTTTTATGTGTAGTATAAGTCCCATAAATGTTAGTTTTGAAGTATCAACCATCAAACGCACACTATGTTTCTTGTCTTTTCAGATGAGTTAATGTGTTGACAATACTCCTTGATATTCAGAAAACACAAGTCCCAAATTTTACATTTAAAAGCTTTGATATCTTGCTGATAGTCAGTTTCCACTAATTTGTGAGCTATATAAGTGTGTATGTAAGCCACCCCAAGTTAAAAGAACATGGACAGTTCAAATGAATACAATGAAGAAAATGTCCACGACCTACAGTGAGGAAAACAAGTATTTGAACACCCTGCTATTTTGCAAGTTCTCCCACTTAGAAATCATGGAGGGGTCTGAAATTGTCATCATAGGTGCATGTCCACTGTAAGAGACCATAATCTAAAAAAAAATCCATAAATCACAATGTATGATTTTTTAACTATTTATTTGTATGATATAGCTGCAAATAAGTATTTCAACACCTGTCTATTAGCTAGAATTCTGACCCTCAAAGACCTGTTAGTCTGCCTTCAAAATGTCCACCTCCACTCCATTTATTATCCTAAATTAGATGCACCTGTTTGAGGTCGTTAGCTGCATAAAGACACCTGTCCACCCCGTACAATCAGTAAGAATCCAACTACTAACATGGACAAGACCAAAGAGCTGTCCAAAGACACTAGAGACAAAATTGTACACCTCCACAAGGCTGGAAAGGGCTACGGGGTAATTGCCAAGCAGCTTGGTGAAAAAAGGTCCACTGTTGGAGCAATCATTAAAAAATGGAAGAAGCTAAACATGACTGTCAATCTCCCTCAGACTGGGGCTCCATGCAAGATCTCACCTCGTGGGGTCTCAATGATCCTAAGAAAGGAAATCAGCCCAGAACTACACGGGAGGAGCTGGTCAATGACCTGAAAAGAGCTGGGACCACCGTTTCCAAGGTTACTGTTGGTAATACACTAAGACGTCATGGTTTGATATCATGCATGGCACGGAAGGTTCCCCTGCTTAAACCAGCACATGTCAAGGCCCGTCTTAATTTTGCCAATGACCATTTGGATGATCCAAAGGAGTCATGGGAGAAAGTCATGTGGTCAGATGAGACCAAAATAGAACTTTTTGGTCATAATTCCACTAACCGTGTTTGGAGGAAGAAGAATGATGAGTACCATCCCAAGAACACCATCCCTACTGTGATGCTTCAGGGGTGTTTGTCTGCACATGGGACAGGGTGACTGCACTGTATTAAGGAGAGGATGACCGGGGCCATGTATTGCGAGATTTTGGGGAACAACCTCCTTCCCTCAGTTAGAGCATTGAAGATGGGTCGAGGCTGGGTCTTCCAACATGACAATGACTCAAAGCACACAGCCAGGATAACCAAGGAGTGGCTCTGTAAGAAGCATATCAAGGTTCTGGCGTGGCCTAGCCAGTCTCCAGACCTAAACCCAATAGAGAATCTTTGGAGGGAGCTCAAACTCTGTGTTTCTCAGCGACACCCCAGAAACCTGACTGACCTAGAGAAGATCTGTGTGGAGGAGTGGGCCAAAATCCCTTCTGCAGTGTGTGCAAACCTGGTGAAAAACTACAGGAAACGTTTGACCTCTGAAATTGCAAACAAAGGCTACTGTACCAAATATTAACATTGATTTTCTCAAGTGTTCAAAAAATTATTTGCAGCTGTATCATACAAATAAATTGTTAAAAAATCATACATTGTAATTTCTGGATTTTTTAGATTAGGTCTCTCACAGTGGACATGCACCTACGATGACAATTTCAGACCCCTCCATAATTTCTAAGTGGGAGACCTTGCAAAATAGCAGGGTGTTCAAATACTTATTTTCCTCACTGTAAATGTCCGTATTTCAGTCACTAGTGTTTAATAAGTCCACCCTTTGATGATGCGACAAATGTACAGAGTTAAACTGTCATCCCATAAAGAGGAATAAAAACCGGATAGTGTCCTGTGAGGCTCAGCCCTTTCCAGTGTGACCTAAGTTTGAATATGACCTGCTATCTCTCTGAGCCAGATGAACCGTTAAGAAATTACGTCACTTCGTACCCACTGATCTTTGAAGTTGTTCAGTAAAGTAACCAAAAATACTTACTTGAGTTGTCTAATAATTGTAGTTCTTAAGCCTAATGGCTATTCATACTGTATTCTTAAAAATGTTGTTGAAACATACAGTAATTATTACAAATATCCAAACAATGTAATCTGTTGTAAATTTTATTCAGGTTTAAAGTGCTGGCGGGCTGCTTTGAGTGACAGGTGGCTGTCCTCCAGGAGACCAGTGGTGGAAAGGACTGAACATGTTTGTAGATTGTATTTATGCTACTTTTTGGTTTGATTTACAGAAGTAGGCCTAACTTTCAAAATGTTTTGAAAGAGATATAGGGCCTACTAACAAAGGTTGATTTCTAAATCAATTTTAACTCAATTTATCGCAAATTTCCTCGGCAGATGAAATTTACATTCTGTAAATAACTTATCTTAACAATGAAATGACCCTACTACACCCCTGCATGTGTGCATTCAGCAGGGAATCAGGGATAACAATTGAAAAGTTAATCGAGAATTCATATTTGAAAGTAATACAGAATGCTTGATGTATTCTATTTTTAATTTTTGGATTGTCATAGGGTGCCAGAATGTTGTTTTCCTTTACATAAATAAAAACACAAAAGGCACAAATTAGTGCAGAACATTTCAGCAGAATGCAGGAAATTAAGTATTTGACACTCAACATGTCCCAGACTTTGTTTGTTTGTCCCCAAATGTTGAAACAACAAACTACGCCCGTTTGTTACACTCGTATACATATTTGTTTTTGCTAAATACTGAATAATGCATAAAAATAATAAATAATGATGATAATAATTATTTATTATTAGTGAGGTATTTAGTTGTAATATTATTCCTAGTCTCTTCAGGATAACATTTACAGATATTTCTTTTTAATGGTAAAGGAAAAATATTACAGGTAAGGATGCCACCCTCAGGATTTTGTTTTGGAATTTTTGTCCTTAAACTCAAATTTACCATACAAAGTGAAGGCAACTGTGGGACTAACATATGGCAGCATGCCCTTTACCATATTTATTATGTATTGTTTTTCCAAATATTTAACATTTAATCTATCAGTCAATACAGTATACTCTAGAAAGTTACCTTCTGAATCCAGCAAATGTAAATACAACCAAATAGGAAACCCAGTCACAACAACATAAACAATTTTCTTTTACACTAAATATAATGATTATAATAATAATAGCCTAATAATAATAATAACAATAATAATACTTTATTAATCTCGCAAGGGAAATTACATTGTTTTCACTCTGTTGTTAGAATACACAATACACACAGGCATGAAACACACACACATGCACTAAAGGAGAGATGTCAGAGTGAGGGTGCTGCAGAGATCAATGGACAGGCTTCCCGAACACGGGGTTTGGTGCCTTGCTCAATAGCACCTTGGCAGTGCCCAGGAGGTGAACTGGCACCTCTCCAGTTACAGTCCACCGCCATAACTTGGACCATATGGGGACTTGAACCAGCGACCTTCTGGCTTCCAACCCAAATCCCTACAGAATAAACCACTGCCACTCTTAAATTGTCAACCAGTTTTGTCGGTTTGGTTTAACATCTACGGTTGTGTAACAGGCTATTATCGTGGCTATTAGGCTATACATCATGCGATAACTCCCCGCCCTAACTCCGCCCAGGAACAAGGACATGCGCTCTTTAGCCCTGACGTAGGCGATAATTGCCTCGTGCTGTGTACACCGTTCTCTCACGTCCACGGTGTGCACGCTGGTGGAGTAAAAGTAACAGCTATAATGGCAGCAGGCCGAGAGTCAAATCTCCAGCTGGTTCACAGACACATCCGAGCTTTTCCAGACTTTCCGAAGAAAGGCATCCTGTTTCGGTGAGAAAATTATTTCACTTTCGTTAAAGCTTCATCTGCGTTAAAGGTTCCCTTCTACCGCCGTCTCTTCCAGGCTACCCATTATCTATGTAGCCTAGGTCAGGCAGCGCATGCAGACAACGGCCAGTGAAGGAAGGCGCCGCGCGAGCTTTGGGACGGGCGCGTTTCTATGGCGCGTACCCGTTGCACTGGAAACAGGTCACGTGAGCAGCTGTTTGCGGAAGCAGGTCAAGCCAGACCATGGACAGTTAGCCAGACCACCGTCACTTTACTGTCTATGGATTGATAGCCCTATATAATGGATATATTAAGAGAACGAGATGGAGCTATCATTTAGGCGGGTACGGGTGCTTTGAGCGGTTAAAAAGAACGAAGAAAGAACGTATTTTATCAGCAGTTTCTCTCATTTGCCTATATCCATAATACATTCATGGTTATAGTCCTATCAATTAAAAACATATTGCACATTATAATACATTTTAAAGTTATTATATTGTACAGTTTTTTAAATATTTTTATGATAAATTATATTTTTTTATTTGAATTACATGCAATTTCCATTTTATTCCATGGGATTTTACTCTACAGTTTTGAAAAATTTAAATAGAGAGTCAGCTGAAATGACACACAATCTTTTTTTCCCTCATATTTAAAAAAAAATCCTTAATAGATATAACCTATTAAGGATTTTTTTTTATAATATGAGGGGAAAAAAGGATTTGTATTATGTCATTTGTCAATAGAATCCTTCAGTAAAATCACATAAAATTTCACATGGACATAGTCAGGGTCATCTTAAACAGAAATTCATTGGAAATGTCATGTAACCTATGAAGGATTGTTTTTTATGACCGTTGAAATATGAGAAATGAGGTCTTTCTTTCCTTTTTGCCCGCTCAAAGCACCCTTACCATAAAACCATGAATAGACAACAATGTCCAAGTGGCAGCTGGCTAGACCGGGTTTTCACAAACTACAGCTCACTTTACTTTTTCACACAATCATTGACGTGGAAGAAAGGACTTTACTCTCAAAAGCAATTAAACAGACTGGTCTCGACAAAAATCAAAGATAACATCTTGAAGTGGTGGGTTTTAAAGAGTATTATTTCTTTTCATGCATGGCTCATTTTTAAAAACACAGAAAAAAAATCTGGGTAATAAACCCTGATTCTTTTTTTAGTTTAAGGACAAACATTCAAAAACAAAATCTTTTACCATTAAAAAGAAAATATCTTGTTTTAAAGGGTATCTTGAAGAGACTAGGATTAAATTACATCTAAATACCTCACTCTTCCTATCTCACCAAAAACTGCAGAGACTTGAGCCTTGAACCAATGAATGATATTTATCCCTGTCATGACTTAATAATTGTTTTGGGAGTCAGACATTGAAACGTTTTTGTTTGTATTTATTGTAGAGTTTCTTTTGGAAACTTGAGGCAAACCTAGTTCTAGTGCTGGGCTGGTGCTGGTTCGCATTTGGTTCAATTTGTGAACCTTCATAGAACCAGATTGCTTTTCCACAGGCTAAAGAGCCCAGAGAACCCCGCCGCTACGTCACTGTATATGTTGTCATACGTCTCAGCTTTCTCCAGAATCGCTAGCGCCAACTTCAAGCATAACTAGGCTACAACAATGGTGGATTTCAGTGTAGTCCTCTCTGCTGACCTCAAGATGTTATCTTTGATTTTTTTTGGCGAGACCAGTCTGTTTAATTGCCTTTTAGAGTAAAGTCCTTACTTCCATGTCAATGATTGTGTTTAAGTGAACTGTAGTTTGTAAAAACCCGGTCTAGCCAGCAGCCACTTGGACATTGCTGTCGATTCGTGATTTTATGGTAAGGGTGCTTTGAGCGAGCAAAAAGGAAAGAAAGACCTTATTCTTCATATTTCAACAATTTTTATATATATACAGTGAGGAAAATAAATATTTGAACACCCTGCTATTTAGCAAGTTCTCCCACTTAGAAATCATGGAGGGGACTGAAATTGTCATCGTAGGTGCATGTCCACTGTGAGAGACATAATCTAAAAAAAGACTCCTGAAATCACAATGTATGTTTTTTTAAACTATTTATTTGTATGATACAGCTGCAAATAAGTATGTGAACACTTGAGAAAATCAATGTTAATATTTGGTAAAGTAGACTTTGTTTGCAGTTCCAGAGGTCAAACGTTTCCTATAGTTTTTCACCAAGTTTGACACACTGCAGAAGGGATTTTGGCCCACTCCTCCACACAGATCTTCTCTAGATCAGTCAGATTTCTGGGCTGTCGCTGAGAAACACAGAGTTTGAGTTCCCTCCAAAGATTCTCTATTGGGTTTAGGTCTGGGAGACTGGCTAGGCCACGCCAGAACCTTGATATGCTTCTTACAGAGCCACTCCTTGGTTATCCTGGCTGTGTGCTTTGGGTCATTTTCATGTTGGAAGACCCAGCCTCGACCCATCTACAATGCTCTAACTGAGGGAAGGAGGTTGTTCCCCAAAATCTCGCAATACATGGCCCCGGTCATCTTCTCCTTAATACAGTGCAGTCGCCCTGTCCCATGTGCAAAATAACACCCCCAAAGCATGATGCTACCACCCCCATGCTTCACAGTAGGGATGGTGTTCTTGGGATGGTACTCATCTTTCTTCTTCCTCCAAACACGGTTAGTGGAATTATGACCACTCTGACCACATGACTTTCTCCCATGACTCCTCTGGATCATCCAAATGGTCATTGGCAAACTTATTAAGCAGGGGAACCTTCCGGGCCATGCATGATTTCAAACCATGACGTCTTAGTGTATTACCAACAGTAACCTTGGAAACGGTGGTCCCAGCTCTTTTCAGGTCATTGACCAGCTCCTCCCGTGTAGTTCTGGGCTGATTTCCTTTCTTAGGATCATTGAGACCCCACGAGGTGAGATCTTGCATGGAGCCCCAGTCCGAGGGAGATTGACAGTCATGTTTAGCTTCTTCCATTTTCTAATGATTGCTCCAACAGTGGACCTTTTTTCACCAAGCTGCTTGGACATGTCCCCGTAGCCCTTTCCAGCCTTGTGGAGATGTACAATTTTGTCTCTAGTGTCTTTGGACAGCTCTTTGGTCTTGTCCATGTTAGTAGTTGGATTCTTACTGATTTTATGGGGTGGACAGGTGTCTTTATGCAGCTAACGACCTCAAACAGGTGCATCTAATTTAGGATAATAAATGGAGTGGAGGTGGACATTTTGAAGGCAGACTAATGGCGGTTTTCCACTGCGTGGTATCTACTCGACTCGCCTCGACTCTACTCGCCTTTTTTGGTTTTCCATTACGAAAAATAGTCCCTGGGACCTGCTACCAGGTACTTTTTTTAGTACTACTTCAGTCGAGGTTCTAAGCGAGCTGATGCGATAACAAAAGGTGACGTGGAAACCTGCAGGCTACTGGTTGGTCGGATCGCAGCGTTGTTAGCAAAACAAGAGTGCGGAGTGTGTGTCCGGAACAAACGGGACATTTAAAAAAAAAAAAAATTCTAGCCAGACACCAACAGATTATCTACTCGCTGCACTATTCTCACTTTCCAATTGTTCAATATTAAGGGCTATATATTAGGGGATTTATGTTGTTTCCAATATTGCACACTGTTACTTTAAAAAAACAAGACAATATATCAAAGAAAAGTTTTTATTTAGCTTTTCAAGTAGCGCATCAAACCCTCCCGTCCATCCCGGTCTTCTTCCTCTGCACCCTGTGGCAGTGTCCCCCACGGCTCTGCTGGCCCAGATACATCCCAGTCGTTGTCATAAGCC
Organism: Etheostoma perlongum; assembly: GCA_026937815.1. NCBI lineage: Eukaryota > Metazoa > Chordata > Actinopteri > Perciformes > Percidae > Etheostoma > Etheostoma perlongum. Next base: position 6,348,865 of record CM049387.1, read on the forward strand.
ATGACTCTCATAAAGATTATACAAAGCCCAGCAGGTCAGAACCAGAGATTTCACCCGTCGGACATCGCCCACCAGACGGTCTGCAGGGGCGATTTTGCAAAGCGTTAATGCTCTGAAACACAAACGGTACACAGCAGACATATTTTGGTGTGTAATCATGGTTGCTAAAGTTCATGTACTTTATATAGCGTATAGTAAATACTGATCGGGGTCCCTAACACATGCAAATGTTAGCTAACGTTACCAGGAAACTTAACTTACCCTTTCGTGTCGGCGAACAACAGTCATGTCGACGTCTGAACACGGTCGGAATTCCCAAAGTCCTGTTTTTTTAGCGGTGATTTTAGTTGCTTCCTTTAGCTTGTTTTGAAACAAAACATTAGCGAGTAGCCGACGTGCTGTTGTGAATCACGTTGAAAATTACGTCATCACGCGTAGCTATGGTAACCAGCCATGCTGAGGCGTTACTCAATCTGCAATGGAAAACGGACAGAGAATGCGTCGAGCCGAGTAGAGGCGAGTCAAGTCGAGTCGAGTTGTTACCATCAATGGAAAAACGCCATAATAGGTCTTTAAGGGTCAGAATTCTAGTTGATAGACAGGTGTTCAAATACTTATTTGCAGCTGTATCATACAAATAAATAGTTAAAAAATCATACATTGTGACTTCTGGATTTTTTTTTTTGATTATGTCTCTCACAGTGGACATGCACCTACGATGACAATTTCAGACCCCTCCATGATTTCTAAGTGGGAGAACTTGCAAAATAGCAGGGTGTTCAAATACTTATTTTCCTCACTGTGTGTGTGTGTGTGTGTGTGTGTGTGTATATATATATATATATATATATATATATATATATATATATATATATATATATATTTCACATTGATATTAATTTTAAATTACTGGATACTAATGTAATGTGTGTTTTCTGCCTGCAGGGATATCTGCCCCATCCTGAAGGACCCAGCTGCTCTCACAGCAGTGATCGACCTGTTTGAAGAACATGTAAGGAAGAATCACCAGCATGTTGAACTGATTGTAGGTAAGGTACCCAAGCAGAGAACCTTAATGTAAACCAGTATTCTTTACGTGATGAACCTTACAGGAACAATTAACAATATATTTTTAAAAGTATTCATTTACACACATATAGATAGTATTGCCATTGATTGTTCATAAATACCTAGTTGGGTTATTACTAGGGCAGCTTGTTTCTAATATAATTCTCAGACTTTTTCAAATTATGTTTAAGACCAAATTTCTTACTCACCCAATACTTGTTGCATCATTAGAAAAAATGATCTTTGACCGTATCAAGACAATCTCAAATGTCCTTCACCAGCTTCATTTCATCTCTTGGTTTAAGGAGTTAAAGGGTAATTACTGTTTTTTCAACCCTATTTTCCTGTTTTTGTGTCTAAGTGAATGATGGGCACAACAATCTTTGACAATGGTCCATTATTAAGTAAGATTGCAGCAGTTGGCAGCGGCGAAACAAGCTGCAATAATAGGGCAGTTGTCCAGCTTGTATTTACTATTTATTGTTCACAAAAAGTGCTTGTTTTGCCAGAGGAATATTCTAAGTGTCTACAACATTATGGAAAGGATCCCTAAAAAAACACAGGAGAGGCTGTGGTTTTCAATTTCTGTCTGTATTCAGGCAGTAGTAATATCACATTATGATCTGACCAAGGGCAGGACGGGGCTTGGATCTGATGCAAAATTGTTGTCAGGGCCAGGTACATAAACAAGGATCACAATTATTTGTTGGAATTCACAGGGTTGGTAGTGGGGAGGAAACATTTCAAAGTGGCAAGAGCAGTGCCTCTCACGTACAGTGTAGTTTGTTGCACACCTGTCATTAACAGCCATGCAAAGACCTCCCCCGACTGATTTCTCTGTTCTTTCCGTGTCCCAATCATAGCGAATTAATGTGAACCCGTTGAGGCTTAATGCAATGTCCACAGACAACCACGTTTTAGTAAAACAAAATAATCTTTTTTGTTTCTGAGTCAAGCTTTACCACATTTGACAGAGTGAAAGCAGGTACAGGTAGCTCGTTGTCTTAACCTGTTCCTAATTCCTCCTCTCGACCCTCTTTTCTTCTGTATATAAGGTCCGCTCAGGCATAGATAGATAGATAGATAGATAGATAGATAGATAGATAGATAGATAGATAGATTTTTCAATTGAGATGGTCCCATCAAAACTCAGAACTTGATGCAGATTGGGTTTTAGCGTCTGCAAACACAGATTTGCAATTGTCCATATCTTCTTCACCCATTGTAAATGCTGTATAATATAATTAATTATATTATCTATAACCTTCAATCACGAGTTGCTCCAACAGAGGAGCGTGCTGCGTTTTGTTACCATGACAACATGGAGTCTGGTGCGTTTAGTAAACACAATTTTGCTGATGTTTTTGTTTAAATAAAGGATCTTATTCTTTAACAGAAAGGTGGACCTCCTTAGAAATCCTGTCCATAATGTTGTCAGACACTTAGAATAATAATCTGAGCTTGTCAGTAGGAAAATGAGCACTTTTGTGAAGTTAAATACAAGCTGGCCAAGCGCTCTATTAACTTACATTGTAGCTTGTTTCGCCGCTGCAGCGATCTTGCTTAATACTGGACCAATTTAAAATATTGTTGTTCCCATCAGTCACTTAGACACAAACATAGGAAAATAGTCCTAGTTACCCTTTAAGCACTTTGTCTGGGTCATCACATACTCTGTTTATTAAATGGAGGATAATTATCCTTACCAATAATTGCATGGTTTTGGGAGCAGGGGTTCTTTGTTATATGTTTTGTGGGAAGGCCCAGAAGTGCAATTATTTTGCTCCAAGTTGGTCTTACATGGCAGTGTTTTAGTTGGTCATATAGTAAGTCTGCTGGACCAAACATTTTTAGCAGTAGCCTACGTTAATTTCCTACCCTTTTCACCCTGGGATGCCTCTTGCCAAAAAACATCTTGCAAACCATCTGCCTTTTCAAAAAGTCATTGGTTAGAGGATCAAATCTTAAACTTAAACTGTTAAACAGGGAATGAGCAGCATTTTCTCCTCAAAAAATCTGATAAAGGGCCTGTTTGTCCACTGGGACATGGTCATGAACTCCATGGAAACCCACCATGTAACTTAAGGCCCGTAGGCTCTGTGATGCTGATTTGGACAGACACTGTTTAGAAGTAAGTAGTGTTGGAGCTAAATCCTGCTCCATTCTCAGTTCAATTAGTAGTCAGAATCTCAGATGTTGATGTGTGAATCCTTTTTATTACAAAGTTACCTGGATCAAGCTATCACAGCTCTCCCCTAGTCCTAGCTACCCCTAGTCTTATTGTAAATGTGCTGTATTTATATAGCGCTTTTCTAGTCTAAAGGCCCGTACACACCGGGACGAATATCGCCGGGCGTTATTCGTCAGCGTTTTTCGACGCGTTTTTTGTGTTCACACCCAAGCGATTTTCGCTGACGATGAGCCGAATGAACATGCAAATTCATTATCTGTCACTAGATGGCGCTTAATGTAAAACAGAAATACCCCCGTACATAGGGTGGCGCTGCGCAACTTTGCGCTTCTGATACTCGCTTGCAACTCAGAAGAAGAGCAGAGAAGAAGAGAGCAAGTATTTAGAACATTTCTTCTAAATCAGGTATAGCTCTTTATGTTCCGAAACCAACGAGACCAGCAGCTCAACATTTATTTTGGACATCGTGCTTTGCCTCCTTCCTCGTCTTGTGGCAGTGATGACGGTGGCGTATGTCTTCTTCGTTTGTGTGCTCGGTAAGACCGTTTTGTGCTTGAGCACCCCCAAGTTGTGTTTTACTGTAACTTCAGAAGCACAAGACACGTGAGCAAAAGGGCCGATTTCATTGGTCGGATAGTTTTTTGACGCGGCGCGTAAAACCAAAAAAACGAACCCGAGGCGTTTTTTAAAAATGACGCTTTTACGCGTCGCGTGGCCGCGTCGGTGTGCACACTCTCATTGACGCCCTTTGTTTAGTCACGACGCGTTAAACGTCGGCGAATATCGCGCGCGAAATTCGTCCCGGTGTGAACAGGCCTTTAAACGTCGGCGAATATCGCGCGCGAAATTCGTCCCGGTGTGAACAGGCCTTTAACGACTACTCAAAGCGCTTACATCATACAGGATACATTCACCATTCACACACATTCACACACTGTGGCCGAGGCTGCCGTACAAGGTGCCACCTGCTCATCAGATACACACTCACTCACATTGGGGTTCAGTGTCTTGCCCAAGGACACTTCGACATGGGACTGCAGGGCCAGGGATTGAACCACCAACCTTCCGATTGGCAGGCAACCGCTCTACCACTGAGCCACAGCCGCCCCATTATTCACAAAGGGTGGGGTCTCCAGGTCACACTGATGTGTCTGTGTGCTTATTTCGTTATCTTTTCAGTTGGAATGTGACTGAAAGTTTATGACCCTCAGTTCAGGACTTGCAGAGCAAAAGATCAGTGGACTGTAAAAATGGAACTGAAACCAGACTCGGGAAGCGTGCCTAACAATCAGTTTTGCTTCTGACACATTTAGGAGAGCTGGATTCAAATGGAATGTACCAGAACATCTCATGTTATAGAACAGAGTATTGCAAAACAACTTAATGCATGAAAAACAAATGTATAATGCAAATCTTACACAATGTTTAAGCACATATAACATTTTAAATTCCAACAGTAGGTTGGGGTTTGTGTTCATTAAATGCACTATTTTTTAATATAAAAAATAATTTCACTGCATTCATATGGTATGCTGCATACTTTGGGTCAGGGAAAAACTTCCACTTCATATATGAGACTTACAGACTGAACTTTTAAAAAATTAAATTCATGTCCTACTGTATGTCCTGCCCTAATGTGTCTTTCTAATGCATATTTTGGGTACCAAATATTTTGTGTTTGTTTGCAGGTTTAGATGCTCGTGGCTTCCTGTTTGGACCTCTGCTTGCTCAGCGACTGGGAGTTGGCTTTGTCCTGGTCAGAAAGAAAGGCAAACTGCCTGGGAGCACAGTGTCTGTGTCCTACGATCTGGAGTATGGCAAGGTAAAGAACATACATACATACATACAGTGAGGAAAATAAGTATTTGAACATCCTGCTATTTTGCAAGTTCTCCCACTTAGAAATCATGGAGGGGTCTGAAATTGTCATTGTAGGTGCATGTCCACTGTGAGAGACCTAATCTAAAAAAAAAAAATCCAGAAATCACAATGTATGATTTTTGTAACTATTTATTTGTATAATACAGCAGCAAATAAGTATTTGAACACCTGAGAAAATCAATGTTAATATTTGGTACAGTAACCTTTGTTTGCAATTCCAGAGGTCAAACGTTTCCTATAGTTTTTCACCAGGTTTGCACACACTGCAGAAGGGATTTTGGCCCACTCCTCCACACAGATCTTCTCTAGATCAGTCAGGTTTCTGGGCTGTTGCTGAGAAACACGGAGTTTGAGCTCCCTCCAAAGATTCTCTATTGGGTTTAGGTCTGGAGACTGGCTAGGCCACGCCAGAACCTTGATATGCTTCTTACAGAGCCACTCCTTGGTTATCCTGGCTGTGTGCTTCGGGTCATTGTCATGTTGGAAGACCCAGCCTCGACCCATCTTCAATGCTCTAACTGAGGGAAGGAGGTTGTTCCCCAAAATCTCGCAATACATGGCCCCGGTCATCCTCTCCTTAATACAGTGCAGTCACCCTGTCCCATGTGCAGAAAAACACCCCCAAAGCATGATGCTACCACCCCCATGCTTCACAGTAGGGATGGTGTTCTTGGGATGGTACTCATCATTCTTCTTCCTCCAAACACGGTTACTGGAATTATGACCAAAACGTTCTATTTTGGTCTCATCTGACCACATGACTTTCTCCCATGACTCTTCTGGATCATCCAAATGGTCATTGGCAAACTTAAGACGGGCCTTGACATGTGCTGGTTTAAGCAGGGGAACCTTCCGTGCCATGCATGATTTCAAACCATGACGTCTTAGTGTATTACCAATAGTAACCTTGGAAACGGTGGTCCCAGCTCTTTTCAGGTCATTGACCAGCTCCTCCCGTGTAGTTCTGGGCTGATTTCTCACCTTTCTTAGGATCATTGAGACCCCACGAGGTGAGATCTTGCATGGAGCCCCAGTCCGAGGGAGATTGACAGTCATGTTTAGCTTTTTCCATTTTCTAATGATTGCTCCAACAGTGGACCTTTTTTCACCAAGCTGCTTGGCAATTTCCCTGTAGCCCTTTCCAGCCTTGTGGAGCTGTACAATTTAGTCTCCAGGCTCTTTGGTCCTGTTAGTAGTTGGATTCTTACAGATTGTATGGGGTGGAAAGCTGTCTTTATGCAGCTTGCTACCTCAAACAGGTACATCTAATTTAGAATAATAAATGGAGTGGAGGTGGACATTTTGAAGGCAAGACTAACAGGTCTTTGAGGGTCAGAATTGTAGCTGATAGACAGGTGTTCAAATACTTATTTGCAGCTGTATCATACAAATAAATAGTTAAAAAATCATACATTGTGATTTCTGGAAATTAGATTATGTCTCTCACAGTGGACATTCACCTATGATGAGAATTTCAGACCCCTCCATGATTTCTAAGTGGGGGAACTTGCAAAATAGCAGGGTGTTCAAATACTTATTTTCCTCACTGTACATACATACATACATACATACATACACACACACTAAGGATTTTGTTTAAAGCAATGCTATACTCTGTATTTGTTTGCCTTGCAGTACAGTTAACATTGTCTATAGAATGGTTTATGTAATGTATTAATTGATAGTAGTATCTTTATACAAATGTCTTCCATTCACTATACTGTTCTAGTGTCTTGATCTAAATTTAAAAAGTACCCAACCTCAGGCAGAAAATGTGCTTGGGTCTGTATGCAGGGCTCGAAAGTGCAAACGTTCCACTTGCGTTTGCAACTAAAGGTGTGTGTGTGTGTGTGTGTGTGTGTGTGTGTGTGTGTGTGTGTGTGTGTGTGTGAGTACTGTACAATTTAAAAACAGTAACAGCAGTTACAATATGTGTACTATTTCTACCATGACTACTGTTTTTGTTTTTCTTGTGTAACATTATTGCTCATATAATGCTCAAGTTTGTAATTATATTTAGAGGTTACATCAGAATAGGTTTACATGGTTTAATTTTTAAAAAACACCATATTTTTGTTGTATGTAGCATAATATGAGCACTTTAAGGTACTACAACTGCATTTCATTGTGCAATCCTGTCTGTACAATGACAATAAATTAACCTTAAACCATATACAGTTTAAAACAATTTGAAGTATAAATGACATAATTATTAAACAAATAAAAAAAAACGTATTTGTATTCAAATAAATAAAATCACTTTGCGCTGATGCCTTTTTTTTTTTTTAAAATAAAAAAGAAATCTTTGATACATTTGGGCAACTGTGGCTCATGTGGTAGAGCGGTTACCTCAATCGGAAGGTTGGTGGTTTGATCCACCAACCTTCCGATTGTGTGTGTGTTGCAGCTGTATGTATGTACAACATAGGCTTCAACATAAGTGGAATGTAGCACAATAAAATGTGTGGTTAAAATCAACAAATAATCGTGATAATTAATCGTAATCTTAATATTAATCAAAATAATTGTGATTATCATTTTGGCCATAATAGTGCAGCCCTAAGTCAAAGGTCATGTGCACACGTCTCAAGCATCTCTCTGTATTTCTCTCTATTCATTGTCACCACAGTACTGAGTAGTCTCTAGCTCTGCTGCTGAGAAGCACTCCCTCAGCATGACACTGCTACACTACTTCTCCACCAAAGAACAGTCTTCCTTGTGTTTCTCCAGGCAGAAGCAGAGATCCAGGAGGATGCAGTGGCTCCAGGACAGAAAGTTCTTCTCATTGATGACCTCCTGGCTACTGGAGGTAAGCAGTCCCCACACAGCCTGTGTTTGCGTATTTATTTTGTTGGTTTTTATTGGTTTTTATAATACTTTTAAGGTGGTCAGTTTTATTGATATTTATTGGATATGTCAGCATCTTGAGTAGCACTTGAGCACTGTTTCTATTATTATTTATTGTCCCATTGTATGTTGTCTGTGTGTCATGGATGCCCTGCACTTCTTAATTGTGCAACAAATTTACCTACGAACCCCTGGATAGAGATGCTTTCTAACCCCACGTGCGTCTTTGCAGGGACACTGTTTGCAGCCTGTGAGCTAATGCAGAAGCAGCAGGCTGAGGTTCTGGGCTGCATGGTGGTCATCGAGCTCAAAGAGCTGAACGGCATCGACAAACTGAAGTCCCACAATGTGTTCTCGCTGGTTCAGTACTGAGGACCTTTCTAGCTGCCACACGGGAAACCAGTCAAACATTGGTTTTAAAACCAGCCAGCAGCTTCCCAAGTGTCACCAGCCCCAAACGAGCAACCTGTTCAGCTCAGGCACACATTTCAGTCACTTTCAGTTTTGCAATTTTAATCAGTACTAAAATATAAAGTGTGTTTGTCACTCATTTATAAAACTGTTAAGGTTCGGAATCCTTACCCTCCATTCTTTCAGTTTATCACAGGGTGACAGCTTGGTTTCCACAGATCCTTAAGAAGTCTGAATGTCTAGAATGTTCTGTTCCTTTCACCTAATGCATGCTGGGATCCAGCTGGGGAAGAAGTGTAGAGATCTTTTACTTAAGTAAAAGTACTAATACCACAATGTAAAAATACAAGCCAAAAGGTTTTTGCAATCAAGTGTTTAATGGTCTAATCATTTAAACTGGGCTTGTAGGTCTGTATATTGTTGGGTAGTCTAATTAATAATAAAATATATTTTATAAACTTTGTTTTTTTTTGGTCGGATTAATGTAAAAAGTACATTTCTTTCTAAAATGTATTGAAGTAGAAAGTGGCATGCAACAAGACTGAAGTACCTTAAATTAGTATTTAATTACAACACTTGAGTAAATGTACTTTATTACATTCCACTACTGCTGGGATCAGTTTCTGCACCTGAACAGGAGGAAGCAGCTACAGAGAATTGGATATATTAAAGGCACATTTTATCTGTTGCAAACTGAGTGACCATGTGTTTTTTTTTTGCACTTTTGTATATCCTCAAAACAAGTTTCGCTTTCATCTGTATATTAAATAGCCTACATTACATGAGTGTATCAGTTGATTTAATGCCAATAGGATGCAAGTGTTGTACTTTTCTTTGAGGATTTAAAGGATTTTTAAGTGTTTACATATGTGCTCAGTGTATTTGATGGATGTCTCAACTATCTTTAAAACATACCATTTTTACCACGACCTGTAACAAACTTCAATATTGTAGTAAAGGCCAAATGAAAAATGATCAGGCTTGTGTTTTATCAATACTGAAGCGGTAATTCAGATTGTTCTCTCTTAAAGCTTTACTGTTTACCTGTGTCATCTGTTCTCTTTACCAATGCAATATTCCTGTGCTCAGCATGTCACTGATTTTCACCTTTGTCCTTACTGTATGAATTGTTTCTGGGATTGGTTTTATTGATATGGCATTGAGACACACCATTGTTCAAAAAAAGCACCACAGATTAAATTATATCATCTCTTGTAGACAGAAACGTCAAAATCTGGGAAAACAAATGTCTGCATGTAAAGATGCCACAAGCTAATCGTGTTTTTCCCCTCCCTACCATCCTTTCTCTGGTACAATCTTGACATGTTTAGTTTACCACCAGCTGTCATATATAATGCAATCACTGTCTTTGCTTTACAGATTCTCACATTTAATAAAACTGCATTTACAAAAAAAAAAAAAATTGGAGACAGTTGGACTGAAATGCTTGTATTTCTTAAACATTATCAAACAGTAGTGACTTTTAAAAAAATGTAAACATTCATCAGTTCTACATTGTAGAAAACTGGTTCCCCCCAAAAGACTGGAAGCAGACACCAATATTACACTTTCATGGAGGAAATAAAAACAAAGAACTCTAACGAAAGTGTGGCTAAAACAACAGGGGTGGTGGAAATGCCAGGACTAGGCCGGTCCCATGTGGCCTCAGGCTTTTGGGACATACCGGTGTCGTGGAGCTGTGCATAGATCAAGCAGTGACCATTTCACTCCGACAGCATTGAGCACAGGGCACAACACAAAACCCACTGAGTCTAAAACATCATACATGCTGCCCACAAACTGATGAAAGTCACTGAAAAATATGGCGCTTTGACTAGCCTTCAGTGTGCTGGCAGCTCTCACAGCAAGGCCCGGAGAAAGATGTTCAGGCTATCACATCACTGTCATCGTTCTGGCATTTAAATGTTAGATTTTCTCTTCATCTCGAAGTCTGCTGCTCAGTTTGTCCAGAATGATGTTGAGCTCGATGTTCTTGTTCAACTTCAGGTAGACGTCCTTCCTGATTGGATGAATAGTCAGCCAATCAGCAGCCACTTCTGCCAGCAGACGGATGTGCTTCTCCATTTCACCTGTTCAATAGAGAGGAGGAACAGCTAGTCACATGACCATTCTTTTTTAACAATATAAGACGGCAACACGTTTCCTACTGCAAAATAATGGTGAATGTTACAGTGAAATACAATTTCCCTCAGTTTTTTCCAACTTGCCTAACTAAGATTTAAAACGAGGAGGAAAAAATAAACAAAATTAAAAAAACGTATGCGGTTTGTTCTCAGCTACTCCCACAAGTTATCTCCTGTTTGAACCAACCTGTGCTGAGTGCAGATCTGTAGCTGGCCACCATCCTGTTACAGGCCAATTCCAATATTAAAGCCGGTTTCTTCTCTGCAACAAAAATGTTCCGGAGAATCCGGGCCAGCTCAGGGAGCCGTGACATCATCACCAGGCGCTCTTCCTGGGTGGGGTTTCGAGTCATGGCTGCTTGGAGCTTCTGGGCCTCCTTTGCCCGAATCTGAAACAACATAAGGATAAATTACAACATTGTTTTCTAATGGGGCAAAGGCTAAGTCTACTATGGCAGCTGGGGTTGGGTACTGTTAACATCTGAACCAATATCACTACTGATACCGGTACTTTTCTCTCTGTAACGATAATTTAATTACTTAAAATTTTTATTTTTTTTTTTTTTTTAAGAAACCCTCCCTCTCTCCTCCCAAAGCAGTCCCTACAATCAATTAAATTGAATAAGTATTCCTTTCTTATTCACTGTAACTATTTACATGTATTTGGACATTATTTAGCCGGTTTAGTTTTCATCATGACCGTTTTTAATTGAGCCTTGTTACTGAAAGATGCTGTAGAAATAAGTTGCCTTGCCTAAGACTGTTAGTCAGTCACCAAGGTACACAAACCCAGTTATGGCTGCTTGTCTCAGAGGAAGTGTAATGTCAACAGCACTACGACTGCTTTTGGCTCGCCATTAAAATATCACATTTAAATGGTGGTTCTGCAAAGTTTTGAAAAACTAACCACGCTTGAAACCCATTACCGGCATTGTTGGGAATCACTGTGACTCCAATAAAACTGCAGAGCCAGCGTAGTTTGCTTGACTTTACCCCGTCTGCACCACTGTGTGCGCGTGTCTCTGAGCTCTGCTCTCTCAATATGCAGAGAGGACAGATAAGCTCGCACTTACAGGCACCAAAATTTGGCACCATTTGATTTTACATGAATCAATACCAGTGTGAATTGGTCAGTACCGATAAAAGTATAGGGTTCGGTACCCCAACCCTAATGGCAGCAGGCCTGGTGTTGGAAGGAACTTGTTTTGGTGGCACGTGTGTACATTCAAACGCAGTTTTAGTCGTGCAACAGAAAACTCACTAGATGTCTGGCTTTACCCTGCAAAGATCTGAGGAGCAGTTAACCATAATCCTCAGAAATCCACCGGAATATAAAATTACAGCACAAAGAAAGCAGAAGGTACCGGACATCGGGCCAAAAAGAGTTAAATTCGCCGGAATTTAAAGTCGTTAAAGAAGTGTAAAGTCGTGGACATTGACTAACCAAAACATGAAGGGACCAGCAGTTTTAAAGTTTTAAAAAGGTTCTTGTGGCAGCGACATGAATGTATTAAGAGATTTGATGGCGATAGAGGCAGTGACGTTTCCTGTACGGGACTCTGACACCACCTCAAAACACACCGACCGGTCAGATCTTTGGTTACATGATTGGCCACCGCAGCGTGATGTGGGGTTGCGCTTCTCCGTAAGTAAAGTAGTAACTCCCCTTACAAGTAGTTCCGTCTCTTGTTGTATTGGTTTGCCCGCTTATGGACATAATGTAAAAGAATAGATATTAAAATATCTGTGGTTGTTTGGAACGAATATTCAAATGCCATTTTTGGCCAATTTTGAAATCCCTAACCCCCACCCTCCTCCAAGTCCACACACCCTGTCCAGCAGAGACTGGGACACTCCTTTCAAGGCAGTTGGGACTGTAGCTGATGCTTGGGGGACTGCTGGCGTCTGTGGAGATGTTGGTTCTTTACTCTCTGCAGCTTTGTCTTCCGTCTTCAGAGTCAGAGAAACCAGAGCCTTCTCCATCTGAACACAAGGCAAGAGAGCAATTCCATTGGATTTGGACAGAACCATGCTGAGAGTATGCATTGTAAAATTAAGTACAACATTTCAACATTATTACCCATTGATTGTACATTATTCACAGTTTTAGAATGTTGACCACTTTTGAAATGGACACCGTACCTTGGGCGTGATGAGTGAGCGAGCCCTGTCCAGCACTTCCTGAGCGGTGGACAGTTTCTCAGCGTAAGGAGGCTGAGGCAGCGAGCTAGCCAAGATGGCTGGCACAGTGTCCACATTAAACTTAGGGTGCCAGCGGGTCAGTTTGTCTTCTGGAACAGACATCGGTGGAACCAACGTGGACAGAAATACCTGCAGACAGAGAGGTAGATTGTAAAAAGGGGTTAGCAGAAACTAACCAATCTAATAGACAACAAAATGTATTCCCCATGTGCAGTCTTGTATAAAAAAGTACTTGAAAGCAATACTTGAAAAGTATTGAGTCTTACAGCATCTGATATTAACTGTACTGTATTAATAGATGTAAAAAAAAAAAAATAATAATTAAAATAAATAACAACTTTCTTACATTACAACACAGCCAGTTTATCCGTGGACACAACTATCTCAGGTCATACCACACATTGTTTACTCTAAAACTTGGGCCTGAGCCATGTTCAAAATCCCTCCCCGTTTACTGCCTATGCCAACCTATGACTCTCACTATCTAAAAAAAATAAAAAATAGGCTATGGCATCTGCTGACCTTGTGGTGCTGTTTGACAATGGAGACCAGATTCAGGTGGAAGATGCGTCTTCTCTCCAGGAGGCGAGAGGCGGACAGGAGAGGACAAGCTTCATTCTGGTCTGAGGAGGACAACAGGACAAATAAATAAACACATTAAAAAGGTAGGGAACATTATTATAAGCACCAATGAAAGGGCCCTGCAGTTAGACATATCCCATTTAAAGAAATTGTGTTGATTAAAGGTGAACTGTTCAGAGTTGTAATAGATATTAAAATAAGCCAACTTAATAATATTTGTAAAGGAAGAAGAACAAAAAGGGTGTATTAACCAGAGAGAATGATGGGCTCCACGGTGAGCTGGTAGCTGCCCTTCTTAATGTTGCTGTTAAAGGTTGGGATGTTCTTCTCCTGTCTAAATTTGTAGGCCTCGGGGAACACAGTCCGTATCTGACCAACGTGGCTCTCCTCAAACCGCCTGCAAAGGGGAAAAAGAGAAAGACATAGATTAGCTTCTGCAACCTCACAGCCAGCAGAGTTCAATCCCTGACAGGTGACCTGCAAAAGAGGCGATTCCAGGTGGTATTTTACCGTCAGTTTTGGTCTTGTGTCAAACAGCAAACATGCGGGTTGGATCACAGATGAAGATATTAACATAAAATGAGAACAACTGGATGGCTTCTCTTTAACTGAATTTAATTATAGCTTTGGGTGCTAAGAGCGAAAGCTGGCTCAAATTAAATGAGTTTTAAAATCCTAACCAATTTTCAAATCTGGTTGCATCGCGCACATAAGGAGAATGTCCACAGATGTTCCTCTTTCTGATCTCAAGCACACACTACTGTATATTATGATTATAGTGCAAGAGGGAGCAATGCACCACCTCTCAGGATCTCATGGGGAAGCAGATGTAAAAAAAAAAAAAAAAACTTAAATTATATAAACTACAATTTCAGAGACATGTGCTCAAAATAAATACAATGCAGCTTTTTAATTTTTTTGACTAAGCCAGGGAAAAATACACCACTGAATGCTGATTTTCTTTGTGACCCACATAGACACCACCGATTTTGACTTAGTTACATGCCATGCCTGAAAGAATCGCTCAGTCTCAATCTGAGAAGTACAAACGGACCATCTTCCATCCTTCCACCTACTTGTGCATCATGTCCTGAACTCCCTGTTTTATCTTGGGGAAGGTGGATGCTTCAGAGCGGTTGTACAACATTGCGACCACAGTGTCCATACTCCTGAACATCTCAGCCAGCACCTTGTACTGGTAAGGCAGGGACAGGCCCGGGGGGGCCGCCTGGGAGAGGTTGTGGTACCGCTGGTATGCCGGCTGCTCAGTACTGAGGGACAAAAGAGGAGAAAAACACTTTAGCTTCTGATTTGGACTAGTGGAAATGTAGTGTATATAACTTACCAACCCATCTGCAAAGTACAGATTGGTTGGTAAGTTATTGGCTGCAGGTATATGTGCTCATGCTCACCTGTCCAGGATTTGCGTCTCACTCTGATTGCTCTCTTTGGCCTCTCTCTCCTCCTTCCTCCGCTGAGCTTTAGCTGCAAGCTCTTTGACTTGTGCTACAGTGAACTTGAGGGCCTTAACATCACAGGTGGCAGGCGTGGCGGTTTTGGGGACAAGGGGGGCAATAGCGTTGGCAGCTGAACCAGCTGGAGAGGAGGGAGAGGAGGATGTGGAAGCGGAATTCCCAGGAGCAGCGCTGGTTAAATCCTCTGCATGTTTCTTGATCCTCTGAAGACGAGACTTGATGGCTGCAATGTCTTCTTTACACAAAGCCTGAGAGAAAGGGGGATACAATGCTGATGAAAAAAACATGAGCCACACCTCTGCACTGGGTGACATGTTCCTTCAATGCCACAAAAACGCACACTGTATACAAGTATTTGGACATGCACATTGTTGATTTTTCTTTTTACGTAATTTGTTATAAAAATTCTAGAGCAACATCTACAAGAAACGTTCAAAACAAATAAGCCAAGCTCTGTCATAATTGTGTCACTTCTAACTGAACCTACAGTGTCACAGTGTGGTGAGTGCACGCTAGTGACGCCTGATCGCCAGTCAGTCCATTCCAAACACAGTGTTACCTTGTTGGCCTGCCCCCTTTGCGGAGAGCTGTTGGTATGGAGGTTTAGGTGTCTGTCCGCATTCTGCCCAGACACCGAGGCTGCCGGAGCACAGTGCTGCTGGGTCCCCTCACTGGGCAGGGGCTGGACTGCAGCCTGGACACACGTACAATATGGCTGTAAGTACAATTGCAACCAAAAAGTACGCAAACTGCGCTTCTGGCTTTGGTCAAAGAATGAAGACAAGCCTTAAGGCTGCGTTCACATTCAGTCGAATGCACATTTAGATAGTGTGGGCATGTAATTCAAAGATGGAGGGTGAGAAGCTGGGTTCCACCAAAACAACATTACCTGTGGTGTGTCTTGAGGGAGAACCAGTTTCTTTCTGGCCTTCCTGGTCTTCGTAGTTGCTTTCTCTAAAACTTTAGCTTCTTTAACAGCCTCTGCTTGCCGTCTCTTCTTGGCTGTGCTGTGATTAGCGGTGGCTGAAAACAAGGCTGCCCCGAGGTCGAACTCTGTCTCGGTCGAGGTCCGCTTTGGTGTCCGGGGACTAGAGTATGCATCTTTCGCGGTGCTACCAACACACTCTCCAACGTTTAGCTCCACTGCCTCGTCGATAACTCGGACAAACTCTTCATGGACGGAGGACGAACACAGGAAACCACCTTTGTTTTTCGAGGAAGTTGACCTTGTGCTGGTCCCAGAAGACCCCCGTTCGACAACAGCGCTCCTGCGCTGCTTGGCTGGTTTCACCGGCCCGGTGATACCTTTCTTTCTTTGAGAAAAGAAATCAGTAACGCGAGCTTGAGACATGTTGCTGCTGCTTGAGGCGGACGCAGATATCGCAAAGTAAGAAACTACAACAAACTGAAGTCGGTAAAGCAATAAATACTGTCCATCAACAATAGGTCTCCGGAAACGTTCACACTTCACAGGAAGAAGTAAGAAAATTCGCGCTAAATCAACGAAGCCACGCCTCTTCCGGTCCACGTCCTTGGATAATAAAAGAAGGATGGGCCAAGTTGATGAACGTTTTAAACTTTAAAAGTTTCTTTGATGTTTTTTCACATTAGGCTGTGTTACAGAAAATGCAAGTTAACATATGTGCTGTTGTTGATTATAGTTTTTTGATTGAATTATTATTTATTTTTTAAGTGTTTGTATGGCGTCATCCTTCTCATATTATCCCAATGTAACAATGCCAAAATACATCTGATAACACACTAGGCTACTTAATTTGAACAATCTTGGGATATTACAGAGAGCGTTGACTATAATCAAAGCTGATGACATTAAACATCAATTACTTTCTGCTGATTAGATCCTGACAGCACATTAACACGTTTCCAAGTTGTTAAAAAACATACAATTTAAGGTCATTTAATGTTAAGTAGGCTATCTCAAAATTTAGCACAAAAATATCTTCATAAATAGTTCTATATATCTTAGTATTTTTGTTGAATAAACGAAAATGCTCCCTGTGTAATAACTCTTGGTTAAAACTAAATGTCTCAAAGATTAATGACATGATGAATCATTTACTACCATCATCCCCTGCCTTCACACATCATGATCAATGGCACAGCCCAAGCTGCTACAGGTATCTTAATCAACAACAAGCTGTCAACAAGCTATTTTTATTATTTGCCCTTTATTCGGCTATTCATTTCTGTTCACTACTGTGAGTTTTTCTACTGTTGAGTTCTTGGTCAATCAAATGTCCCAGGCAAAATAAAGTGTTAAAAAGTTCCCTTATTTCACATATTTGATTTTAGAAGCTAATTATATAAGAATAAAAGATAAAAGTAGAATAAGATAGTTAGTTATAGTTTCATTTCCCAACCCTAACGTTCACTTGTTTGATTTAATAGCCAGTAAACTAACTACTCACAACATCAACGCAGCATCATCCCCATTCTCAGTACATTTACATTAGAGTACTCTGTGTTAATCATCTCTAATCTAGGCCTATATGCACATAACTTTTAACATAAAACATGGATCCCTTAAATTACATACTTAGTGCTCTCTTATTGTTTTCTCTGCACTTGTTTTGCAGGTTTTGGGGCCAGGCACCTAATTATAGCGTATGAGAACACAGCAAAGTAACAGGATTAAAAGCAATGTCTTTATCACTTATAGTAAGCCTAATTTCATACACAGTGATCAATAATATTTCAATGCTTAATGGGCATTAAATATACAAAAAAAGGGATCCTTCCCCTTACTTATTAAACACAAAACTTAACGGAGTATCTTTCTAATGTGGTATCACTGCTTATTTTGCTTTGATTAGGGCAGAAATTCCCAACTTGGTGGAAAAAGGAAACATCTGAGGGGTTAAAATGGATTAAATGAAAAATGATACAGCCCTGTTACCAGTGATGTAATGTAACCGACAAATACTTTGCTACTGCACTTAAGTAGAATTTTCCCATATCAGTATTTTACTTTGTTATTTATATTTCTAGAAACATTTACTTTTACTCCACATATCCTGAATAAAATGTATACTTTTACTCCACTAAATTTCCCATAGCAATCTTTGTTTCTTGTTACTTGTAAGAAATGTTTTTATACGTTGGAGTGAACATTTCTTTCTCACAACAAAATTAAAATTCTGTGTCTGTTGTCTTTGTTTATGTCAGACTTTGAATTTGATGTTTAAAAAAGTGTGGAAACCCTAAACTTTATCCTTCAGTATATGAAAGCCACAATAAAGTTAATTTTCAAAGTTTTTTCTTCTAATATTTAAGTACATTTAATAGCCTATCATACAATTCCTTTACTTAAGTTCAGTAAATATCACATACTTTAAGACCTTTACTCAAATAAAATTCTAAAAGGTAACTTTAACTTCTACCAAAGTTATTTCCTGGTAAGATACTTGCACAAGTATTGCGTTCAAGTACTTTATATAATACTGTCTGTTACCCATGTACCCCCTTTAAATTGGGCTACTTTTCACTCACCCTACAGTTTTTATTTGCACACTGGGGGGCGCCACCGACCAACACAAGGCCATAAGGCTATTCTGTGGCTTCAAGTAAAACCTATTTCTAGCGCCAGCATTGACTGACGTAGTCATATAATAAATGCCAATCTATAAACATGCACACATCACATTTTAAAACCCATGCACAGTAGACTATACAATAAAAAAAATATTTAAAATTATTTATTGACGCTCTTCTATTGAAAACTATTGAAAACTATAACTATACTATGCTTGTATACTATATGTTAAGTAGCTTTCATCAGGAACATGTAGCCTATTGAAAGTAAAAGTAGGCCTACTCAATGCAGAAATATCCCAAACTGGAAACGATCAACACAGTTCTTTCAACCAACCAAAGTGTTTAATCGACTAGTAATTTCAGCTGTTGGCCTACACAAATCTTAATTTGTAAAGACTGCAGCTGTCAGAGTAATGTAGTGGAGTAAAAAAAATCCAATATTTCCCTTTGAAATGTAGTGGAGCAGAAGTAGAAAGTGGCATGAAAAGAATTACAAGTAGCCTGCCCTACCTCAAATGTGTAAGTAGGCCCACAGTACTTAGGTTAAATGTATGCCTACATAGTTAAACCACTGTTAAACGCACGCTGTACAGCAGAGTCACAAGCTGCAGTGTTGACTAGCTGGAAGCATAGACAGTTAAAGAAAGGCTGGACGTCCTATCTATTGCAGCAGGGAGGTGACCAGCAGCAGAAGCGGCGGCAGCAGCAGCTCAGTGGAGAATAGCTCCTCTATGAACGCCCTCAGACTTGCCTGTGAATCACATTTTCCACCTACATCACTGTAACTTCAGACTGGGCCCCTCCGAAGGAACACATGCAACAAAACCTTTCTCTCTCACCGACAACTTCTCTGACACGAGGACGGTCTCACACACAAACAAGAAGTCCAATACAATCGATTTATCGGGATTCGGGACCATTTTTTTTAGACTTGAAGACTTCCCACTAAAGTTTTTTGGATGGAAGATCATGAGCGAGTGTCGGAATAATGGTCTGTTCATTCCACTGGCACATTTAATCAAGAGACCCCGATGGAGCCGTATAAGTTAGCGAACAAGTGTTTCTGCTCTGGTCTATGCAGTTATTAATATGCTATTGTTGCCTACCGGGGACTGAGTATTGACTATAGCCTACTGCCATGGATCTTCAGGTGATTGTCTGGCTGTTCTACTGCTTTCTGACGCCCACCGTGCTGTTAACAGGTAAATAACTTGCATTTTGTTGAAATAAAAAACTGTAAAACGAACATGTGCCAAGCTATCAGCTTCCATCAACGTTGACGGGAGAGCCCAGACTCGAAAAGTCGCCTACTGGGTGGTAACTGCGGAACCAGCTGGGGGGAAAACTGTAAAAACTTTGCAACAACTTTTACAGTTTCCCAGCAGTTTTTCCGTGTCTGATACTGGATTGATAGGCTAGCCTACAAGTCGAAACAACGTGACTGCAAACGACACTCAGGATTTCATAGCCTAGTCCAACTACTTCACTATCAACACATGTAGGCTAAATGGGGGCATATGAATATCAAATAAAATCTCAGTCTGTTTGGAATAGGTGTTGGTGTCGCCTCCCATGATGTTACGTTGTGAAATTCTATAGTGAGAACGCGAAGCTGTGGGGGAAAATGAACTAAATTCGTTAAGTGATTCTGATTTGGGCTTAGAATAAGCCGAATGAAGCATGACTCCAAATCTATTTAACAGGTCATGAGTTATTTTCTACCAAATTTGCGCGTTTACTTATAAGCACAGAAAACCTTAAAATGACAGATATTTCAGTTAGTTTCGGCGATGATGATTTTGTTCTCAGCCTAACCTAGCCTTAATCGAAAGTGAACTGTGACCTGTGATGCACATGCAACTCACAAGTTACTAGTTCATATGTTGACAATGCTGGAAGATCTTCACAGTTTTCAAACTGTTTTTGAGAGGGGGTGCACATAACTCCATGGTATTTAGATTCCTCAGAACGTCATCCTGTCATTGTTTCTTTTAACGCTTAGTCTTCTTTTGTGGTGATCTCAGACTGTTGTTACTTTAACTAACATATATCAACATGAAACTCTCCCAGTTGATTACTTACATTAAGACATGTATTTTTGTATTACAAATGTATTATCTGACATTTTTATATTTGGTAACAATAAGGTATCCTACACAACAACTTGGTAGTTAATGATTAACAAATGATTAGTTATTGTTTTTCAGACTGGTAGTAACTGTTTTTTGAATGAGTAACAAAAGGTTAGTTATAATGATTAGTTGCTGATTGACTGTGATTCAACACTAGTGATTAGGCTAGTACTGTTTTTCCGAGTGGTAGTTACTGTTTTTTGAATGAGTAACAAAAGGTTAGTTAATGATTAGTTTCTGATGGACTGTGATTCAAGCACTAATCATTAGTACTGTTTTTCATACTGGTAGTTTCTGTTTTTTGAATGAGTAACAAATGGTTGGTGACTGTTTTTCAGACTGGTACACATCTTAGTCACTGTTTTTCAGACTGGTAGTTACTGTTTTTGTAATGAGTAACACATCTTAGTCACTGTTTTTCAGACTGGTAGTTACTGTTTTTTGAGTGAGAAACAAACAGATAATGCGCTATCCCAGAATAAATAAGCGGTGTAGCCAGATCATACTGCAGCGCTGACACAGCGCTGTAGAGATGGGTCTGGCTATGCAAGACTAATTTACAACTCAAGGCTCGAGCCAGCTTACATGGCACATAGAAATCCGGTGAGAAATGGCAGCTAGAAGATAACACTAATCTGAGCTACAGCAATAAGGTTGGACTTCTATTTCTTGTCTTTCTTGCTTTTTTGTCATAAATATGGTGAATTGTTCTGGGATGTGGTTCATGACTGAATCCTTTCCAAGGAATTGTGGGATAGCAGGCAACATGGAACTGAGATGTGGAAAACAAAGGAGTGGCTGAAAGTGGTGGAAATGTACCAAGTTTATATGAAAGAAGAGAAGATTATGGACGTTTTTGGGATTCTTCTTTTGCATAACCTTTCCCTGCAATATTATAAAGATAAAAAAATATGAAGTGGTGGGTTGTTTATTACCACAATTCTGGCTGAGAAAGAGTGGATAAGCTACGTTGTATATTGTATTAATCACTTTCAGGAAATAATTCAGCAAAATTATCTAATATGCAACAGTTTTCAAGTGTGCTAAATTTTTTTCCAGATGTTAGACAACATTTTTGAAGTGAACATATGGTTCTACAAAAACTTCTTATATTTGGTCTCTAACTTAATAATACCACAGGATTTTGCAGAAATGAAGACTATTTTCTAGGTTTAACTGATAGACTATTTAAACTCTTTGAACTAATCCTCTGGGCTGCTCGGGAGCAGGTTAGCGTAGATTAGGTTAGAGTCATTCCATCTGAAATCAATCACTTTCTGACATTACCCCTTTCCATTTGAACAAATGATTTTCTTCATGTTAACTTATATGAGAGTGTTAGAATATGGTTTGATTTGACCAATTAGAAGGTTGGTGGTTCGATCCCTGGCCCTGCAGTCCCATGTAGAAGTGTCCTTGGGCAAGACAGGTGGCACCTTTGAGCCACAGTGTATGAATGTATATGAATGGTGAACGGTTCCTGTACTATGAATTAAGTAGTCGTAATGTCTAGGAAAGCTCTATATAAATAATTTACATTTACTCTCAAGGTTGACCCGTAGTGGACCACCGCCCCTTCTAAAGACACATATCTTCTTCAAAAATAAACAGTATAATTTTTGATCATCAGAAAGACACACAAACAAGGTTATCCACAAGTTCAATACTTTTGGGCCGCAATAATAAAATATGCAAATTAGTTTATTTTATGTCCGCAAAACTTAATTTTCAAAAAACATGTAAACTCAGTTTCTTTTTTAAAATTTCTAGTATGTTATAGATATTTCTCCTGAGGGGCTCATGTTGTGCTCACTGTTACGGCTGCGGTTAGGAGCCGTTGTATGTGGTTACTGTCTGTGTGTGTTTTAGTACGCTAAACAGGCGGTGTGATCCCCGGCTGGGGATTGGTTGGTGCCATGATCCTGATTGGAGCATCCACCAATCGGCAAGCTATGTTTGGGGCCTGCTGCTTTTAAAACCACCACACTGCCGTGCAAGCGAAAGCTGTACCTCCATTTAGTGTGCTACCTCTGTGCTGACCACTGTGTTTGTGTGACTGGTAAATTGTATGTATCTTGTGTGCTAGTTCTCTGTAGCAATCACTCCAGGTTGCTAGGTTAAACTGTGTGTGATCTGCTGCCAGCCCTTTTGTGTGTTAGCTGTTTTCCTGGAGCCTTGTAGCTGCAGTGTTTCTGTACTGAGAGTCAGTAAGTGTTTGATTCTGTTTAGCGTATCGGTTGAGTAGCAGCAAACTTCTTAGTCTAAATTATGAATCCCTAATGTTGTTAATGTTTTTCTGTTTCAACTCAAAAAGTCTATTTCCACCATGTTCCACTTCTGGGATTGCTCCGTTGTTGCTGGACACTCTTTGGACTTTTTGTCCGGATGTCCGTTACCTTCTGTTTTTCTGTTGGCATTCTAAACTCTGGTGGACTTCTGAGGACTATGGTTAAGTGCTCCTCAGATCTCTGCAGGGTAAATCCAGACAGCTAGCTAGACTATCTGTCCAATCTGAATCTTCTGTTGTACGACTAAAACAACTTTTTAACGTACACATTCCACAAAAACAAGTTCCTTCCCAAGGCTATTTTGCAGCGCCATGGGGGCTTTGTCTAACACTTAGCTCAGCCCAAGGCTATTGTGATTGGTTTAAAGGAATGCCAATAAACCAGAGTATGTTTTCTTCTATCCTGGAATGCAATTTGGACTAGCCAGACCCTCCTCTACAGCGCTGTGGAGGAAGGTCTGGCAAAGTGAGACTACACCTCAAAAAATACTTTAGTTTTCCCATTTGTTTATCATCACATGACTGAAAAACAAAACCTTTTGGTTTCTACCTGATGGTGATTTATATTAACAGCAGTGTATTAAATTATTTTGGACCAAAAGTTTAGAACTTTTAGATGACCTTGTAATTTAGCTTTCCTGTGATTTGTGTTTCTTTTGGACTATGGGTCAGCTTTGAGCGCCTCTGTCTCCTGAATGGTTGGTCATTTTGGTTAATTTCTGACAGAATGCCGTAATAAGTACATATCCCATGTTGTTATACTGGAAAGCCTGTGTTATGACCATCACTCTCTGATGCATACGCGCACACACACACACACACACACACACACACACACACACACACACACACACACACACACACACACTGAACATAGTTTCCACTAAAAACACAGGCAGTTTAAGCTGTTTTGGCTTTGGGTTCATCTCTAAACCAATTTATGAATGATTTGTTTAAATATGACTTAATCTTTCTGTAGGGATCATATTGGTAGGTGGTTTCTGTTATAAAAGGTTCCATATTTTGTGTGTATGTTTGTATGATAGAGAAGAAGAGAGAGAGAACGCAAAGAGAGTGTGTGTCTCCTGACAGGATGTCACTAGAACTTGCAGTATTTCTGTCAACAGTTCACATGAGTTACTGAATTAAAGGAAGTGAAAGATGCCAACGAAGTACACACACACACACACACACACACACACACACACACACACACACACACACACACACACACACACACACACACACACACACACACACACACACACACACACACACACACACACACACACACACACACACACACTACACTGGTACCGGAACCACTTTTATAAATACCACTTTAGTTTAATAAAATGGGAAATGCATTTTAGTCCGGACCAGCAGAAATTGAGACTTTTTAAAATGATGAAGCAGATATCCATGTTTGCTTCCTGATTGGATTTTATCAGTCACAACATGTCCTTTCCTGATTCATCACAACCTATCACTTGACCCTTTTCTGGAAGAAAATGACAATTACAGTCATTGCTGACCTTGTTGTTTATGCTAGCAGCTGTTGTGTAGTTAAATTCTGCATTTTAGAATGTTACTGCTGCCTATATGCACAAGAGCCAAGCTTTTATTTGAGTGATTTGCAACAAGGTCTAGCCTGGAATTTGCCCACAATCACATCAAATCCAATCAAAAAAGTAAATAACTTGTCACAGTCATCCCTTAAACTCTCACCAAACAGTAATTTATATTTGAATGCCTTTTGCAATCAAAATCAAAAGTCTTTTCAAACAATAAATTCTGTTTTCCTGGTAACACCCTGACAGTTTGACTAATACCTGCAACAATCAATCCTATCCCATTAGGTTCTTATGCAGTGGAAATGTTGTTCACTGCTCCAGTAAATAGGATGAACCTCAGATACGACTTTGCAACGGGAGATATTTCTAGCCCGCTTATCTCATAAGTCAGTGGGTGCGTTCCGATCGTCTCGTAGTTCCCTGCGAAGTGGACTGCACTGGGTATTCAGCCATGGTAAGTGAAATTCCAAGGAAAAAAAAGGCTCAGTTCAAAGGAAACTGTGAACTGTGTAGGCAAGAACTGAACGATGGTTTATTAGTTTGCCGGAAGTAAGATTAACCATCGGTCAATGCGCCTTGGTAGAATGACAACATACATCTTTTAAATGAATGAAATCACATTTATTCACAAGTTACATACATTTTAATAGAATAAATTTTTAATGGTATCAGTTTTGTTTCTATATTTTATTTCAGTAGTGTAAAATTCCCTCAGAAGCAGTAAGCCTGTAACAATTATTACATAACTGTCAGTTTGTTTTACATAATCGCAGATTCTTAGTTTAACTGCAATGAATTTCTAACATTAACTAAGGTCTTAAAGGTCCCATGACATGTGCTCTTTGGATGCTTTTATATAGACTTTAGTGGTCCCCTAATATCATATCTGAAATCTCTTTCCCAAAACTCAGCCTTGGTGCAGAATTACAGCTGCTAGAGCCTGTCCCACAATGAGCTTCCCTTACTGGACATTCACACCCCTATCGACTTGAGCGTCTAAAGTTACATTCATTTTCAATGGAAGAGTGAAGTGAAGTCCTGCACGGGTCACTAGGTTTAGTCCGGCGGCTGCTTGCTCTGCCTGCACGCCGCTATGGCTTAGCAGCTAACGAGCGAGCTAACTGCTAACAGACTCCGCTGTGAACAATTAACAATACAACTTCTGTCATTATATACTTAATTTATAAAGGTTTCTACTGTCTGTGTATTGGCCGTGGCTGTGTGAGCTTCTCCCGGTCAAACAGAAAACACCGCCACGTCAGAGCGGCCAATGCGTCAAAAATCTTCCCCGTACTTTTTGACAAGCGTCCTTGGCTGGGCGGCCAGAGCTTTTTTGCAGCTGAAGTTGGTGGCGGTGTGTCTTATGACGTCATAAGGAGTAAGATTCCAGATCGGGCCATTTGAGCTTTCATTTTCTCAAAGGCAGAGCAGGATACCCAGGGCTTGGTTTACACCTATCACCATTTCTAGCCACTGGGGGACCATAGGCAGGCTGGGGGAATGCATATTAATGTTAAAAAAAAGTGAAAGTGCCATGAGACCTTTAAGGTGTATGACTGGTAATTGTTGATTATGCTAAATTATAACTATATAAGTGATTATTGGTCGGACTATATATATACTGTGTATATATACACTCACCGGCCACTTTATTAGGTACACCTGTCCAACTGCTCGTTAACACTTAATTTCTAAGCAGCCAATCACATGGCGGCAACTCAGTGTATTTAGGCATGTAGACATGGTCAAGACAATCTCCTGCAGTTCAAACCGAGCATCAGTATGGGGAAGAAAGGTGATTTGAGTGACTTTGAACGTGGCATGATTGTTGGTGCCAGAAGGGCTGGTCTGAGTATTTCAGAAACTGCTAATCTACTGGGATTTTCACGCACAACCATCTCTAGGGTTTACAGAGAATGGTCCGAAAAAGAAAAAACATCCAGTGAGCGGCAGTTCTGTGGGCGGAAATGCCTTGTTGATGCCAGAGGTCAGAGGAGAATGGCCAGACTGGTTCGAGCTGATAGAAGGGCAACAGTGACTCAAATTACCACCCGTTACAACCAAGGTGGGCAGAAGAGCATCTCTGAACGCACAGTACGTCGAACTTTGAGGCAGATGGGCTACAGCAGCAGAAGACCACACCGGGTGCCACTCCTTTCAGCTAAGAACAGGAAACTGAGGCTACAATTTGCACAAGCTCATCGAAATTGGACAATAGAAGATTGGAAAAACGTTGCCTGGTCTGATGAGTCTCGATTTCTGCTGCGACATTCGGATGGTAGGGTCAGAATTTGGCGTCTACAACATGAAAGCATGGATCCATCCTGCCTTGTATCAACGGTTCAGGCTGGTGGTGGTGGTGTCATGGTGTGGGGAATATTTTCTTGGCACTCTTTGGGCCCCTTGGTACCAATTGACCATCGTTGCAACGCCACAGCCTACCTGAGTATTGTTGCTGACCATGTCCATCCCTTTATGACCACAATGTACCCAACTTCTGATGGCAACTTTCAGCAGGATAATGCACCATGTCATAAAGCTGGAATCATCTCAGACTGGTTTCTTGAACATGACAATGAGTTCGCTGTACTCAAATGGCCTCCACAGTCACCATATTTCAATCCAATAGAGCATCTTTGGGATGTGGTGGAACGGGAGATTCGCATCATGGATGTGCAGCCGACAAATCTGCGGCAACTGTGTGATGCCATCATGTCAATATGGACCAAACTCCCTGAGGAATGCTTCCAGCACCTTGTTGAATCTATGCCACAAAGAATTGAGGCAGTTCTGAAGGCAAAAGGGGGTCCAACCCGTTACTAGCATGGGGTACCTAATAAAGTGGCCGGTGAGTGTATATATATCCATCCATCCATCTTCAGCCGACTATCCGGTATCGGGTCGCGGGGGCAGCAGCTCCAGCAGGGGACCCCAAACTTCCCTTTCCCGAACCACATCAACCAGCTCCGACTGGGGGATCCAGAGGCGTTCCCAGGCCAGGTTGGAGATATAATCTCTCCACCTAGTTCTGGGTCTTCCCCGGGGCCTCCTCCCACCTGGACGTGCCCGGAACACCTCCCTAGGGAGGCGCCCAGGAGGCATCCTTACCAGATGCACGAACCACCTCAACTGGCTCCTTTGGACGCAAAGGAGCAGCGGCTCTACTCCGAGCTCCTCTCGGATGACTGAGCTTCTCACCCTATCTCAGCCACCCTCCTGAGGAAACCCATTTTGGCCGCTTGTACCCTGGACCTCGGTCTTTCGGCCATGACCCAGCCTTCATGACCATAGGTGAGGTATATATAAATTGCCCGGTAGATTGAAAGCTTTGCCTTCTGGCTCAGCTCTCTTTTCGTCACAACGGTGCGATACACGGAATGGAATACCGCACCCGCTGCTCCGATTCTCCGACCAATCTCACGCTCCATGGTCCCCTCACTCGCGAACAAGACCCCAAGGTATTTAAACTCCTTTACTTGGGGTAAGGACTCACTCCGCACTCCATCGGTTTCCTGCTGAGAACCATGGCCTCAGATTTAGAGGTGCTGATCCTCATCCCAGCCGCTTCACACTCGGCTGCGAACCGATCCAGTGAGTGCTGAAGGTCACAGACCGATGACGCCATCAGGACCACATCATCTGCAAAAAGCAGCGATGAGATCCTGAGCCCACCGAACTGCAACCCCTCCCCACCCCGACTACGCCTCGATATCCTGTCCATAAATATTATAAACAGGATTGGTGACAAAGTGCAGCCCTGGCGGAGGCCAACCCTCACCTGGAACGAGTCCGACTTACTGCCGAGAACCCGGACACAGCTCTCGCTTTGGTCATACAGAGATTGGATGGCCCTAAGAAGGGACCCCCTCACCCCATTCTCCCGCAGCACCTCCCACAGTTTATCCCGGGGGACCCGGTCAAACGCCTTCTCCAGATCCACAAAACACATGTAGACTGGTTGGGCAATCTCCCAGGTCCCCTCCAAGATCCTTGCGAGAGTGAAGATCTGATCCCTTGTTCCACGACCAGGACGGAATATATATATATATTTAAATTGTTAGTTGTTTTCACTTGAGTCTATACATGTTCATAGCAACAAAAATGACAAGGGGGATACAGTTAGAAAATATGTTGTTGTTTACTTGTTGTTTACAAATATATTGTTTATCGCAATTATGTTTGCAACAATTGATTGTACAGCAACATTTCGAATTGTTACAGGTCAAAGTGTTAACGTTACCAGGGTAACGCAAGGAGGAGTGATATCTGCGTTGGTGACATTGCAGAGTTTTCTGAATAGAGGGATTTTGACGAGGGAAGTTCCCTTAACGGACATTCCCTGAACACGGAACTGTGTGTCGACTGTGGAATGCAGCGCAGCTAATAACATTGTATACAGTTGACAAACAGTAAAGTAATTACAATTTGACAGTATGTTTAACAATAAGACAAGCTAGCTATCTATCCATGTCATTTCTCCCAAAATCAATATCAAGATTTTTAACAAACAAATGATAGGCAATGTGTACTGTCAGCCTCACTCTGAAGTACCGAGTTGAACAGCAAATGGGCCGTGAGATGATGGCTGTGATACAAAGTAAGTTCAGAGGGGCAATGGAACTTATTATTATTGTTATTATTATTGAACTGTGTTCAGAGATTGAGGCACTCAAGTACAGTGTTGTAAATAAATAATTGTTTCCCCATTTAATGTTGTGCATTATTTAGAATGGTAAACAGACAGTTTTACTAGACCTACTGTCCTTTATCACATTTAATATCTTCATCATGTAATAATATCTTCAACATGTCTCCTGGACATATTTCTTGGCAAAAGCAGATAAGACGTAAATTCCTCTGGGTTTACGAGTAAGATGTTGCAACAGTGATGGCTTGTTTACTTCCGCCTACAACCCAGATTAGTGTATAGCAATGATGCACTGACTTGATATACTGGATTGGTATTGGTGCTTATGTTGTGTCTTTTCCACATTAAATCCTGTTCCTTAGTCACTGTTGTTATACCATTACTTACTTAAAGAAGAATGATCAGTTTTACACAGGGAAGTTTCCAGATTTTAAACTGAAAGAGACGAAAAGAGAACTAGTATTTGCATAAAGTCTGAGTTTGTGTATCAGAAGAGAGAAAATAGAGATCTGCATCCCTCATATGAAATAAAAAATAAACCACCCTATGTGAGTGTTGTGTGTATTGTGTATGAGTGTTGCTAAGCCAGTAAATCAGAGCCATTCCACATGAGAGCCATTTAACAAGACTTCATGGCTCAGTGAGAAATACTCAGAGGGTGTGTAAGCTGCGGGGTGTGTGGGAGTGACCAAGAGAAAGGAGTGCAGAAGGTTTAGAAGTTATTTCTTAGTTCAGACCGACAGGGGAATGGCAGCGATTTGATAATCAGCGTCAGAGTTTGGGCTTTTATCTCGACAGCATACTGAGCTTTGGCTTTTCTCCCTGTTTGTTCCAAAGATGTGAAACTCCACAACTTTTTATTGACTTTGCGGCGCTAAGTCAGATTTTCCAAAGTGCTGGCGTCTTTTTCCTTCTCAGTTTTAATGGAGAAGACATGCTGTTGCATGTTTGAGCCAACGTGTTGACTTGGCACGTGGCACATTTGGAGAGTTCAGAGCCAGGACAGTATCTGCTCCAAGGCTCTGACTGGTCTGGCTACATGGAGCATTAATTCATGGAATTTCTGACCACAGAAGTGACTTTCTGGGAAATGTAGGCCTAGATGTCATGTAAACATGTGTAAACTAGGACAAAAGTTTTTTTTATTACACTGTAAATGGTATAGATGAACAGTTATCAGGGGTTAGTAAGTTTCTCTTAGTCTGGCTCGGCCCTCCTACTTACTTCCGCTCAATTTTCATTATCCTTCAGTACTTCGTCTGGGTTTGCAGTATATTTGCGGGTTTTTCTCCGGCCAAATATTTGGCGGTCCAATCAGCAAACAGAAAAGGATGACGTTGAGGTTCCGTAACCCTCTTTGAGTTTTGTACTAATAGTGGCGTACAAAGATGAGCGAAGCCATTCGGTTCATTATCCAGCAAATATCCAGAAATGAAAGCCTGAGCAAGAACAATCTTTGCTGAGTTTTGTTGGTGGCCATGATGTTGTGGCCCTCCTCCCCACGGGGTTCGGGAAAAGTTAAATTTTCCAGCTTGCTCAGTTAGTGGTAAAGGAGTTGGCTGAAGCTAACGTTAGCGATGCTAAGCCGACGTCATGACCAAACGTAAGCAATTGGTTATGGCAGATCCAAAGTGGCTCTTGGCAGATCCAATAGTTTTAAATGTCACCTGAGTACCTGCCTTCAAGGAAGTAGGACCAGGCTAGTGTACTAGAGTCTGGTAAGACCAGGCTAGTGTACCAAAGTCAGGTAGGACCAGGCTAGTGTACCAGAGTCTGGTAGGACCAGGCTAGTGTACCAGAGTCTGGTAGGACCAGGCTAGTGTACCAGAGTCTGGTAGGACCAGGCTAGGTTTCTCTCACTAGTCATTTAGTATATTGTAACACCAAATCTAGAATGAACATCATCTATTATACTGCATTCCACTTCCAAATTAATTGCAATATACTTTGGAGACTGGCTGCTTAGGCCAGTCTGACAACTTTTTCTGCAGAATATAAAGTGAGTGGATAGGTTTCCTGTCTTGGCTATCAGAGAGAACGACTCTGACATGTAAAATGCATTGAAACCAACACCAGGAAAAAACCTGAAAAGATGGACCAACATCAAATGCTAAATATTATTAGCCTACTGCTGTGCTTTTGTACTGAAGCAAGTTTTCGCATACTTGTCTGGTCTGAACTGGGCTTTATACTACTTACTGGATTCTAATTTGACAGTTGTTGGACTGGCGATGTTTGCAAAGTCTGCAGGGATGAGACTAAAGAAATGGAGCAAATAAGAATAATGAACTGTAATAAAAAAGAAATAAGACAAAGATCATGTAATAAGAGGAGTTACTTACAACTACCGCAAAATATTTCTGGCATAACACGGTATCCAGCTCCTTACACTGCATACCAAGCAAAAAAAAACAATAATGAACTGTGTGGGTTGTCCCGTTACCAGCTGTCTCAGCTACTGCCTGATATCATGTCCCTCATCCCTCATCACAACAGAAACGTTTTCTGTACAATTCACCAGTCTTTAGGCAAACAAATCATATACAGTTCCCATAATGCTTACTTATTTGCTTGTAGTTTAGCCTTTCAATGTGATCCATATCAGCAGATTGAACATGCTCAGTTGCCATGGAATTGTAGATGTTAGAAATGTAACAATACCAAAAACCCATGGTACATTAAAATCAGCATGAAAAATCCACGATAAGATATTTATCATTACTGATTTGTGGAGCTTGCTGTCACTATAGAAATGTTTACTGCACTCTAGAAAAGCTTTAGTGAGCTGCTGGTCACAATTAATCTCGTAGCTGGTGGTCTGGTTCCAGTCTTAAAACTCTTTATATAAGGATTTAATGAAATGTCAATGGAAATATTTATTTAACATTTACAAATAATGAACACCTGTACTTTATGAAATTCTCATATCCTTGCAAGTAATTCTGTTGTTTCTGGTGTTCTGGATTCTGGATTAAAGTTTTTTGTGACCTTTCTTTATTGCCTTCATCAGCCAAATTTTAGCTTGAACACTGGAAATTTCAAAATCTAACAGGCAGGTTTCCATAAACATCCATATACGTGATCCTTCAGTTTTATTCAGACATTTTCCCTTCAGCATTTTCAGTTGCTCTTGCAGTTGATGTCAGATTTCTGTGTGCTCACTATGACTGATCTGAGGCTCCTAATCATTAAGTACACATGTGCTGTGTTTGTTTTTACAGTCATGGAAGTGGTGAACATATTAACACAGGGGCCATGGTGGGAACTTTGCAGCTAGCTCAATGTGAACATGTACCCACAGGGGACCAATGATTTTCGCATCAACTACCCATAAATTACCTTCAGCACCACTATCGCAACACACTGTGTAATTAGACAGGGTGTGTGTGTGAGAGAGAGAATGAGTGTAAAGTATAAATGTCTGTTCTGCCGTTTTCTTTCCACAAAAACAGGAAAGCTGGTCATCATGGGCTCAACCACGCGCACGCATAATATCCCTCTTAAAAAAAAAATTGAGTTGGACAGCACCTTCATCACATGTAGCTTTACTGGTCTTTCGAAATTTAGACAGCAGATCTTTGGGTATTTCCTCTATAAAGGGGGTGTGGAATAAAACATATACATCTAACTGCATTATAAGAAGATGTTAAATTGCTGCGTTTAGCAGTGGTTGGATATGATAGAATCTGAAAATATGGCCATCACTACAATTCAGAGTAGATTTCAACATGCTAGTGCACGGCCTTGGATTTCTTCATCTTATTTTAAGTAATAGACAGGAGGAATGTGAAATCCTCATATTCTCTCTCACATTTTCCTCTCTCTCTCTTTCTCTTTCTCTGTCTCTTTCTCTCACCCCCAACCGGTCGAGGCAGATGACCGCCCACCCTGAGCCATGGTTCTGCTCGAGGTTTCTGCCTCTTAAAGGAAGTTTTTCCTTGCCTCTGTCGCCTAGTGCTTGCTCTTGGTGGAATTTGTTTCTGTAAATAACATCACAGAGTACAGTGTATTTGGCACTATATAAATAAAATTGAATTGGATCATATATTATACTCATTTTAATTTTTTTTACTTGCATTTTGTGTTTCTACTAAAACCTCAGACTGTATAAAATATGGACGTAGTCTTTGTGACTTCACACCTGAGGCTTTCTGAAAAGCTGGTTGACACCATCTTGGCAGGGCCTGACCTCGCATAACTCCATGCTAATCCAAATATGGGCAAAGAGGTTGAGCATAGCTTTAGCTGGGGCAGGCGGAATAAAGGTGTACTCTCTGGTTGCTTCAGCACACCCTTAATTATGCAGAACTTTAAGCCTGAATATAATTTTTAACTCAACAGACATACAATGACTAATGCGTAGACATTAATGAGTGGGAAGTGGACATCTTTTACAGTTTCTCTGATTAGATTTGATGCCTGTATTAAGATAAATGTCAGTGATAAAATGAAAATGCTTGTTTACTGAAAAAACTCCAATTATTAACTCATGAAGTGATTTGATGAAAATGCATGTGAATTGATAGTGACTTGGTCTATGTGATTAAAACACCAGAACAGAACAGAATACTGGATATGACAAAACTACAATACAGATAATATAAGATAATGCAAATTGTGTAGTTAAAGGGCTACTTTGTCGATTTCACTCCAGCTTATCTTTGTGTGGGCAGTGTGTTTAGATGAATGTTGGTGCCTTCTCTCTGTGGCACCAGTGCATAAAGCTGATCTGCTGTGGTCTGCGCTCATACAGCTGATCTTTGCTGAAATAGCCCTTTAATTAACAATCCACCAGACTGTCTGAGTTACCATAATAAAATGATTCATCACACGCAATTTAAATATTTTTTGTTGTCATAGAATGGAAGAGAAGTAGTTACTCGTGACAGTTTTCCCCCAATGGCAAGGACAGAGGGAGAGGAAGAGGGACACTCACAGAGTTATAGATACTGTGCACATCTGAGTGTCTTTAGTTTATATATAAATCCTGGCCCTGTGTGACCCTGCAGTGGACACCAGCTAATGACTTTGGGCATTTCAGTTGCAGCCTTTTTTACTGAAGTATGTTTGATCCTCCCTGCTAACATTCTTTTGTCAGTTTTCTGTCATGACAAATCTTCTTTAATTTTGAATGTTTCCTAGAAACCAGATACAGGCAAACCCATCATATGACAATGACTTCAATGTCCCTTTGTAAGTCTCTGCTGTCTGTGTGTTAGAACTGAGAAGAAACTTGTTTCATGTACACCAGGGAGGGAGTAGAGGCCCAACCCACCAAGAACAGCAAAAACAGCAGAAGAGAGGGAACCACAGTCACTCATGACACCAGGGGTTGATTCATAGACTTTGTATAAGTGAAGCCAAAAGAGCTGGTCGCTGGTTGCATATAGGTCATTAATCCCACCCCCTATATGTTAGCGGATAGGACTAAAAAAATCATAGTACACCACAAATAAATGTTTCCCAAATATGGTTTCTTTCCTTATAGGTAGTTTGTATCATGTTTGTTCAAGTGTTAATTTCCACGATCAGTTTGGGTTTTATTAGTTATTTGATGCTATAAAAATGGGGTAAAGATCATGATTGCCAGCTGTGATTGACTGGCGATTGGTCAGGGACAGAGGTGGGTAGAGTAGCCAAAAATTGTACTCAAGTAAAAGTACTCTTACTTCAGAATAATTTGACTCAAGTAAAAGTAAAAGTAGTCATCCAAATAATTACTTGAGTAAGAGTAAAAAAGTCCTTGATGAAAAAACTACTCAAGTAGTGAGTAACTGTTGAGTAACATCTGATTTATTTCTTAACACAAGCATCAATCAGACAGACAAAAATACAAAATAATCATCTTTAGGCTAATTATAGTTCATCCAATCAATAAAATAAATTAAAATTAATTTATTAATTACAAAATAGCTTAAGTGAGAGACTTGTCACATCAAATTTGGATGGATACTGCATGTGCAAAACATACTGTATGTAACCTAAAAGACAAACATCCACCTCTCCACAGCAAAAACTAAAATTAACGCTACGTTTCCTCAAGTTAGATGTTGAGTTTTTGAATGCTCACATGTCCGTTTGTTTTGGTCGATACAGAAGACGCCGCACAATGTAGCTGCTGTTTTGCACTTTTCCTAAGGTAAACATGCTTTCACTATGAGGCCGGGTGGGGTTCCTCCTGGTCTGCGTTGCCTTGGCGACGGTTGATTCTGACATCTTTGTTTTGCTACGACTGTAAAGCTAACCTGTCCCGCCGCTGAGATCGAGTATGGTCACGTGACTGACAACGACGTTTGATTGGTGAAACACAGTCACGTGGTAGAGCCTTCAGCGGAAGACTCTCTCTCTCTGTCAAAATAAAACATTAAAATGAGACGTACACTGGGGTAAAAACAATGACGCGTATAATACCAAAGAGGTAAAAAGAAAAGTAACGAGCTCATTGTAGCCTGATGTAGCGGAGTAAGAGTACAGTTTCTTCTTCACTAATCTACTCAAGTACAAGTAAAAGTATAGTATATATATATTTAAAACTACTCCTAGAAGTAAATTTTTTTTCAAAAACTTACTCAAGTAAAGTAAACGGAGTAAATGTAACTCGTTACTACCCACCTCTGGTCAGGGAGGTGTATGGGCTGGACTTTTATACCACAGTGCCACTGCCCAATCACTGCTGTCCACATTCTGGCTCCAAAATTACAAGATGGCAGTGCCCATATCCGGGATATTTTGGTTTCACTTTTGGACAGTGGCAGTAAGTTCTCTTAATACATCCATGGTGGAGACTTGTCGGGCATACAGTCTATGCAACATCAATCGGTTCATTCATTAAAATGCTGTCAGACTGATGTATGGATACTTTTCTTTTTGCCTTGGAGGTGTTTTTTTCATTGGGCTCTGATGTTTCTAGGGTTTGTTGGAGACACCCTCTCTTGGCTAATACCTTAGTGCTCCTACCAGCTCTAATTGTAATTATGTTGTCCTGGTTTTAGTACTTGAGTGGTCCTATACCTTTATTCAGGTCGCCTCTAGAGCTGCAAAATATCAAATATTTATAGTGTCAAATCATCAACCTGAACTCCCAGTCTAGCGGCTGTAATTTCATGCCTACTGTGTCCAGCTGTTTTAGTGCTGCTGTGCAGCTAAATGTGCAGATGAATTTAGTAATAAGAGAGTGTAGCTTCCCATACCTTCCAGCAGCTCTGTCAGAACTCTAGAAAGGTCGCAGTTCTGCTACTCCAGATCCTATCTTGACCTCAACAGTTTACTTACTGATGTTGTGAAGACTGGAAACTGGTAGCTTGCAGATATTCTTTTTATAATGTTTCCCTATGTAAGAAGGCTTTATTTTGGTAAAGTATCAGGGTTTCCACGGGGTCCTAAAAAATAAAAGTCTAAGCTGTCCTGTCAAAAATAAGGGTATTGTGTTCAAGGTCTTAAATCATTTTAAACAGTACTTAATTTTTCTATGTCCATGTAACTATACCTCTAATGCTCATTGAAATACTTTATAAATACTTAATAAATTCCGTGCCGTGGTGTTAGTTCTTTCTTTTGATAGTTCAAATATAATTTGCTGTATAGCTATATATTGCGATTACTTATTATTCAATTTGAATAATTTGAATTTATTCACTTTGCAAGTACTTTTGTGACTCTACATTTCGCTGTACATAATGTTGTGATATACAGTAGTTCTTACATTTCATTCAGTCTTAAAAAGTCTTTAATTTGACTTGTTAAAACCTGCAGAAACCCTGAATAAACAGTACCTTTAATGCCCCTAAAGTGCACTGGGGTTTGTGGTAAGCAGTCAATTATTATTACACCAACAGTGAATA
Organism: Etheostoma perlongum; assembly: GCA_026937815.1. Taxonomy (NCBI): domain Eukaryota; kingdom Metazoa; phylum Chordata; class Actinopteri; order Perciformes; family Percidae; genus Etheostoma; species Etheostoma perlongum. The sequence continues at coordinate 6,385,703 of CM049387.1, forward strand.
AAAAAAACAAAAACAATACACAGGTTAATGCTAACTTCAGTATTGTTATCATCAAGCAGTAACCAGTACACCAGCCCTGTAAAGCCACAGCTGACTACAGGCCAAATTACTTCTGATTGCAATTATACATGTGGCAAAGTATAAATGTTGCGTTTGAGCCAAAAACCCAGTAGGCAGAGAAAATGCAAAGAGAGAAAGAAAAGATTAAATCTTAAGACCGCGAGCTACAGGTCTTGACTGACGAGGTGCAGAGGCATTCCTCTAAACTCCAGCCAAGCGATTTAAACAGACAGAGAGAAACCATATTTGGGATTGAATATCCCAGTCTGTCAGTACCGTTTGTGTTTTCAAAATACACACCTTCCGGCTATAAAAGAAGATGGCATCATTTGAACTTATAATGTGCTTCAGTTATCACAAACTCTCTTAAGATGCTATAACTTCACTGTGACTAACTGTGGCTATTAGCACTGATCTTTGTGAATGGGACTGTTTTTGCAATTAGGCTAATTTTTAATAGAACTGTGCAAGCATAGAAAATGGCACTGAAACAATATATGCTTGGCAGCAAAGTTTTTTTTTAACCTTTAGTGGTGCCTTTTGTCTTATTTTTGCCGGTTTAGCAGCTGCAAAAGCTGCATAATGCTTTTGTGAATTTGTCTGTCTCAGTCTAAAGGCTTAGCTTCCTGAGCTTAGCTTCCTGTATGTCTCTGATTTAATACTAATAGCAAAGATAATTTAAATATAGTGACTTTATGACACATGAAGTTAAAAAAGGCTGATCACACCGACTGGTATGGTGGTTGTAATGACTGAAAAATGTAGTCTTAGGCTGAATCCCATTTCTCCATCTTACCCCTAGGGTTAGGGTTAACTGCCTTTATATTCAAGCCATACAAATCAGTAAGGCCTTAGAACGTCAGACAAATATCTTAACTAGAAACTAGAAAGGTACCTTAACCTTTGCATATTACACTTTTAGTAACCTTTTTTTCTTTTCCTTTTTAAATCCGTAAATCAAGAGTAATAGTGCAGTAGATTTGTGGAAAAATGTCCTGTTCAAGTTTATTCAGTACAGAGCATAATGACAGCTTAGAAGATGGAATCAAACATTTTCTTATTGGCACACTGTGCATAACTATTATTATGGAGCATTTTGTAGAAAATTACCTCAAAAAGAGGGAACACGCTGGGAGGAAGAGTAACTAAAGCAGAGATCTGAGCCCTGGAATTAAATGTTTACATATATGTGAAAGAACAAATCGACCCATAACAGCTGTTGCATCAGATGCTAAACAAAAATAAATACTCTGTGCCTGAGTATAAGACATGCAGAGGAAACCTATAAAGGCCAGAGTGCTGCAGAGAGATAGGTGCTGTGGTTACTCAACGGTGCTATCACGTCTGTCCATAGACATCATTTTGGGTGTGTTTGATGATTAACTGGGCAGCAGGGTGGAGCTCCTCGACAACCAGCTGCTTCTTTATGTGGGAACTGATATCTAGTTGTACACATATAATGCACATATGTACATATTGTAGTTGTGCTGCGTTGAGGATCAAACTTTTAATAAGGAAGTACAGTCTATAGGTTCAGGATCAGGCGTTTTTGATGGCTATTTAACATCTGATACCATATCGGTACTAACATTATTTAACATCTGATACCATATCGGTACTAACATTATTTAACATCTTATACCATGATTTAACATCTGATACCCGGTACTAACATTAAACATCTTATACCATACCAGTACTAACATTATTTAACATCTGATACCATACTGGTACCAATCCTTTGTTTGGCCTGCTCAACCTGTTAAAATGTTGTAACCATTTCTTAAATCAACATTTACCGTGAAAAAAATTCCAGTCTTACAATGGGTTTATATTTAACTACTATCCTTCATATTATTCAGTTTGCGGTAATTTTGTGATCAGTTTGATGTGAAAATTATATTGAGAGAATGTGTTTGCAAGATGATTAAAGGGATAAGAAAACAAATTGAACAGGACAGGACAGGACAGGACAGCTTATAGACAGGAAAGACGAGAGTGAGGAGGGATGACACACAGCAACCCGGGCTGCTGCCAAGGCCTTAGTCTACATGGGGCGCACACTCTACTGGGTGAGCTAGAGGTTGCCCCGCATAAGAAAGATTTAAAGAAGGAAGGAGAAAATGGTTTAAATTAAAACCCTCAGAGGGACATGAACACCCGTTTCCTTTGTGAAAGTCTTGTTTCTTCCTGGGATGAGAACTCCGCTCCCCGGATTAGGGTCTCTGTGTCACTGTGGTGAATATAGCAATAAATATGTGAAATACATACGAATTACAGTGCATTACATTTTGTAGCTATATGTACAAACCTAAGATATTTATATTGTTTTGTTAACATGGCAACATATTAGAACTACTACTAGATCTATTCACATGTGAAAAAGATTCCAGTCTTACAATGGGTTTATATTTAACTACTATCCTTCATATTATTCTCTTAATTTTGTGAGTTTAGAAAATTATATTTAGTAATTTCTTTAACTTGTAATACAGAGGGCTAAGACGTTACATCATGGTAAAGCGATCTGTTGGGATAGTCTTACTGTAGTGATCACTTCCCCACCTGTTGGCGAACAATGGGCTGTGTGATCTACTTGACTCTAACTGGAAGTGAACTAGATTGCATTGCACAGCACGCACGCACACACACACACACACACACACACACACACACACACACACACACACACACACAGCATGAATAGCCAAAGTGAAGTGGCATTTACTACCATGTCAGATGACTAACCACATGAGTCACATATGGAAGAGAGCAAGTGCCTTCTCCCTCTCAAGGCCAACACTATTCACTGTTTTCTTACAGCTGCAGGGTTTAGATGGTTTCTAATGACTACCAAGGCCTCCTCTTTCAGCACCACAATGGGAAAAAAATGTTGAACAAACCGAAAACAAACAAACAATAAGCACTTTTTAAAGGGAAGTTTAATGTTAATTCAACCTGGACCCTATTTTCCCATGCAATGGTGTGAAGTGACTAAGTGCAAACAAGAAACTTTGAAATTGGTCCAGTATTGAGCGAGAACGCTGTAACCTGCATATGTAATCATATAGGACAAATGTGTATCATCTATTTTGTTAACTAAAAGTGCTGTTTTTGCCGCTGAGACTCAGATTGTTCAGTGCAGTGAGCACCAACAAATAAAACCAGTGTTCACCTCGACACTGTTAGGGTGGAGACAGAGATCTCAGGGACAGATATTCGGACACCTGCAACAACACCAAAGGTATCTGCATTAAGAAATATCATTAAAGGGAAGAGATGAAATATGTTTGTTGGAATTTAATTTAAAGGGTCACTTTGTGACTTATGGGAACAACAATCTTTGAAATTGGTCCAGTATTAAGCAAGATTTCTGCAGTCAGCTGCAGTGAAACAATCTTGTAAGTTTTTGGGCAATTGCACCTTTAATTTTATGAGCACAAAATTGCTTATTTAATCATTGACAGGCTCAGGCTATTGTTGTAAGTGTCTAACAACATTATGGAAAGGATCCCTACAGAGATAGACCTAGTATGATCCTTTTTGTTTAACTAGAAACAGCTCTGAAATCGCCATTGTCAAAATCACCAGACACCATTTAAATAAACAATACTTTTAGTGTGAGCCAAAGTATTCTCACATGTATTATCTTACTCTTTAACAAAAAGGTCAACCTCTGTAGGCATCCTCTCCATAATGTTGTCAGACACTTATACACACAATAATCTGAGCATGTCAGTTGTTAAATAAGCATAAAATTGAAGGTGCAATTGCCCAATAACTTACTAGCTTGTTTCATTGCAGCTGACTGCAGCAATCTTGCTTAATACTGGACCAATTTCAAAGATTGTTGTTCCCATAAGTCACTTAACCCCAACTCAAATTTTTTTTAATCTCTTTCCTTTAATGATATTTCTTTATGCAGATACCTTTGGTGTTGTTGCAGGTGTCCGAATATCTGTCCCTGAGATCTCTGTTTCCACCCCAGCAGTGTCGAGGTGAACACCAGTTTCATTTGTTGGTGCTCAGTGTACTGAAAAAGTCCCCTGTTGATCCACAGAATATGTGTGAAAAGCTTTCATTGGCACTGTTTCTTTATTGGAATCTAGTGCCACTGAAAACAGTCTTATTTTTACACTTGTGATTTGAACTCAATTAAAATTGCTTTTTAAATAGCTCTGGCACTATCAGAAAGCAACATTAAAATGGCTCTAATGATGTATTTGGGGTAAGAGTCAATAAAGTGTAGGATATATAGCCCTACTCAGCCGTAAAAACAGTTGCATACTGTATGCTGTAGCTCTGGGAGACCAAATTAATCTAATTTACACTGACATTAGAAGTGATATTGCTTGACAGAAAGCTTAAGTTACAAACTGGGGTGTGATATTTGCAATATATAGCTGCCATGTTTAAAAACTGACAGCCTAATTGGAAGAAATAGTGAGTGTGGCTGAAGACACCACCTTTAATTTGAACATTTTAGTGAAAAAAGTTTTAATTTGGTAGAAAAATGTGTGTTAAGGAACAGCCTGGTCACGATTGCTTTGTGGTTTGTATCATCCACTGGCTTGACCTCTGTGAGTTAGTTTTGAAAGAAAGTTATGAGCGCTTGGAGTTCAAAGCGACACAAAGCAGGGTTTAGTTCACACACTGTTCTAAAGGTTTAATGAGACCCACAAGAATATATTTTCTAACAATCGGTCCATTCACTTTGATGATGTGAGAGTAAATAGATAAGAAAAAGGGCACAAGTGAAAAGGTGTATTGGTTCAAGTTTGGTTCATACAGATACATCTTCAGGAAGGAAAACAGTGTAACAAATTATGATTCCAATTAAAACCAATGGCAGAGGCTTTATTCAAAGTTTTTAAATAATGGAATTTAATAGATTCACAACAATGTGAGAGTTTGTGTTCCTGTTAGAGTTTGTAAGCTGGAAGTCTGTTCCGATAGCTACCCTGGAAGGTGAACTTAGAGGCACTCATATTGATTACTGACATCCACTTAGTCTTATTATTTTATGTACAGTATATAACCCATATTTCCCAGGGAGCTGGCAGAATAAATCTGATGTTTGAGTTTATGTGGCTTGAAATGTTTTGGTGAGATTTGAATCAGTGGAGCTATACAAGGGCTGAGAGGAAGCTCTGCCTGATGGGAGGAAAGACTTGAATGGATTAACCTTATAACCCATATACTTAGGAATTGTAAGGAAACGCTTGAAGAGAAAGGGATGTGTCAGTGACGTCAGTCCCAAACTAGGAATAGGAACTTATGTGTGACTCATGCTGAAGTAGTTGTGCTATCCTGTGGAGCTTTAGCTGTGGGTTTTCAGGACTGGGTCTGTTTGTAGTCCTAAAGAGTATACCAGAACAGCCTTTTGCCATAATAAAAAAACTGGTTAGGTGGTCTCTAAGTGTTGTCTTCCCATCAACCATGGTCAAAATTGACCCATTCTGTTTGCCTGTTTTATAAAGGATAACGGATACATAATCCCTCAATTTGTTTTTACAGCTTCTAAGCCAACTTAATTTTAATTTGTCACTGCTAGTTTTACACTTTTTTGACATATTTGGTCAATAAACCTAATTCATATTAAATGATGCCTATTTTTTTTGTTAAACCCCCCAGAAATGATTAATTATTTTAGCTAATAGTTAAAATCAGGGGGACGTACTGTATGTTAATGCATGATTACAGCCTGTTTTGTGTAAGGAATGTGTAAGGTTCACATTTGATCCAAGGACAATACAAGGGCTAAACAACCCCCTTTCTGTCTATTGTGTCTTACTATTACAGTATTGCAGGACATGTAATACAAGTTTCAATGTCTATAGGGACTCCCAGATGCCTGGTTTATTGTCCTCACAACAAAACAAACGCATGTGCTTCAGTATGTTATGTTATGTACGATATGTTCAGTTTGTTTTTATGGTGTAACAGAGAGTAACAAAGCTAAAGAGGTAAAGAAATGAAAATATTTGAAAGGCAGCCAGGTTAGAGACATGGCATTCACCACCTCCCTCTGGTATAATTTAATTCCTGCAGACACGTAGGAAGACAATATGTTTTATGCAACTGGAGGAAATAACAGAGTGCTTGTGTGTGTTTGATTCTTTGTCTGTGTTCCACTTATTGTACGAGTATGAGTCAGAAGAACTCTATCATGAAGAGGGATTCAGAGAGAGAGAAAGACAGAAAAGACGAGAGAATGAGCTTGTAACTGAAGTTGTTCTTATATTTTAAATCTGTACTGAATTATTATAGAATGGAATGTTCATTACAGCCCACATAAGTGTTGTGATGGGTTGTGAAGTATTTGATGGAACAGTTTTAACAGTATATGGATGGAGCATATACTTATTTTTGAGCATTAGGAGTAGTGGAGCTACAAATGTAATGTATGTGCTCAGTAAAGAGCTGGATTATGTCTGTTTTTCCTCACCGCTGTTGGACATAATGCTTGCTCTTGTTGGAATTGTTGGGTAAATTATAGGGTGTTGGTCATGACCGAAAGAACGAGATCCAGGGTACAAGCGGCCGAAATGGGTTTTCCTCAGGAAGGTGGCTGGCGTGTCCCTTAGAGATAGGGTGAGGCGCTTGGAGTAGAGCCGCTGCTCCATTGCATCAAAAGGAGCTAGTTGAGGTGGTTCGGGCATTTGGTAAGGATGCCCCCTGGGCGCCTCCCTAGGGACGTCCAGCTGGGAGGAGGCCTTGAGAAAGACCCAGGACTAGGTGGAGGAATTATATCTCCAACCTGGCCTGGGAACTGCTCGGGATCCCCCAGTCAGAGCTGGTTAATGTGACAGGGAATTTTGGGGTCCCCTGCTGGAGCTGCTGCCCCCGCGACCCAACCCCTGGATAAGCGGACGAAGTTGGATGGATGGTTCTGAGACAGCCTCATGACTTTTCCCTAAATAATCCTCATAAATATGGAGGACCATGTCTTTCATATTTAAAAATAAATACAGAAATAAATAAATGCTCAATAAATAAATAAGCACACAATTAATTGCCCCAAAAAATACAATGAAGAAATAAATGTAGGTAGAAATTAAATTATACAGTGAGACATAAATGTATATATCTCTTTTAATTAGCTTCTTTATTTATTCACCTTTGTAATAATTACCTTATTTATTTATTGTCCGTTATAATCTTCAACTTTATTTATTCCTTACTTATTTTTTAAATGTATTTATTTCTGTGTGTGTTTAATTTTTTTTTGTCTGTTTTATTCTTCCGTTGCATTTTCTACCCTATTTATTTTCACCCCTGGTATTTATTTCTGCCTGTCACTTTTACATTTCTGCCTGTCACTTTTACATTTCTTCATGCATTTCTGCCTCATTATGCAAATGAGGAGGGGCTGGTCTTAAGGGTTAACTTCTGCCCATTGGTTGGTTAGCATTTTACTCCCTCGGTCGATCTACATGCCACCGCCACAGACACAACACAGATGGCTAGCTACGGTGAAGTTGTCAGTGAGCTGAGGCATTTAGCAACTTTTTTGAAAACAATGCTAACGTTATAAGTATTGACTTTATAATTGTTCGTTTAGACGCTCTGACAGAACGTGTGTTTCAGTCAGCGGTGTCGTGCCAATGTACTCATGTATCCCCTGGCCGCGGGAGCGCGCATGCACACAGAGCGGAGCTTCTGCTGCCCGAATTGTTTAACTGCTGCACTTTGAATTAAACGGAACAAACAGCGGCGTGGAAGACTCGGCAGGGTTACCATAGTAACATGGGTCTCAGTTAACTACATAAATACGGTATTTGTCTGTTACATTAAAGGCGACGTGTCAAATGTTTATAGCGTGGTTTAATATCGAGTGATAGGCGTATCCTCCCTGTCCCTGTCTACCATATGAGTTACATAGGAGGTACTCAAATATCAGGCCGTTTTTTTCACCTGATATTTGGGTATCCCCTATGTAACTTTTGATAAACAACAGCAAACCTCTCCAAATTGTGTCAGGTTGTTTATTGTGACCTATTAAACACCCAAAATAACACCCATGATGACAGGACAGACCCTTTGCATGTTAGGGATGGGATACATAAAATATCAGGTGAAAAAATGATATTGATATTGATATTGATGATAGTCCTTCATGCAGTGCCATCACGTAGGTTACACACACACACACACACACACACACCGCCGTGAGAAATACTAATCAACCTGTTCGCCGTTAGAAGCGGCGCACAACTTAGGACTTCTCCATCCTGAGACGTCTCCGTTGGATTTATTCTAAACATCCACCTGCTAAATTTCATCGGGTTTTTGTAGTGCAACCTTCTTGAACGAACTGCGGCTGTTATCATTCTGTCTCTTCTGATGTGCGACAGGAAGCCAGAGAGAGGAGTGGATTTGGAGACAGACAACCCACTGCCCCCCGGGCCGCTTCTAGCAAGGGAAACCCCCCACGCGTTGCGCGCCTGGATCGCCAGTAGAAATTCGTCGCGGAGTGCGTGTGCATACGCGTCAGGCACTAAATGTGTGTGTTCGTGCACGGCAAAGCCCCGGCTCCGTCCTCAACAGTTGCTACCGGAGCGACGGAGAGGAGAGGTGGAGAGCGAGAGAGATAAGACACTGAGGACAGACAGACGCGGAGCCCCACATGCAAAGGGTCTGTCCTGTCATCATGGGTGTTATTTTGTGTGTTTAATAGGTCACAATAAACAACCTGACACAATTTGGAGAGGTTTGCTGTTGTTTATCAAAAGTTACATAGGGGATACCCAAATATCAGGTGAAAAACGGCCTGATATTTGAGTACCTCCTATGTAACTCATATGGTAGACAGGGACAGGGAGGATACGCCTATCACTCGATATTAAACCACGCTATAAACATTTGACACGTCGCCTTAATGTAACAGACAAATACACGTATTTATGTAGTTAACTGAGACCCCTGTTACTATGGTAACCCTGCCGAGTCTTCCACGTCGCTGTTTGTTCCGTTTAATTCAAAGTGCAGCAGTTAAACAATTCGAAGGGCAGCAGAAGCTCCGCTCTGTGTGCATGCGCGCTCCCGCGGCCAGGGGATACACGAGTACATTGGCACGACACCGCTGACTGAAACACACGTTCTGTCAGAGCGCCTAAACGAAAAAATTATAAAGTCAATACTTATAACGTTAGCATTGTTTTCAAAAACAGTTGCTAAATGCCTCAGCTCACTGACAACTTCACCGTAGCTAGCCATCTGTGTTGTGTCTGTGGCCGGTGGCATGTAGATTGACCGAGGGATTAAAATGCTAACCAACCAATGGGCAGAAGTTAACCCCTTAAGACCAGCCCCTCCTCATTTGCATAATGAGGCAGAAATGCATGAAGAAATGTAAAAGTGACAGGCAGAAATGTAAAAGTGACAGGCAGAAATAAATACCAGGGGTGAAAATAAATAGGGTAGAAAAATGCAACGGAAGAATAAAACAGACAAAAAAATTAAACACACACAGAAATAAATACATTTAAAAAATAAGTAAGGAATAAATAAAGTTGAAGATTATAACGGACAATAAATAAATAAGGTAATTATTACAAAGGTGAATAAATAAAGAAGCTAATTAAAAGAGATATATACATTTATGTCTCACTGTATAATTTAATTTCTACCTACATTTATTTCTTCATTGTATTTTTTGGGGCAATTAATTGTGTGCTTATTTATTTATTGAGCATTTATTTATTTCTGTATTTATTTTTAAATATGAAAGACATGGTCCTCCATACATAAAGACAGTAATGTCAACCTAAAAGATTCAGGGCTTTTGAGAAAACAGCCCCTGAAGCCACCCTGTGTTTGTGCTTGTATTTAACAAGTCTAATAGTTGTACGACAGGTGTTTTAAGTTTAACTTGAAGCTGTGAATTAAGGGACAAACTAAATCTGTGTGCTAAACATCTCACAGCCATGTACAAACTGTGATCTCATTAGGCTGAGTTTAATCCACAGGTTCACCTTAGGTGATCTATCAGTTATCACTGCATGAGTTAACAGCAGGAAATAGGCCTGCACATTTTCTTAATTTCCAGGTCTTAATATTGGCTGATCATCTTTTCTCCTTCAAGCTAGTAACAAATCCTTCTTGTTGTACCATATGTGCAGGGGAAAGACAGCTGTGGAACGTTCTATTCTTGGAGGAAAACTGTGCATCAGACAGACAGAAAGCCCTCTCTGTGGGCTCTCCCTGAGTGAAATGATGACAGTAGTGGCCTTCAATAAAGTCATATATAGCTGTGCTGCCAAGCATTGGTCAGACCAACAGAACTTCAAATACTAGTGCAATTCACCCAACTTCACTGCCTCTGTAGTTATGTCAGGTATTAGATGAGAGTTTGATCTAATGAAAAATTTGAGCGAGATGTTAAAGTGCCCATATTATGAAAACATCTGTTTTTCTGGGATTTGGGGTGTTATTTTGTGTCTCTGGTGCTTCCACACACAAACTTGGAAAAAAACTATCCATGCTGTTTTGAGTGAGATACAGGTTTCTGAATGTCCTCTGCCTTCAACCTCCTGGTGAGCTGTTCAAAATCTGCATGGCTTTCTATGTCACTACCTGAGACGAGGTGGCTAAATTACAAGTTGAAGTAATAATAATAGTGATAACATAAAGTAATAATTCAATCTACACAGCTCTATAAAGAAGGAAATATCCCACCATTCCCATTATCCTGTTAGGAAAACCATGCTAGCTCATTCTCAATGGCAAAACACTGCTACAACACATACTAGTTCACCATAATATCCAAAAGAACTACTTCCATGTCCCTGTTCTGCAGGTATTCCACAAGTGCTCCTCATTTAGAAGAAGTCTCTCAGCTAATCCTGCCTTGGACTGACCAAAGTTATCTAGCTGATGTGATCTTACCTAGCTACTGCACATGTGCTACTCCCAACAAAGATAGTATAGAAGTGAGATGTCTCACTCTGTAGCTAAAACAAGTGAGATGTCTCACTCTGTAGCTAAAACCGAGACCTAAACACACAGGATGAAAACAGGATCTGCAGCAATGTGCAGTAAAACAAAAATATGGTGATTTTTGAAAATGAAAAAATTTAAACGTATTCTGGTACAACCTCAAAATACAATTATGAACCTGAAAATGAGCAGAATATGGGTGCTTTAAGAAAAGAGAAAGAGACACAAGGGTGTCTGCCCCCAGACTCTCTTACTATCCCTTTTACAGCCTGACTAACCCTTACACATTATTCACCAAGCCCTAATTCCAAAACAACAAAGTCTTTTGTTAGTGTCTTCTGAGTCTCACATTGCCAGATCTTTCGGTGGAATATTTGGTCACCGCAAAAGACAGCGCCACATAAAACATTAAATGAAGTTAACTGTTCACAAAATACAGTAACTTAAGCTATTTAAATTAGCTGATACACGGTTAAACCTCATTTGCTCTTACCAGTGAACCGTGTATACTTCGTTCACAGCAATCCCACCAATCAGTCCCAGAACACCCCAGAGAGTAAATGTAAACATATTCTCTGTAAGTCTTTTCACTCATTCCCCAGAAGAAACAAAGCAGGCCTGCCTTGTTGCACGATCCATATTTTCTTCAAAACTTGCCATTTTCAGCGTGCAGCTTGCTAGCTCGGCATTTGTAGTTCTTTTCTGTAGCAAAGGAGTTTTAAGAACGACAAATTTGCTATTGAATGACAAGGCCTTTCTGATACACGATATTACGAGGAAAATGGCAAGTTCCTAAAAAGTATCAAAGTTCGGTACCAGCCCTTATTTTGATACGTTTTAATTGATGTTCTACTGTTTTGTTTGTCATTGGTTAGATTTTTTTGTGTTAATGTGTAGTGTCCTGTGTCTTTGCACAGACTAACTATCTCAGTTGTGGTGCATCATATACAAACCATGATATATCATTTTTAGCACTTTTAGTGATGACAACCATTTGTTTGCAGGCTCAATCATGTTGTATGGTGTGATCATGTAGCTTTATGCCATAATTACATGTCTCTCCCAAGACCAAGGGTTATGGGTAACCATGTCAAACATGCTAGAATCTCTAAATGAATGCTGTTGTTTGACTCTGCTGTTTCTGTTTTGGCAGCATGTCTTTTTCGCTACAACATCCTGTCACTGGTTTACTTCCTCTACCTGCTGCTACTGCCATGGTTCCTGTGTCCGAACAAGCACACACTAAGAGGTAAGACAATCTGTGGTGTATGTTACATTGTTTTTCAGACTACGGGTTTGTCAAATTTAATCAGAATCAGATTAGAATCAGCTTTATTTGCCAGGTATGAGGACACATAAGAGGAATTTTTCTTTGGAGCATCGATACTCACACTGTGCGTACACATACAAAACAACCAAAACAAAAATATACACACTAATATATACACAATATATACATACTCTAAACAGAAACAATATAGAGGCATGAGTGCAATGAAGAGATCAATAAAATTATTTAAATGTGGAGCATAGTGCAAAGGATACTGGGATAAATAGTATGTTATTATATTACAATATGAACAGTATGAACAGTATTAACATATGAACAGTTATGTATTAGGAAATGAGAATGATGAATAAATAAAAAACAATAAGTGAGATGTGAGAATGGGAATGATGAATAGTACTAAATAAGTGGAATAATAATTGGAACCAGTAAACAGGTGCTGTAGAGACAGTGTTACTGGGTTATTGACCAGAATTGAACCTGACACTGTGGGTCAGAAGTCAGCTGTTCATCAGAGAGATGGTTTGTGGAAAGAAACTGTTCCTGAGTCTGTTGGTTTTTGCGTACAGTGCTCTGTAGCGCCTACCAGAGGGGAGAAGCTGGAACAGGTTGTGTCCGGGGTGAGATGGGTCTGTAGAGATGGTTCCTGCCCGTTTTCTGACTCTGGAGTATAAGTAATGGACGGAGGGCAGGCTGGCACCGATAATCTTTTCTGCAGTCCTAACTGTTATAGTATATAATAACTGATATAGTGGATCCCAGAAACCTGAAGGATTCCACAGCAGACACAGCAGGGCTGTTGAGTATGGTGATGGGGGGAAGAGTGGGGGGTCTCTTCCTTAAGTCCACGATCATCTCCACAGTTTTGAGCGTGTTGAGCTCAAGGTTGTTCTGACTGCACCAGAGAGCCAGCTGATCCATCTCACGTCTGTGCAATTACAATCACTGTAACGTCAGTTTGTCCGTGCTCTGAGTGTTCATTCTTGGCCATAATTTGCTTGTGTATATTTGGATATAAGTCAATATCAGTTTAGGGCTGTAGGGAGACTGAAATATGCAGTATACTAGTCGCATCCAAGTTTCCGTCAAAATGACATAGCTCTTGCTGGCGTGTCAGGATTTATAGTGCAACCAGAGGTGGGGCACCGCTTTATTTTTTTTGATGGCGCATAACAAAGCGGAAACAGGAAGCCTGAATGAGCTTGAAGGTGATGCCAGGACTCTCAGAGTGACTGCAAGTCTCTCTTGTAAACTTACTGGATTAAGTTGAGTTATTTTATAGAGAATGAAAGGCTTGATCCAACAAAGTCGGTCATCGAATCAAATCATTGACGGCAATGCTCCTGCCAGTTTTGCCGTTATTTACTTTTTTCTTCTTCTTCTAGTCCTTAGAAATAGCAAAGTCGGTAGCCTTTCCTCATTAGTGCCACTTCTGCTCAGGAGAAGACTTTAACTAAGACTACCACGCGCAAGGATAAACAGTTAGGGCGTTCTCATGGCGTCACATTTGCAGACGCCAGCTCGGCTGTGGCTAGTGAAAGAAACAAACTCCTAAGTCCTAAGTTTTCTTTGGGGTCACTTAAATATGTTATGTACCAGGTTTGGTGAAGATTAGATCAAATATGTGCCAAAATTAGCAGAAAAAAAATCTAAAATGGCCAAACATTATATAGGTGCAAATGGGCGTGGCCTACATCAGTCAAATTGGCATCATTCAAGGAATCATTCATGGTTTATGTTATTAAAACATGTAATAACTAACCACATGATGGCTCTGTTTGTACCATGTTTTACAGTAATATGTTAAGCATTTCCACATGGGTCTCAACTTTTAAAACACAATTTTAATGAAAAAAATCATAAAATCACTGAAACATGTTAGAATAAAGAGAGAAATACATTATCGTTACACTTTACTTGAAGGTGTCTACATAAGAGTGACATGGCAATGTCATAAACGTTTATATATATATTATTTACATAAGGCTTCTTTCAGTAAGTGTCGTTCGGTTTTGTAATGACAAGTTATGGTTAGTGTCATGAACTCTTATCTAGAAAACTTCAAGTAAAGTGTTACCGAAATTTCCCTTCCATTCCAAGATTCATGACTCACTGTAACTATCTTGCTTTGCCAGATCTCCACAGTTCTGCATAGGTGGGTCTTGCTAGTCCACACAACATTCTTGGATAGGAGGTCGGTCAAAGGTCAGGGATCGGTTGCATTTCTTTAAATCCAATCCCAATCCCGCGTTAAGCTCCGAACGAAAAAGAAAAGAAAATGCCACATACAATATTAAATGAAGTTAACTGTTCACACAATACAGTAACGTGAGCTATTTAAATTAGCCGGATACATGGTTAAACATCAGTCTTATCAGTCATCACTCTTATCAGTGTATCACTGTGTGTATACACAGCAAATCCCTGCCAATCGGTGCCAAAACAACCCAGTTAGATTAAATCTTTACAATTATTTCCCCGAACAAACCAAGCAGGCCTGCCTTGTTGTACGATCCAGATTCTCTTTAAAACTTGCCATTTTCAGCCTGCAACGTTGTCAAAGGTTCCGGAGCTGAAAGTGATTGGATTTGATATCACAATATTCATTATCGATATCGCAATATCACATTTTGTCAATATCGTGCACACCTAGTTGGTAGTTAGCAGGATGTCCCAAAAAGCTACTCCCCAGTCTCTCGCCCTCCCATAAGCTATTTTTGTAGCATCGTGAGCATAGATTAGAGACTGCTGACCGAACACAAGTGAACACTGAAACAGGAATCATTTCCATTCTTTTAACTTCCCGCTATATCGTTCAGGAGCAGGCACAAAAGGTTCACAGGGCTGAAAGTTACTCACAGGTACAGCTTGGGAAGGTGAGGAATCTGTCGGAGACTGAGCTGAAAGCGGTGGTGGATGGTTTTCCTCTCGAGGCATGATGGTAGAGAACTGGTGAAGGGAATCCATGATTCCTTGCAACATCTGAGAGTGTTGGCCAAGCAGTGTGCCTTGGAAGGCCACCGCATGGTGGAGCGAAAAACCTTGAGGGTTTGAGTCAGAATTTGCTGGGTCCATTTTTTTGGCTAGATCGTTGTGTTATGGAACGGCACTAGAGGTTGGACCCAAAAGCAGACTTGACGCACGGGAAATACGTTTAAATGAATAGTGCAAGGGGCAAGGGGGTGTTGTGTCCAGGGAATCCAATGGTGAGTGATGGGTGCAGTGCGCTCTCCAGAGCATGCCCAGTGAATCAGTGTCTTTTGTTTGTGGCGTCAACCCTGTGGTAATGGCGTCCTCCAGAGTCTAACAAACAATTCCAAAACTTCTTTGCATGCTTTGGGGGATGATTAGAGAATGAGCTTCACATGACACAGCCTGCAAACTAAGCCACACCCACAACTCACAGACACAGAGCAGGAGGGAGAAACATGAAAAATAACAAACAGGGAAACAATCAATACATACAAACAGGGGGAGGAAAGGGCTGCCGACAATCCTGTAATTGTCTCCATCTGTTGATAGCCTGATCAAGTGGCGTTATCACTTTCATGTCTTTCCCTTTCCCTATTAGCTTTTAGGTCTTTGTTTAATTACCTTATTTTCTGTGATGGTCCTATTCCATTATCAGTCATAACTCTAGCAGATAACTTGTAAAATAACACTGAAATACAATTAGCCTGCATAAACAAATCTCCTGCTTCCTTTTCCTGGTTCAAAAGGCTGGATACTAACACAGGCTTTCTGGTGTTACAAAGAAATCGGTGACCCATCAGAATGTGTTACTGTAGCGCTGTCTACCTGCCGCAAATCATTCGGTGACTGCGTGGGGAAAATCAAACTCGGACTGAAGCCTTACTAAAGACTATATAAAAATGGGGCTTTTTTTAATTGTTAGTCTCGTTTGTTGTTAGAAGTCATTCATTCAATTGATCATTGAATGAAAATAGACAGCTTCAGAAAAATTAATTAATTAAAAATTAAATTAAAGTTACATTTTACACTTTAAGTAACATTTTCAATGCAGGGATTTTACTTGTTATGGAGTATTTTTACAGAGTGATATTGCTACTTTTACTGTGAAACTTTTAAATACTTCCTCCACCCCTGGTATCATAAATGATACAAACCCACTGACAGCACACTCTTCTTGTGAAGATTATACATGTGTGGGTTTAAGTAGCTCTCCTGATATTTCCCCATAATTTTGAAATGAAAATTGCTCTTTCGCCAACTGACTTGTGATTGTTAGTCCCAGTTGCTAGGGGGCTAAAGTCATAGATTTATTTTCCAGTCCTCCTTTCTGTCTCTCAACCTGACAGTCTTTCTGATTTGGTAATTAAACTGCGTAAAGAGGCTTTTATTTTGGTGGGTTAAAGGGGGGGTGACATAGATCAACCAGGAGTTCCCCTAAAGGAAAACCCAGGGCCAGCCAAAACCTTGACTCACACACACAAACACACACACACACACACACACACAGGAAATAATTCAAGACACTAATAGGAAGCAGCACTGTTGGGCTCAAAGGAGAATTACAGTTTTCACCAATTGCTTACACACTGAAATCAAAAGTATTACACAATTATCAAAACCTTAGGAGCAAAACATTGACCCAGATGTGGACCACTATAAGCACAATGTCAGCCTCACACTTTTTGCAAAACAATACACACAGTGATTTGCAAAACACACTTTTATACACTAGATACAGAGGTATATCATGATGTCACTTCCTTGCAATTCCAAAGCACTGACTGTCAAATTACATCACCTACGAACCTCTGACACACAGCCATCAGGTGCACAAACACATGATTGCTTAATTGTAGACAAACCAGCCAGATTTACAGTAAGAGACAGTTTAAGTCAGAGCTGGAGATTAGTTAACAACTGTCATGTGTTCAGATATTCAATTACACTCTTATACATCATGCATAACACCCCAGAATTTGTATGGTCCTAGGAGGAGAATTCTCTACAACAGTGATGCTTTAGCACTGTGACAAAATCAAGGATTGTATCTTTAAAATCATCGGGAGAATGAAGGATTAATATTTTTAATTGTCAAGCAATGGTACTACGTGTCTTTAGTGGGGTTTTTTTAAGAGATGAGGTCTGGGTACTTGATTATCTTTGAATCCTTGAGTATTTTTATAATGAAACAAGGCATATCTCTACATGTATGATGTCACTGTTAATTCACTGTGGCTTGCAACCAATCAGACTTAGGTATTCATACAGACCGGGTACAAACAGCAGTATTTCAGTGGAGACAGACTGCTGTTTACTGGACGTGCAGACACTCACTGTGATAAGACAGTTTGAGACATGAAAAATGTTGAAATGAGATGGTATCTTGCCAGGTTGGGGTAAAAAACAAAGATGAAAGCTGTTTGTGTTGCATGTGTGAACATGACTAAAAGAGATTAAAGGCCGCAGTGTAGAGGTGTCAGCAGGACTGATCTGTGTCTGCTGGATGGAGTATGGCATGGAGTATGGCAACAATTCATTACAATAACATTTCATAATGTTGATGAAATATGAAGGTCCTATTTCTGGTTGTTTTGGAAACTTTCTTATGACTGGTTAAAACAGGTAAAAAACAACAGACAATTATAATAATAATAATATTAATAATAATAATAATTCTAGAGGCTAAGCCCAAGCTTTAACCCCGGAGGTGCCTATCCACAGGTAGAATAATTTATGCACTTTATACCTTTTTGATCAATGAAAGTCCAAGTCATATTTGCAGTTAACACCCTTGGTTCTATTTATTTCAATGATATATCAGTTAGTAGTCCAGACACATTACTGATTTTATGTATGCTTGTGTGCTTGCTGTGCGTGAGTGCGTGTGTGTGTGTGTGTGTGTGTGTGTGTGTGTGTGTGTGTGTGTGTGTGTGTGTGTCGCCGTGTGGTCAAAAACTGTATGTGCTTCTGGGTTGCACCTGAGGAACCAAAGATTGGTTCCTATTTATACTGAGGGCACTTACAGCAATCTCAAAGTGCTACAGAGCACTAAAACATTTCAATTAATAAAAAAAAAGAGAGGGGTCCATGGTATTTAAAGGTCCAATATGATATATATTTACTGTAATAAATCCCAAAATGAAGGAGGCTGTAAATGAGGAAGAGAGGACCATGAGTTTGCAGTGTGTTTAGCGATTGTTACAGTAATTCTAAGCCAATACAGTGTGTTCAGTCGGGTGGAGATGCAGGAAGGTAGTGTTGTTTTTAGCTGTTCTTACCATAATTCTGAGACGATGAAGTGTGTCCGTCCATTGGGTGGAGAGTGGTGCGGTTGTTGTCTTTTTAACGGTTCCTATCTTAATTATAAGCCGAAAAAGTGTGTGTGTCAGTTGGGTACAGAGCTCTGCTGGAGCATTGGCTTTTATGACTGTCAATATAGCCAGCATCTAACGTTAGCTACTCGGCTGTGAAATGTCTGGCTAAGTGAGACAAGCGTCTAGCAACACTGTTGTGGCTGCTGCGGTGAGGAGGGGGTGGGGGAGAAGGCTCTCTCCAGTATTTTAAATTTGTACTGCAGTAACTATTTTAAACACTCACTGTCAGTATTACATATTGCACCTTTAAGCAAGGTTTTAGGACATTATTTGATTTTCTGAATAGGTATAATATGTGGGTATGTAGACCTTTAAAATACATGTTTATGAACAAATAAATATACCTATACAAGTAGATATGTCTCTCATATGTATTGGTTTGCCCTCTTGTGGACATAATGTGCACAAATAGTTATTTGAATATATTCCATCCTATGTTTTTTTTTTTTTAGAAGGAATATTTATCATATTTATCATTTTGGTCAGTTTTGACAGCCTTGCTCAATACTGAGGAATTTTCTTTGAATTCTTTTCATCTTTTATGAAATTGTTTTTCAATGTTCTGCTGTCCTCCATCAGTACTGCAACCACTGCGAAGAGGAAAAGGGGCTGTGGCGCCAGCTGTGATTCTATCTGTAGAAGTTTTGTCATTTTTAACAGAATCAACACATTCCAACTTTTCCCATTTGAATGCCAAAAGGTATTCTAATAGATAGATAAATCCAGCAATGATCCAGATTCCATTTTTGTGTTGTGGCTAATTTCATACCTACACTGACCGCCGGCAGATGGCAGATTTGCACCATAATATTTATATTTGTCTTATTATTCATCTTTTGCATGTTTGCATGTGTGTAAACGTAGGTGCATTTTACTAATTTTCCATTAAAATAACAATCAAATGCTGCTCTATTGACTTTAGACAAGGTTTTTGTTGGCCACTGTCTCAAGATAGCAATACGCCAAGAATTCACCTGAATACACCTCTATGTATGTTAGACCAGCACGCCCATGGGTGCAAAGATGGGAGCAGGTGCATTTGCTATTTTAACGACGTGGGCGCTGGACAGGAAATTGCGTTGGTCTTAAACTAGCAAAGACACTTGTGTCAAATTTACTTAAACAGTGATTGTGATTTGTAAAGATAAAGAGGTGCAAAAAACCTAGAGCGTTTTCCCCTTTCCCAGAAAAGCGATGTAGCCAGACCATACACCAGACCATACTCCAGCACTGACACAGTGCTGTGGAGATCAATCTAACAATGCGAGACTGGTATGACTGGGATTGATAATAGGAGGTCTCAATTGCTAATTTTACTTCTTCAATTGTGAGTCTCAGTTGTGATTTTGATAGTTATTGTTTCATAAAGGAAATGTCTTGAGGAGAAGAATGTTTTAAGCTGTGTTTGGTTTGAAATTCACAACGTTTCTACTTCCAGGATTGCTTCCGTTCTGCCGAAAATTCTTCCGTATATCACTCCTTTCGGATGTCCGTTTTCTGATGTTACCTTCAGCTTTCTTTGTGTTGTAATTCTAATCTCCGTTGGATTTCTGAGGACTATGGTTACCTGCTCCTCAGATCTCTGCAGGGTAAATCCGGACAACTAGCTAGACTTTCTGTCCAATAAGAGTTTTCTATCGCACAACAAAAACAACCTTTGAACATACAATACATTTCCTTCCCGAGGCAATTATGTAGCGACAGCTGTGGTGCTTAGCACCGCCCAAGACAATTGTGATTGGTTTAAAAATGCCAATAAACCAGAGCATGTTTTTCTCCCATTCTGGATTGGACTAGCCTTACCCTCCTAAGCAGGGCTTTTGAGGAAGGTCTGACAATGCGAGACTAGGTTTGAAAAGGGTCTCAGCAAGTGCCTGGGGTAGCTCACCTGGTCGAGCGTGTTTCACAATGTTAACCGCATGTTTAAACTGCAGCCATTACATTTAGTTAGGAGGACGTGTTGATCTAGGGGCGCTAATTTTGGAAACGCTCCTGTGGGTAGGGACAAGCAAGCTATGTGGTCGTACTGTATGTGTTGGAGGACTTGGTGATTTAGTAACTTTTAGAGTTCCTCTTGTTTCTCCACACACACACACACACACACACACACACACATTTCCATCCACAGAGGGTTGGGCTAGAAATACAAACAGTAGAAGGGGAAACTGCTGCAAGTGTACCATTTGAAAATGCCTTAGTATGATTTGACTCCTTCACATGCATTCACTGCTATTCAGTGCTTACGTAATAAGTCAAATAATAATTTAGTCAATTGACAGAGAAAATAATCAGCAACTATATTGATTATAT
Organism: Etheostoma perlongum; assembly: GCA_026937815.1. Lineage (NCBI taxonomy): Eukaryota > Metazoa > Chordata > Actinopteri > Perciformes > Percidae > Etheostoma > Etheostoma perlongum. The sequence continues at coordinate 6,406,649 of CM049387.1, forward strand.
ATCAATTAATCATGTAAGTCATTTTACAAGCAAAAATGACATACATGAACTTGTTTTAGCTTTTAAATTGTGAGGATTTACTGTGTAACAGTAAACTGAATGAATATCTTTGGAAGACATTTTAAGACATTGTTGTCCTCCCTATGCTACGTGTTAAGCCTGCTGTGTTTATAGCCACATATTATTGACACAGTGGGGATCTACTGACGGCATGTCATGGCACGGCACAGGTTTCATCACAACTAACTACCACTCATAAACACCTTGCCCTATTAAAGCATCTCCACACCCACCACTGCACATCATGTATTTGTAATGGGTGGAAGTTAGAAAAAGCAAGCTTGACATGACATTTAGCATTCATAGTTGACTTATTAATGTGTGATTCCTTAAATTAACAAGGCCAGAGGAATGCAGCTGATGGTTGTAACTAGTGACTCAACAGCAGTGAAGCCAAACTCAGGACTGACATCTGCCATCCATCCATTACCTCGCACAAATAAACATATCCCAATAAATACCCTCCAGTCTGCTTTGGATTAGCATTTCTACAATTTCCCTTTGACCAACACATTGGTTACAGTAACGTAACATTTTCTGTGGATAACCATCCTCAGATGATGGGGTTTTGGTTCTGATTAGGCCTGGGCAATAATTTAGTACTTCCAGAAATCAACTTTGATAGAATCATGTCATTATGATATGATCATATCATGCATTGTTCTTCTGGACTGGATACATATTTTGTTTTCTACATATATTGACATATAACTATATAGCAACCATAACAAATAGGTGAAATGGGAATATAACACTGTGGGCACTAGTGTATTGCAGTGCACAGTAGTAGGTACTGTATATACTTTGAATACTGTACATACACACACACAATACTTTTTTTGTAGTACAAATTCATTGGATTAAGTCAGCACATTTTTTTGACGAAAAAGGAAAATTTAGAATACCACAAGGCTTATTCTTTAAGTAGGTGTTTATGTTTCACTTTTGATAAAGGTACGTTAGCAGTTTCCAGATGCTTCCAGTCGTTGTGCTAAAACAAACACATGCCATATTCTCATCTGACTCTGGATAAGATGGGGAAAGGCATGAGTATGTTTTTCCACAAAAAAACAATGTATAGAATCATATGATAGTAATCCCTTTAAGCCATCACTTATGACCCACTAGAAATGTGTGGTGGTGTCTGTATTTGCAGAGACCCTGCCACCTGCATGTATTTCCTTATTTTGCCTTGTCCAGGACATTTTTGGGCATCAGCCTCTGTAAAACCATGCAAGAGGAAGCTACCAAAAGGGTGGATACAGTGCAGAAAAAACGCAAATAAAGTGAGTCGAAACACCAAGCAGACAAAGCCCTTTCCAAACGAGAGTGAATGTGGGGTTGGCTTTACCTGCTGGCAAGCACCATAAACCCTAGTTGAGCCAGCGGGAGTGACCAATTTTTAATGTTTTTAAAAACTGGAACTGACAAATCCTTATGCGTTTAAAGGAAAACTTTGTTTTTGTTCAACCCGAAATCTATTTTCCTATGTTCTATGTCTAAGTGGCTATAGGGAACAACACTCTTTGATTTTGGTCCAGTATTAAGCAAGACAAACAAGCTACAATGTAATGTTAATCAGCAATTGCGCACCTTCAATTTACATCCACAAAAAGTACTTGTTTTGCAACTGACATACTCAGATTATTAGTTACAGTGTTGACCTTTTTGTTAAAGATTAAGATTCTTTTTTGTTTAACATGAAACAATACCAAAATTGCTATTAGCAAACCCATTTAAATAAACAGTAATTCTATCATTGTAAAACACACTTTTTCACCAATGTATGGGAAAATAGGGTAGAGGTTTGAACCCCCTACCCAAAAATAAAAGAAAAAAAGAAATGCTGTAAAAATGCATATGCTGTATTTGACTGTACATTGAACTCTGTTTTCCCTTGTCTTCTTGTCTCTCTGTCTTCCAGGTCACACAGGTCGGTTTATCAGAGCGGTATTCTGTACCAGTCTACTATTTGTACTGTCTCACATCTGCTTCCAGACAGTACTATACACATATCCTCCTCTCAACATCGCTATAGGTGATAACTGTTCACAATGGGACACCATAAGCAGACAAATAGGACTGTCCAGGTATGTTACTATTGTAGCACCAGTTATCCTGCCACTGTCATTAATGTTTGGAGTACTAATTGGGCAAAGGGTGTCTAAAATATGAGTTTGATTATCCAGACAATACTCTGCTATAGTGAAATTTTTATACAGCAACATACAGCAGATTCATTTTTATTTGCCCCCATTTGGGAGAGGACATGCAAAATATTTGAGGAAATATCAGAATGTAAGATTTTCAGTTACATCTACATGCAGGTGTTTGTAGATTGACAAATGTTTGACCTCCCTTGACATTTCCACATATGCATGTGTGTGTCTTGTAGGCTTCCCTTGGATGATCCGTGGAGTGTATTACGCCTTCTATGTCCTGACCTGGGTGTGTGTGTGGTTGCCCTGATTACAATGGTCCTCTGCAACAGATTGGTCAGAAACAGAAAAATGGTGGCTGCTGCCAACATTACATCAGTGAGTAATTTGAGTGTTTGCAAGAGTGAGAGATGCAGCTGAAGGGGTCACTGTGTTGTTGGGATGAACATCTAAATTGACATGGTGTTTAATTGATTATATGGTGCTGTTTTATGAAGCAAGTTAACTGGAAGATAATGCAAATCAGTATCAGTAAGTCTGATTCACTTAAAGTGAATTTTTTTTTTTATTGGTGATGGTGCAGCATACATTCCTTTGGTGTGGGAGATCTGGCTTCATGTTTAATGTAGCCAGCCTGTCAGACCATCAGATTATCTCATGGTAGGTTTATGGTATGTCTGTCATTTATGGATATTTTATGCATGGCTCAGTAGTAGGCAGCTGTGATATAACTTTTTTGCTTTTTCTGGCACAATTTCTTCTTAACCATGCCTTTGTTTTTATTAAGCAGACTAAACTTGCTGCAATGGTTTTTGGTGCCCTTCTGTTTACTTAAAGAATTTTTCCTTGTTTTGAACAATGTGTTTTTATCCCTTAAAAAGGTCCACTACCGTTGTTTGGTCTTTATAAACATGGCTGACACCCTTTTCCTCGCTGTACTGAATGTTATTAAACTCTGTGTGTGTCCACATAGCGTTAATGCAGATCTGGATTGAATTAGGCTCAGTGACTTTACAGTGATTGCAACCGTGTAAAACTATATGAGCTCAGTTCAAAAGGCCACACTAGTTTTTACATTGACTTGCCTCTTTTTCTCTAACCCTTAACCTAATAAGGATTTTATTACCACAGTGGACAAATATTTCATAACAAGTCTTACAGTCCCAAGTGAATAGTTTCAGTAAAAGTAGCCAAAGTCCTCATTGTGAAAGAACAGTAGAAGTTAGTTTGCCATTTAAGGGAAGACCTTATACCTCCAGTTTAGGAGATTTTTATCATTTTAGATCAGTTGATGAAAAGAGTTAAGGAAAGATGGACAGAAGGAAGAAAAGAAGAATGAGAAGAAGGAAAGACAAAAGGGATTAATATTAGGGAAAACGAAGACGATAGCTGTACTTGATGAACTTATCTGATATGTATTTTAAAATTGGAAAACTTACAAACTCTGAAGTAATTTGTACCCGGTTACCTCCCATTTGTTCAAACATGTGATAGTGTGATATTTCAAATTTCAGGTATTGGCTTTCATTGAAATCATATTGTGATTATATAATAATATTGTGGTTTGTTTTACAAAACTTTAAAGTACACAAACAGGAGCACCAAGCAGAGCCCACCCTTAATAACCCAAGCATCATTTGTGTTGCTCCTCATTGTGTCCAGGAGCTCGCTAAGCTTTGCCTCTATGTTGGGAACTGGCCTTTAGTAAACTAGGAGTCACAACAGGCAAAGTTAACCTGATGTTGTAGGTGATGGCATCTCTGAAAACTGGCTCTCACAGACCTAAGGACAGCAGAGACAATGGCTAGGAGAGCTAGTATCAGTGTGAACACAAGTACAGATGGCTTGGTGAACAAGTGTTCCTAGCCAACATTGACGTCAACTTGGGAGAGACACACACTTACCTTGTTCACTTCTCCAACTGAGCTGCCACACAAACATACCCACACACAAACGTAGACATGCTGTTTGTCTATCTCTTTCTTTGGAAAGTGTTCAGATTTTTTATAGTTCTAGTTGTTAGCATTGTTTCTTCCTATTATTCTATGTACTATAATTCAAGGTGCTCTAAGTGATGTCGGGTGATGTTACTTCTTGTTGAGGTTCAAAGTATTTTATAACAAAACGGAGGCAAGCTCGCCCCTCCCTCCTCCTCATCCTGTCCCCTCCCCATCCCTTCCATGTACTAACACCCTAACCCCCACCCCCAAATCCTTCTTGGCTAGAACACTTTTTATGTTTCGTGTTGCAGGTTGGCGCAGTTTGTTTTTGTTGATGTTTGTAGACCCTGGGCTGTCTACTGAGACCACGTTTTTTATAGTGTGTTCTGAGGACAGGCAGCTAGCAGGTAGTGAGGAGATGTTTTTTACAGAGTGTTGTGGGGACAGGCAGCTAGCAGATAGTGAGAATATGTTTTTTACAGTGTGTTCTGAGGACAGGCAGCTAGCAGGTAGTGAAGAGATGTTTTTTACAGTGTGTTCTGGGGACAGGCAGCCAGCAGATAGTGAGAAGATGTTTTTTACAGTGTGTTTCACAGATAAAATATGTTTTTTTTTTTTTACAGTGTGTTCTGGGGACAGGCAGCTAGCAGATAGTGAGAATATGTTTTTTTTACAGTGTGTTCTGGGGACAGGCAGGTTGCGGATTGTGAGTAGATGTTTGCTGTGTTTCACAAAAAATGTTGTAGCCCAAAAATGTCATGCTTTTAGATTTTCAATTTCCAAAAGATTGGTGTGCAGACCAATGCTGGTCAACGAGCGATCCTTGGTGGTCTGCAAGTAGATTTGGTAAAATGTCATGCTTTTAATTTTAAATTTTAAAAAAATTCTCAGAAGGTCAGCCAGCCACCTCAAACTTTTTTTTATGGGGTAAAATATTTATTGTTTTGTTAGTCCTGTTTAACCTCCCTGTTTAAACTTTAAATTTCATCCCCATGATTTGTCTGATCTGTGTGCATGACTGCATACAATAAAATGCTGCCCAAAGCAAACTACACAATTACAATACACAATAATAATAAAAAAATGGGAAACCTTAAGGACTATGGATAAAAATAACATTAGATATAAATAACGCTGATATTAATTATTTGCCATGTGAGACAGACAAGACAGACAAGATGCTACATATCTCGCTGTCAGTTTATAGCCGTCCTCCCTTTCTTCCAGTTGGACTGGAATTCTCTTGAAGTCTCTTACATAGAGAAACTCTTGAAATATTTGTATTATTTTTGTAATAAAATGGTCTCTAAGGCTTTGATATTGCCTTCACTGGGTTAGGAAGTGCAGCTCTATCACATCTGTTCTCTGGTCACAGTAAAACACAAGCTCTCTTTGCTCGGCAGCCAGGGCTGTCGGTGTCCGCCACTTCCATTGCCAGATTTGTTCACTCAGTTTGTACTTAGTCAATGTTTTCCTCAGTTTTCTTTCAGACACTTTGCAGGTTGCAACAGTGTACTTCCTGTTGAGGGCCAGATAGGTTTGCATTTTGTCCTGGATTTTGTTCTGGAGAGTGGGCTTGTTTTAATATGATTTGAGAAATGTAAAGCTTGTTTTTGAATATTTTATAGTGGAATATTGAGCTCTTCTCTGCACCTGGAGAATACTTTTGCAGAACACTGCATGCAAGATTTCAGTGGAATGTTTGTCCCATTTTGTCCAATCTTGTTGAGTCTGTCCCCCAACCCTGGCTGCGATATAATGCAGTAAGTTCAATGATTCATTTTAATATTTTGAGCCTGGTTAAAATTGGTAATTCACTGATTTTAGATCTCTTGATGGCATATAAAGATGTTTTGCTTTGAATTTTAGTTCATTTACAGCCGAGAAAAAAAATGTTTCCTGTTTGAAATGTTCTAAAATATTCATAATGAATTTTTTGTTGGAAAAGGTTGTTTCCTTTTGTGAAATTTGCATTGTTTCCTTGGGTTTCCATGTTTTGGGTGCTGCGGAGGGCGGCATTCTGAGTCCTTTTTTTACCTTTCTGTCTCCGGGGCAACCTCCCAAACAAACAGAACAGAGATGTAGGTCAGTCAAGGAGGAGAAGGAAATGGAATCTGAGTGCAATACATATTCCAATACAGGTTTTGAGAGTTTTTCACGGTTGAACAGTTAAATTACAGGTAAACCATTATTGTTGTTTTTACCCTTTTAGCAGCAGGGTCTAATGGTGGCAATGTCAGACAGTTGGCTGGTCGGTGTGTCTAACATTTTGCTCCAGAGCAAGTAATCTCAAGAACTAGTGGCGATATAGCCATTGGATTATGGACCTTAGAGGATGCTTCCTAGCAATTTAGGTGACCCCCCTGACCTTTTTTAATTGCCATTGAAATCGAAATTTCTTGACTTCTTGACAAGGTATCTCAAAAACAAAGAATTAGATTTTCATTAAATGTAAGATGGATATTCATGATCTGCTGAGGATGAATCCTTATCTTTGGTGTCCCCCTTTTCCATAGGACTTCTTACTCTTTTCAGAGAACAATGTTTTTGGCATGCAAGGCTGGCATGGTAAATGTCAGGATGTTCACTCGATCCAAGATTGTCAAATTGTGCAGAAAGCATTATTGCAAATGGAGCATTATACTTAAGTGCCATTACTAGCAGCTTAGATACAATGTTTAAAGCTGCACTGGTAGTAGTGTACAGTAGGTCTGCACGATTCGGGGAAAAATACGATCATTTTTTTGCTTAGATATCACAATTCTCTGCCACAATTTTTTGACCATGACAAAACAAAACAAATTGGCAGTACAAGGTTATTATAGTTTTGCATTTTTCATTCGTTTTTATTTTTATTTCTTTTTGTCTTTTTGTTTTCAAATTCAGTTTAGTTTTAATTAATTTTTAAAGCGGGTTTGCTAGTTAATGTTTTTATTTTGTGAAAATGCTTCGTTTTAGTTTACTTTTAGTCTTTTTTTGTAAAATGGGTTATTTGTCAGGGGATTCAAAAAGAAATAGTATTGTGTAATAATAACTCAACAAAAACATACAATTTTAGAAATATGTATTCACAATGTATTCAGCAATAACACCAGTACAAACAATGTACATATGATGATGAGCACAGATATGTAATATGGTATATTAGATATATTAGATATGTAAACAGTCAGTAAGTGCAGAATGTGTTTGACGTGTTCCAAACCTAAACAGCCAACAAACTAAAGAAGACAGACATCAACAGGTGTTTTGAACTTTGGTTCGAGTAAAGCTGTGAACTATTTGAAGTCAATCAACTCACACAGCTGTGTAGACATTCCAGTATTAATCCACATATTAACCCACGTTCCCCCCCCGCATTTGGTGTTCCTGCTATCGGGTCACCAGTGAAAGCAGCCTGTAGTGTTCTCTGTCCTGCTGTTGTCTCCGTCATGCTGCTGGCCCTACGTATCCATGCCTGTAACGTTACCGGGGTTAGTTTGCATTGCAGCTTGCATTGCAGCTTGCATTGCAGCGCTTGGGAGCCCTTTAAAACCTATTTCATACAGTCTATTTAAAACTCACAGAAGAAAGTAGTAGCGTTTGTGATGCATTCGGCTCGTAAAATTAAATAAGGACCATTTTTTTTATTATTCATTTAAAAATTAAATTGTGAACAGGGGGAATCGAGATTGTGATTTTATAATTATAATAATAATACATTTATTTATAGAGCGCTTTCCATCGGAGTGCTTTACAGCAAGAATACACTTTAATTACAAACAATAAAAAATTTAAAATCAAGACAGTAAAAAATAAATAACACTATACAAATACATCAAAGATAAATTAGCATTTAGGACTCATACGCAGCAGTGAATAAGTAAGTTTTAAGCTTTGATTTAAAGACCCCAATTGAACATGCCAGTCTGATATCTACTGGAAGACTGTTCCATAGTGTTGGCGCGCGAAACGAGAAGGCTAGCTCCCCAACCGTTTTCTTTCTGACCTTTGGTATAGTCAGTAATCCTGACCCGTGGGAGCGCAGCAACCGAGAAGGCACATAAGAGGTTAACAGATCAGACAGATATACTGGTGCAAGGCCATTCACTATTTTGTAAGTTAAAAGTAAGACCTTAAAATCTGCTCTAACCTGAACAGGGAGCCAGTGAAGTGAGGCCAACACAGGAGTTATGTGTATGAATTTCGATGATCCAGTAAGAATGCTGCTGTAGACCAGACTTTTCTTAGGCAGCCCCGAGAACAGTACATTACAATAATCTAGTCTAGATGTAACAAAGGCATGAATAAGGGCCTCGGCATCTTTAAGGGACAATACTGATCTGATCTTTGCAATTCTTCGGGGATGAAAGAAGGCGACTTTTGTCACCTTCTTAATATGCAAGTCAAATGAAAGTGACCGATCAAAAACTATCCCAAGATTCTTCACTCTGTCCTTGCACTTAATGATCAAATCATCAATGGACAGAGTGAAATTGTCATAAAAATTACTTAATCTAGTTTTGGCTGAGTTGAGTAGCAGGAAGTTTGCTGATAACCAGCTTCTCACAGCAGCCAAGCAAGTCGACAGCTTAACCAAATCGGATGCATTTCCTGCAATAACTGACATATATATTTGTACATCATCAGCATAGCAATGAAAAGTAATCCCAAAAGAACGAATGATCTGACCCAGTGGAGCTAAATATATTATAACGGTTAATCATGCAAGCCTAGTGTACAGTAATAGAGAAGTAGTGTATAATAATACATTTTATTTATATAGCGCTTTACATCCTACTCAAGACTCTTTACAGTAAAACTAGCACATTATAGAACATTAAAAACAGATAAGCAATAAAACCACCACATAAAACATGCATATTAAAAGCAATTAAAAACATATGATATATAAATGACATAAAATGCCTGTCCCTTGTAGCTGTGATAAATTAACCTGAAGCTAATACTTAGCTACCTGTTCAGGAGGAAGAGGCCCTAAGCTGTCTTCATCTTTCAAATACATCTTCAATATTTACCCGGGGTTTGTAACGTCTCTGGTCTCACAACAGTTACAAAAACTGTTGTTGTTTTTGTTTTTTATATTTTATATATATATATACAGTATATAATATATACACTGTATATACGGTATAAATATTCTGTATGTATAATATTTTATTAAAGAAGTTCATGTTTCAAGTGGTATCGTTTTGGTATTGTGACACCCCTATATACAACACCTGATCATTAGATAAACAGTCATGCACATTCCCACACTGTTGGCGCAGCATTGAGTGCAATTTGGGGTTCAGTGTCTTGCCCAAGGACATGTAGACTGCTGGGGCCAGGGATTGAACCGCCACCAAAAGTTATGTGTAACGGGGAAAATCTATTCTTAGATGCTTTGGGATTCTCTCCTGAACGATTTATTATTTCATAATTCAGAGGGTTTCCTTTACACATAGCAGTGAAGTCACATTTTGTAGGAGGAGGATGAGTTTCTGTGATATTGCTGTCTCAGTAGTAAGTAACATGAGATACTTGTTGAGACACCTGTTACTGCATATCATGACTGGGTGTTTTGCTGGTACTTTTCTATACTTTGAGTTCAGGGATATTAGACTACTATGTGTGTTTTTATATCTACAATTGTTATCAGTGTTATGGGGTTGCAGGTGAAAACAGGGAAGCAGTGATTTATTAATAGTCCAACAAAACCACAAGGAGTAACGGGCACCAACAGAGTCCAAGCAAAAAAACACCAAAACGAGGATCCAGGGAAAAAACAAAGCCGGAGCGCAAGGGCTGGAAAAACTCACGGGGAAAGCATACTTCAGAGAAAACATCCAAGGGAGAAAGACACAGGTATGTGGGAACACACACGAACTCGCAGGACAGGCTGTCAAGACAAACTAGAATGATATGACAAGAGACAAAGGAAACACAGGGGTTAAATACAAGAGGTAACGAGGTAATGGGGAACAGGTGAGACGTCAGGTGAATCACATTAGGGCGGGGCAGAACAATCAGACAAGCACAAAGCAAAGCTAGACAAGACAAGACAAGACAGGAAACCATACTACCAAAACAAAACAGGATGTAGAACAAACAGATACACAGGGGAACACAAGACAGGACCAACAACACAAGACCGGGGGGAGAACTAACAAAAACACAAGGAAGGCCGAAATAATCCCAAAACCAAAACCCCAAACCACAACAATCAGCAGCCTAATAAAGAGAACACACTTCTATTTTTATTCTTAGTCTGACCTATATTGTAATTAGGTGATGAAACCTGATTACATATAATAACACTTAATGTTGAAGAGTGACAACAAGCAGTAAAGAAAATTGGTACAATGTACAGTATATGTCTGTGTTAAGTGTACCATTACACCCCTGGGCTGCTGCCTGCTCCCATAAACAAGATATGACGAATAAAGAAGACTGCAGCATAAGCAGTGTGTATAAGTGTGTAAGAGTAGAGGCCCCATAAAACTTTCCATACGCTTCAATTTAGACTTAATAAACATTTTTTATATTCAATAAAGTAGAATCATACAGAGGTGAACCCAAACATTCTGATTTCCACTAAAAATGTGGCAAAGTAAATAAATAAAGATTAATTTTTTAGGCAAAAATCTAAATGAGTAAATAACTGTGGATTACCACTGGTGGACCATGTATGGTATATCTCAGATGCGTTCATGTATCCATTCTTGTTGGTTCTGTCTCTCTGTCCATCTCCCAGCCACATTCCCTATTCACCATGCCCCATCATTGGCATTTATTTGTATCCATCCACCTAATGCCTTTGGACTTTCTGTCCTTTCCCCATCACCTGGCTGCCCCACCCACCTAAACACCTCTTCCCACTTCCCTCATTGGCTCTGTAGTTGCCTGGCCTTTCCTGCCTACACCTTATCTGAATCTCATTCCCTCATTAGCCTCTCATAGTGCGTTTCATTTACCTTGGATCTTGGAAGCTGGAGCTGGGAATGACGTCACACCGAGTTGAATGCATTTCATTTACAAGTATGATTTTTCATTGTGGAGTTAGCTCTATCCAGGTTAGCCATTTATAGCAATACCAGTTTATACCAATGCATTATGCTGTTTTTTGTGCATACAAACAGCATGGCAACATGTCCTCAGATAGAAGTTGGACAGGACTGTGTGTAAGACTTGTAAGGCTTAAGATTTAGTAAGACACAAATATAAGACAGAAGTGCTTATAACTGTATGTTACTACAGCTTTCACTGCTGTAGATGCACGGGTCATCCATGTTGGATTTTGAGCTCGGGGTACTCAGAGGTTGTTTGACTTCCGAGCTCGTAAATCTTTTCAGGGGTTATGTTTCTGACTTTGACCTTGAAAAATCAGATTTTAAAGTACAAATCAGTTCATGTAAAAGCCCTGTTCCATTCATCGAACCTGGACCTGTACCTACTTGCCTGCCTGCAAGCATATCAATATTTCCCTTTGGCTATAAATTGCTGAATTTATCCTGTCTGTCCAATGCTGCATTCGTGAGTTGTGACAGTACGAACGGGCCAAACAAGTACACAGCAAGTGAAACATTCTTTGCGGACAAAGTTGATCATTTGATTAACAGTGCCCTTTAAACCACTGTCAAAATGCCAGTATTTAGTTCAAGGAGGCAGCTCTGTTACTGGCACTCCGAAAAGTCTCTTCCATGCCTTGGTTAGTGAAGTGGGTACCTGGACTGGCAGATAACTTGACCATTACTCTAGCCTCCTTGTCTGTGAGTGCTGGGCCTGCAAACCTTCGGCCTTCACCACTGTAAGCTAACCACCAGTCTTCTAGCCTCCAGCCTGCTTGTCAACAGACTGCTAGCCTCCAGCCTGTAAATGGGCCTACTAGCCTTTAGTCTGCACCATAGCCTGCTAGAATTCAGTCAACACCCGGCCTGCTAGCCTTCAGTCTGCACCCTACCCTGCTAGTTTTCAGTCTGCCCTTATGCTGGCTAGCCTTCAATCTGCACCCCGGCTGGCTAGCCTTCAATCCGCACTCCGTCCTGTTAGACTTCAGTCACAATAAAATAATTTGCATTTGGATAGGTTTGGCTTCTTCCAGCAGTATCAACCTGAATTAGGTGTTTTGAAATCAAGAACAGCAAACTTTCAAGGGAAGAAAGGATGGAAGGAAAGTGTGGAGAACGGGCAGGAGGTTGGGCAGAGTGGCTCTGGAGGACAATCTGAAAGTCAGCAATGAAGGTGGGTCCACTTTGGAGGTCGGGGACATAGATGGAACTGCCCTGGAGGTTGGCGACATAGGCGGGACTGCTCTGATTGGCAGTGATGTAGGTGGGTCTGCTCTGGAGGTCGGCGACATAGGTAGAAACGCACGTAGGTGGGACTGACTTAGATGTTGGCAACGTAGGTGGGACCTCTCTGAAAGTCGACGAGTTCTGGAGACCTGCAGTCCTGGAAGGATGGCAGAGTGCAGCCGATAACCTTTTCAGCACAGCAAATGAGCACTGCTGCCACTGCAAAGGACAGGGGCAGACTTCAGGATAATAGATGGTGACAGAGGAGGTGATATTGGACTCAAAGATGGCGGTGTAGAAGTGCCCCATCATTGTCAAGGGCAAGTTGAACTTACTCAGCTGCCGCAGGAAGTATATCATCTGCTGTGCTTTCCTGGTGACGGAGCGGATAATGAAATTCACAACCATCTCCACTGTCCTTAAAGCATTGAGCTCCAAGTTGTCTTGGCTGCACCAGATCACTCTCCCACCTATAGGTAGAATCCCCCTACATCAGAGATGAACTTCGTGCTTGACTGACTGATGACTGGAGGTGCAGTTGTTTGTGTACATAGTGTAAGAATAGAGTGGCCTTGGAATCAGTGCTGCTGGTCCTAGAGTCTGTGTTTCCCCAGCTTCGCATGCTGCTTCATGTCAGACAGGAAGTTGGTGAGGAGCACTTAGCTGGGCGAGTTCTTGCAGCAGGATCCTGCGTTGATCTGAAAAAATTGGTGAGTTTATAAACTTTCTGTTACAAATCACGCAAGAACGTCCACTCCTCTTATTGGTCAGATTTCTGGGGGCGGGAGCAAGAAAGTAAATACAGGAACAAGGTCCTGTGTTCTGGACTAGTGCACTTGCATCCCCATGGTCAAACCATCTCATTTCATTAAAATTATCAGACATTGTTTGGTGAGAGATACATCTGCTCTGGTCACCGAGACTTTGCTCTGCTCTGCTGGCATCTGTCTCCAACATTGTTTTTTTGACCATGGAGATACGAGTGAGTGACGGCGAGCTTGACCGCAGTCTATTTCTGTGATAGAAACACTGCAAGCTGCTAAAGTTTGCTGCTCTGCTGCATCCCAGATTGCTAAACACACCTGACAACAGTAGACATTAGCTCAGACTGGTGGAGTATGTATAGTTGGTGCTGTTCGAGTACAAATCACGTTCTCACCACAACCAAATCACTCCACCAAACCACTTCTATTCAAAAACAAATGTAAGGACATTGATGAGCTCACAGAGACTGTTTCTGCATACATCACCTTCTGTAAGGATTTAGTCATCCCCCTAAATCCATCTCCATATATCCAAATAATAAACCATGGGTCTCCAAATCTGTCAAAAGCATAATTAATCAACTAGCTAATTAATCAATTAGCTTCAACCAAGGTAACATGACTCAATACAGAGTACTTAAAAAACAAGCTAAAAAGGAACTTAAGCTTGCAAAACTTAATTATAAGGACAAAGTTGAGAACATGCTGAGCACAGGCAACTCAGGTCCTGCATGGGAGGGTGTGAAAGCAATGATGGGGGATGCAACCTAAGAAGTGTCTGAGCTGAGTGTTTGCCCTCTCAAATGAGCTAATTAAACTAAATAATTAAATTAGGTAAATAATGTTGACATCTTACTAGGTGTCAAAGGCCACAGGGAAGAGGTAGGTTTTAAGACGTGATTTAAAAACAGACAGAGAAGAGGCCTGTTTAATGTGCAGAGGCGGATTATTTCATAATTTAGGAGCCGACACCGCAAAGGCACAGCCCCCTCTGAGCTTCTGCTTAGCTTTAGGCACACTCAGGAGCAGCTGATCATCTGACCTAGGAGAGTGTGTTGATATGTAAGTATAATGTATGTATATGTATGTATATGTATAAAATATGCATGTATAAGCTCATCGAAGTAGGGTGGGGCAAGACCATTCAAGGCTTTAAAAGCAAATAAAAGAATTTTAAAATGGATCATCGAGACACACACTGCATTTCTTTTAAGAGGCATTTAACTCTGACTGTCATCTGCATTACAGTTGAATGAAATGCCATGCTTCCTAAGTATGGAAGCCAGTGGGAGTAAATAGTGAGAAAAAAGTAGAGGGCCAAGAACTGAGCCCCGTGGGACCCCACACACGAGAGAGGAGCAGTGGAGGATACACAGTCACCAAGGCTAACACATAAAGTTTGGTCAGCCAAGTACGATTTGAACCACTCCAGTGCTATTCCCTTGATGCCCACCCATTCCTTCAAACGTGAGATCAATATTTCATGATCCACTGTGTCAAATGCAGCAGTTAAATCCAAATGCACAAGGATAACACAGTCACCAGAGTCAGTAGCTAAAAATATATCATTAAAAACTCTTAAAAGAGCTGATTTTGTGCTGTTCAGGGTTTTAAAACCGTTTGGAAAACCTCTAGAATATTTCGTTCTTCCAGAAAGGCCATTAATTGACTGTGCACAATCTTCTCTAGGATTTTTGAAAAGAAAGGCAATTTAGATATAGGCCAAGGACTGCAGGACCTAGAGCAGGTTTTATAGCAGGGGTTGTACTAATGCACGTTTAAAATTTTACCTTAGTCCAGGACTTATATGAAAACTGCCTAACCCTTTTTCTACAAAACATGGTAAAGGTGTTTTTATTTCTAGTATAAAATTTTTGTTTTCTACCAAAATAACTATGCAACAGTAGTTTGCCTACAGACCTGACAGCTTTGTAGGCCATGTGCAAGGGGTCCACAAGTGGGTAAGAAGTGGTTTTGAAGGGAGAAGAAGAAGGCCCTCAAATGACTTTATTGTCACAGAAGTCAGGGCGTCAGGTCTGTAGTCAAGTCCTGTGGTCCTGGGTTTTTGGGGATGGGGATGACGGTGGTGGTACTGAAGCAGGCTGGTACTTGGCATGTCTCTGGTAAGGTGTTAAATGCCGCAGCCTGTCTCCTTGACCCCATTTCCATCTGGTAATAAAATCTGATCTGAGTGATCCGATCTTAGGACACATTCTGCTGCTAAGTGGGAACACATGTTCTTAGAGCTGTCCATCTTGTGATCAGATCACTCAGGACTGATTTTACAGTAAGACTAGGTTGAAATGCGGCCTCTATCCCCCCCCCCCAGTCACATTGATAATTCCCCAAACCTTTGCCATTCTCTCTCTATCCACCAGATGTACAGTGTGGAAGGAGAGACAGAAGCACCTTCATACAGCCCCCGCCGTTCTGTATAAAAAGTATGAATGGCAGGAGAGTAGGTCTAGCGTTGAGCCGGTATCATAAGTAGTCACAGAGCTGGTTCAACATCTGCGTAAAGAGACAGGCGGCATGGTGGGACCACAACTCACACTCATTTTTGACTCTATTTTGCTACACGTAACTCCTCTTTTGCTTCCAGAATGCGAGCTTAAATCACACTTTGGGGCAGCATTATGGAGTTATTGTTTGGTTAAGTGTATAAATAGCAAAGCTAGTGTAATGGCAGATCTTCTTTATGGCAATATTGCGTAATCTCTGTGTAAAAGGGGCTTGAGTCTAGTTGGTAAGGGAGGAGGGGGCCTCTGAGGTAGGCAGGTATGGAGAGGCCCAGGCCTCGAGGGATGGTGTCAGGAATGTCCCATTGTTTTCCAAATGGACAGTATAACTCAATAATTAAATAATTCAAGTTGTTGGCCAAGCCAGGACTTATGACTTTTACAGTATTGTTAGTTCCTTTATTAAATAATTTTTTTTAAACAATCTGTTATTTAACCATAGATTAATGTAGCTACAGTATATCTGTTATAATTTATGTGATGACAGAAATACATTTGCAAAAAATATATAATCAGTAAGATATGATTCATTCAATAAGAGTGCTGTTACTGTGTTATAACATGGCAATAAAATGATTTATGAGATTCTAATCTGAACTATTGCACAACACATCAATTAAAAAATATTTGAGATAGGTAGGAAAAATTGAATAGACTAAATACAACTGATAAAAACACAAAACTTGTATTACCCCTGCCAAGGAGTTTATGTTTTTAGTTCCGTTTGTCTATTCATTTGTTTTGTTTTTTGTCTGTCAACTACGGAAAAACTACTGGCCTGATATTCAATAAGAGCCCATTACATTTTTGAGTGGGTCCCACTCATGGGGTGGATATATAAATTATGTATTGCTTTCGGTGCTATAACAGTGTTACTCGCATGGCTCCCATTATCCTCCGTGACACGCTGTCTTCCACTTCACCTGACAACTCTTCTCCAAATAAAGCAGCTCTGAGATAACAGAGCTCAGCCCATAGCTTCACTCACTCAAAGCAGATAGTATGCATTAAATAAAAACAGTAATTTCATTCTGTGCAGTTATCGGACATTAAAGGTGCCCTGCCACACAAAACCTCTTTTACTTGCATTTTTTTAAATATGTTAGGTCCATATGTGTTTGTGTTATGTTGTGAAAATGTGAAAATGAACTGCTACCTCCTCTGTCAGCTCTAGCCACTGAAAAGAAATAAGCGGAGAAATCAGGCCAATCACAACAGCTGGTCAGTCTGATGTCATGTTGCCTGAGCTTATTACTATTCATGAGCTCGCCCAGTTGCGCTGGGTAAAGGATGCTGATAGCCAGGCTCTCATTGGCTAGCTGCCAATCAGAGTCAAGCAGCTTAGCTCGTTAAATATTAATGAGGGGAAACCCTGGTATTACATTCATGTGGTGTCGGAACAATTGAAAACATTAGTTCCACACTGGGAAATTACACTGTATTAAAATTATGGTATAGGTCATGCCTTGGCGTAGTAATGTGCTCACTTTTAGTTACATTACATGTTGTTTAGCTGACGCTTTTATCCAAAGTGACTTACAATTACTATGTATGTAAGAGGTTACACGCCTCTGGAGCAACAATGGGTCAAGTGTCTTGCTCAGGAACACATTGGCTGATGTATCACAGTGGGAATTGAACCCAGATCTCCCACACCAAAGGTATGTGTCATATTCACTGCGCCATCACCACCTGGTTCATAATTTGTTTCAGTTGATGTCATTGAGTGCCAGACCCATTTCCACAGTGCTGTGGGATAAGATCTGGCTACGACTAGTTACTACTACTTGTACTACTTGGCTACTTGTTTTAGTGGAATATTTGAAGCCAGCAAAAGAAAGCGCCCCCATACAATATTAAATGAAGTTAACTGTTCACACAATACAGTAAAGTCAGCTATTTAAATTAGCTGATTACATGTATAAACGTCATTTAGTCTGACAAGTATATCGCTGTGTGTACTTCATCCACAGAAATCCTTTGCAAATGGATCCCAAAATGTCTCAGTTAGAGAGTAAATGCCAGAAACATTTTCTTTGTAAATCTTTACAATCACTGATCAAAAAAACCAAGCAGCCCTGTCTTGTTGCACGATCCAAATTTTAGCTTGTAGCTTGCTAGCTCAAAGTTTGTTGTTATTCTCCGATGGGAACGGAGTTCAAGAATGGCAACACACAGAGAAGCCAGGGACATCCACGCGCAAGATGTCATGCATTTATCCTAGAAACAATAATCATAATTATAGACCTGTTGACAGATGTTCATTCATAGACTTGATGCTATGAACTCTAAAGTGTTTAATGTCCCCAGCCTGAACTTCATAGAAACTAACATAATTGTAAATTAAAGTGTGACTTTACTGTATTTATAACTTTAACTTTATTTTTGTCCCTCTCCGACGTTAGCTTGAGGATGATCCAACAGAAAGAAACATAGACCATGAGGAGGAAGAGACTCCAGGAGATGAAGAAGTAGAAAATGAAGATGGAGATGAAGAAGAAGAAGAAGAAGAAGAAAGGTCATTACCTGGTGACCCTGATGAAGAGGTTTCCACCGCAACAAGAGCTAAGCAGCTGGCTGAGCGCTTGAAGGCCAAAGCCCGGAAAGTTCTGCGGGACCTGGGGAGAGTCTTAGCAATCAGCCTTCTGGCTTTGGCTGGTAGGAACTGTGTAACAACATTTGCTTTCTTAGGTTTCCACACTTTTTTACACTTTTTTTAAAGTTGTGCAAAAAGCCGGCAAAACCCCTTCAGCTACACTATCACAATTCGGTCTGCTGGTGCTGGATTCAGGCTAATTAGTTTAAACACTGGCCAATCACAATCCTTGTCCTGCCTGCTTAATTTGCATGCAGTCAACTATACTATAAGTAGTGCTAGTGGACTGCATGTTGCAGTTTGCATGTAAACTAGTGAGAGCCAAATATCTGTCCATACATTGTCCAGTCATATACTAGATCCAACCTAGTCATGTTAAATGCTGTCTGTGTGTATTTATTGTTTGGCTCTGACCTCTCCTTCTTTTCCCTCCCAGGCATCACACTGCCTTCTGCCTTCTCTGCCATCTACTTCCTGCTTTTTATCGGCATGTGCACATGGTGGGCGTGCCACCTTCCCATCAGTCACCTGGGTTTCAATGCACTGTGTGTGATGGTGGGCTTCTTCACTGCTGGTCACATGGTTTGCCTGTACTTGTACCAGAGTCTGCTGGCCCAGGCCCTGTTCCCCCCATACAGTCTGTGGGCCAGGTAAGACTGTAGCACACTGTACATCAAACCATGAAATATTCCAATTGATATGCTCATAGGCTACATATAGGTAATTAGTTAAATAGTACCTTTCTTAAATTATATAATGTTACAAATATGTCACCTTGAAGAAACACATTAACGATGTTTTATAAAAGATTTTAAAAAGTACTGACTAAACAGTTAAAATAGTTAGTTTAAAGTACTGACTAAACACTTAAAATAGTTAGCTAAAAGTACTGACTAAACAGTTAAAATAGTTAGCTTGAAGTACGGACTAAACAGTTAAAATAGTTAGCTAAAAGCACTGACTAAACAGTTAAAATAGTTAGCTTAAAGTACTGACTAAACAGTAAAAATAGTTAGCTTTAAGTACTGACTAAACAGTTGAAATGAAATAGTTAGCTTAAAGTACTGACTAAACAGTTAAAATAGTTAGCTAAAAGCACTGACTAAACAGTTAAAATAGTTAGCCAAAAGTAATGGATATATGGATGAAACATTAAGCTTTACTCCAAGTGGTAGCAGTAGTGGTTGTACTAGTAACTCTTATTTCTCATGCAACAGTTATGTTGTATTTTTTTGTTTATTTCATATTAATGTTTAATATGTTTGTTTATGTATTTAACATTCATCAAAGCAAATTCCACATAAGTGTAAGTTATTGTGGCAATACACCCTTTTCTGATTCTGAGTAGTAGTAGTAGTAGTAGAAGCAGTAATAGTAGTAGTAGTATTTGTATGATTGCTGACCATACCAACTCAAATATTGACAGTTTGTAGGCCTATGAAAAATATAACTATACATTTTGGAACATACATTGGGCCTTGAGTGAGTCAGTGGTAATTAGTGAGTTCCTCTGACAGGACAGTGAGGGTACCTCAGACTAAAAGGTTTGGAACCACTGTATTAGGGGTTTCCTGTAGACATGTTTTTGTGACTGTGCCATCCCAGACTCTCCCTGCAGATCATTGCTATGGATGTAGATTAGATTTGGCTGTCTATTACTGATTGACCTTTGTTTTTCTTCCTTTCTGTTCATGTCTAGACTCTTTGGCCTGAAGGATATCATCATACCAGGAAACTGCTCCTCACCCTATGACCTAAACCTTAATGCCGACCATGATTGGCCAGTTTATGTCAACCCAGGAATACTGTTCCTCCTCTATATTACCATAGCAACTGTTCTCAAGACAGGATGTCATGGAACACCTAACCAGGTATCTGCTACTTCTTCTTCATTGGTACCGACTAGAAAAAAACCTTTTGGCATTGAATGTTTGGATAGCTATGTATAATAGGTAAAATAGCACAGCTGTAAGGCAACATGCTGGGAGGTACTCTTTTCTGGATGGTTAGCTGCTTAAATTGTAAATCTGTGTTCAGAAAGTTACACCCAGCATCATTTACTCTTGTTTACTTGTTCTTTGATCACAAATCTTGAATTTAATCACCTTTTTAACATTTGTAAACTTTAGTAAATGATGTACAAAGGAAATATCAATAAATGTCAATGCATTTGAAGAGCTATCGTTGGTGTGACGCTCAACAATGGCTCAAAGTTCAAATTAATCAAACTCGCTAACCTTTCAAGGTGCAACCAAAGCCAGAAGCAACGTATACCTTTGTCTCTGCTCTGCACCCAACCTTACGGTTTTATTGAGGCTCATGTGTAGGATCATGTTACCGTAATATTGAAAAAAAAAACAAAAAATACATACTTCCTTCCTTCACATTGACACAGTGGCTGAATCCCTGTAGACCTACAGAGAATATAAGGTTTTCAAATGATTGAAAATATTTCTGGTAATACATTTTTTTTAAATTGTTTTTACACCTTTTGACATCTATGACACTCCCTGAACTTCAGAAAGCTACTTGTGGGCAGATACAGTGAGCTGTCAATCCAAATGCAGTTTTGTGTTGAGGCCACTGCAGAGCAGTGCAGGAGCTAGGAGGCACAAGATCATTAAAAATGAAAAATGAAGAAGTACATTTAATAGCAGCGCTGACAGTAGAACAATCCATGACTTTTCAACCAATCAAAACTTTTGCATTATGCTTGAAGCATTTTTGTCAGTTTGGGTACGTATGTGTTTCTTCTCAGATGCTGTATTTTTGTTCAGCAGGTTAAGGAGCAGCAGCAAGACAAAACAGAAGAGGATGAGATGGTGGAGTTAAGGCCATGGAATGAAATGAAAGCTAACTATGATGATGACACACAGGTAAATATTAATTTCTCTGATTAGTTTAGTAAATCAATTTTTTAGAATCTACAATGAAAGTATGAATACATTTCATCATATTCATCATATCAAGAGGTGTATCTTGTGAAATGAAATGATACAGGAAGTTCAAGTCCCATTCTTAGAAAAAAATTGTATTCATATATCCACTATGTACAGTTGTGTATCTTTAAGTGTTTTCTGTGTATGTGTGCTTCTCTGTTTCAGCTCATGCTCATGTCTATGGGCCCAGAAAGCAGCAGGGGAGAAACTATGGCTGGAGAAAGTCAGGCTGATCTGGGTTTCTAATGCTCCATATTTCTCAGACCTCACAAATGAAACTAAAACACTGTGTTTCACTACAATATTACAACAGTGGACAATCTGTTCAGGAGTAATTACTAAGATGGTTTGTTGTTTTTGCCAGGTGTAGGTGGCATCCCCAGTGGCCCCCAACAGAGTGAAAGCCCCTTTTTTCTGCTGGGAAAGATGGTCATGCAGCAGAGCTATGTCTGTGCTCTCATAGCCATGATGGTAACTATTAGAAGAAACCATGATTTTATAAAATTTATAAAATGACATATGACCAATGCAGTATATTGAATACTGTGAACCTATACAGCAAAACAAAACAGCATCCCAATATGGATTTCCACATTTTCATGTGCTGTTTCCATGTTACTCAGGTTTGGAGCATCATGTACCACAGCTGGCTGACCTTTGTGCTGCTGCTGTGGGCGTGTCTCATCTGGATTCTGCGTGCCAGGTAGTGTTTGCAGAACTAATCACAACCAATAAACAACCTGATTACCTTTAAATGTTAAGTTTTCATTGATTCCTACAGATATAGCTTATATTGGGTCAGTGACAAAGACAAAGTTTTAGGTTTAAAGCAGAGATGGGAAGTAACGAAGTACAAATACTTCGTTACTGTACTCAAGTAGATTTTTCAGATATTTTTACTTTACTATTTATTTTTTTGGCGACTTTTTACTTTTACTCCTTACATTTTAACACAAATATCGGTACTTTCTACTCCTTACATTTTACAAAATTGGCTCGTTACTTTAGTTTTGTACAAAAGCTTGTCTATCAGGTGTGATTGTGAATAGCGGTGACACGCGCCTCACTCAGCGAGCGGGCGCGCACGCCACACAGAGAAAGAAGGGAGAGAATAGAAAAAAAGACTAGCTTTCCGGAGGATAATCAGTTGAGATTGTGTCTTTGCATCTTTGAGAACTGTAAGTCATATAACTTATGTTGTCTAGGGCTGTAATCAACCAAAGAAAATCTTGGTCGACTGAAGTCCTGAAATTTCGACTGGGAAATTAAAATTGAAATTAAAAATCAACTGGGGGGGTGCGAAGGGGCGGAAAAAAAACGTTAGATTAATTAACTGTACTGTCCCGCATTACTTGTCCTTGTCGGCTATTTGCAGTATATTACATCGTTTTTGACCTAATTATCTTGCAGTGAAATGCCACTCGTCTGTCGGCTCTGACAGCGCTGCATCAGCGCTCTGTGCATGTCCTCGCACGGAGCGGCTGAACATGGAGCTCGGCTTCGCGGCTGAGACACAAATAGACTATTCATTTAAAGCTTTTACTCTTAAACACAAAAGGCATGTCCACTTTAATATATAATGTATATTTAAACATATCTTTGGTCAAGCTCAGTGCCTCGCTGTGTTGCATTAACTCTGAAACCTTCTCTTTGAGTCCCTCACATTTTCCGGTTAGTCCATGCATGATGGTGTGGCTTGCTGGCGCTGTATATTAACAAGTTCTTATAACCTCAGCCCTCCACAACAGCAATGGACCTCATATCCTGAGCAATGTTGTCGACAATTCCTTCCGTGATATTATTTTTGCGTTTAGATGATAGAGGCTTACATCCAGCGGGGTCTGGGTGTGTCTGGGGAACGCTACCGTCATTGCGGGTGGGTGCGCCGGTAGTTATAAAACGATTATTAGACTATGAAATATGTCAATTCTGATATGTTGTTATATAGCCTACTCAAAACAGACAGGGCAACCTAACGCAGACAAGTTAGCTTACCATTTTTAGGTGATATGCCATGTTTGTAGTCAAGCTGCGATACATAAACTGTTACTTGCAAACTTTGCATTCAACTTTTTCCGTTATCTATTTTTTAAAATGCTGCCACACTGCCAATGTCTTCAACATGGTAGAGGAGGACTGACTGTAAATTAAACACTCACAATTAAATAAATATTCAGCAAACCACTAAACCAAGGCTTTCTTGTTCTTTCTTTCAATCTGTCCCCAGTGGGTCAGGCTAATCCAAAAAAAGTGAAAATTAGGGGGGTGTTCTGAAGAAAGACTGTTACCTGTGAAACAGGGGAGCTCTGTAAACACCCCCATTAGCAATTAGTGCTTTCCACCTATAGACCGTAACGGTCTATGCTTCCACCTGATGAAATTAACACGGCAAAAAATCGACCAATCAGAATTTTGGTCGAGCCAGAACGTATCAACCAATAAATCGACTAGTCGACTGGGAGATTACAGCCCTAATGTTGTCAGTTCATTTAAGCCTGTTGGTCTGTAGTTCTTGCAAATTTAAAAGTTAGCTTGTTTGTGTTCTTCCTCTGTTAGCTAGGTTACACCTGTTACCTAGGTTACACCTGTTAGCTAGGTTACACCTGGCTGTTGATTTGATAAAATAGCGATTGTTGAACGTCCTTGCTCATTAAGATAATGTAATTAATAGGGGTTTATTGTTATTGTTAGTTGGTTTATTGTTATTATTTACTAGCATATATGATTCCTATGCATTGTGTATGGTAGCCTTTACAATGTTATTTATTTCTTTTTTTACCACACACACAGCCATAGCAGAGCTAACCCCCCATGTTTATACTGATGCTTTATTGTAAAAAAGCATCAACAGAGAGAAGATGTCTCTGTCTGTGTTTTAACAGACACTCCTCGGCCAAAGTTGGAAACCAGAGTCAGCTCTAAATTTAGTCCTAATCTAGTCCTCAGTTTCAAATGATTTCACTGGAGTTATTATTTTTGCGTCATCAATACCAAATTGAATCTAATTGGATGGGAATATACACAGACTTCAAACAAAATCACAACTGAATTCATATCTTGCTACTCGGTCAGAATCTTATTAACCTGGAGTCCCAATAAGCTATAAATTTTAGGTTTATTGGCAGACATCCATTTAACATGTAGCCAATGGCATGAAGAGCCTTTTTTCCACGTACACTGTAGTTTCTCAGCGTACTCTCTAGTAACATCTGTCTGGTCCAGGTAGCTTTGTCATTCGCACGGCTACTTTTACTTTCATACTTTAAGTAAATTTCCAAGCCTGTACTTTGTTACTTTTACTTGAGTAAAGACGTTAAATCAGTACTTCTACTTTTACCATAGTATTTTTTAACACAATTATCTGTACTTCTACTTCAATTTCAATTTCAATTTCAATTTATTTATAGTATCAATTCACAACAAGAGTTATCTCAAGACACTTTACAGATAGAGTAGGTCTAGACCACACTCCAGAATTTACAAGGACCCAACAGTTTCCTCCAGAGCAAGCAACAGTGCGATAGTGGCGAGGAAAAACTTCCTTTTAGGCAGAAACCTCGGACAGACCCAGGCTCTTGGTAGGCGGTGTCTGACGGGCCGGTTGGGGTTAGAATGAAAAGTTGCAATTACAGTCCCAAAAAAAATAGTAGTTGTTAGTAGTCCTTTGTAGTAGGCACAGCAGAGCGTAGCAGGAAGAACATGGCATCGCAGAGCGTGTTGCGGGACCATGGCGACAGCTGCAACCATGATTTTGGAGCCTCCCTAATCCGAGGAAACATGCTGGGGGAAAAAGAACATAATGACTCCGGGGAATGACTCCCCAGAGCTAGGTTAGTAACAAGCATTTCTGGGACATGGATGCACATAATTGGAAAGATAGAAAGATAGAGGAGAGAGGAACTAGGTGTGTCACAGGAAGTCCCAGCTGTCTAAAACTATTACAGCATAACCAGGAGAGACAGTGTAAAGAGAGGAGCCTGGTCAGGCTACAACTCTCCCCAAACCCTCCCTTGGTTAGGGTAGGGGGAGAGACACTTAGGGTTAAGGTCAAGAGGGTCAGGGTTAAGGTCAGGAAGGTCAAAGTGGGGGATAGGATACAGACCCGGGTTAGGGTAGGGGGAGAGACATTTAGGGTTAAGGTCAGGAGGGTCAGGGTTAAGGTCAGGAAGGTCAGGGTTAAGATCAAGACGGTCAAAGTGGGGGATGGGATACAAACCCTGGTTAGGGTAGGGGGAGAGAAAATTAGGGTTAGAGTCAGGAAGGTTTGAGAGGGGGATGAGATACAAACCCTGGTTAGGGTAGGGCATATTATTATATATGCCCTAACTATAAGCTTTATCAAAAAGGATAGTCTTAAGTCTACTCTTAAATGTGGAGACAGTGTCTGCCTCCCAAACCCAGACTGGAACCTGGTTCCACAGGAGAGGAGCCTGATAGCTGAACGCTCTGGCCCCCATTCTACTTTTAGAGACTCTAGAAACCACAAGTAACCCTGCAGTCTGGGAGCGCAGTGCTTTTGTAGGGTTGTAAGGTACTATGAGTTCTTTAAGATAAGATGGTGCCGGACCATGAAGAGCTTTGTAGGTGAGAAGAAGGATTTTAAATTCTATTCTGGATTTTACAGGAAGCCAATGCAGAGAAGCTAAAACAGGAGAGATGTGATCTCTTTTCTTGGTTCCTGTCAGAACACGTGCTGCAGCATTCTGTATCAGCTGAAGAGTCTTTATGGACTTTTTTGAACAGCCTGATAATAAAGAATTGCAGTAATCCAGCCTAGAAGTAACAAATGCATGGACTAGTTTTTCTGCATCATTTTTAGACAGGATATTCCTGATTTTTGCAATATTACGTAGGTGAAAAAAGGAGATCCTTGAAATTTGCTTTATGTGGGAATTAAAGGACATGTCCTGATCAAAGATAACTCCAAGATTCCTCACAGTGGTGCTGGAGGCCAGGGTGATTCCATCCAGAGTAACTATCTCTTTGGATAATGCGTCACGGAGGTGCTTGGACCCCAGAACAATAACTTCAGTTTTATCTGAGTTTAACATTAGAAAATTACAGCTCATCCAGGTTTTAATATCCTGAAGGCATACTTGAGTATGGAAAGTGAGTACTTTTGCCATCTCTGGTTTAAAGTGATTTCAACATAAGTGTGTAAAACACATGCTAAATTATGACTGAACCCACACTAATGTGTTGTTTCAGGCTTTAGACCTGATTTCAGTAGGCTGTCTCTTTTTGCAGACGGCATGCGGCCACACTGTGCTCTCCATTCATCCTGCTTTATGGCCTGGCTCTGTGCTGTCTGCAGTACGTCTGGGCCATGGAGCTTCAGCCTGAACTGCCCACCACTGTGGGTACCATGAGCCTCAGACAACTGGGCCTGGACAGAGCCCAGTACCCCTGTCTAAGTCTGGGAGCCAAGGTAAGAGAATACATACTGGTATGGTGGGTACGCGTACCTATCAGATTTCTTCATGTGTCATTTTGTACCTACCACTTTTTTTGAAAACCTCAAGTTCAATTTAGTTAAAATAAGTTCATAAGACATATAATTCTTGAGCGACAGATGCCAACAAATCCAAAAACATCTCTATCCCCACAGGGCAGGCACAGACACAGCCACTCTGCTGCTGCACTGTTACACACTCCTCTGTTCACAACACCTGTCAGGACATTCTAAAATGTGAAAAAGCTTAACGTGGTTTAATGTACCTAAACAATGTTCAATCATCAATATATTTCTCCCTCATATTGCTCCTCATAGTCACTGAAAACCGTCAAAAAATCTAATTAGAAATTCAATTCAATTTCAATTCAATTTTATTTATAGTATCAATTCATAACAAGAGTTATCCTGAGACACTTTACAATTAGAGTAGGTCTAGACCACACTCTATAATTTACAAGGACCCAACAGTTCTAGTAGTTCCATCCAGAGCAAGCAACAGTGTGACAGTGGCGAGGAAAAACTCCCTTTTAGGAAGAAACCTCGGACAGACCCAGGCTCTTGGTAGGCAGTGTCTGACGGGCCGGTTGAGGTTGAAATGAATAATGGCAATAATAGTTGGTGATTATTGTTTAGGTCCATTAAACCATGTTAATCTTCATCACGTAAAGTGTAAAATAGTCTCAATAAAACAGAAACGCTTAATGTCAGATAACGTCTATAATAATTGGACATTGGGTTCGATTTTTTGTTTTCAGTGGTTATGAGGAGCAATATGAGAGAAAATTGGTGATGATTGATTGTTGTTTAGGTACAATAAAACCATGTTAAGTTTTTTCACGTTATGACTTATAAAGTCCATGACTACCATATATTTTTAGCCAAGACCTTTTTCAACCAAATATAATACATTTAACTTTGATGAAATCAAAGTGAAATCCCTGTTTGGTGAAATCCCTGTTCTCTGTGTTTTTCCATCCCTCTCTGTTATATCTGTCTCTCTCCAGCTCCTGTTTACTTTAACCTTCTGGCTGTTGGTACGTCAGTCAGTGAAGGAAAACTTCAGCAGGAAGAGGAAAATGGGCACACCACTACAGGAGGTCACTACCGGAGGTCAGATATCTTTTACACACAGACATGCAAACACACACACACACACATACATCTTCTCATTTTTTCACACTGACATTACAAACATAGAATGTTTGCTTATGATAAAACACACATGAACAGCATTTACACACAATTTTGGATGTTTATACAAAAAACATCTCTTCTGACCGTACCTTGTCTAAGAAGATGATGGTAAATATAATATAATTACATGTGGCACTTTTTTGTATTTAGATTCTTGCTGTTCGGAGTAGTATTCATTTTTTCAGAGGTCAAGTCCATAGAGAGCATATGTGGCATTTATCTGATGGGGTTTACATATACACACACAGCACAACAAAACAAAACAATATACCTGTTTTCTAGCTATGTCCCATTGTGTCCCAGTTGCTTTGGATAATCCACACAACATGCAGTTTTATTGAAACAACTTTCTTCCAGTGTGTTCTCTACATAATCCAAAGTAAGTTTCTAGATTTTATTGTTAACTAAATTACATTTAGCTCCATTCTATTGAGATTTATGTCTTCCAGAAGTAAAACAGGATATCATTTAAAATGTTTCAAAAATATCATCTTATCATTAAGTGTTCAAAATAAATAAATTATCAATGTTACAGTAAGTCCATCAGTAGTTGGGTTGTCAGCCTCCTCAAGACCATGTCCTGGCACATGTCAAAGTGTCCTTGGGCAAGACCCCGAGTTGCCCCCAATGCTGCACCCTCGGAGTGTGAATGTGTGTAAGTGTTTATCTGATGAGCAGGTGGCACCATGTACGGCAGCCTCGGCCACAGTGTATGAATGTGTGTGAATGGTGAATGGTTCCTGTACTATGTAAAAGCGCTTTGAGTAGTCGTTAAGACTAGAAAAGCGCTATATAAATACAGCACATTTACTATTACTCCATAGCACTGTGGAGTAAGGTCTGTCTATACCACAGACACATTCTAAGATAGGAGAAAAAACCACTTTGGGGCTTTAAACCAATCACAATCGTCTTGGAGCTAAGCTTTGGACGCAACGCCGGTGGCTCTGCAAAATAGTCTCAGAAAGGAAGTTCTTTTGGTGGAACATTTGCACCGCACAATTGAAAACGCTGCATACAATATTAAATGAAATTACTGTGATTTCACACAAAGCAGACCTGCCTTATTGCACAATCCAAATTTTCTTCAAAATGGGCCATTTTAGCGTGTAGCTTTTGGTTGTTTCCTGGAGAAAAGGCATTTTGAGAATGGCACCACACAGAGAAGCTCAGGGACATCACACACTGGATGTCAGGAAATTATTCTTGAAATGTACTGTACTTCAATTGATACAGAGTACCAGAGGATTAACTCATTTGTACAACTCTGTAGACATTTTTTCTAGAGCCCCCATCAGATTAAATTGCCAACTTTGTACACAAACACAAACATTGTGATGAAATAGTTCCAGTCTGCAGAGTGTTTGTCTATTCCCTTACAGTCCTTCTTACCATGTACATTGTCTTCCTGATGACTTTGTTTACATTTTACCATCAACATCTAACCCCTCTTCCTCACCCCCTCTCCTCCTTCTCTTTCATCTTATCCTTGTCAGAAGAGGGCGCTGGTAATGAATCGGTGCTGAAAGTTCTAGGAGGCATGGTGATGAACATTTATGCCAAATACTGGATCTATGTGTGTGGAGGGATGTTCATCATGGTCTCCTTTGCTGGAAAACTCGTTGGATACAAAATCATCTACATGCTGCTGTTCCTGCTCTGCCTCTGTCTCTATCAGGTAGAAACATGACTGGATCAGGTTCAGGTTAATTTAGATATTTCATCAGATACTTTTTTTAAACATAATTCTCTCTTCAGAATAATGTTTTAGTGGAACCTCAGTATTGAGCCACGTTTTATTTCTTTGTGTTAGTTGGTTTGTAGCCACGCATTGCCCAACCTATGTTCACAGCGCTGTGGAGTAAGGTCTGGCTCCAGCACAGATACATTCTGGGATTAGAGAAAAAAACCCTCTTTGTCTGCATTTCTTTAAACCAATCTGCGCTAAGTTGCAGACACTCCAGACTGTTTTGCAAAATAGTCTCAGGAAGGAACTTATTTTGGTGGAACATTTGCACCCCACAAAAGAAAACTAGCTAAAAAGTTATGCAGCAGCTGGATACATGGTTAAACATTATTATTATTACCAGTGTGTACTTTGTCCACAGCAATCCCACCAATTGTTAGAGAGTAAATGCCCTAAAACATGCTTTATCAATGTTAAAGATGGACCAGGTCACCGCTTTATTTGAAAGGCCACAAACATGATGAAGTAATGAAGAAGTCATGTTTAGTTAATCATGATTACAACACTACAATTCTTCAGAATATATGTACACTGCTGTGACTGGTCAGTTTTTTGAAGATGACATAAAGATCATTAATAAATCAGAAATCGTGATGATTCAAACACCTTAATTGATGCAGGTATTTTGCAGGTATTATTCCTGCATCAGGTCATTACTCTGACTATTAATCTGTGTACATTACTGACAGGTCATGAAGTACTACGTGAATGAATTCGTGATAATTCATGTACCATTATTGTAAAGATTTACCACATATTCTTTGTAAATCTTTACAAACATTCCCCCGAAAGAACCAAGCAGGCCTGCCATTTTCAGCATGTAGCTTACTAGCACAAAGTTTGTTGTTGTTTCCCATAAAGGGAGCTTGAAAAGCAGAGTGAGGGACATCCTAGAAATGTACTTCCTTTGATCCAGACTACTTGGTTTGTAACCAAAAGTTGGACTGTGACAATTACACACCCAGGCGCCTTCCTCAATCTGTATTTCTTTTAACATTCATATTTAAAAACAAAAACAAAATGTAATTTCCAAAAATCTCTTGTATTGAGTGTCTTGTTCCTATTTCCCAGGTGTACTACTCTCTGTGGAGGCGTCTGTTGAAACTCTTCTGGTGGCTTGTTGTGGCCTACACTATGCTGGTGCTGATCTCCATCTACACTTACCAGTTTGAAGACTTCCCTGGATACTGGAGAAACTTTACTGGTTTTACAGAAGAACAGTATGTTCTTTTACAAAAGACCGAGACTGTCTTGTGTCTTCCTTTACCCTGCTGAAATAGTTCTGTCTCTTTCAGCTGGTTTTACCGTCATTCTTTTTGTAATTTCTATATTAAATAGAAAGTTACATAATATTTAAACATTACCCATGTCTAAGGGACTATTTTAACTCCTCATTCCCCAAACATCCTAAGCATAACTACAAAGCAAATTGAGGTAATTAGGCTTGTTGACAAAGGTTATTATAGTTTTTTATTTCTGACTTTTGGATTTAATTTTAGTTAAGCTTTAATTAATTTCACAATGTGTTAGCTAGTTTGTATTTAGTTTTAAGTTTTTCAGAAAGGTTTAGTTTCATTTTTACATATTTAGATTTAATTTTACAGTAGTCTTTACATATTAACTACATATACAGTACATATAGAATACATGGTTGGAGAATAGCCATGGTGTATAATGTTTGCCAATGGAACTTTGGTGTCCCGCCCTGCAGTAAAGCAATTCCTTGGGAACACTGAACCCTTTCTGCTGTGTCTTCAATGTGTGTGCATGTTTATCTGATGAAATTCATGCTCTTTTTCAGTAGTGTTGAATATGTGTGAATGGTGAAAACTAAAATGTAAAATGATTTTGAGTTCTTTAACCTGGCAATATAAATTCAGTTTAGTTTTACTTTTGTCTTAAAGCAATTACGGAACAATCAGTTTTTAGTTCAATTTTAATGTATTAACAGAAATTCATGCTTGTTTTTCAGTAGTGTTTATTTTTGCCCTAGCTAAAAACTAAAAGGGCAAAAATTTATGAGTTCTTTAACCTGGCAATATAAATTCAGTTTAGTTTTAGTTTTTCTTCAAGGTTTCAGTTTTAGTTCATTTTAATGTTTTTCACTGCTGTTCAAGTTTATTTTTGTGAGCAAAAAAAATTTTAATGTACAGTTTCATCGTTCTTCACATTGTATGTGTAGTAACTAAACAGTAATATTTAAAAGTGAACTAATGAAGGTGTAATTGTGCCCCCACCCCCCAGTTTCCCCCATTGTACCCTAAACAGTAATATTTAAAAGTGAACTAATGAAGGTGTAATTGTGTCGTCTCTCAGGCTGGCAGCGATTGGTCTGGAGACGTTTGCTCTTTCTGAACTCTTCAGCAGTATTCTGATCCCTGGCTTCTTCCTGCTGGCCTGTATTCTGCAGCTGCACTACTTCCATAAGCCCTTCATGAGAATCACTGACCTGGAGCATGTTACCCCTAAACACAAGTAACCTATACCTACTACACACTCCTAGCACTCACAGCCAATCAAAAACATGTTTCATATTGCTAGACATTGTTGTTTAAAGCCACAGTGAAATAAAGGTTGGATTTGATTTATTTAGCACATGTTAAAAGAACAGCAATGATACATTAAATAAAAAAGGACGTACAGAAAACTCTGAAGGTGCTTGGCATGTTGGCTTCCCTACACTTATTCAACATGACATAATATGAAGTGAAAAAAAACTTAAAAAAGGGACAGAAGAATGGAACAATCAAATGAGTGTGAAAAAAGAAAGAAAAAGAAAAAATCAAGGTACGAGTGTCTTCACTGTATCTTTTGGCATGTGACTGATCTCTAATTATAATAATAAAAACAATTACAGGTTCAGAGGGCTTGAAACAGGTTTAATATCCTGCGTTTCTGTAGCTAATGCCCAGTCAAGAACAGGGTCCACAGAAAGGCAGTTTTGGCCAATCAGAGGTGGTTGTGCCAGACTCCTGCCTTTGGCTGGGTCCCACTCTGTCTGATCTGTCAGAGAGAGAGCAGGAGATGGTTGTAACGTTTCATTTCATTGCACAGATTAGAACCCAAATAGAAACTAAAATTGCATTCAGCAACTAAAACACTTTTGCAAGGCAATGGATCGGTGTCACATTCTTATTAGGAGCTGTGCCCTCCTAAATGTCTGATCCTAGAATCACCCCTGGTTCAGAAAGAGGATAAAGGAGAAATGAAAAGCCACAATGTAAATACAGTGATATCACTCTGATAACCACAAGTTAAGTTAGATTACAGTTTCACATCATGTGCAGGGTTAGCTAGTCACTCCAAATCCCAGTTGACATGGCAAATGTGTAGATGTGCCACTGTGCTCAAGACAACTAGTCATCAGAACTAGGATTTTTGATCAAAAAACAAATATAAAAGAAAGATAAATAAACAATGAACATTTATTATAGTTTTTCAATATGGCAGAAGAAAGAAAACAGGGTATAGATGAATGAAGCCTAAGCTTGACGCGTTAATGAGTCCCTTTGTCTTCCACACCAAACAATCCACAGGACCACCAAGTAAAAGTGGAACTATTAACTTTTACACAAAAAATATCATTCCAGTATAACCAGACCTAATCTAGCCATCATGGAGTGCAGAACATACTGAAAGAAGTACTATAGCACATTGATTTGTTCAGACTTCAGGGGAACTGTATTTTGCATCTTATCTGTGTCAGTATTAAACCAATCATTCTGAAATACATTTGGCAGACAGTGGTCACATGATGATTTACAAAATGTTTATTTAGGGTTTTGTAGGTTTACAAAAGGATTTTTTAAATTTCTTTTTTATTTATTTATAGTTAGTTACATTTTATTTCATTTATTTTTTTCGTCCATGTCACCTTGGGTGCTCCGTAGTGTTCCCTCGTCATGCTACCTAGGAATTCTACGATTTTCTTTTTGCATCAACTAATGAGACAATGTTCCTCCAGGAAGAAGAACAGTGAGCGGACTGAGCCAATTGGCTCTAATGTGGGAATGGACGTTGAAGACGAAGACCTGGTGAACAACATCAATGAGGAATCTGAAGACGAAGGTAAAAAACAGTGGCAGTTCATATTAAATACATATTTTTTACAGCTAAAGTGTTGCTTATTGAAACGCAAATTAGTAATTATTATATTGTTCCAATATAAAATTCTACACACCCCTGTTAAAATGCCAGGTTTTTGTGATGTACAAAAAATGAGACAAAGATATATGATATATCTTTGTCATAACCTTTTCCACCTTTAATGTGACCTAAAACATGAACAATTCAATTGAAAAACAAACTGAAATCTTTGAGGGGGAAAAATAAAAATAAAAACGTATAATTACGTGGTTGCATAAGTGTGCTCACCCTTAAACTAATACTTTGTTGAAGCACCTTTTGATTTTATTACAGCATTCAGTCTTTTGGGTAGGAGTCTGTTAGCATGGCACATCTTGACGTGGTAATATTTGCCCACTTATCTTTGCGAAAGTGTTCCAAATCTGTCATATTGCAAGGACATCTCTTGTGCACAGCCCTCTTAAGATCACCCCACAGATCAATTGGAATTGGATTCAGGTCTGGGCCATTCCAAAACATTAATCTTCTTTTGGTGAAACCATGCTTTTTTGTGGATTTGGACGTGTGCTTTGGGTCGTTGGTCGTTGTCATGCTGAAAGGTGAACATCTTTCTAACGGAAGCCAGAAGGTTTTGTGCCAAAATTGCCTGGTATTTGGAACTGTTCATAATTCCCTCCACCCTGACTAAGGTCCCAGTTCCAGCTGAGGAAAAACAACCCCAAAGCATGATGCTGCTACCACCATGCTTCACTGTGGATATGGTGTTCTTTGGGTGATGTGCAGTGTTGTTTTTCCACCAAACATATCTTTTGGAATTATGGCCAAAAAGTTCAACTTTGGTTTCATCAGACAATAACACATTTTGCCACATGCTTCTGGGAGACTTGATGTTTGTTTTTGCAAACTTCAGCCAACCTTGGACATTTTTCTTTATAAGAAAAGGCTTCCATCTTGCCACCCTACCCCAAAGTCCATTCATATGAAGAATATAGAAGATTGTTGTCACATGTAGCACACAGCCAGTACTTGCCAGAAATTACTGCAGCGCCTTTGATGTTGCTGTAGGCCTCTTGGACACCTCCCTGAGCAGTTTTCTTCTCATCTTTTGATCAATTTTGGAGGGACGTCCCGTTATTGGTAAGGTCTCTGTTGTGTCATATTTTCTCCACTTGATGATGACTGTCTTCACTGTGTTCCATGGTATATTTAATGCCTTGGAAATTCTTTTGTACCTTTCTCCTGACTGATCTCTTTCAACAATGAGATCCCTCTGATGGTTTGGAAGCTTTCTGCGGACCATGATTTTTGCTCTGATATGCAACTAAGAAAATGTCAGGAAAATCCTACTGTAACAGCTGAACTTAATTTATTTGTGATCAGAGTCACTTTAAATGATTTCAGGTGTGTAATGACTTCTATTTAACACGAGTGTGATTGGTTAATTCTGAACACAGCCACATCCCCAGTTATAAGAGGGTGTGCACACCAGGTTATTGTAAGGTTTTTATTTTTTATTTTTCAACCTCGAAGATTTCAGTTTGTTTTTCATTTAAATTGTTCACATTATAGGTCACATTAAAAGTGTAAAAAGTTCTGACATGATTGTCGAATTTTTTACATCACTAAAACCTGGCATTTTAACAGGGGTGTGTAGCTTTTTTATATCCACTGTAACTGTTCTATACTGTTATTTTACAGTGTTCCTACTGTAATTTATAACCACGGTTTATTACTGTAAAAACTTGTATGGTACTGTGCCGTATAAATAAGCTTTACAATAAAATACTGGCAGTTACATTTACCTGCTCTTTACTGTAATTACTGTATAGAGCTACAGTGTATGTATAAATTCTAATGACAGTTTTTTACTGAAAGGTTTTTTATGGTACTGTGCTGTATAAATACGGTACCATTTCTCTCTTTCTCTTCTTATTTTTTGTACTTATTTGTATTAAATCTCTGGTGTAACAGTATATTATATATATTACTCTCTTCATGAATTGGTGGGGAT
This sequence comes from Etheostoma perlongum, assembly GCA_026937815.1. Lineage (NCBI taxonomy): Eukaryota > Metazoa > Chordata > Actinopteri > Perciformes > Percidae > Etheostoma > Etheostoma perlongum. The sequence goes on from CM049387.1 coordinate 6,442,395, forward strand.
TTGATGCCAAATGTGGGCGGACTCAACCTGGCTGTACAATACCGTAAAATTGTATAGCAGCTTGCTGTTCATATTTTGTATTATATTGTATATATTTGTATGATGTTGTAATATTTTGAAATGCCTCAACATTTTCAGTATTCCACTGTATTTAGGAAGACCGGTCAATTACTCTAAGAAAAATCCCGTATTTTACGATAATTTGTTACAGTGTATGATTACAAATTACTAACTGACCTGATTTTTTATTATTGCATTCTGCAAAATGGGAAAATAATCTCATTTTATTTATGTGCATTCAGGTGGTTATTAGAATAGTCAACAACTGTATTTAAGTAAAAGTTTAACTGAGCGGGACCATTCCCTCCCACTATGTTTGTTCATCCATCCTCTCTTTCCTTGCTTAGGGGAGATGATGCCCAGTAAGTGGGGTCTGGTGATGGACAGGTTACTGGTTCTGTCCAGAAGGTTCTCTGACATTCTCACCAAAGTTCAAGTGTTTCTCTGGAGGCTTCTGGAGCTCCATATCCTCAAGATGGTGGCCTTCTTCTCAGTGTGGGTTTCACTCGAAGAGGTAAAGTAGAGCTGCAAAGATGAATCAATGAATCGATTAGATGTCAACTACTGAGTGAATCCCCATTTATTTTGATAATCAATTAATGGGTTTGAGTTAGTGCTGTCAAACGATTAAAATATTTAATTGCGATTAATCGCATTAATGTCATAGTTCACTCGCAATTAATCACAATTAATTGCAATCACACATTTTTATCTATTCTAAATGTCCCTTGATTTCTTTTTGTCCCATTATTTTTTCTCATTTTAATGCTCTTATCAACATGGAAAGATGGATGGCTTGCTTTATGCAAATGTTTTTTTTAAATTGAAAACAACATTGCAACATTGGCAAATAGACTACTGTAGGGTTCACTTTCACACTAACGTTCTCACTTGGAGCAGTCATTCACACTTGGAGCAAATAATCCCTCGCACAATGTAACACTATCAATCAATAAAAGGTGGAAAATTGGCACCAGCTGTGTGCTTGGCCATCAAGTGGTATACCAAACTGGACGTGCTGCAATGATAGCTCAGTTCACAACGACAAAACACACAGATCTCTTTGGTCTTGTCAGTGGAACCATTTGGCAACTTTTAAAAAGTAAACTTTCCATTCAGAATCTTATTGGCATCCATCTTTCATCATCTTGTGCTCGCAATCCTCGTAACTTTACTTCTCTTTGGCCAGCTCGCAAGCCCAAACAAGTGTGTGTGGCGTGCCTGTTGTTTTGTTTCCGGTCTAGCTAGATCCGGTGTGGTGTTGTAGTTTTTGTTGTAGTTTCTAGTTGTTGCAACGGCATGTGAATAGGCCAAAAAGAAAGTTAATCTTGTGATAAAGACTTTGACGCAACTGACAGCACTAGTTTGAGTACAGTTTTTAAGAAAGAAAAGTAAAAATGTTCTGCTCTGCGCTTGTTAAATGTGAATATTTTCCAGTTTCTTTACTCTTCTGTGACAGTAAACTGAATATCTTTGATTTGTGTTAAAAATAAAAGAAAAGCCATTTGAGGATGTCTTCTTGGGCTTTGAGAAACACTGGTAGACATTTTCCCCCATTTTCTGACATTTTATAGGCCATGAATTAATCGAAGAAAATAATCAATCAATCAATCAAACTTTATTTCTAAAGCACATTTAAAAACAACCAGGTTGACCAAAGTGCTGTACATTGACATGAAACAATAAATAGACAAAATACAACACCAGACAAATACAACATACAGTTCTCATGCTTGATTAAAAGCCAAGGAATAAAAATTTGTTTTTAGTCGTGATTTAAAAACCGGAAGGCTAGGGGCCAGTCTGACATGAAGAGGCAATTTATTCCACAGTCTCGGGGCTGCAACTGAGAAAGCCCGATCACCTCTACTCTTGAGTCGCGATTTAGGGACAACGAGAAGAGACTGGTTTGCAATAATAATATAATCAACAGATTAATCAACAATGACAATTATTGTTAGTTGTAGCCCTAAGGTAAGGAATGAGTGTGTTTGCAAAAAGTGTGTGATAAATACCTCTATCTATCTATCTATATTTCTAGCTATCATTTTTGTCAAATTTGCTGGATAAGCACCTTTCATGGAAATGAATAGTGCACTATTTTTGAGCTCTGTATTGGGCAAGTCATTCATCTACGTTCAGAACAGCTTGTTTTTCTGTTTGCCTGACAGATGAATGATCTGCAATTAAATACTGCACAGCTGATACTTTATTTTGGAATGAGTATAATATGACCTAAATGTTGTCCTATTTCTGTGTTTGCCCGTAGCCGTCCGTGATGAACCTCGTCCTGTTGGTGTTGTGGTCTCTGGCGATGCCCTACTGTCGCTTCAGGCCCATGGCTTCCTGTCTGTCTACAGTCTGGGTGTGCGTCATCATCGTGTGTAAGATGCTGTACCAGCTCAGTGTTGTCAACCCTGTTGAATACTCCAGTAACTGTAGCCTGGTAAGACACATGCACTTACACACATTCTGCATCAACAATATATTTAGGATAAGGGAAAAAATATAGATAGGCAGACAGGCAGACAGACCACTAACTTTACAATAAATTATATAATTGTGTAGTAGTAGAGTAGAACTACAAAGTATTAGAACATTTAAATACTTAAGTAAAGTGCAATTACCTGAAATTGTTTTTGAGTACAGAGCTTGACAAAATATCAGTTACAGCATTATGCAGTGTAATATTGTTAGAGATAAATCTTCCATAAAACGGTAGGATATACAATAGATAACATTTAAAGATGTGTTGTTGTTACACTTTCCATCAATATCAGTTTGAGAAATATTTATGTTTAAAGTAAAATTATAAAAGCACATTCTGGTGAGACCTATATTACATTAGTTCAGGGTAGATCTGAAAACCAGGTCCTACACAAGGAATAATTCAACTGTATGGATAACTGCATATCTGAAATATTTGTATATAAGCTGTTTACTTATAGGGTCAAATGTTGACTTCTATAGATTTTGCACCCCTTATCTGGTAAGGCTTTTGCGCATTTGAATATTGAATGTATTTTTCATTGAATATTAAATTCCAAAATTGTACATTGAATTCTTCTTCTTCTGTCTGCTTATACTTAAAATAGGGCTGGGCAATATATTGATATATGGATATCAGCATACATGATTTGATATTGTCTTACATTTTTTGATATCGTAATATGGCATGTTGTCCTCCTCTGGTTTTAACAGCTGCATTACAGTAAAGTAATGTCATTTTCTGAAGATACCACACTGTTCTAGCTGTTCAATTATTTGACTTAACTACTTAGATTTAATATCCATATTATTGATGATTATTTACCACAAATCTTATTGTGGAAATAATTTATGAAAGCACCAATAGTCAACCCTACAATATTGTTGTGATATCAATATTAAAGGTGCCCTGCCACACGTATTTCATTACTTTGTGGTAATGTCTGAAGTTTTACCATGGACTCTGTTACTTGGTTACCATGTTTCAAGCCATTCTAGTGTGGTATAGAAAGCCTGCAGGAAGACTCTGCTCCATTTGTGCCTGGGTGAGTTCATGACTAGTAATGAGCTCAGACAACATGACATCAGACTGACCAGCTTTTTTAATTGGCCTGATCTCTCTGCTTTTTTCTGTTCAGTGGCTAGAGCTGACGCCGTAGCTCATTTAGTAGTTCATTTTCACATTCACAACATAACATAAACGCATATGGACCTAACATATTTCAGAAAATGCAAGTAAAGGTATTTGTTAAAAAATATGGTGATATCTGATTTTCTCTGCATCGCCTAGCCCTACCTTAAAGTCGTGTCTGATGAAAAAGCGTTTCCAAGAGGACTGTAGCATTTATAAAGGTGTAAGTTACACACTGTTTCTTTGTCCAAGCTCACAGCTTTAAACTAGATGTGCAGTGATAAGGTATTCTCCTTTACAGCCTCTAACAAATGAAACCAACCTATTGCCAGAAGAGATGATGAACTCCTCTCTGTATAAGGAGCCAGTGGATCCTGCCAGATGGTTTGGCATCAGGAAAGATGCCACAGTACTGGGATACAGCAAGGTATTTACAATACATGTTTCCTTAATAAATAGCATGGATCCAGTAAGAATGCTACTGTAACTGGTTTGCGAAGAAAATGAATATGCAATATAAACACAGTTTACTGTACTTAATGTATAATGTAAATATAAACATAGTTTGCTCTATGTCCAATGTAAAGATTATGCTCCCGCATGAGGGTTATTTGAACCCTGTCTTTTGTCTTGTAGTGTCGCATTGCTAGGCCTATGCCTGAAGTGCTGTGGAGTAGGGTCTGGCTACACCACAGATACATTCTAGGATAGATGAAAAAACTGGGTTATTTGAATTTATTTAAACCAAGCCTTGGGCAGCGCTAAGCTCCAGATGCAGCGACAGTGGATCTGAAAAAAAAGTCTCAAGAAGTAACTTGTTTTGGTGGAACATTTGCACGCCGCAAAAAAAAAAAAACAGCACATACAATACTAAATTAACATAACTGTTCACACAATACAGTAATGTGATACATCATTTGCTTGCATTTACTTTGTCCCCAGCAATCCTCACCAAAATCTCCCATTTTGATAGTAAATGCCGTAAAACATATTCTTTATAAATCTTTTCAATCATTCCCCTAAAGAACCAAGCAGGCCTGCCTTGTTGCACATGTAGCTTGCTAGATTGAAGGTTGTCGTTGTTTCTTGAATGAATGAAGCCATGTGCAGGACATCAGGCTTTAATCAAAAATCAAAAGTCTGAACTATAAATGATTCACCAGTTCCACAGACACATTTTAGTCACTACTCTTAAATTATCAAGGCTACACAGCCAGCCCCTAAACACTTTCTTTGTGTGTAGAGTCTGCTGATCCAGGTAAGGATCTTAACTAATTGAACTTTTAACTGAGTTAGTGTCCTGAATGTTTTTTGTTGCAGAACCATTTAATAGTGCTGATGTTGTTGGTGTTTGAGGCAACAGTGTATCGTCACCAGGCTCACCACTACCGTCAGCTCCAGCGATCTCCCCCCACCATCCGCACCCTGTTCCCCGGCGCTACCAGGGACACTCTAGACCAGGGCCTCATACCCTGCTTCAAGTACCTGCTCAATTACTCCTTCTACAAGTTTGGATTAGAGGTAGATGGGAGAGATCACTTCATCGCTGAACCAGGGCTTTTTGGAAAAGGAAAATTAAAAAAATATTGAAATTATTTGGAAAATGATTTAACACAAGAACTGTTATAAAGTTTACTATTGCAGTCATTTTTAGATACATTTATATGACTACAATAAAGATACTCTACAAACCCCAATTCCAATGGCGTTGGGATGGTGTGTACAACGTAAATAAAAACAGAATACAATGATTTGCAACTTATATTCAATTGAATACACTACAAGGACAAGATAGTTCATGTTTAAACTAGTAAACTTTTAACTTCATTTTTTTTACTATTCACTCATTTTGAATTTGATGGGACGGGGGCATGTGCGCCACTGTGTTACATTACCTTTCCTTTTAACAACACCAAAAAAGCATTTGTTAACAGAGGACACTAATTGTTGATGCTCTGCAGGTGGAATTCTTTCCCATTCTTGCTTGATGAATGATTTCAGTTGCTCAACAGTCTGGGGTCTCCATTGTCATATTTTGCCCATTTTAATGCTGCACACATTTTTAAAGGGAGACAGGACCGGCCAGTCTAGTACCCACATTTTTTCACTATGAAGCCACGCTGTTGTAACACGTGCAGGATGTGGCTTGGCATTATCTTGCTGATATTAGCAGGGAAGTCGCTTAAAAAGATGTTGCTTGGATGGTAGTATATGTTGCTCCAAAACCTGTATGTACTTTTCAGCATTAATGGTGCCTTAGACTTAGACTTAGACTTTTCTTTATTATTATCTTTACTTCACAGGTGCAAGTTATGCCAATGGCACTAACACACCCCCATACAACCACAAAAGCTGGCTTTTGAACTTAGTGCTGATAACAATCTGGATGGTCCTTTTCCTCTTTGAAAAACAATTTGAAATGTGGACTCGTCAGACCACTGCACACTTTCCACCTTGTATCAGTATGTCTCAGTTAAGTTGAGCCCAGAAAAGCCATCCGTGTTTCTGGGTGTTGTTGACATGGCTTTTCCTTTGCACGGTAGAGTTTTAACTTGTAGATGTAGCTGCGAACTGTGTTAACTGACAACGGTTATCCAGTTCCTGAGCCCACGTGGTAATATCTTTTACATAATGATATTGTTTTTTAATGCAGTAGGGATCAAAAGTCACAGGCATTCACGAGCAAATATTACTCTAGATTCTCCACATGATATTATGGACTATAGATGATGATATCCCTAAATTCCTTGAAATTGTACATTGAGAAACATTCTTAAACTTTTGGACTATTTGCTTATGCAGTTGTTAGCAAAGTGGTGAACCTCGCCCCATCCATGCTTGTGAACGACTGAGCCTTTTGGGGATGCTCCTTTTATAACCCAATCGTGACCAATTAACCTGTTCACCTTTGCAATGTTACAAACTGGTATTTTTTGAGCATTCCTCAACTTTCGCAGTCTATTTTTGCCTCTGTCCCAACTTTTTTGGAACCTGTTGCAGACATCACATTCAAAATGATTGAATATTTGCAAAAATACAATAAGGTTTATCAGTTTAAACCTTAAATATATTGTCTTTGTGGTGTCAACAAAAGGAATACACATTAACATGTCATCTCTTTTATCTAAAAAGAATTGTAAGTAAACTTTATAACAGTTGAGTTGAGTGTTAAATCATTTTTCCTTTATTTACAATTTTTTTTTTTTAAATATCTTGTCTTTGCAGTGTATTCAATTGAATATTGGTTTAAAAGGATTTGCAAATCATTGTATTCTGTTTTTATTTACGTTTTACACAATGTTCCAACTCCATTAATGTTTGTAGTTGTAAGATATTTTATTTACATTTTATTTAAATCCCTAAAAAAGGTACCCTCTTTTTTTAAAGATTTGCTTCCTGATGACGGTGAATGTGATTGGCCAGCGGATGAACTTCTTGGTGATAATCCATGGTTGCTGGTTGGTTGCCCTCTTGGTGAGGCGGCGGCGGGCAGCTATCGCCAGGATCTGGCCCAGATATTGTCTTTTTCTGTCTATCTTCATGATCTACCAGTATCTCCTGTGTGTGGGCATACCGCCGGCACTCTGCATAGGTGAGACCTTATGTGCAGTTACAGTAAGTGCATCTAGATCGGGGGTCTTCAAAACATTTTTAGCCAAGGACCCCTTAACTAAGAGAAAGATGGAGCAGGGACCCCCTAATACATATATTGTATAAAATTAAGTTGCTTATTAAACTTTGCCTACAATAAAATGTGGGCGGCCTAAAGCCTAACTACAAATACTTCTAATTCATGGAATACTAAGCTACTAAAATAATTATAGTTGGCATGGTTTTATAAATCATTGCTTGATGTTAAACATACAGTGAATTCTTGAGATTAACTGTATCTGTGGAAGGCTACCATAGTGACTTCCCTACCTTTAGGCTATATCATTAATGTTTTTTCACAAATAGGCTGATTTATATATGCTAATTATATGTGGGATTCATGTTAAAACATTGGAACTTTTGAAAAAACTTTTAAAAAATCTGCAATAATTTGGTGGGCCCCCTGGAGTAAATCTGAGGACCCCCTAGAGCCCCGAACCCCCTATTGAAGATCTCTGTCCTAGATTACATTATAATAGACAACAGTGTGTTCTACTATTGCAGGCGATTGGGTAGAGCCTCTGGATACATATATCCATAAACTTTGTTTATGGATATATGTATCTAGGGCTGGGTATCATTCAAGTTCAAGTACCCTTAGCGATACTGATTCTGTGATATTGATACCAGTTCCTTAACGATTCCTGAACTTATTCCGATAAGAATTTCATAAAATTACACCATTACATTTTCAGCTTCTTTGAGACCTATGAGACGCAAACTGAAGTCAGCCCTGCATGTCTCTTTGATATGTAACGTTTAGTGCTGTCAAATAATTAAAATACTCAATTGCGATTAATCGCATTAATGTCATAGTTAACTCGCAATTAATAGCAATTATTCGCACATATTTATCTATTCTAAATGTCCCTTGATTTCTTTTTGTCCCATTATTCTTCTCATTATAAAATGCTCTTATCAACATGGAAAAGTGGATCAACTTGCTTTGTGCAAATGTTTTTTTGGCATATAGCCTACTGTAGTGTTCAATTTCCTACTAACGTTCTCACTTGGAGCAAATAATCTCTCACACAGTGTAACACTGTCCATCAATAAAAGGGTGAAAAAAATACTTTGACGATGGGGGGGGGGGGGGAGAATTGGCATCAGCTGTGTGCTTGGCCATTAAGTGGTATTCCAGATCGGACGTGCTGCGATGATAGCTCAGTTCACAACGACAAAACACACAGATCCCTTTGGTCTTGTCGATGGAACATTTGTCAACTTTAAAAAAGTGAACTTTCCATTCAGAATCTTATTGATGTCCATTTCGGCGTTATTTGCTCGCCATCCTCTCAAAACGTAACGTTACTACTCTTTGGCCGGCTCACATGCCCAAACAAGTGTGTGCGGCGTGCCTGTTGTTTTGTTTCCGGTCTAGCTAGATCTGGTGGGGTGTTGTAGTTTTTCTAACGTTACAAGTTGTTGCAACAGCATGTGAAAAAAACTACAAAATTTGCTAGGCCAAAAAGGCTAATCTTGCAATAAAAAAATTGACGCCTTTAAAATGGGTTTGCGTAAACTTCTTGTCTGTCTCTATACTTAAAAATAATGATTTTAAGCTCACCACCCCTACACTCTCACTCACACTCATGTACTCCCGCACACACACACACACACACACACACTGGGTACTATTGTGAACAGGGTCTGAAGTGAACTTCTTTGGCCACTGTAGATGAATTTTAAAAACTAGCCACATCTTTTCTTTGAATCATCCTGATCTATTGGTTGGTTGCTTCTTTCAGCCCGCCTCTTCAAGCCGGTAATGTCCTGCCTCATTTTTTAGCTCAAATCCAAGGAAATTGTGGACTTGGTGAAAATTAGATTAGATTGTATTTAAATTAGATTCAACTTTATTGTCATTACACAGGTATAGGTACAAGGCAACAAAATGCTGTTTAGGTCTAACCAGAAGTGCAATAGCAGTGAGTGCAGGATATACAATGGTTCCATAAGTGCAAGACATGGATAAGTAGTGAATAAATATAGAAATGAATACTATTATAAACAAAATTTTACAGATAGATTTGTCCTATGAATATAATATATAGATAACAAGTATTGTGAACAAGATTTACAGCTGGATATGTACTGAATATAATATACTATATAATGGATATTACTATAAATAGAATTTTTCCAGATATGTACAATGAACATAATATATGTAAATGTGCTGTATTTATATAGCGCTTTTCTAGTCTGAACGACTACTCAAAGCGCTTTTACATAGTACAGGAACCATTCACCATTCACACACTGTGGCCAAGGTTGCAGTACAAGGTGCCATCTGCTCATCAGATAAACATGCACACACATTCACACTCCGATGACACAGCATCGGGGGCAACTCGGGGTTCAGTGTCTTGCCCAAGGACACTTCGACATGGGACTGCAGGGCCGGGGATTGAACCACCAACCTTCCAATTGGCAGGCAACCGCTCTACCACTGAGCCACAGCCGCCCCTTATATATTATAATATACTGATGGTTTACAGAGTTTACAGGTGAATATGTACTATGGATATATATACAGACGGCTTTTATTGTAAACAGAATTTTTACAGATCAATATATGTAATATGTTAGGCTAAAATGAGCAGTATAACAATGGATTTAAAGGTAGTACAAATAAAGTTTGGGCAGAAGCTATCCAAATTAAAGGGCAGTGGAAGGTAATTGCATATTACAGTTAAAGTACATTATTGCAGATGTATATGTAAACAATTGGTACTGTAAATAAACAGTCAGCAGTGCAAATTGAAATACCAGTCAAGGTAAGTAGTGCAAGATCAGATATAAACAGTTGTTACTATAGTAACAGTCAGCAGTGCAGGTGAACATTATAGTATTGCAGATAACAAAATGGAGGCAGGTGTGAGGAGGGAGAGGAGAGTCTATCAGTATATGAGGGGAGTGGGATCAATGAGGATTAGAGTTCAATAAAGAGACAGCTCTTTCAAATGTGAAAGAACAACAGTGGCATAAAAACAACTAATGAATCATTCAATTCTCGTTGACTACCCACCAACGTGGCAGGTAGATTGGCAATTTCACCCGCTAATGACAAAATTCACCCTCTAATGACAAAATTCACCCTCTAATGACAATAATTTACCCTCTAATGACAAAAGTCACTCGCATTTGGTAACGTGTTAATTTCAGGTCCTGATTGTGAATGCAAAGCAAACTGATAGATTATGCCCCAACACAGCATGATATAGAACTACTGTATGTTGAAGGTAAACAACTGTAGAAATGAATAATTGTAGAATTGTATAATAATTGTTAAATAGTGTTACACTATTTTACAATTATTATACAATTCTACAGCCTGTACGTCTACCTACAGTACCTACCTGTCTTTCTTGTGTTTTCCTGCAGACTACCCATGGCGGTGGAACACTCCAGTGTTGATTAACTCAGCTCTCATTAAATGGATCCATCTGCCTGACTTCTACACTGTGCCTAACTCCAAAAACCTTATAGGTCAGTGTGTGTGAGAGTTGGTCTGTGAGTCTATCATTCTGATTATACTTTAGTAGAAAATCTCAGTGTTTTCTGATATGATCACGTTTTAAATTGCTGTTGATGCTGTTTTTAAACTCAACATTCCCTTAATGTTTACTGTTGTCTTAATAAATTCACTATACTGAATGACACTTGACACCTCCCTACTAATGTGTGTCTACAGGCCCTATGTCGTGCATGTGTGTATTTCAAACAACATTGTTAAAATTGAATTACCCCAATGAGGGATTAAAAAACAACTGACATAAGGGATTAAAAAAACAATTGACATGACACTGTCATTATGACATGACATCTGTCATTATTATGACATGACATCTGTCATGATCATTAAATAGTCATTTTGAGTGTTTCAAAAACAACAATCTCTGAGTTATGACAACTTGATTTAAGCAAGACAGTACAACTTATTGTTATACAGGTTATGTTGTTTAGGTTAGTATTATTAACCTAGACAACATAACCTGTCATATATGTAATGACAGGCCCACTTATCAAACTTTAATAACAATTTAGATGATTTACACATTCATCTTAAAAATTTTACCCTTTGAACATTTAAAGGATTTTAACACAATTTTTTGGATTTAGTTAATCACTGTGAATTAATACTGAATGCATTATTTTTTTACCCTTCAATATTTTAAGTTCCTCACATTCTATGAACTTAAAACACTTTCCAGAGTACAAAAGGAAATTAATTTAGGCTTTTAACTTGTCATATGTATGGGTATCCAGTGATTGTTCTTTACAGCCACAGCAAATAAGAGTTAACCTCTGATTTCTCATTTTACACATCACACTCCACTGTTATGGTGGCCATTTCAGTAGAGTTACTCACTAACGTTGTTGTGAAAACACAATAACATGGAATATAAATGCACACTTTCTGCATTACTGCATTACTTCAAATACTAAGTTACTCCTCTAGTAAACTAGTATTCACATGAAATAAAACAATAAAACATTGAGACCATTCAACAAAGCACTATGGGTAACAACAAATTCAACACATGAACTGGTTGATATAGACTTGTCACTAGGCTTCTTCAGTTATTTTAGCATATAGGTATCAAATTCGCTCTAGATTCTTTGCTACTGCCCTCTAGACGCATAGGCGGAGTTTGACATTCGAGCCAGAGGGGGAAAAAAAAAGCTGAGACCTGGCCTACCACTTCGAGAACACAGCACAAGCACATATGGACAAAACAAGCATACTAAATATCTATATATGTTTATGTTTAAAGAAGATTTTAAATTACATTGTAACAATTTAACAATTTGCCCTTATGAAATCCAATCATAGCACGGTTCTAAATGTTTAAGAAACAGCCTTCTAAGATGTGTAAACTCATATAACCAATAAGGCAGATGGTGGGACAATGTCCTGTCAATCACTTGTCCTTTTTGTTTTGAATGTCGTTATTTCGCATTAGACATGACACACATTTTAGTTGACTACATGTTGTTTAGTCTTAATGAAGAATCACTTTAGGCCTACAAAAAGGATGAATTAAAACAAAAATGTTGTTGCCTACGCCATCCTAGACCTTCTGTTATTTTTCTCTGTGTCACATATGCTCAGCCATCAGTGGCGCCAGCAGCCGTAATCCTGCACATACATTTTTTTAAATGATGATGATCATACAGTTGAGAGTTATGGATTAGCAAAGCCAGTCTATCATCTCCCATCACTCTGCCAATCACGGGAATGTATGGCACATGCACGGTCAGTGTGCATGCTGGTTTTTGGTGCAGCAGACGTTCGGGCCGGTCAGTAACATAATCTCTATTGTTGTAGTTACTGGAGGGCTGTTGAATGAGAGTGCTGTTATCTGCGAGACATTGCGGCACATCTGTAGCATTATTTTGAGTGCTAACCAGAACAGTACAATGAGCATGTGCAGCCTGTATGTAACCGAATTGGTGCTACAGTATGTGGCAGCAGTCAGTGATGAAAATTATAATTGTGAGGTGTTGTTGTGTGTGTCCATAGCGGACTTTGTGCTGCTGATGTGTGCAGCCCAGCAGTGGAAGGTGTTTGAGTGTGAGCACACAGAGGACTGGATGGTTGCTGCAGGCGAGAACACAGACCACCCTGAACCAATGGAAGGCCGGCTGTTTAACCCCGCACCCAACTTCATCAACTGCAGGTAAATACAGCACGTGTCTGTCTGATATATCAGTCATCTACAGTTGAATCTGCTGTTTGTCCGCTGAGATCCTGTCATCATTTCTTTTAACTACTTCAGAGAGACATCATTTGACTGTAGTCAGTGTTAAGGATGGGAACATTTCTGATAAGGATATATCTGCCGCTGTCTTTTAGATTATACATCTAACATAAACAAAGCTTTCTTTATAAAGTTTATAAAGTACTCTTTAATTAAGCTGTTAAAACGTTGTGACCAAGATATTTAATAAGCAGAATCTTTTACAGTAAAAAAAATAACTTTTAAACATGCATAGTGTGAAATGGTAAATTAGTATTAAAACAATAAGATTTAAATATTTGTATTTTCTATTATCAGATGTTAATATTGGCCAGGCTGATTTGTAGTTGGGAATAATGATTTCATAGTTTAGCTGTTGGTTCAATTACTATTAATAGAAACTCATGAAGAGTAGCAAATGCTAAATGCAAATTTGAATCTTAAAGAAACGAAAGTTGGACCTGCACTAATGTGAACAAAAATCTTCGTCACTGGTTCAGTATTGAGAGAGAACGCTATAACCCACAGCTGCAAACCGGGCTGCAATGTAATAATATTGGGCAAATACGGATCGTATATTTCCGTCCATTAAAAGTGCTGTTTTTGCCACTGATAGGCAACAACATGACAACATTATGCAAAAGGATCCCTACAGAGATATACCTTTTTGTTAAACAGTAACATCCTTTTTGTTTAACATGACACAACTCCAAAGTTGCTATTGCCAATCTCACCAGACTCCAGCTAAATAAACAAAACTTTTAGCGTGTAAAGAGCCAGCATATGTCCACATGTAAATGGGTGAATTAAGACTTTAGTTCAACCAAACCAGGGTGGTGATTATTGGAAGGTTGGAAAGACAAACTTTTGAAAAACAATAATAAAATTATAGTTTATTTAAATTGATTCTGATGGGTTAGGCAATAAAGATTTCAGGACAGTTTCATGTTAAATAAAAATGATCTTACTCTTTAAAAAAAAGGTCTATCCCTGTAGGAATCCTATCCATAATATAATCTGAGCCTGTCAATGGTAAAACAGAACTTTTAGTCGACGTAAATTGAAGGTGTGCAATTGCCCATTACAGTTTTCCCCAATTGTTTACTCACCAAAATTGGAACTTGACACGCATTCACCGAAACCTGATACTTATGTACCAAATCCCTAAACCAAGTCTGCAAAATTCAATTCCTGCATAACACTCATTGTCCTATTCTGTAAGACTGCAAACAGTTGTCTAGATTAGGCACAACATTTAAAATTAAAATCTCTGTAGTCCATTTGGAAAGCATCACCAATCATAATGCCAAGCTCTATAGACCAATTGACAACACCCAATCAAAACAGGTGTAAACAGTAGTTGCTGAATTGTGCACAATCAGAGCTTTAGCACTATACGCCACAGATGAACATGTGGTGATCCGTCATGCTAGAAGATTCTTTCCCCGCTGTTCACTTGTAATGTGGATGAGGTGCTGTGGCCAGACCACAATAGGAGGCGGGCTGCAGCTTAATTTCTTCTGTTTGACATTTTGCATGTTTTTTTGTCTTTTTGTGTTTAGAGTTTGGAAAGTATTAGTCACTTTCATTTGTAATTTTTGGACAGTAAAACCTTACTGCATGTTTTCCTGGTTTTTCTCCTCTTGGATAAGGAAAGTGGTACATGCAAAACACAAGTGTTCAAAAATACTGCATTTTGGAAATAAATGGCAATGTTTTTGTTACTGTATTGCATTTGTGTGTTTGTTTATTCATATTTGAGGAGGTATACATTACTGTGACAATCTTTTATAACCGGCTACAGCGTAACACTGAGAATTTCAAAAGGCATAAATCCACTGATGGGAAATACATAGTGGTCTTTGTGTTGAGCAGACAGATCTATTCACATGACGTGTGTGTCATTTTGAACAAAAACATTTTGGAAAGAGATTTAACAGCTGGGACTTGTAGAGTTTACCATTTTGTGTTAGAGGTTTTGTGTTTTGCGTTTACACTTTTGGGAAAATAAGCCAAGCATTGTCACGCTATCTCTCGCCATGCATAGCTTTTTGATCAAATTTGTAATGTTTGGACATGAAATATTTCTTTTCCTGTTCCTCCTCCAGGAGTTACCTGGACATGGCTAAAATCTTGGTGTTTCGTCACCTCTTCTGGTTTGTGCTGTCAGTGGTCTTCATCACCGGGGCAACCAGGATCTCTGTGTTTGGATTGGGCTACCTGCTCGCCTCCTTCTTTCTGCTGTTTGGGACCAAGCTATTGGTCAAATCATCCAGGACCTGCCTTGCCCTGTGGGACTGTCTCATTATCTACAACGTGGCAGTCATTATATCTAAAAATATGTTATCAGTAAGTATAAAGCTCATCATTGAGTGCTAGTTTGCAGCTTCTGTGGGGGGGATGGGGGGGGCTTGATTCCTCTGACTTTTTGTCCTATTAATTTATTAAATAGGTTACTGGAAGGTGATTACATTTTGAACCTGATTTTACTGTAATAATGGCAGCACAACGTGGGATGACAAAATATAATATGCATAATAAGAACTGGATCAGAGTGTCAGAACAGGGTAGAAGCGGCCGAAATGGGTTTCTTCAGGAGGGGGGCTGGCGTCTCCCTTAGAGATAGGGTGAGAAGCTCAGTCATCCATGAGCTCGGAGTAGAGCGCTGCTCCTTCGCGTTGAAAGGAGCCAGTTGAGGTGGTTCGGGCATCTGGTAAGGATGCCTCCTGGGCCGCCTCCCTAGGGAGGTGTTCCAGGCACGTCCAGCTGGGAGGAGGCCTCGGGGAAGACCCAGGACTAGGTGGAGGGATTATATCTCCAACCTGGCCTGGGAACGCCTCTGGATCCCCCAGTCGGAGCTGGTTAATGTGGCTCAGGAAATGGAAGTTTTGGGAGAGTATATATATATATACATAAACATAAACATACTGTATATGAAGATGTTACCAGATAGTAAAACATGTATCAGTGCGGTGTACGTGTCATAGCGATGAGCTGGAGAGCTCAAGAGTTCAGCAGTCTAATGGTTTGTAACTATGACGGTTCGAGGAACCTGAAGCTGCTGACTTTCTCCATCGTAGTCCTGTTGATGGAGATGGGGGCTTGTCTTTCTCTCTGTTGCTTCCTGTAGTCCACAATCAGCTCCCCTGTTTTGCTGACGTTGAGATGTAGGTTGTAGTCTTGACAGTGACCAATTTTTGAAGGTCTCTGTATCATTTCGGAATCGCCCGCATTTTCACTCTGTCTTGTCTCAGACAGACGAATTGCAGGGATTTTGCTAAATTGCCTGTGCATTTTGTGATTCAGGCATATGTGGTAAAACTTGACTCACATCTAATTTGAAATTTGTTACCGTAAACCCCCCTCTCCCTGCCCCCTTTACACACACTCCCAAGACAGTGAATGCTGAGACAGAAGAAGAAGCTCTGGCTGTCTAACACAAATATGGTCTTGGTCTTGACTTGGTCTTGACCTGCCCTGGTTTTGTCTTGGCTCTGACCACCTCTCTGTAGAGGTCAGCCTTATCTGTGTCGTCGTCGGAATAATCGGAAAAATAAGTTTCTGACTGTGAAAGTTCACAATGCATCAACATTGAGAAATAGGGCTTAGGTGGAGGTCTGCGCTCTCCGAGTGCCCTTGTAGTTATAATTTACAAAAGAATTGCTCACATTAAACAAAGTGAAACGTATTGAAGTACAATTACCACTGTTGATAATAACACTATTCTCTAGGATAATGTAATGCCATTGTTATGAAGTTTGAAGAGCAATCTAGACAGATGCATGCAAGTGGAAAAAACACTGAATTGTGTATTTCTTTGTTTGTGTGTGTTCCAGATCCTGGCATGTGTGTTTGTGTTTGAGATGCAGAAGGGCTTCTGTTGGGTGATTCAACTCTTCAGCCTGGTTTGCACGGTCAAAGGATACTATGACCGTAAGTGCTTTAATAATATTAGTAATAATAATATGAATACACCACCAACAATGACCGTGTAAACATTAGGTATCTATAGTATCTATAGCTATAGAATTAAGCAAAGGTGATTTCAATCAGATTTTCAATGTAAGATGGATTTTCTATCTATATCTATGACGTATAGCTATAATGCTATGTGCTTATAGTCCTTGAAGTAACAAAATTGCATTCACATGCTGTTTATCAGAAAGTCACACCTGACAGAAGCAGTTACAGATTGTTATGTTCTGCAGAATGCCTTTTTATTTTGGTATTAGGTATCATAGTATGTTGGGGTTTATTCTGACAGCGAAAGCAGTGAGTGACAAGACCTGCAGCCTGCCGGTAGAAGAGGCCGGGATCATATGGGACAGTATCTGTTTTCTGTGCCTGTTGCTGCAGAGGAGGGTCTTCCTCAGTTACTACTTCCTGCATGTGACGGCAGAGCTGCAGGCTTCTGCCAAACAGGCCTCGAGGTAAGACACAAAAAACTGATTCACTGACTGTGAATGTGGAAGCTTATGCAGTGGTTCCAATGCTAGAGGCCACCAGGTTATTAAAGGAAAAATATATGAGATACCAATGGAGTAGTACCACTTGGCTAACAAATGCAATGACAGCTGTTTCTTCCTTCCAGGGGTTTTGAGCTCTTTAGAGCCAGTATCGTGAAGAACATTAAGTTCTACCAACAAGCCGAGAAGAAGTCTCTGTCACAACTCAAGAGATCGTAAGTATTCACCATTCAGTAAGTGCAGCTGATGAACTTTGCTTTTGGGAGCTGGATGATGAAATTCTTAAAAATTGAGTATTGTGCCATAAGTTGCCTACAACACAGGCTGATAGCAGGTGAAGACACTAGGGACGCCTTTCAACATCAGGAACTTTCGCCCTGAACTAGAGACCTTCTGAGGAACTCCTTGGCTCTTCAACCGGAGGGACCAGGGTCTAAATTAAGTTCTGGGCATATTTTTTGGGGGCATTTTATCCCCCAAAAAGTCCCTGATTGGGGGTAGTACTTTCTGAAAGGAAAGAAACCTTTGGGTGGGGTTTCAATTTAATTAAATTTTATTTTATTTATAGTATCAAATCATAGCTAGAACTGCAAGCCGTTATAACGGGGTCCAAGCCTCCTTGCGGCAGTGAAAAAGTGTAACGGTGGGGAGCCAAACATCTGTAAATATCGAGAGGTGTTAGCCGTAAGGTCTGCGGTACATTGCCTTTGCAAATATCCCATTAACATTCATTGATTGAGTAAAAGGGCCAGAAAGGGTCCATGTTGGATGGCCGATCTTTGCCAAATTTGATACAGAGCCACAGAGCGGCATGCCGAACAAGCATCACAAGTTTCATGTTGCTGGCATTTTCTATGGCAGAGATATCGCAATTGCAAATTACCCATTTAAATGCATTGAGTTATTGGCCAAAACAAATTATTAGCTATTAAAGTTAAGGGGCTTATAAATTAATAAAAAATAATGTGTAATCTGGCTCAATGTGGTACTTTTACAGCATCAAAGTCATTCAAATGCCCAGTCCACTTTTTTAACTAAAGAATTTGTATAATTAACAATTATACAAGATCTTGTTTGAAATAGCATAATGTATACAGTATGTGGCTCATTGCTCTGGGCACACCTGGGTTCTAAACAAAATACCGCTTGCCCTAACCAAATTACTTAAATTTGTGTATTGGAGGTAGGCACCAGGTAGATATAGATAGAATACATTGCTTTACCTTTAGCCCACAGCAAATATTTCTTAAGTTAATGAGTTTAATTATTCTGTCGCCTGCCATTTCTTTTCCTGCCCTCTCTCAGGATGCAGAGAATTCGCTCCAAGCAGCAGAAGCACAGAGGTGGACACAAAACAAGTGACGATTCTCACGTGAGCGAGACTGCTGGTAGGACTCACTAGTTTACTCTTTGACTGTGAAAATATTCTGCAAGCAGTTAGAAAACTAGTTTAGACTAGTTTTAAACTAGTTTTCTTTCTCATCTTTGCTGAGGGTTGCCCACACGCAGTAACAACGACAAGAACTCTATCACACTTGTATTATTATTGTCACACCACACGTTTTGGTTTGTCAAATCGAGCACATGAGCATTACCGTGGCGGACTTGACACGAGAGGGCAGAGAGGCAGCGCAGGAAGAAAAGCGGGTCCATGGAGTCAAGTACAGACAGAGGGGAGCAACAACGGCCATGGTCGCAATCCTGATATATATACTATATAATTGCTTATTTTAAAGCCTGTTGCAACTTTGTTATTTAAAGGTGCTATATAACTATCATAAATATCTTATAGGCCATATAACATGAACTCTACAGGGCACATTCATGTTTCCATAAAGATAAACCATTTAATTTTATGATCCAATGGCCTTCACATTAGCGCCACTCTCGGGTTATATTTACATATTTATGTATTAGGTGTGTTCAGTATTTTCAAAACTTTCAGTCATGGCTTTGCTCACTTTTCTCCAAGCCTTCTTATTTTTTGTTCTGTCCTCTGTAAAGTGCTGACGTTAATGCGTAGAGCTCTGGGTGCCCACAGACAACGACAATTAGTTTGTTAATTAGACAGTTAAACATTTCAACCCACACGGACACATATTTGCGCAAATTTGCGTCTATTGCGTAATTGATTTTGCATGTATTTGTTGGACGCAGAAAATGCGCTTCGTCTTTTTTTGATTAGCAAATCATTATGTAGCACTTTCTTTATCTAATCTAAACCTTATCTTGTTTACTTCCAGACAACCAGACAGACAAGAAAAGTTCCAGGAAGAAAAAGTGGCACCAGCCGTGGATGGACCATGCTACAGGTATGACAAACACTCCGTTTTGTCTTGAATTACAGCAAGGACAAGTAGTCCTTCTTTTCTAACTTTTGATCATCTTCATATAGTGATAGAGATGACATTGTTATATGTTTCTTCTACTCACAGTGCTGCATTCTGGAGAGTACTACCTGTTTGAATCAGATACTGAGGATGAAGAGGAGTCTGAAGAACAGAAGCCTCAGAAACAGACCGCCTCTCAGGTCAGACACACAATGTTAACAAAATCTGTTTTTAAACAATTAACTGATGTTGTATATGGCATACAGTTTAAGTGTTTATAAAAAAACATTGAAATGTTAAACACTGCTATGGTGAACATGCTTTGTTGAAACTCTAATTTTCATATGGTTATTGTGTTGTTTCAACCCCCTCAGTTGGCTTACCAGGCATGGGTGAGCAGTGTCAAAACAGCTTTGAGAGAACGTCAGAGACACCAGAAACAGTTGAAGAGGATTGAAAGAAAAGAGAAAGAGGGAGAAGGAGGAATGGATTCACAGGAGGCTTATTCTGTGACAGGTTAGATATTCTTACATCTCTCCCTTTAATGTCTGTTTTGTGTCTGTATGTTTTATGTCTGTATGTTTTATGTCTGTATGTTTTATGTCTGTATGTTTTATGTCTGTATGTTTTATGTGCCGGCAACAGCCATGGCCAGTGGCAGTATGTTTTTAGTTTGTGTGCAGGTTCTTCCAGCCATCAGTCCATCTTCAGTTTTGTGAACAAAATATCTCAGGAACGCCTTAAAGGACTCTCCTTAGATTTGGCAAAACTGTCCACTTAGACTCAAGGATGAACTGATTAGAGTATGCTTGTCAAAGGTCAAGATCTGTTTTTGGCCATAACTCAAAAATCCATTCACTAACTATGATAACTCTTCACACAAATGTCTCATAGGATAAAATAATGAAGTGATGACTATTTATACCCTAAAGGTAACTTCACAGTGACATGTGAATGTTCTGCCAAAATGCTTTTCTAGCCATTATTCAAATTGATATTGCCTCCTTTTCTTCGATCACAAAGGTTTTAGCTATTGTCTTATGTTCCACAAATTATTTCACTTTTAAGAGACTGGTAGTGGTCCCCTAAAATTTCTGAGTTAAATGGTCACTAAGGACCTTCTAGCAACGCATTAGGTAATATTTTAGCAGCTAAGGGAAAACACTAGAGCGTTTTCCCTTACAACATCCTAAGGGAATCTGTTCGGTGATTATTTTGAAACACGTTTTCTTTTCTAAGGAGTCCTTCTTCTAAGGTAATTTAAGAGAAACCTTAGCGTAAGTCATGGGTGTCAAACTAATTTTAGTTCATGGGCCACATACAGCCCAATTTGATTTAATAACAACTCTCCCTATCTTTCAGTGTAGAGGGGTACAAGTACATAATAAAAAACAATCTATTTTCAATACAGATGATGAACAGCCTGAGCTATCTTAAGAAAAATAAGTTAAAGTCAACAATATATCGGAGTTTTTAACTGTATTCTGGCAGCTTACAGGTATGAATAGGTAACTGTGAATGTGATCAAGGCATTCCTGCAAAAGAGAGGCTTCCTCTCAGTGAACCTAAAAAAAAAAACTAAAAAAAAAGAGGATGGAAGAGGAAATGAGTATGAGAATGAAATAGTGAAAGGAAATATGTTTTAGAGGGATGAGACATCCTTTCCAAGGCTCTGGAATTCTCTTCCCTTAGCATTGAGAGCCTTGGATTCTGTGGAATCTTTTAAAAAACACCTCAAGACACATCTTTTTAGACAAGCTTTTAACTAGCAATATGGCTTAGTATTTTATGTGTTGCTGTTTTATTTTGTTTTTACTGTAAAGCACTTTGTGACCCTTCTTGTCTGTGAAAGGTGCTATATAAATAAAGTTTACTTACTTACTTTCATCTTAAGTGTCACATCACTGTGAATTGGTCAGCTATATGGGCGGAGTAACGGCTTTCAGCTGTACAGCTTCAGAAAGGCTGCTCTTGTGTATCCTCGCTCATAGCTCTTCGATGCTCGCTCCTCATTCCTCGGCGCAGGAATATGAGCTTTGAGACGGCCTTCAAGAAGGAAGGCCAGAACATCTTCCGGTTTAGCCAAGGACCGAGAAGCTGTTAGTTATAGGATGTGAGAGTCTCTGTTCCACGACCAGCAGGCACAGATCCATCGTCTTCCTCTCAGCTTTCACCTCGCTGAACTCTGCATTACAGTTTTTGCACTTCTAGTTAGATGCTACAGCAACTGCAATTTGTTGTCTCACTGGGGGATTACACAGTTAAATCTAATCTAAATGCATATATACCACTTAGTAATCATAAGACTAACAAAAACATAAAAAAGAGAAGACAAAAGGCTTACTTTGCCCCTTACATGAACCACAAGCCCTCTTTCAAAATATATATTGTACTGTAATTGCTGAATAATTTGTAAAGTGTACGTTTTGTATTAATATGTGCAGGTTGTGGGGACAATGATGTGTTTGAGGAGCCTGTGTTTCAGGAAGAGGAGCCAGAAGAACAGGAGTCTGGTTAGTTAACATTTTCTTAGCTTTCACCATGACAACATGCTGTTGTTGTTTACATTTTACAATGTGTAGTAAATGAATGGCTTCCTTTGCGTAACTAACAGATACTTTCAGCGTATTGGTTGTGTGTTCAGATAGCAATTAGTCTTAAAGCTGCCTTCACATGATCTGCGGTAAAACGGCTCTGCGCTGCCTGTTCCATTTATAACCTTAGAGTGGTGGAGACAACTCGGAGGAGGCACTACCCTTGACGTGAAACACTGCTTTGAAATTGTGGCAGAGCGCTGCGCTCAATTTTAAAATTATTTCAACTGGCAGAAGCATTAAAGGGTAATTTAGCTATTTGTCAACCTGGACCCTATTTTACCATACATTGGTGTCTAAATAACTAATGTGAACAAGAGTCTTTAAAATTGGTTCAGTATTGAACGTAATCATATAGGGCAAATGTGCGTCATCCGCTAAAAGTGCTGTATTTACTATTGACATGCATTGAATAGTGAAAAGACGAACCAAGACAGTTTTTGATGGTTACATTCATTACACTATTCACACAGAAACAATTCTGTGTGAATAGTGTATTTTATGATGATAAAATTACTGTTTGGTGGCTTTGGCTATAGTGATTTTGGGGATGTTTCTGGTTAAATAAAAAATATCTTACTCTTTATCAAAAAGGTTGACTTCTGTAGCGATCCTTTCCATAATATTGTCAGACACTGACCATGCCTGTGGCAAAAGTAACACCTTTAGTGAACGAAATTGAAATTGCCCATTAATGTTACATTGCAGCTTGTTTTGCTGCTGCTGACTGCAGCGATCTTGCTTAATACTGGCCGAATTTTAAAGATTGTTGTTCTTATCGGTCACTTAGACACAAAAACATAGGAATATATGTTCCAGGTTGATGAAGTTATAATTTATATAGTATAGTAAAATTACACAGAGTAGATGAAGGTTTCTTAGAACCTGCTAAATTGTACATTTAGCAGGTTCTAAGAAACCTTCGTTAGTTTGCTTCCTATATTGTATCACCTGTCCTTCTTTCCTCCTTTGTCCTGATCTTTCTGTCTGTGTGCTGCAGGTCACGGTGAGATGGTTCAGAGGATCTTGGATATATTGCGCTTCTTATTGGCCATAGTTCTGGCCATGGTGGATGGACTGACTCATTGGCTCAACCTCCTGACTAAACAGTACAGAGAGACATCTACTGTTCTGTGCAATGAACGTTACTTCATCATACACAAGATACAGCAGGTAAACACAACACATATATGTTAATTGAGCAAACATGATTCTTTGGAACTAAACATTCAGCAAAGACAAACAAGGACAATCACTAACTTCGGTCGGTCTCCCTCTGATTGGCAGCATCTTACAACAGCAGACTCCACAGATGACCAGGTGTCTCAGGACAGTGAGAGTCCCACACTGGAGACTTGTTTGGATGAGACAGATGTAGACTCCACCAGATACAGGTTAGTGTGGAAACGACTGTGTGCCACATAGGGCTTGTGTGCCGAACTGTGATACTTTTTAGGCACCGAACCTAACAGCCTCTATTGTACGTCAAAAAGATCCCTTGTCATTCAATACCAAATTACAATACCTAAGGAGTAAATCTCATCTCATGTCAGTGAGCCAATAAGCATACAGCATGCTTGTACCGTGTACTGGTGATTGGCTGTCTACACATTGTAGAGGCAGGCAGAAAAAACTCTACATTACCCAAAGACACAGGGCTTTATGTCACATAGGTGTAAAAGAGCTGAAACAAATAATGAAAATTTTATTATAATGTCTTATGTTGTAATTTCTTCTTGTTAAAATGGCTAAAAGTAACGTTCAGTTTGTGTTTTTTCTCGCAGCCCCTTTGGACAAAAGCGATTGATGTTTTACCACACCTACTGTTGGAAAAATCTTTACCCACTGTATTACTGAATTAGCTTTACCAGGAGGTCATATAGTTACGTTGAATGTTTTGCTCAGACAGAAAATCATTCACTTAAAATAACAAAATACGTCATCAATGCATCATTGCATTTCAGGTGTTGCATGCGGTAACTTAGTCTACTTTGGATGTATCTTAAGCTAAACCGGGTATCACTGTCACTGTTTAGTGTGTTTGCTTTCATTCCTCAGTTTCTCAGTTTTTATATTCATAAGATTATAAGATATTCAGAAGATATTCAGAATATTCATAATTTTATCTGTATGTGTTTGAATCACTCCTTAAGCTGCCTTGAGGTGGATAGCAGGGGTGTGACAGGCCGGTCTACCCCCAGGCCAAGGCTCAACAGCACTGGGAACCTCTTGAGTCCAGAACCCCCTTCCAGCAGCACGGATCTGGTGCCAGTGCCATCTAAACAACAACACAGACATTCCAGAACAGCCAGTGAGCTGCTGGGAGACAGGTAGAACCCTTGGTTCTTTCGGGGAATATTGAAAAGACTTAAAAAGAACATGTTTACAGCATTAACTATTTAACTGGGAGGTTTTGGGACCAATTGGCAGGGATTGCTATGGACGAAGTACACACGGTGATACACTGGTAAGAGAAAATGAGGTTTAACCATGTATCCAGCAAATTTAAATGTATTACTTCTATTCCAGAATGTATGTGTGGGGTAGCCAGACCTAACTCCACAGCGCTGTAAAGGTCTGGCATGTCGTAGAAGGCCAACACTGATCTACAGTAACAGTGGCTACTGGTTTCAATTGACCACCTTGGTTTCAGTGTGTTTTGTGTGTAGTAGCACTAATACCATATATATACAGTGAGGAAAATAAGTATTTGAACACCCTGCTGTTTTGCAAGTTCTCCCACTTAGAAATCATGGAGGGGTCTGAAATTGTCATCGTAGGTGCATGTCCACTGTGAGAGACCAAATCTAAAAAAATCCAGAAATCACAATGTATGATTTTTTAACTATTTATTTGTATGATACAGCTGCAAATAAGTATTTGAAGACCTGAGAAAATCAATGTTAATATGTGGTACAGTAGCCTTTGTTTGCAGTTCCAGAGGTCACACTGCAGAAGGGATTTTGGCCCAACTCCTCCACACAGACCTTCTCTAGATCAGTCAGGTTTCTGGGCTCTCGCTGAGAAACACAGAGTTTGAGCTTCCTCCAAAGATTCTCTATTGGGTTTAGGTCTGGAGACTGGCTAGGCCACACCAGAACCTTGATATGCTTCTTACAGAGCCACTCCTTGGTTCTCCTGGCTGTGTGCTTCAAGTCATTGTCATGTTGGAAGACCCAGCCTCCACCCATCTTCAATGCTCTAACTGAAGGAAGGAGGTTGTTCCCCAAAATCTCGCAATACATGGCCCCGGTCATCTTCTCCTTAATACAGTGCAGTCGCCCTGTCAGATGTGCAGAAAAACACCCCCAAAGCATGATGCTACCACCCCATGCTTCACAGTAGGGATGGTGTTCTTGGGATGGTACTCATCATTCTTCTTCCTCCAAACACGGTTAGTGGAATTATGACCAAAAAGTTCTATTTTGGTCTCATCTGAACACATGACTTTCTCCCATGACTCCTCTGGATCATCCAAATGGTCATTGGCAAACTTAAGACGGGCCTTGACATGTGCTGGTTTAAGCAGGGAAACCTTCCGTGCCATGCATGATTTCAAACCATGACATCTTAGTGTATAACCAACAGTAACCTTGGAAACGGTGGTCCCAGCTCTTTTCAGGTAATTGACCCGTGTAGTCAATGTACAGTGTAGTTCTGGGCTGATTTCTCACCTTTCTTAGGATCATTGAGACCCCACGAGGTGAGATCTTGCATGGAGCCCCAGTCTGAGGGAGATTGACAGTCATGTTTAGCTTCTTCCATTTTCTAATGATTGCTCCAACAGTGGACCTTTCCACCAAGCTGCTTGGCAATTTCCCTGTAGCCCTTTCCAGCCTTGTGGAGATGTACAATTTTGTCTCTAGTGTCTTTGGACAGCTCTTTGGTCTTGGCCGTGTTAGTAGTTGGATTCTTACTGATTGTATGGGGTGGACAAGGTGTCTTTATGCAGCTAACAACCAGGTGAAAGACAGGTGTTCAAATACTTATTTGCAGCTGTATCATACAAATACATAGTTAAAAAATCATACATTGTGATTTCTGGATATTTTTTTTTAGATTATGTCTCTCACAGTGGACATGCACCTACGATGAGAATTTCAGACCCCTCCATGATTTCTAAGTGGGAGAACTTGCAAAATAGCAGGGTGTTCAAATACTTATTTTCCTCACTATATATATATATATATATATATATATATATATATATATATATATATATATTTTTTTAACTTGTGTTTCATTTTATGGCCCCCACCATTGGTTCTATCAGGTATTAATAGACTGGTGGTGTACAATACAATGATAAATGAATACAAATTGATGGTTGTGTCTTCCCCTTCTCTCTCTGCAGGCAGTTCTTCATTGAGGAACTAGAGCAGAGCAGAGAGTTCTACAACAGTCAGAGCCGTCTGCTGAAGCTGCTGTTTGCCATGTACAACCTGCTGGCAGCCAACTCAGAGCTAGTCTGCTATTTTATCATAGTGCTGAACAACGTGGTCAGTGCCTCTGTGATATCACTGTTCCTCCCAATACTGGTGTTCCTATGGGCTATGCTGGCTGTTCCAAGACCAACCAAAAAGTTTTGGATGACTGCTATAGTCTACACAGAGGTATGAACCATGATAACCCACTTCACAAACTTAAGTAACTTACACACCATGAACCATCACAGTAAAATTGTGCAATATTGTTTATATAGTTTCCTTACCATGAGTAAAAAAATAGCATCAGTGGCTCTGAGGTGCAAAACTGAACAATACAGATTTGTGAAAATTTGTGGAATGACGCTGTGACAAACACAAAAAGGATCATCATCAATTCTGCAGCTCGCTTTAGATTTATTCATTCTCTTTTAGCTCTTTTTTGGTTTTACAGGGCACCTAACCGGCTGAAGCAGGCAGGAACAGCAAGGCCACTGTGTGATTGTAAACAGCAGTGTCTTGATGCTGTCACATCAATTTACAGTTTGATCTGTCAAGCATTGTGTTTACAGCTTGTTTTCCTGCATCCAAGTGGCCAAAAAAATAAAATAAATAAAAAATAAAGATGATACAGTTGATACAGCTATTAAAAAATATGATAACTTAAATTTAAATGATAACTTATTATAACAAATTTTTATAATGATTTTAGGGTGAGGATGGGCCTAAACTTTGAGAACAAGCAGTAGTCAAAAGAGATTAATTTGATTTGAGTAACAATCAAGAGAGGTTGCTTTAAATAAATAATTACAAAAACAAGTTATACTGTAAATAATCTAACAATTGCATATAGGGCTTTCTGTTATGATGAAAAGCAGACTTGCACTCCACCATACCCTTTTGATCTCATTATCTTAACCTTTAAAGCATCTCTTTTCATTTTTTGGTCATCATACAAAATGTCATGTTACTGGTGATTACGTATTAACTCGGACATCTCTCACCTTTCAATTACTAAATTACAGTAATGTGTCCAAGAGAAGTGTGACTATATACAGGTCACAACAAGCATAGAGATGATCCTGACTGGTCTGATGGGAAACAGCATACTGTTGCCTTCTTTGCGTTCTTTTCTGGTCTGACTGGGGGTACTGCTGTTGTGTTCTCTTTCCAGGTGATGGTGCTGGTGAAATACCTTTTCCAGTTTGGATTCTTTCCTTGGAACAGTGTTCATGAGATGACTTTAAATGAAGACAAACCTTTCTTCCCACCTCGTATCCTGGGCTTAGAAAAGACTGACAACTACATCCGATATGATCTTCTTCAGCTGCTTGCTCTGTTCTTCCACAGATCCCTGCTCATGGTCAGTTAGTATTTACAGTGATTACAGTGATTTAAGTTTGTCAACCAGTAAGCAAGGACACATTAAAGTTGTGATCAGGGTAAAAGCAACAAGGGCACAATTAGCCACCTTCCACTTTTCAAAGTATACCCATTTGTAAATTTTACAGTTAGACTTAGGGCTAAAAAAATGTCCTCTTGCCGCCAAACTATTACATTCTGGGTGACACAATACACTGACTTTATAATTAGAAACAGCCATTGGACCAATTCATTCATTTATTTATTACGTTTGATATTTTATCAGATGTAGATAATCAACATCAATTGTTTTAGTTAGTCTATCTAACTATCTGGCTGGCTGACATTTTTGTTTTTTCTAGTGACTGATGTTAAAATTGCAGATTTAGAGTATGAATATGATGGCTACATACATGATATCATGTAAAAGCCACACCGTTCTGTTCCATACCACTGCTCTGGGTGTTTCAAGCTGATGTGGGTGTGCTATTCAATTCAGTTTGACTTGATTTGATTTTACTGATTTGACTAGCATCAAATCATAACAGGAGTTACAGGTTGGGACACATAGACACTGATAAAGAAAGGTGAAATAACGTGTGTGTGTGTGTGTGTGTGTGTGTGTGCGCACAGCGTTATGGCCTCTGGGACCACGAAGGCCCCCTGGAGGAGCAAAGCCTTTCACCAGAAAGTTGTAAGGATGAAGGAAAAACTAGAGGTGAAGATGGAGGGAGGAAGGAGGGAAGAAAAGAAGAGGATGGGGAGGGCAGAGTGAGCTCAACATCTACCCTGGAAAACCTGGAAATTACTGAACTGGACCAACTTGAAAACGTTGGTGCAAATACTCTTTTGTTGCTATTAGTTACTGCCCTGTCAATAGCAATTTTTGAATATGTTCTTAGCCTTTGACTTTTTTTAAAATCAATTGTTTATTAATTTAGGATATTGTGGACTCTGTTGAACCGAGTACCAGCTCTGCTGCTGCTACCACACAACCTCCTGCAGATGAACCAGCACCCAGCGGTTCAAAAGATGGACAGGAAACTCCGTCTGGGCTGAAGGACATGTTGAATCTTCCCAGCAGGCCGACGGAGGATAAGATGGAGGGAGATGAAGTGCAGGTGATAGAGGTAGCCCCAAAGAAAAGCAGTGGTATCCGCTTCCGCAAGAAAACAAAACAACCCAAACCACAGCGCAGCAAAGGTTTGTGGCTTCATTATGTGTGGACTGTGATGTTAGAGGTGTGACTCATAACATTAACACTGGCTGCATTTGATTAAGGTGCACCTCATTAGGGACCTGGTATTGCACAAGCAAAAAGCTACTTACTGCCAGCTACTTGAAGGAGACCTATTATGCTTTTCTGTATTTCCTGTCATATCTGTAATGTTACAATGTCGGATGTTCATATTACATGGGAAACAAAGTTTTTTTATGTGGAGGTCATGTAGTTGCAATGAATATTTTGCTTAGACAGAAAACCATTTATATTCTAATTAATTTACAATAAAGAATAAGTTACAAATGCATTGTTACATTTCAAGTCTTGCATACAGCCTGCTTTATTTGTATGGTGAGTTAAACCAGGCATCACTATCACTGTGTCACAAGCCAAAGCATTAAGAGTTTGTAGGAGCAACCAACGTAATAATAACTTATTTAATATTTAATTCATTAAACCCATTGGTGCTTTACACAGTTACAGGGGGACAAGGGAAAAGAAAAAAGTAGCACGAACACGGGCTGAAAGGAAAGAAAAATGGAAGGGGGATATAATTTAATGTCGGCCATTGACAACCAAGTTATATTATGAATGAAATAGACATATTATATACCTGAAGGCTTATTTGGGGTTGGTTATGAATTATTTACAAACCCAATATTGTCCATCTGGTGAAAGCCTGACTGAAATTGACTCAGATTCTTGCCCGTTGTCTTTCCCTTTTAACTTTTAGTTGTTATTCGTTTATTTCCTTTTTTCCTATGATTGCCCTGCCCTAGTATCTGCTATAACTACAACAGATAACTTCTAAAAGTAAAATTAGAATACAATTCGGCCTATATAAAGAACTCTCCTGCTACTCTTTACCTGTCTGGATACGCTAACACAGGCTTTTCTGGTAAGGCACTGATAAAAAAAACTATATAAAAATAGCCTTCTTTTCACTGTTACACAAATTACACAGTTTCAGAAACATTAAAAAGTTACATAGTAACTTTAATATTTTAACATGTTGTACCTCATTCAACTGGTATTTTCTGTTTATCTTGATCATTTCTGTGCTGATGTGTCATTTAAATCACAATACAGAGACTATATGTTTCAGGAAAGATTTTAAACTGTGCATAATTTTTATTTGAGTCATTTATTTGAATCCCTTTTTGACCGTTCCAGAGGAGCCCACAGCAGAAACTACAGATCCCTGTGAAGAACCGGTGAAGAAGAAGCAGAAAGGCAGGAGGAGAGAGGCAGCCAGTCAGAGACTGCTGGCTGTGGGACACAAGCTAAAACAAGTCTTTGTCTCTGGGTGAGTAGGCTATAGAGACTATATAGTAACCACAGTCACCCTTCTTTCATTCAATTAGTTTAGATCACTAAAAATAAGTGTAGTTGCAATCCTAGGAATTAAATAACTTTTTCACTAATGCAGTGGTTTAATGCATTTTGTTTTCCTCTGCAGTATTCAGAGTGTTTACAGGCCAGCACAGGGATTCTTCCGAGGTATTCTCCATGATGAGCATCGGACTGCTACAGATGTCTATGCGTTCATGTTCCTGACTGATGTCATTGACTTCATCATCATCGTCTTTGGTTTTTGGGCTTTTGGGGTGAGAGCACGTTTTGTGACATTTTTGCCTGGCAAAGCAGGTTGTTGTTCCTGACTCTACTCAATCTACCTTTATGAAGGTCACTGGTCACACAAATGTGTACCACAGGTTATATTTTAGATCCTCTACATTTTACCTTGTTAATTAATAATATTGTCTCTTGTAATATTGTCAGGTGCATTTTTATGCTCATGACACTGCTTTATTCATCTGCTTACCCATTAGGAGAAGCGTTATCTATTTTGCAGACAGCCTAAAACCCGATCCAGTGCTAACGTCTAGAGCTTTAACATGTCTTTAAGGAAGAAGAAAAACATTTATGCAATTCTCTAGATGCAGCTTGTTGAAGGAAATTGACTTCAATATTTGCACTTTGGATGGTTCTGAAATTGCATGGTCATGAGCTAGCTAAAAAGTCAAGGGTGAAACTCTTTTTTTTTTTGTAGCATTCTAATCTTTTGTACCCTTGTGCCCCTGCCGCTATTATGTCCGCAGTTACTGTATATCACAGCTGTGCAACCATAGATCTGCTCCCTATTTTTTTTCAGCGACAAGCAGTTTGAAGACTTCAAAGAACAGCGGTGCCCGCCCGTGTGTTGAGGGGGGTCCCTCTCAAAACGAGTGGAAATTGAATCCCAGTCTGTTTAGATGCTGTGGAACAGGTTTAGGAGAGCGACAGTGGATCTGTTCGCCTCACGAGAAAATACACAGTGGTTCTCTATGAACACATGGAACTCTCGGAGTGGACGCCTTTTCTCATTATTTGTGGCCCTGAACCCTCCACTTTTCCCTCTGTCCCTCTGATTCCTCACCTCCTGGCTCGCATTCAAGAGGTGAGCCTGTCGGTCATTCTGGTGGCACTCTGGTTCCCAACCCTGGTTCAGCTACTGGCAGGGTCTCCATGGCAACTGCCATGGCAAAGGGACGGTGCAATATTCCACACCCCTGTAATAAGCCAGCGGCTATGGGCCCGGCCGCTAAGCGGGAACCCTTGGAGAGGCAAGGTTTGCCCCCTGCAGTTGTGTGCACTATCCAGGGTAATACAGCGTGTTACGCCGGAGGATGGTCCTCTTTAAATAAATAAATATGAAATAATGTTAAAACCTTTCCAATGTAATAAGATAAGGTTTTTGGTGTCCATGTGAGCTTTGAGGTCTCCATCACCTTTATTAGACACTCAAAGATATATGCTAGCTTTGCACATGCTGGTCTCCGCCTCCCAACCGGGACGGTACGTGGAAAGTTTTTTGCAGCTATTAGTTGTGTCATTAATATTTTTTCACTATTAAGCACTTCACAACCTACATGACATGGGTCTTACAATCAGTAATAGTAAATGACTATTCATAATCATGACCGATTTTGTTATCAAGAGTGGGTCCCAATAATACATCTACAACCCTCAGCCTCAGCATTAGCACCCCGCAGGGCTGCGTGCTGAGTCCCCTGCTCTATACCCTCTACAGCCACGACTGCACCCCTGCTCACCACAGCAACGACTTCGTCAAATTTGCTGATGACACCAAGGTAGTGGGGCTCATCACGAGCGGGGATGAGTCCAGTTACAGAGACGAGGTGGAGCAATTGGCAAGGTGGTGCAGAGTTAACAACTTGCTCAAAGACAAAGGAGTTAATTGAAAAAAATGGACATACTGTTGCATTCTGTTGCTATCCATAGGTGGGACCTGTCTAGAGAGGGTCTCTGACTTCCGCTCACTGGGAGTCAATGTCATGATGGACCGGACCTGGGGCACCCGCGCCAATTAGCAAGTGAAGAAGGCAACAACATCACCTCAAAACTACTGGTGTCCTTCTATCACTGCTCAATTGAATGCATCATGTCATACTGTCTCTGTGTGTGGTTTTCAAGCTGCACTGTGGCACAGAGGAAAAAGTTCCAGGGGGGTCACAGAAAATCATTGGCTGCCCTCTCCCTTCCCTGTAAGAACTTCAAAGCCTCCGCTGCCTCAAAAAGGCCAAAACCATCCTACACAACTCATTATACCCCGGTGACAAAATGTTCAAACTACTGCGGTCAGGCAGGAGATACAGGTCCATGAAAACAAGAACAAACATACTACAAAACAGTTTTTATCCAACAGCCATAAGTGCATTGAATAATGCTGCTAAAGTATAGTTCCCACCACTGATCTACGTCAACAGGACTATGTACAATTTAAAATAAAAATTAAAAATGTTTTTTTAAATATATTCTATTGTATTGTATACTCATGAATATGTAACCAGGGCACAAAACAAAAATATAAACAAAGTCTCAGTGGGTCTTGTCTGGCTAAATAAAGGTTAAATTAACTACAAAATATTACTTTTTTAAACATACAGTATCTTATTAGTTTTTGGAGTAAATCCTACATGAATTACGGTTTTCTCCTTTAGAAACACAGTGCAGCAGCTGATATAGCCTCCACCCTGTCAGAGGACCAGGTTCCTGAGGCCTTCCTGGTGATGCTGCTCATCCAGTTCAGCACCATGATCATCGACAGAGCCTTGTATCTGCGCAAGGCTGTCTTGGGAAAACTCATCTTCCAGGTTCTTTCATGTATTCACATTGTTACCATTTATGTATCTATCTGTTTTGTTCCACATTTTTCCTTTGAAGAAGTCAGAAATTGGTGGACCGTCGTGTTTTTTTTGTCATTCACCATCCCAAATTATATCAGACATCAATTAGTGGATTTCCATGCCTGTGTTTCAGTATTCTTTTAAAATTTACTTCTTGAAAATGTTGACACCATGTAACTAGATGGCGTTTAGACCAAGGCCAACAGGGGACTGCAATATTTATTAGGATGACTAGATTTGTCTTGCTCTACTAATGTGCTTCTTTGCATTCTTAATATTTACTGTATATTTTTTTCCCTTACACCTTTCCTATCTCCTCCTGTTGTTTCTTCTTTTTAGGTGATCCTTGTGTTTGGGATCCACCTGTGGATGTTCTTCATCCTGCCTGCTGTCACTGAAAGGTGAAGTCAAATCAAATCATGTATTCATTGTATTATTAGAGTATTCATGGTTATCCATTGGTTATCACTGATGGAGTGAATCACAGAGCATGAACATGAATTACAATTTGGGTTGGGGTTAGTCTTGGTGAAATATTAGAGTAAAAACGCATCATTCTGGCTTTTGGACGGACAGAGCAAATCATTTTCATGTGTTTTGGGAATGCACTGGGATGCATCAGTATTGGACGACAATCAGAGACAGTATGGAAAAAGTTCTGGAACTTGAGATTGACTTTTGCTTTCAGGTCCTGTATTTGGGTAAAAAACCACACCAGCTTTTAGGCTCTTCTACACTATACATATTCAAGATAATGCTCGTTGCAAGTAAAAGAGCGATTACTAAAAAAAAGCTTAATCAGGGGGCACCCACACGAGAAGATTTGTTCAATGTGATCCACAAACTTTTTGGTATTGAAAAACTAATACTGAGACTGAAGATGGGCATATTTGATAGATGTTGGAAAGGATGGATTGATTTTACATTCATAGATCAGATTTCAGGAAAGAATGATAGATCTACTGTAACATAACCCCCACTGCTCCTTTGCCATATACCTTTTTCCCTTGCTTTCTTTTTTTTTACTTTGTATGATTAATTTGAACTGTATTATATTAATATATATATATGTACAGTATATATACTATATTCTATATAGATATTTATGGATAGATAGATAGATAGATAGATAGATAGATAGATAGATAGATAGATGATAGATGATAGATAGATAGATTTTTAGAGTTTAGTCTTCAGCATTCTACTGCAAAATTTGATTTAACAAATTTTTTTTTCTTGTTTCTATTTCTCTATGTATAGGAAGTTCAATCAGAACTTTGTGGCCCAGCTCTGGTACTTTGTCAAGTGTATTTACTTCGGCCTGTC
Source organism: Etheostoma perlongum (assembly GCA_026937815.1). Lineage (NCBI taxonomy): Eukaryota > Metazoa > Chordata > Actinopteri > Perciformes > Percidae > Etheostoma > Etheostoma perlongum. Next base: position 6,477,386 of record CM049387.1, read on the forward strand.
AGCCTATCAGATCCGCTGTGGATACCCCACTCGTATCCTTGGAAACTTCCTCACCAAGAAATACAACCACCTCAACCTGTTTCTCTTCCAAGGGTATGGACGCACTGCCAGTCTGTAGCTGTCTGCACTGTTTAGCAGAGCTGTCAGTCTTCTTCTATAATACCATTTGAATTTCATTTGTTATTTTTTTTAAATATTCAAATATTTGAATATATTTATAATGCAGCCTGTTATAAACACACTACACTACTCAGGCTTATGCATTGTCAATGCCACTGTAAGCATGTGGTTGTTGTTACATGTTCTGTATTAGAGGGACTTTCAACATCAGCCTGGCCTTGAAGGCGACCTATGTCATGGCGCATTGCATTGCTGCCACGCCGCTCTCTGTTTACATTATATTCCACCACAAAGACATAGCAACAAACACAAATCAACAGAGAACTCTGTAATGAAACATTATTTAACAAGTGTATTGAAGCGGCTCTGTTGTAAAGGCACACCTGAAACGATTTGTCATAAACTAAGTAACAACAGTGTTAGCCACGATGCTAACGGCATTGATAACTAAGCCAAACCGTGCTGTTACTACTGTTTTAGTGATTTAAAATGAAGTCGAAGCTAACTCTGACAGCTGTAGGACTGCTCATAAGAGCTGTCTAGATGAAGCTCCCAGCTGAGCTCCTATATCTCGCAAGACAGTTAGGAAACCAGAACGAGCTATCTAATGATAACATAAGCATTTTCGGTGGACGTTGATTTTAAAGGTATGTTAAAACTATTTCCCATCCTTCTTCCGATTTCCAGCAACGTTAGTAATTTTATTAACGTTATTCAGTACGTAACATTAGCTAAATAATTTCAGCATTCAAATAGTATTGATTTTTTTACTATTCAAATTATATTTGACTTTCGGAATTTGTTCCAACAGCCTACTGTTTAGTAGAATGAACATTTGAAAAAGACATTTCAAGAATCAACTAGGTGTATCAGTTTCCATTAGTGCTGTCAAACGATTGAAATATTTAATCGTAATTAATCGCAATTAATCACACATTTTTATCTATTCTAAATGTCCCTTGATTACTTTTTGTCCCATTATTGTTTCTTATTTAAATGCTCTTATCAACATGGATTGGCTTGCTTTGTGCAAATGTTTTTTATTGAAAACAACATTGGCATATAGCCTACTGAAATTTCATACATAACATTCTCACTTGGAGCAAATAATCTCTCACGCAGTGTAACACTGTCCATCAATAAAAGGGGGAAAAAGATGCAAGAAAAAAAGTGTGCGGCGTGCCTGTTGTTGTGTTTCCTGGTTAGCTATATCCGGTGTGGTGTTGTAGTTGTTTTCACTTTACTAGTTGTTGCAACAGCATGTGTAAAAAACTACAAAGTTTGCTAGGCCCAAAAGAATGTTAATCTTGTGATAAAAGAAATGAATGCCGTTAAAATGGGTTTGCGTTAACGCTGTTAATAAAGCCTTTAACTGACAGCACTAATTACATATTATACATACAGTGGGGTTCAAAAGTTTGGGCACCCCAGATAAAAAAATGTATTAATGTGCATAAAGAACCCAAGAAAAAATGGAAAAATCTCCAAAAGGCATCAAATGACAGATTAGATTAGACAAAAAAGTTAAATTTTATTTCCATCATTTACACTTTCAAAATAACAGAAAACAAAAAAATGGCATCTACAAAAGTTTGGGCACCCTGCAGAGTTAATACCTTCTCCTGCTTTGTGAGCGTCAACTATTTTCAGTTTCAGTTTTCTAGACAACTGCTTAGAAGAACCCATGCTGCTAATTGTTGGGGCAAGGTCAGATGAGTCTGGGCATTTAAAACCTTAAGAGTGACATCACCTGGTCTTTCCAGACGATGATTGAGAACAGTCCATGAAACTGTCAGGTCTCAGCTTTCCAAAGGCATTTGTAAGTGCATGCTATAAACTCTACAGGGTGCCCAAACTTTTGCAAACGCCATTTTTTTGTTTTTATATTATTTATTATTATATAATATATATATATATATATATTATATATATTATTTTGAAAGTGTAAATGATGGAAATAAAATCTAACTTTTTGTGACATATTATACAAATGTCTAATCTGTCAATTGATGCTTTTTTTTTTCAAAAACATTTCTTTATGCACATTAATACAAATTTTTACCTGGGGTGCCCAAACTTTCGAACCCTATTGTATACAGTACATGCCAAAAGTTTGAACACACCTTCTCATTTAATGCGTTTCCTTTATTTACATGAGTATTTACATTGTAGATTATCACTGAAGGCATCAAAGCTATGAATGAACAGATGTGGAATTATGTACTTAACAAAAAAGTGTGAAATAACCATAGAATAGTATATTCACAGTATGATATGGATTTTGTGCTTCTGTGTGAGTGTAGATTTCGTCTGGTGCCGTTCCTCGTGGAGCTGCGAGCCGTGATGGATTGGGTTTGGACTGACACCACTCTGTCTCTGTCAAACTGGATGTGTGTGGAGGACATTTATGCCAACATCTTCATCATTAAATGCAGCCGTGAGACAGAGAAGGTATGTTATGTATGAGTACATGGATATGACAGCAAACCAAAAGACTTCTTCTGGCATACTAAATGTACTTAGGGAATGAAAACTTAATAAAGAGGAAACTCCTCAGAATCAGCTGCAACAATATGTGCAAACAAAATATTTTCATAAAAAAAAAATCCAAACTAGCACTCTGTAAATTTTCTGACGCTCATAGAGCTGAACAGTTCTGCCCACAGCGGGTTCTGAAAGTAAAAATACAGTGCAACGCCTCCATTGACAATCGGAGTATAAGCCATTAAATCGTTACCATCGATGGTAGACTTAAAACAATCCCACAGTGAAGCCTCTGATTGGTGGAACTCATGCTGGTGAAGAGGGGGTGCTGTCGGTACCTGATCTGTGCACATGCGCAAGATGAGAATCCTGTTTTATGAAGATTTACGACACTGCACAAATCACGATCTGTTCCCATGCTTCTGCCGTTAGCCTCTGCTGGGAAGCTAATGTTAGTTTAGCTAACAGCTAATTTGGCTAACCACTAACTGACAGCTTGATTCAATCTTAAATAATGTTAACTCAAACTAAACACTGGGAAAAGCAGGCTATAGCTGACTTAACAGCTGTTATATATTTTAACGGTTATTTTCAGGTTTTATTTTGACGGTCTTTTAAAATTATTACATGCTGTCTCAGCTAGCGGTTAGCCGAATTAGCTAACAACAAACACTAGCTTCCTTTATTCATTGGTGCGTGGTGGTTCATGGGACGAGTAGTTTCTTCGTTTGATAATGAAAATATGTACACAGTCTTGTACCTTTGACTTTTTATGGATTTTCTGTTAGTTTTTTTACTTGAAATGATAGGTTGTATGTTTAAGAGTCACGTCGTAGCTGGTTAGCCTAAGGCATGGTCTAAAACTCTTTATATACAGATTTTTCCAGACGTCAATGGGAGAAATGAATGGGAAATTTACTTCCAGAACCCAAGGTCTTTCAAAGGAGGGGCGGGACTGTTGATCTCTATTCACTTCAGTAAAAGCCCACATGCTAGATGAATTCAGCATTTACTGTTTTGATGTGATCAATTGGCAGGCACCAGGGAATTTGAAGTTAACTTTGCAACATGTAGTCACCTCTTTTTGAACTATATTTCACTACAGATTGTAAACTAAAGCATTGCTCTCTGTTTACAATCTGTGATCACTAATCAGTATTATTTTATTATTTACATCACATTCTTTTTTGTGGAGTTCAGGGAAACTTTTCGTTGAATACAATTAAATACACAGCATGTCATATTATGCGTCATAAATTTGCTTGAAAGTTGTCAGAAAGGCAAAAACACGGCCAGAAGGTCAAGTGCAGTGACTTGGCTTTAGCTGAACTCACCATCAGAACTGCAGCCTATGGCTAGCCTCGTCTGTCTCACTACAGGCACCTGTCACTCAACTTGGCCACACCCTTAATTATGCAGAAGTTTGAGCCTGAATATGACTTAATATGATGAGTTATAAAAAAGAAAACCACCCCCTCAGAGTTGTCATGAAGGGTAAACTTAGCTATAGAGACCAAAAACGTTTTTTTTCAACCAGGCTGTAAACATGTTCCATTCTGCTGTAAAGTGGGGAATTGACTCACTTCTGGATCTAGCCTCCAGTGGTCACTCAATGAACTGCAGCTTTTGGCACTTACGCTTGTGCTTCGTTGCTCAGCATGGAGGGTGGCCACTTGCTTCTTATACACATAGAAACCGCATTAAATACAAATGTTTAAGCCACCTGTGTGTTTCAGTGGATCAGCGTACTGTATGTGTTAACAGTGTCTTTTTCCCTTGGGTACCTGGGAAGCTCAGTTGATAGAGCATGCGCCCATATGAAGAGTTTTATTCCTCAATGCAGAGGCCCATGGAATTAAACCTGCGGCTGCTTCCTCCATGGCTTTCCCCTAAGCTGTCCTAATGATTAAAGTCAGAAATGCCCAAAAAATAATCTTTCACGTTTATTCTGACACCTCACTTGGAACTAATTTGCCTTTGGAGTCCCTACCAGGGGCACAATGCCCCCAACAACATAGCTTACAGGGACACAAAAAACCCAATGCCTGTCTTCTAAATTATGGTTAACATTTTATGTTTTGTTTTTAATGAAAATGCTCAACATTATAAGTTTAAAAACTAAATATATTATTGCTATAAAATAATATTTTCTACCATCAGAAATACCCACAGCCTAAAGGACAGAAGAAGAAGAAGATAGTGAAATATGGCATGGGTGGACTCATCATCTTCTTCTTGATCTGCATCATCTGGTTTCCCCTTCTCTTCATTTCATTGGTCAGATCAGTGGTGGGTGTGGTCAACCACCCCATCGATGTCACGGTGACTGTCAAGCTGGGAGGATATGAGGTAATCAACATTGCATGAAGCAGTCTCTTTTACTGTCTCTTAAAACAGAAACAAATATGTTATAAATACTCTAAAGCTACAACTATGGCAGAGTAGCTGTATTTAATGTGATTTAACATCAACAAAAACCGAAAACCTGCTCTCTTTCAGTGGATTAAATTAATAGACAGCATACAGTGATTATTTTGGATACGACTTCTTAATACATTTATAATTTGTTTGGTCTCAATCTAAAATGAAATCACTTTGCCTAAAAGATTAAAACTGGAATGTGATACATTTGTAATCAGTATGTAATCAGGGTTATTCCAGTTAAAACTCTATTTAATTCCAATTATTCCAATCATCTGGCAGGGCTCAAAGAAGTTGGTTTACCATGCATTTCCCTGATTTTAGAATGGAAAGATTATTTTCATTCACGGATGTAAATTAATTCAGTAGCAATGGATCTTTACAGTCTACATACAGTACAACCAAATGGAATAGAGGCAAATGTAAAACGCAAATGACACAGTGTGACATAGGATATAAAATGTGCATAATCCACTGGTGTATTTTGTGTGTGTATGTCTAGTCCCTGTTCACCATGAGTGTGCAGCAGCAGTCCATCAAGCCGTTCACAGAAAATGAATATAACCAACTAACCCAAAGATTTGGAGACAATGCGGTTAGTACTGATTTCAGTTTGATTTATTCGTCTCGTCTGTCTGTATGCCTTTTCTGCTGTGTGAGCATTGTAGTAAATATAAACTAATTTTTAGACTGGTTCATTATTTTAACAGTTCTGTAATTCTGTAAGACAGATTCTCAAGGCTGGAATTTAGTAAAACAGCTCTAAGGAAATGACAATAAAAGTGATGTCATTCAACATGTGTCCAAATTCTGTACCTCTATAGAGTATCCAAAAACATTGAGCTGCAGGTTCTGGAAGTATTTTTGACTAACTGTACTTTTAATAATAACGTCAAACACAGGAGACTCTGGGACGAGCAATTGATACTACAGGGTTTTGTTATGGACATGTGATATAATTTTTTTTTAAAACATTTAAATGAAAGTTCCATCACACACCATAATAATAGAATTGACACTATTTTATTAGCAGAGTGTGTGTGTTTGTGTGTGCGTGTGTGTGTGTGTGTGTGTGTGTGTGTGGGGGGGGCTTCATATAACTGTTTTTCATGCAGAATTTTATGTGTTTGTGCACCTAGGTAGCCATGCAGTTTATCACGCTCTACAGTTACGAGGATATCGTGACCGCCATGATAGAAGGGAGTTCAGGATCGGTATGGAGGATCAGCCCTCCCAGCAGACAGGAAGTCATTAAAGAACTACTTGGAAGTCATGTTGACCTAACACTACGTCTAGCCTGGACTTTCCAGAGGTAAGAACTTTGCTCTCCTAATAAAAAAAAAAATCGCACTATACTAGAAGTTATGCATAATTATCACCAAACTAACTGGGTAATAAATAACAATGCTGAGCAGCACAATTTGCACTGCTGTAAAGTAAACTGTAGGCTTACACTTTATCAATACGCTGTTGATGGTGAATTATGGTTGCATCTGACAAGAAGTCAGGAGTCTGAGATATCCTAAAAGAGCCACCAAACGTATAAAAGGTACAGCTTTTTAAAGTGCCTCTGTTATCCTACTTTTTAGAATCAGAATCAGCTTTATTTGCCAGGTACGAGGACACATACAAGGAATTTTTCTTTAAAGCATCTTTGCTCACAATGTGCTTACACATACAAAACAACCAAAACAAAATACACACACTAATATATACACAATATATACATACTCTAAACAGAAACAATATAGAGGCATGAGTGCAATGAAGAGTTCAATAAAAAATATTTAAATGTGGAGCATAGTGCAAAGGATACTGGGATAAATAGTATGTTATTATATTACAATATGAACAGTATGAACATTAGGAACACTTCTGAAATAGGAAATGAGAATGATGAATAAATAACAAATAATAAGTGAGATGTGAGAATGGGAATGATGAATAATACTAAATAAGTGGAATAATAAGTGGAACCAGTAAACAGGTGCTGTAGAGACAGTGTTACTGGGTTATTGACTAGCATTGAACCTGACACTGTGGGTAAGAAGTAAGCTGTTCATCAGAGAGATGGCTTGTGGGTAGAAACTGTTCCTGAATCTTTTGGCGTACAGTGCTCTGTAGCGCTTACCAGAGGGGAGAAGCTGGAACAGGTTGTGTCCGGGGTGAGATGGGTCTGCAGTGATGGTTCCTGCCCGTTTCCTGACTCTGGAAGTGTATAAGTCATGAACGGAGGGCAGGTTGGCACCGATGATCTTTTCTGCAGTCCTAACTGTCCGTTGTAGTCTGCTCCTGTACTTTTTGGTGGCAGATCCAAACCAGACAGTGATGGACGTGCAGAGGACAGACTGGACGATGGCTGTGTAGAAGTGGACCAGCAGCTCCTTAGGCAGGTTGAGCTTCCTGAGCTGGCGCAGGAAGTACATCTTCTGTTGGGCCTTTTTGATGATGGTGTCTGTATTGGGCTCCCACTTCAGGTCCTGGGATATAGTGGATCCCAGAAACCTGAAGGATTCCACAGCAGACACAGGGCTGTTGAGTATGGTGATGGGGGGAAGAGTGGGGGGTCTCTTCCTGAAGTCCAACATCATCTCCAGTTTTGAGCGTGTTAAGCTCAAGGTTGTTCTGACTGCACCAGAGAGCCAGCTGATCCACCTCACGTCTGTAGGCCGACTCATCACCGTCCCAGATGAGGCCGATGACCTTGTGTCAGCGATCTTCACGAGTTTAACAGATGAGTCTCCTGAGGTGCAGTCGTTGGTGTAGAGGGAGAAAAGCAGTGGGGAGAGCACATAGCCCTGGGGGGCGCCAGTGCTGATAGTCCGTATGCTGGATGTGATGTTCCCCACCCTCACCTGCTGACTCCTGTCAATCAGGAAGTTTGTAATCCACTGACAGGTGGAGGCTGGCACAGTGAGCTGGGAGAGTTTGGTGCTGAGGATGTCCGTGATGATGGTGTTGAACGCCGAGCTGAAGTCCACGACAGGCCTGTAGTCATTTAGTCCAGAGATGGAGGGTTTTTTTGGGGACTGGGATGATTGTGGAGCGTTTGAAGCAGGAGGGAACTTCAGATAGCTCCAAAGATCTGTTGAAGATCTGAGTGACAATGGGGGCCAGCTGGTCTGCACAGATTTTCAGGCAGGATGGTGACACACCATCTAGGCCAGGAGCCTTTCTGGTCTTCTGCCTCTGGAAGAGTTGGCACACATCCACTTCACAGATCGTGAGTACAGGTGGGGGGTCAGAGGGGGGGAGGTGACAGCGTACAGGTGGGGGAAGGTGACTGACTGAAGTATGAGTTGTTGAGTTGGTGTGGGGAAGGGGTGTGACTGTGGGCTTTTCAAACCAACAATAAAAGCTGTTCAGCTCGTCAACCAGTCGTTGAGGACCAGCAGTGTTGGGGGATGGTCGCGTGTAGTTTGTGAGTGTCTGCAGGCCTCTCCACACTGACCGAGAATTGCTGTTTGTAAAGCTGTTTTCCAGCTTAGTAGCATAGCTCCTCTTAGCTGCTTTGATCTCTTTGGTCAGTATGTTCCTGGCCTGGTTATACAGGACTCTGTCCCCACTTATGAAGGCCTCCTCTTTTGACTGACGGAGCTGCCTGAGTCTGTGAACCAGGGTTTTTGGTTGTTGTGTATGCAGAAGGTTTTAGTCGGCACACACATGTCCTCACAAAAGCTGATGTAAGATGTCACAGTGTCAGTTAGTTCATCCAGATCAGTAGCTGCAGCCTCAAAAACACTCCAATCAGTACAGTCAAAGCAGGCCAGTAAATCCAGCTTTGACTCGTTGGTCCCGTCCATCTTTTCACACTCTTTACAACAAGTTTAACAGATTTTAGTTTCTGCCTGTATGTCGGGACAAGATGAACCAGACAGGGATCAGAGAGTCCCAAGGCTGCACGTGGGACAGAGCGATAGGCGTCCTTTAATATAGTATAGCAGTGGTCCAGTATATTAGTGTCCCTGGTGGGACACTTAATGCTGTCTATACTTTGGAAGTTCATGGCTGAGGTTTGCTCTGTTGAAGTCCCCAAGAACAATTAGCAGGGAGTCAGGATGTTTTTTCTCCACGTTAGTTATCTGGTCGGCCAGGTGCAGTAACGCCTCACTAACACAGGCCTGAGGTGGGATGTAGGCGGCGACCAGAATGAACGAGGAAAACTCCCGCGGTGAATAAAAGGGTTTGCAGTTAATGAATAGTAACTCTAAGTGGGGGCTGCATGATTTTTCCAGCACTGTGACATCTGTACACCAACCTTCGTTTATGTAGAGACAGAGTCCGCCTCTTTTTGTTTTCCCTGTGAGCTCAAGTAAGCGATCCGCCCGGTAAAGATTGAATCCCGGGAGGATACAAGAGTATATGGCTGCGGCCTGGAGCGTCCCATGTCATCCGTCCCGTCTCATGCAGTCTCGTCTCATGCGGAGGTGTGTCCAACGGCAAATTCAGAGGGTCAAAAACACGAAATCGCGAATAATTTTCCAGACGGGTAAATTCGTGACCACATTTGTTGCAATCAATTGAAAAACGTTAACAACTGTTAAAGTAACAATTTTGCCAAACACATAGTTTGCTGATTTCTGAATGTTATGGTTGTGTTGACAAGATAAATGCAGACTATTGGAATAAAATAAACCTGCGTCAACTATCATGCTAATTAATAAAATACTTTTAATATATATATATATATATATATATATATTTTTTTTTTTTGACTGAACAGTAACGGCAATCATACAAATGAATAAAATACTTTTAAAAAATATGTCTACAAGATAAATGCAGACTATCATACTGAAGAAAAAAACACTTAAAATATATGTCCGTCTATAAAATAAATGCAGATTATAGGCAAATTAAAAAAAATCCTTCTGCCATCCCCGAGTTTCTACTTTTCAAAATAAAAGATCGCATCTGTATTAAAATACAATCTCTCTTACTTTTCAAAGTAAAAGCTTGCGTCAACTATCATGCTAATGAATAAAATATATTTTTTTTAATATTTAAAAATATATGTACGTCTCTAAAATAAATGCAGATTAGGCAAACAAAAAAAATCCTTCTATAGCTGCAACTGGGATCCAAGTTGCAGCTATAAGGAATTTCTCTCCCGACAGAGGTCAAGCATTTGGTTTTGTGTTTAATTTTTTCCCCCTTTCATACAATACAACACAAAATACAATAGAACCGCTCCACGGAAGTGGAAGAAAAATACAATCGCATTCTGGCCCAAGGCCGTGGCAGCAGAGATACGGCGTCAAATGCAGGACGGGTCCCAGAGACCCGAAGGCCGAGGCCGCGGTAGTAGGAAAATACAACCGCATTCTGCCCCGGGTCCCAGAGACCCGACAGCCGAGGCCGCGGTAGTAGAAAAATACAACCGCGTTCTGCCCCTGGTCCCAGAGACCCGACAGTCGAGGCCGTGGTAGTAGAAAAATACAACCACATTCTGCCCCGGGTCTCAGAGACCCGACAGCATTCTGCCCCGGGTCCCAGAGACCCGACAGCATTCTTCCCCGGGTCCCAGAGACCCGACAGCATTCTGCCCCGGGTCTCAGAGACCCGACAGCTGAGGCAGCGCCAGCAGAGCTATAGCCTACAGTCCAATGCTCTCGCCATGTTGATAAGCAGTTGTATTTGCAGCAATGTCCAAGTGAAGTGTGAAAACAATATAGAATATCAAATTAAAAAGAGTCTTGGAAAGAGTCTAACATGTTTATTTTTGTATTCTCGTTGTGTGCAGATCGTGGATTGTTCGTGGATTGAGATCCTGCCGTTAGTTGGCAGAAATGCGTCGCTAATGCAGGTTTCATCAGATGTCTACATTAATATGGAACAACACAACCATAACATTCAGAAATCAGCAAAATATATGTATGGCAAAATTGTTACTTTAACAGTTATTAACGTTTTTCAATGGATTGCAACAAATGTGGTCACGAATTTACCCGTCTGGAAAATTAATCACAATTTCGTATTTTTGACCCTCTGACTTTGCCGTTGGACCGCATGAGATGGGACAGATGACATAGGACGCTCCAGGCTGCAGCCATACCCGTCTCGGAGGATAAGTGCGCTGTCCGGGATGCGCGGAGTGAGCCAGGATTTGGTCAAGCAGAGGGCGGCAGATCTGCAGAAATCCGAGTTAGTTCTGTTGAGGAGCAGCAGTTCATCCATTTTGTTGCCCAAAGAGCAGACATTCGCTAGGTGGATAAAGGGGAGTGCAGTGCGAAAGCCTCAGATTAACCAGTTCCCCCTCCGGTGGATCCCATAGAGAGCTGCTGCGCTTCCAACTAATAACTCGGAGAAAGTTCCAGGTTTGGAAAATAGTGGTGGAATAATATGAGGAGTTGTTCCAATGTTTAAGAGCTCATCTCTGGTAAATGTTACCAGAGAGTGTTGGCAGAAAACAGACAAAATAAACAAAAACACGAAAAGCACAATGGAGCGTAATCCAGAGGTGGCCATCTGCGACGCCATCTTTTTAGCATCATATTTGTACTCTTGGGGTCTCTTAGAAAAGGTTTACATGCTTTTACATGTTTTGCCAGAAATACTCTGTCTGAGCTCTCCCAAAAAGCCCAGTCTGCTTTAATTGGTCAGCTGGCCCACTCTGTAGTGATTGGATCAAATTCAAAAAGCCACATATGCCATATATAAAAAAGTAGGCCGACATTTCCATTCATCCATCGATCCATCGATCCATCCATGCATCACCAACCGCTTCTCAGGGGTTGAGTTGCGGGGGAAGCAGGCGTTCTCATGCCAGGGTAGAGAAATAATCCCTCCACCTAGTCCTGGGTCTTCCCCAAGACCTCCTCCCAGCTCTACTCCGCGTTTCTCCCAGATGACTGAGCTTCTCACCCTATCTCTAATGGCGCTTTTCCACTGCGTGGTATCTACTCGACTCGCCTCGACTCTACTTGCCTTTTTTGGTTTTCCATTACGAAAAAAAGTCCCTGGGACCTGCTACCAGGTACTTTTTTTAGTACTACTTCAGTCGAGGTTCCAAGCGAGCTGAGGCGATACCAAAAGGTGACGTGGAAACCTGCAGGCTACTGGTTGGTCGGATCACTGCGTTTTTAGCAGACAAGAGTGCGGAGTTTGTGTCCGGAACAAACGGGACATTTAAAAAAAAATCTAGCCAGACACCGACAGATTATCTACTCTCTGCACTATTCTCACTTTCCAACTGTTCAATATTAAGGGCTATATATTAGGGGCTTTATGTCGTTTCCAATATTGCACACTGTTACTTTAAAAAAACAAGACAATATATAAAAAAAAACGTTTTTATTTAGCTATTCAAGTAGCGCATCAAACCCTCCCGTACATCCCGGTCTTCTTCCTCTGCACCCTGTGACAGTGTCCCCCCGGCTCTGCTGTCCCAGATGCATCCAAGTCGTTGTCATAAGCCATGACTCTCATAAAGATTATACGAAGCCCAGCAGGTCAGAACCAGAGATTTCTCCAGTCGGGACATCGAGCGCCCACCAGACGGTCTGCGGCGGCGATTTTGCAAAGCGTGAATGCTCTGAAACACAAACAGTACACAGCAGACATATTTTGGTGTGTAATCATGGTTGCTAAAGTTCATGTACTTTATATAGCGTATAGTAAATACTGACCGGGGCCCCTAACACATGCAATTGTTAGCTAACGTTACCAGGAAACTTAACTTACCCTTTTGTGTTGGCGAACAATAGTCATGTCGACGTCTGAACATCGTAGGAATTCCCAAACTCCTGTTTTTTTTCCAGCGGTGATTTTTTTTGCTTCCTTCAGCTTCTTTTGTAACAAAACATTTCTTCTGGCTGTGGCGAGTAGCCGATGTGCTGTTGTGAGTCGCGCTGAAAATTACATCATCACGTGTAGCTATGGTGACCAGCCACGCTGATGCGTTACTCAATCTGCAATGGAAAACGGACGCAGAATGCGCCGAGTTGAGTAGAGGCAGTAGAGGCGAAGTCAAGTCGAGCTGTTACCAGCAGTGGAAAACGGCATTAGGGAGACGCCAGCCACCCTCCTAAGGAAACCCGTTTTGACCGCATGTACCGCAGTGACATCACTAATTGAGGACATGGCCAGGAATGTGGGCAAGGCGTTTATGGCATTTGAGAAAAGTGCTGTCTGTGGAAGAGAAAGCTCTGTGAAACTGAAACTGTGTGAACTTTATACATCTATTGCATACACAAAATTATATAACACACTTTAAGAGGGGAAAAATCCATAAAAGCATTATTGGGGCTCTTTAAATTAGGTTACAACATGGCTTTTTGTGGCACCACTCTAAGGCTAAACCTTTTGCTGATTAATTTATGATACAGGCCTGAAAATAGGCTGTAGCGAATACAAACCACTGTAAGAGTGAAATTACAATTGTCCTATGAGATAATACAAGACATTATATGGATACTATGGATGGCACTTTTTTATTTTAAATATTTGTTTTCCTCTCTGTAACGCAGTTCCTCTGCTTTGTCAGTAATATCAATGGGTATTAGTGATGTATCTTTTTATCTGAGGCTAATTATATCTCACTCTCTATGTCTGTCTCTCTTTCTGTCTTAATGTTTCTGTCTCTGACAGGGACCTAGGTAAAGGAGGGACGGTGGAACACACATTTGACAAACACTCCATAGACCTGGAACCCGGGAACCCAGTCAGAGCAGATCTGGCCTCACTACTGGTTGGCAATCGCACTGAGCCTGTGTAGGTTTTCTCTCTGGAACGGTGTTAATGTCTATCTATAAAGTGTTTTTGTTTTAGTTACATATAGTTGGTGTCATGTCTCTTTCCCAGGCATGTTCCTAGTATGTTCCCTAACTACATCCGTGCCCCCAATGGAGCTGAGGCCAAACCAGTTACTCAACTATATAAAGGTCAGAGTTTATTACTTAAAATGCATGCAATATAAGGTTTTTTCTTGAAATGAAAAATATTACAGGCAAAATCATTTCCATTAGTCATGGCAGGTTGAACCTAAAAAACGCATGACATTTCTTAGAGCACCTTTAATTTGACCAACTTGGTGTCTTACAACAACTACACCACCACCATGCTGATAAAGTGTCTTTTTAGGCGGTTACAGAAGGATAAACACTGCAGCATAGCAACCAGACTGGAAACCAGCATTTATATTTGCTATTCACACCTCAAGGTGTCTGTTAATTAACACAGCTGATTGGCTGTCTTGTAGGTAATGAAGACGGTTACCTGAATATAACCCTGTCACTGATGAGTGACAGGTCACTGAATGGCAGTGGGAACCAGGAGTGGTGGAACATTGCCATTGCGGGCTGTGACCCCTCCTCCTGTGGGGTTCTGCCCATGGTCATATTCAATGATAAAGTCAGTCCACCCAGCCTGGGTTTCCTGGCTGGATATGGGTAAGGAACCTACACTCGCAACGATCACATGGGTTGGATATGCAGTTTTAATATTCATTAAAACATCCATAAATGGGTGCACATTAAATATTTTTAAAAATAACAGTTTGTGATTTGTTGTTTTTTTCACACTTTTTGAATGTATATATTATTTTCTTCTCATTTCATTTGCTTTTCTGTCCTTCCAGGATCATGGGTCTATATGTGTCTGTGGTCTTAGTCATTGGGAAGTTTGTGCGGGGCTTCTTCAGTGAGATCTCCCACTCCATCATGTTTGAGGAGCTGCCCTGTGTGGACCGCATCCTGAAGCTCTGCACAGACATCTTTCTGGTTAGTGTACAGTGTGTGCATACTAACACATACATTCTGTACATGCATTTACTGTACTCATGCACACACATATCATATTGGGTAATATAAGTTTTTCAAATTTGAATAAGAAGTTCTTAAGCCAAGAAGTATGGAATATCTCTTTGTTAGCATAGACTTTTTGTAGCGTTGAAATAATGCGTCCACAGTAGAGATGTAACAATGCATTGTGAATCAGTTAAAAATCGATATAAATGTGCAGTTTACAACCAGTTGAGAAAGAAAATTAATCAAGATGCAATTTTTTTTTTTTGTGTGATTTTGATGTGGGTTTTTTTTATTTTAAAAAAAAATGTACTTGCACTTTTGATAAGAGGACACATCTATTGTTTTGCATACTTTATATAAAGGAATATTTTTCAGTAATTTTATTCTGTTTGAAAAATTGTATCCTGATTTTTAAATTGTGAATTGCATTAAATCATTAGTTGAGTGTATTACATTCTTAGTCCAAGTGTCCTGGAAAATCATGTCTTTGTAATCCTTTTTTCAAACTGAAATGTGTCTGTGTGATTTAGGTGCGTGAGACAGGAGAGAGAGCTGGAACTGGAAGAGGAACTTTACTCCAAACTGATCTTCCTCTATCGATCTCCAGAGACTATGATCAAATGGACCAGAGACATGCACAGCCAAGACCAAGACAGACACTGACATATAGACTGACTAATCATGTTAGGTGTTAGTGATATCTTAAGCTCACTGCAAAGATGTCCAGGGGACAGCACAAGGAAGGCTTCTTGAGAACCCTCCTTACCAGAGTGGACATTGCCTTACAGACAAGGAGTCCCATAGAAGGAGTTGTACACTAATAGACACACTGTATGAAACATCTCCTGTTGCTGTTGCATCTTCAGAGCTGCCTGAGCACTTTCATCAAACCACCTTACACTACAGACTATTGAATTGCAGTCCCACTGTGAGTGGGATGGCTAGCAGCTGGATGTCTGTCCTGCAGGTTTTGGACATGACTCCCCTGGAAGTCAAAATTAGCTGTGTTAATGGTCAGAGATCAAAGGTCAAACACAAGAGACACTTCATTTCCGACCTCTGTGAATTGGAGCCACCCAGGAGGAGTGACTGTGTGGCTGAAACCTGAAACTAATTGGTTAAACCATCTACAGTTACTGTATTAGTATGCTGATTGATTTGAAAACATGCCATGCTGTCAATCAAAATTCCTGTAAAATGATTTTGTGTGCAGCAGCCATGTTTGTATGTCTTTACATCATGAACCAAGGTTTGACAAACAGGTCCGATTGAAAAGGTAATTTTAGGTTATATTACAGACCAAAAACCCATCAAACCCATTGTTTTATGATGGCCCTGAGAGCACTGCAAATTAAGAAAACATGCTGAAAAACAACAGAAACTGTTTTTAGGGGACATGGGGTGAAGATGGCTGGGACAAACTTGTTGTTGCCATGGTTTTTGGCTTATGAAGTTTTGTTTTGGGTTATTTTGACATTGATAGCATGATTTAAACATCATTTTGAATATTATTAGCCTGCCAATTAAATCAATCGGACAAAATACACACAATTAAGTGTTAAACAGGCTAATGTTATGTTAGCTAGAGTTAATATCAGAATTATCACCAATTAACATTTAAGGACAAAAATAAATTACAAATGGTTTAATTAATGGTACGTGGTTACTGTATGCATTACATTTTGGGGTTATTTCATTACTTAAGTATACCATACTAATTTATGTTGTTATACTGTTGAAAGATATGGCCTACATACAGTATGTGAGTAGGAAGGTTATATTATTAAATACAATAATTATTTCACCATAATTAATAGCACCTTAAATATTTTTTTATTTCTATAGTTACATGTGTAACATTTAAGTTGCTATTTCATGACCCCTTAGCCTAAGAGTAATTTTAGTTAGGCTACCTGTCATTGTTTTGTGGGGGACAGGTGGGAGTATAAGTGACACGTGAGTGGAGAGTCTGCTGTGAACAGAGTAAAGTTGGGTGTTGATTAAACATTATTCAAAGAGAAATTTATTAAAAGATAAAGAAATAAAGAATTTGTAATGAAAGAACCGTCAAAAGTTACTTAATTGTTAACTGATAAAGAAAAGTGTTTGGTTTAACTTGCTTATTACCAGGGACCTGAGAAAACCCTAATGTTAGCCTGCTGTGTGTGTTACCTACTCCTGCTCAGTTTTTTGTCTTCTTGAAGCGCATTTCTGTATTTGAGTAGCGTGTTGTAAAATTGATGAGGATGTCTTTTTAATTTGCTTGTTTTTGGTCTATTTGCATGTGTTTTCTTAATTTGCTGTGCGTTGAGCTCTCAGGGCCACTGTATTGTCCAAAAGAAATGGTTTTTTGATGTTCCAGACAGCACACTGCAGTTTTATTTTCTACCTGAAAGTGGAGATATTCTTTTTATATCTACGCTCTTAAAAATACCTAAAAATCTACTTTTTCGAAACTTTTAGATGTTTGTTGCTGCAACCTTTCAGAGAGAACGCATCAGAAGAGAAATAATCATGTAAAGAAATCAAAGTGGCTGATACCAGCTGATGACTGTGAAAACGTCCACTGTGACAGCTTTCCTCACTAAGCTGTAGAGAAACTGGAGCTAATAAAAGCACGCCTGTCTTTTTTGTAACTGGCCTGCCGTTTGTCTTCAAAATGTCTACAGGAAAGTGCATTGACGAAGAGTTCTACTGATGATTCTTAAATTAACATTTCCACCAACTTTGACCACTGTGTGTTTTCCTGAACTTAGGACAAACTTTTCTCCAAACAACTTAAAGAAAATCTTACTTTTTGTTCAAGATTAGGAAAGATAAGGACTTAAAACAGAATGGACAATATGTACACATTGCACCATACCTGCATGCTCATAGGATGCATTGATCAGGTTGTGTATCCCTGCTGCAGCCTGATGACATCATTATGTCATCAGGGTTATTTCATCACAATCCAGAGCCAAGTGTGTAAGCGAGCATCCAATAAGCGTACCTCCTATGAAGAGGTTCATAGGCTAACAAGCCTTCTGCTAGCATCCCATTGACTGCCATTCATTTTTGCCGCTCTTTGACAGCGAGCAACGCTACATCTGAAGTGTTTAAAGACTCTATTTGTCCATTGTTTATTTCTAAAGAAAAACAATATATCTCACGTTATGGCCCTGTAGCAGCAGTTTTTATAAAAATAGGCTAAAGATTGTGTCATAACCACGCAACTTTCTGTCACACAATTGATAAATTACCCTATAGTCAGGAGAAGATCGCAGGATGGGACGTGGAGGCATACAGTCAAACTGACAAAATAATTACTCAGAATACTAAATATCTAAAGTTGCTCCTGCTCCTACGCTCCTACTTACGCTCTCCGTCTCTGCAAGATTGAATCTGGTCTGCATGTAAGTCTACGTCACTTTATCCATTTCTTTAACTATGTATGTCCAGAGCCACAGAAGCCATTTCACAACTTAAGCATTAAAAGCTATAGTGCGTAATGTCTGCCGTCCCTATAAGGGACGACAGTGTTGTTGTCATCTAACTAATGACAACAACACTGTCAGCAGCGCCCACATGATACAAGCCTTCCGTAACTGCGTACCGCCCGCCACTCTCCTCCATGTTGTTGCTAGTAGCCAGGGGGGATTAAGAAAACATGGGCTCTTCAGAAAAGTTTATTATCTTCACTCGAGTTTCTGTGCGGTAAAGTCACCGGACGCCACAATCTTATGAACATAATCATACTGAGAAATACAGAGAAAGTTAATTAACTTTGTAGCAACTCATTTGGCAATGGCTTGAATGTATTGGGCGTTCATTAATCAAAAAGTTACACACTAAAGCTTTAAAGTTAATGTTTGAGCTTAGTTCATGGACCACCTACTAGCAGTTTTAAACTGGTGTTTACAGACAGCATGTCTGTTTCCCCTGTTCAGTCTCTTGTCAAAAATATATTTATTTAAATGCTGACTCTTATCTTAGTAGTGTTAGCTCTACTCATGGAGTGGTTTTCTTGTGTAAGCTGTACAACAGGGAGACATTTCCTCACATTTTCTTTACCACAGAAGGTTGTGTTGGAGCTGACTTTGTCTACTACACTGTTGAACACAACAGTTCCCTGCAGATTAATCCCAACGTTTTCACCACCTCTAATCACTGACAGCTCTCCGTCTATCTGACTTAGAGCAACTCCTCTTTACATACAGTACACCATTTGTCTTTGGAGACAGTAAGGATAATTTTCAGATCCTCAGGCAGATTATATCTGATTGTTGCAGTTGCTTTACCATTTTGCTAACATCAAACTGTATTTTTTGTAATCTCACCATTCTGTTAGAAACGATTGGCTGTGTGATGTTTGGATTGATTCCTTGTCAGAAAATGGACCACAGACACCACTGTTCTTTCATAGTGCTGCCATCTAGGTGCTATTTCCTGAATGTCATAACCCGTTTATGTTACAGTTCATGGACGTAGAGGACCCAAATGCAGAGACGAGACAGGCAGGCAGGAGAGCGTTAGACTAGAATTTATTTAACAAAAACAGAAAGTCCAAATCTAAAAAGGTAAAAAATCCATAAAAGGTCCAAAGAGAAAAAGGAAAAAATACCTCAGGGAAGAGCCCAAAAGCTGAACACACTGACTGGAACAAACAAATGGCAAACAAGCACACAAACACACAAAAGAATCTGACAAGAGACAAAGGGAACACAGAAGTTAAAATACAAGAGGTAACAGGTCATACAACAGGTGAAACACATTGGGGGGGGGGACGACAATCACAAAGGGAAAACTCAAGGGAGGTAGTCAAACTAGACAAGACAGAAAAACAGACTATCAAACTAAAACAGGAAACAGAACAGACACAAGACAGGTAGTACAACTAAGTGACAAGGGAGGACACACGGAGAATAACAGAAAACAGGAAACAAAAATAGAAACCGTAACGTTTTAACTCCAGTGTACTGTAATATGAAGCTCACTCAATAAGAAAGATATTTTTTAAGAACAGATCACATTAAAAATGAACTTTGCCCATGTACAAAAATAAGGCCATTACATTTAGTGAGCAAGGTAGTATCCTGAATGACACTGCTCAGGTTGCTTCTTTCATCTGGTGAGTACTGTGCAAAATGGCCCTATATAAGAGATAGCTGTTATGTAATTGAGCCAAATATATATAATAATGTTTGTCTGATCCAATAAATGCCTTGATTTCTGGAACTGTGTCAATTATGTACTATATTCAAGCCGAGCTCTTAATGCATTGTTTCTCATATTCAAAGCACAGCAAAGATCATATGTTTAGTCACTCAATCATCACTCATCTTCAACCATTTATCTGGATTTGGGCATCCTGCCCAAATCACCTCAGCTGGCTTGTTTCTATGCAAAGTAGCAGTGGGTCTAATCCAAGTTCCTCACGGATGAATGATGTTCTCACCCTATCTCTAAGGGAGACGCCAGCCACCCTCCTAAGACAACCCATTTTGGCCACATTTACCAGTGATCTAGTTCTTTTAGTCATGACCCAGTGTGAGGGAAATTGTCTTTGATCATACTGTAACGACGTAATATTTGATCACACGCATGTAATTAGGTTAACTTCTCTTGTATTAGATCATGCTAAATCATTTATCAATGTAACCCTTGACTGAGAACAAAGGCATGCAATACACTGATTGAAAAAAAACATCTTGAATGAAGGGGAGGACAAAGCCTAGGTATAAAGAGAGAGAACATCTTACCATCGGTGTGCATATTACAAACCAAACTTGTCTTGTGTACCATCCTCTAAACATTAAAAGTGTGAAAATACATAAGAGATGTTTGTCCTCTTTGTCAGAGTGGGATTAGAAAATTGCCATGACACCCATCCTTAATGACCATGAGAAGTGTAATAGCCTTGTAGTTGGCACACACTCTCTAGTCGTCTTCCACGCAATGTTGAAGAGGCGTGTCATCCAAGAATTCCCTCCACACCCAAAGCTTTCAGCATTTCTAAATGGTTCTCATCAATTTCAGGGGCTTTGCCACTGTGAAGTATGACTACCTCAGTGACTTTCCTCAGGGACATTTAAGACATTCCCCCATCAGCCTCCAGTTCTGCCTCTACCATTGGGGTTAGTTGGATTCAGGAGTTCCTCAAAGTCTTTCTTCCACAGCCCTCAGTTGAGGTCAACAATATTCCATCCTTGCTGTACACATTTCCCCCTCCTGAAGTGGGGACGGTTTTCCAGAAGCACCTTGGTGCCAATTGATAGTCATCCATGGCTTCTCAGACCTTCTCCCACACCCGCTGCTTTGCTTCTTTCATAGCAGAGACTTAAGCACTTTGGTCCTGTCATTACCTTACTGCTGCGTCTGAAGTCCTCTAAGATAACATATACCAGAAGGACTCCATCGTCTGTGAGACGGCTTCCCTGACGCCTTTCCAGGTGTCTCCGTCATTGCCAACATGCACATTGAAGTCTCCCAGCAGAACTATGGATTACATATACACAGACAACAGTCAGTTTTCAAAACCACAACCCAAAACCCTCTTGTGAGCAGTAAATTGAGATGTTGGACATTTAATGGGGCTCAATATTCAGAACACTAATATTTGCAATACAAAGATATATTGGAATAATGGCGTTCTGAGCAGAGAATGAAGTCAAACTCCTTCTGTATATGTTGATATCTCAGCTTCTCTGTTCTTAATTCTGATAGCTGTTCCAACCATACTGGTCATTTATCAAATATATCGAAAGTCGCAATAAGTATGCAATATTTAGTTTATTTTGTGGAGCTGTCCTGTTAACTTTATTTATGTATTTTATACTGTCCAACCAGTAGAACCCATCCTGTTCTGTAGACATGGTCCTTAGTTATTTATATTATAACTTTATTTATATATTTTATACTGTCCAACCAGTAGAACACGTTCTGTTCTGTAGACATGGTCCTTAGTTATTTATTCATGTTGGAATTGGTAGTACTGTGTGTGTGTGTGTGTGTGTGTGTGTGTGTGCGTGTGTGTGTGTGACAGAGAGAGAGACAAATATAAAAAGCTTCAAGTAGACTCTAATAATATAATTATATTGTTTCTTGTACTTAAATATCTGACTTTACGGTCACTATCTGTTTCTTTTTCCCTATCATATTTATAATGTGTGTGCAAAATACCTATTATAGCCTACATCATATATGTGATGTAGGGGTATTTATACCTATTATAGCCTCTGTGATCACATCTGTGATGTAGGGGTATTTTGCAAATACCTATCATTTACAAATGATAGATACACCGAGGATGTCTGGTCTAGAGTCTAGGGTGACCAGACGTCCTCGGATTTAGGGGACAGTCCCCGTTTTTGGTTGTCTTCCCTGACTAAATACAGAAGAAAAAACTACCTTTGTCCTTGTTCTGTTTTTAAAGACACAACATTAGGTTTTTCAATCAGATTGATAGTCAAACTGGAAATGTCTTCATTGCTCTCCCTTTTCTGGGATTATGTTCCCAGTTTTGATCTCGGACGTCTGGTGAATTTACAGTGAAGAAAATAAGTATTTGAAGTTCTCCCACTTAGAAATCATGGAGGGGTCTGAAATTGTCATTGTAGGTGCATGTCCACTGTGAGAGACATAATCTAAAACAAAAAATCCAGAAATCACAATGTATGATTTTTTAACTATTTATTTGTATGATACAACTGCAAATAAGTATTTGAAAATCTGTCTATCAGCTACAATTCTGACCTTCAAAGACCTGTTAGTCTGCCTTCAAAATGTCCACTTCCACTCCATTTATCATCCTAAATTAAATGCACCTGTTTGAGGTCGTTAGCTGCATAAAGACACCTGTCCACCCCATAAAATCAGTAAGAATCCAACTACTAACATGGCCAAGACCAAAGAGCTGTCCATAGACACTAGAGACAAAATTTTACACCTCCACAAGGCTGGAAAGGGCTACGGGGAAATTGCCAAGCAGCTTGGTGAAAAAAGGTCCACTGTTGGACCAATCATTAGAAAATGGAAGAAGCTAAACATGACTGTCAATCTCCCTCGGACTGGGGCTCCATGCAAGATCTCACCTCGTGGGGTCTCAATGATCCTAAGAAAGGTGAGAAATCAGCCCAGAACTACACGGGAGGTTGCTGGTTAATGACCTGAAAAGAGCTGGGCCCACTGTTTCCAAGGTTACTGTTGGTAATACACTAAGACGTCATGGTTTGAAATCATGCATGCCACGGAAGGTTCCCCTGCTTAAACCAGCACATGTCAAGGCCCGTCTTAAGTTTGCCAATGACCATTTGGATGATCCAGAGGAGTCATGGGAGAAAGTCATGTGGTCAGATGAGACCAAAATAGAACTTTTTGGTCATAATTCCACTAACCGTGTTTGGAGGAAGAAGAATGATGAGTACCATCCCTACTGTGAAGCATGGGGGTGGTAGCATCATGCTTTGGGGGTGTTTTTCTGCACATGGGACAGGGCGACTGCACTGTATTAAGGAGAGGATGACCGGGGCCATGTATTGCGAGATTTTGGGGAACAACCTCCTTCCTCTCAGTTAGAGTATTGAAGATGTGTTGAGGTTGGGTCTTCCAACATGACAATGACCCGAAGCACACAGCCAGGATAACCAAGGAGTGGCTCTGTAAGAAGCATATCAAGGTTCTGGCGTGGCCTAGCCAGTCTCCAGACCTAAACCCAATCTTTGGAAGGAGCTCAAACTCCGTGTTTCTCAGCAACAGCCCAGAAACCTGACTGATCAAGAGAAGATCTGTGTGGAGCCAAAATCCCTTCTGCAGTATGTGCAAACCTGGTGAAAAATTACAGGAAACGTTTGACCTCTGTAATTGCAAACAAATACTTGTTCAAATACTTATTTGCAGCTGTATCATACAAATAAATAGTTAAAAAATCATACTTTGTGATTTCTGGATATTTTTTTTTAGATTATGTCTCTCACAGTGGACATGCACCTACAATGACAATTTCAAACCCCTCCATGATTTCTAACTTGCAAAATAGCAGGGTGTTCAAATACTTATTTTCCTCACTGTATATCATATCAGAATATTCTATTACTGTTAAGCACACTATGAATATTAAAATACGCCTAATCATGTGTCCTGTATCATTGCTACATGTATGACCTTTGTAGCAAAAAAATACATGAAAATCAGTTCGGTATTCAGTGAGTGTGATTAATTAAACGCGCTGATAGCTCATTGCACCTGCCAAACACATTACACTGAGTGGAGCGGGTGACCGGTCCAAGATGGCGGCCCCACGTCTCGTCAGCGCCAATAGGCAGTAGCGGTCGATGCGGCGTCTACTCTTTATATGTTTATGGTGAAAACCTTCCTGGGCAGCAAAGGGCTCACATTTCCTGAGCGGGAACAGCCAGAGTGGCTGGAAAAGCTACACTTCATGGTAGACATGACAGCGCACTTGAACACGCTGAACACAGCTCTTCAGGGTAAAGAACACACAGGGCTGTGCGTCCTTTACCCTGAAGAGCTGTGGAGGTTTTGGCATTCGAGCGCAAGTTGACAGTGCTTACTCTATTTTACTAAACCGTCAACCCAACGCCTTTTTTTCGGAGTTAAAAATGTTTTGTTGCATGCAGAAATGTTATTTCATTTTCTCTGCAGTCGTATACACAGTTATGGAGGACCATGTCTTTCATATTTAAAAATAAATACAGAAATAAATAAATGCTCAATAAATAAATAAGCACACAATTAATTGCCCCAAAAAATACAATGAAGAAATAAATGTAGGTAGAAATTAAATTATACAGTGAGACATAAATGTATCTCTTTTAATTAGCTTCTTTATTTATTCACCTTTGTAATAATTACCTTATTTATTTATTGTCCGTTATAATCTTCAACTTTATTTATTCCTTACTTATTTTTTAAATGTATTTATTTCTGTGTGTGTTTAATTTTTTTGTCTGTTTTATTCTTCCGTTGCATTTTCTACCCTATTTATTTTCACCCCTGGTATTTATTTCTGCTTGTCACTTTTACATTTCTGCCTGTCACTTTTACATTTCTACATGCATTTCTGCCTCATTATGCAAATGAGGAGGGGCTGGTCTTAAGGGGTTAACTTCTGCCCATTGGTTGGTTAGCATTTTACTCCCTCGGTCAATCTACATGCCACCGGCCACAGACACAACACAGATGGCTAGCTACGGTGAAGTTGTCAGTGAGCTCAGGCATTTAGCAATTGTTTTTGAAAACAATTGCTAAATACCTCATGGGTGTTATTTTGTGTGTTTAATAGGTCACAATAAACAACCTGACACAATTTGGAGAGGTTTGCGTCAGGTTGTTTATTGTGACCTATTAAACACACAAAATAACACCCATGATGACAGGACAGACCCTTTGCATGTTAGGGATGGGATACATAAAATATCAGGTGAAAAATGATATTGATATTGATATTGATGATAGTCCTTCATGCAGTGCCATCACATAGGTTACACACACACACACACACACACACCGCCGTGAGAAATACTAATCAACCTGTTCGCCGTTAGAAGCGGCGCACAACTTAGGACTTCTCCATCCTGAGACGTCTCCGTTGGATTTATTCTAAACATCCACCTGCTAAATTTCATCGGGTTTTTGTAGTGCAACCTTCTTTGAACGAACTGCGGCTGTTATCATTCTGTCTCTTCTGATGTGCGACAGGAAGCCAGAGAGAGGAGTGGATTTGGAGACAGACAACCCACTCCCCGGGCCGCTTCTAGCAAGGGAAACCCCCACGCGTTGCGCGCCTGGATCGCCAGTAGAAATCGCGTCGCAGGGAGTGCATGTGCATGCGTCAGGCACTAAATGTGTGTGTTCGTGCACGGCCAAAGCCCGGCTCCGTCCTCAACAGTTGCTACCGGAGCGACGGAGAGGAGAGGTGGTGAGCGAGAGAGATAAGAGACTGAGGACAGACGGACGCGGGTCTGTCCTGTCATCATGGGTGTTATTTTGTGTGTTTAATAGGTCACAATAAACAACCTGACACAATTTGGAGAGGTTTGCTGTTGTTTATCAAAAGTTACATAGGGGATACCCAAATATCAGGTGAAAAACGGCCTGATATTTGAGTACCTCCTATGTAACTCATATGGTAGACAGGGACAGGGAGGATACGCCTATCACTCGATATTAAACCACGCTATAAACATTTGACACGTCGCCTTAATGTAACAGACAAATACACGTATTTATGTAGTTAACTGAGACCCCTGTTACTATGGAAACCCTGCCGAGTCTTCCACGTCGCTGTTTGTTCCGTTTAATTCAAAGTGCAGCAGTTAAACAATTCGGAAGGGCAGAAGCTCCGCTCTGTGTGCATGCGTGCTCCCGCGGCCAGGGGATACACGAGTACATTGGCACGACACCGCTGACTGAAACACACGTTCTGTCAGAGCGCCTAAACGAA
The DNA here is from genome assembly GCA_026937815.1 of Etheostoma perlongum. Taxonomy (NCBI): domain Eukaryota; kingdom Metazoa; phylum Chordata; class Actinopteri; order Perciformes; family Percidae; genus Etheostoma; species Etheostoma perlongum. The sequence goes on from CM049387.1 coordinate 6,503,600, forward strand.
AAATTATAAAGTCAATACTTATAACGTTAGCATTGTTTTCAAAAACAGTTGCTAAATGCCTGAGCTCACTGACAACTTCACCGTAGCTAGCCATCTGTGTTGTGTCTGTGGCCGGTGGCATGTAAATTCGACCGAGGGAGTAAAATGCTAACCAACCAATGGGCAGAAGTTAACCCCTTAAGACCAGCCCCTCCTCATTTGCATAATGAGGCAGAAATGCATGTAGAAATGTAAAAGTGACAGGCAGAAATGTAAAAGTGACAAGCAGAAATAAATACCAGGGGTGAAAATAAATAGGGTAGAAAATGCAACGGAAGAATAAAACAGACAAAAAAATTAAACACACACAGAAATAAATACATTTAAAAAATAAGTAAGGAATAAATAAAGTTGAAGATTATAACGGACAATAAATAAATAAGGTAATTATTACAAAGGTGAATAAATAAAGAAGCTAATTAAAAGAGATATATACATTTATGTCTCACTGTATAATTTAATTTCTACCTACATTTATTTCTTCATTGTATTTTTTGGGGCAATTAATTGTGTGCTTATTTATTTATTGAGCATTTATTTATTTCTGTATTTATTTTTAAATATGAAAGACATGGTCCTCCATACACAGTAGCCTATAGTTTGTTTATACATAGCACAAAGGCAAAAAAAGTAAACATTATATGCAGTGTTATTTCATTCAAAATTTCAAAAAGGTTTTGTGGCTCCCAGTGTTTTCTTTACTGTGTGAAACGGGTCCAAATGGCTCTTTGAGTGGTAAAGGTTGCCGAATGCCGATCCCTGCCATAGACAGTTAAAGAAAGTCTGTTCTACAGTAGCGGTCTGCTGGCTCTGTCACTCCCCCGATGTGAGTTGAGTGCAGATTTGAATCGCTAGCGTAAGGCGTCACTTTGCGACAAGTAGCCTACAAGATACTATCAGAATAAAAATAGACTAACTGACAAAGTTAGCAATCAAACACATCAAAGGTTGTCAGCTGAATGGCGTTTTGAGCTAATGTTAGCAATCAAAAAATCATAGATAGCTAAAACGTTTTTGAAATGATTTCCATCTTCTGTTGAGAAAAGTTTATTATTTCATGGATTTCACAATTTTCAGTATGACACGTTATGCCATAAACTGTTTAAATCTGAGCATGCGCAACTCAAATCTGCACTTGACTTACCTCGGGGAGTGACAGCCTTCACCAGAAAGCTAACGTAGACAGTTAAAGAAAGTCTTTTCCACAGTAGCTAGTCATTAGTGTTGGAATAAAATGTTTTCATATCATGTGTGCTCATATAAGCATTATATTAATCATATGGGTTAAATTCATTATATTTTGAGCTAAAGAGCAAAAGCATTACACATAGTCTGCTTGGTTTCAGTGTGATTAGTAGGTTCATTTCTAAATAAGAAGCATCTAGTTCATAAAGTTTACTGTGACCTTATGATAAGTTGTTTTGGTACAATGTGTCCAACCATAGCTCTGCCGAGGGAGTTTAATTCTGAAAAGCAGGGCCAAGGGTGGTTGGAGACACGTCCTGTGTTTGGGTGAAGGTCCTCTCCAGTAGCAGATTGAGACCTGTTATCTATTGTGCAGGCCGAATTCTGCTAGACACTAACCTTCTGGAGTCAAAACACAGCACACAAACATGTCACGTGGTAGCAACTGAACCCCCCTGGGCACATAAGATCAAGCAGAAAGGGAAAAGAGTGAGACAAACTTAGGGAGAGCTAAGGATGCATATTCTCTGTAACCTTGTCTCTGAAATATATTCTACTGTAATAAACGTTCTTTTATCCAACCTACGGACTTGAACCCTTCTTCCTGAAAGAATCTAGAAGGGCAGGATTTAAGCCCAACATTAGCCTCGACCAGGAAGCTAACGTTAGTTTAGCTAACAGCTAATTTGGCTAACCACTAGCTGAGATAGCAAAATAACCCTTAAAATATATAACAACAGTTAGTCAGTTCAACGTTACTTGTGCTCATTTAAAATACAATTACTCAATACTTGTCTTTATTATTACTGTTAAGTCTTAATTTAGCTGTAGCCTGCTTTTCCCAGTATTTAGTTTGAGTAACGTTATTTTAGACTGAATCAAGCTGTCAGCTAGCTGTCAGGTTAGTTAGCCGAACTAGATGTTAACTAAACTAGCGTCAGCTTCCCGGGGAAGGCTAACCGTTCTACCAGCAGTCTCAGCTAGCGGTTAGCCGAAATAGCTGTTAGCTAAACTAACGCTTTCCAGTGGAGGCCAACAGCAGACCGCTACTGTGGAACAGATTGTGCAGTGTCGTAAATCCTTGTATAAGGATTATTATTAGGAACATCTTGCACATACGCAGAACATACTGTGCAAGCAGAACAGATCGTGTTGGGGAGAGGCGGGACAGTTGAAACACTTTTCAGATAAATGTTTTCTAAGATAGGTTACAGAAAGTTTTTTTTTTGTGATCAACGACTCGCATGTGTTCTCTTAGTATCATGTGTTATTCGTTATTATTATCATATAATATATTATCATATAATAATAACTTAACAAAGGCCAATTTTCAGATTAATCAGAATATTTAGCTTAATGTTTCTTGTAAAAATTGAGTCAATGAAATTTATTGAAGATTGGACAATTGATTATTAGGCTATTAAAGAGATAACATGTGTTGCGTAATTGAAAATGGTATTTGCATTACAAAAAACAGTCTAGGAACATTATAGGCTAAATAGGCCTAAGCATGAACAGGTTTAATTCATATCACAAAGATCACATATGTAATGCTCTGCACTATTTGTGCAGCCTTCATGGGACCAGTGGAGGCAGAACATGCACTGCACCCACACTTCTCCAAGCATGGAGGAGCTAAAGGACTCGCCACACACCACACAGTCCTCCTCCTCCTCCTGGGAACCCGCGTTGGCAGTGGCAGGGGCAACTGCAGCATAGGCGGCGGTGGCAAGTATGGAGAACAGTTGCTTTTTTGGACCACAGCGCTTCTTCATAGCCGCAGCAAATGCAGCAGAGGCAGCGGCAACAGGGACGGAGAAAAGTTGCTTCTTTGCTCTTTTAGACTTCTTCATAAGACGCTGCTGCTGTTCCTTCTCCAAAGTCAATAGAACCCAGCAGTCAGGTTTGAGATCGTTGCCGCCAGGGGTAGTGTTGCTGCCACCAGGGAGGGGACGTCATAGATTGTCATTTGTTGGCCTGGATGGTTTTTCATCCACAGATCTGCAGCCGTGTTGACATAGTGAACATAGGGATTCTATTTCATTAACCTGACAGCTAGCTGACAGCTTGATTCAGTTTAAAATAACGTTACTCAAACTAAACACTGGGAAAAGCAGGCTACAGCTAAATTATAAGTGGACCAAACACACTTCGATCAAAGGGCTAAAGGCGGTGCTCTGCAGTGTGCCCTGCAGAAATCTATTGCTGCCACTGAAATGTGGGAGCGGTGGTTGTCCTGCAACAGACTCAGCATACACACCTTGGACACACAAGTATATTTGGCAAAAGGCTGGAGGAAAAGCACAAATTCTGGCTCTTGCATCCACCCGGATCCATTCACAGACCCAATGGAGCCAGCCGGAGCACCCCTGACAAAGTGGTCCTTGTACTTCTTCTTGGGGAATATGAAAAACGGGGGGACATATTTGCCCTGCGCTTTACCCGCAAAGGCGACTGTAACCAATATCCCCCTCTCCCCAGAAGTCATTGCTCCTATCTGCCGCTCCCCCGTGGTGGCTACCACTCTGTCCAGCACCTGCACAGTGGTAATACCTGCAAAAAGAAATGTTTTAACTATTACATTAAATATGAATTTATAGTTAAAATAGTACTTATTTATGGACGTATTGTATTGTATTGTATTTTATTTATTTATTTATTAAAGTAAGTTTCATGAATATACCAGTCTCGTCCACTTTCCAGATATCCTTTGCGGTGAATTTGTAATGGTCCAGGGCCTTTTGCAAATTGAGGAAGAAGGACTTCACATTGTTTTCATTAAAACTAGTTGCCTTGGGGGCGGCAGATGGACAGGGAGGTGGCACGCTGGAGAAATGATGTAAGCCAGTCCTTTCCTGCCATTTCCTTCTTCTCCCAGGAGGCAGGGTATTTGCAGTGAAATCTTGCTGCAAGTTGGAATGCTACCTGAGGTCATGAAACAAAACATTTTTATAATGAAACAGAACTTATTTTAATCACTGCTTGTGTGTTTTATATTTTTTGTTAACTGTATATAGTTCTGTATTTATTTGTATGAATGTAGAATGAAGTTTAATTTGTGTTCCCTGGTTTCTTCACACTGACCTCTCTTTGGCTCAAGCCAAAGTAAATGGCAGCTGCTCTTTTCAAATATGCCTGTAGCTTGCCCTCCTGCTCCGGGTTGAACTATTGAATAATTATTATTGAATTATTCGGGTTCAAGTAGCCCGGGGGCTTAACTTGCAGTTGCGTCGTCTCATCTTTACTCTTCACGTAGCGTGACAGGGTGACGTGGTTGAGGCCATGTATTTCAGCTGCAACACAGAATGATGATAATTGTTTGAATTATGATCTTGTTGATAAAGCAGGGGGTGTTTTAGGGCGTGGCTATGATATGATGGACAGTTCTATGCCTGTCAAATATGACAGAGTGTTTAGCTAAGCTTATCCATAGCACATGAACTTCATTTTGGGGGTTGACCGCGCTTTCCGTCGTAGTGACTGTGACACTTTGCTCGCCTAATAGTTCAGCTTTCGGTTTGCACGATAAGACACTCAAAGGAACCAACAGTTAAGTTTTCCGGTAAGTAACATAACTTTTAGTTTTAATACAGTTTTTCGTTAGCCAACGTTAGCATCCCAATTAATGTCAGTTAGCTAGCTAGCTAGATTGCACCTCGCTAACCAAGGTAGCGGGCTAACAAATAATGTTATGCAGACCGTATAATCGGATTAAAAAGTATATTTAACGTTGCAGTCAAATACAGTAGTATGCACCACGGTCTCGCCGGTCATCCGTTTATAACCATATGTAGCTAATGTCATTGTTAATCGATGTGCATGTAGTGGCAATATTATGTTAATAATCAATATTATGTAATCAATGCCTGATATAGCTAACGTAATAGTGCAAATTCATAAACTCTATTCGCATGGGGTAAGATAATTTTGGGACCACGTGCGATTTAGAAATAACAACGTCACATCTGAGTTTAGTATGGAGCATTTTCACGCGACAAGCAGACTGCCTTTACTTGAATATACTGAAATATACACTCACCGGCCACTTTATTAGGTACCCCATGCTAGTAACGGGTTGGACCCCCTTTTGCCTTCAGAACTGCCTCAATTCTTCGTGGCATAGATTCAACAAGGTGCTGGAAGCATTCCTCAGGGAGTTTGGTCCATATTGACATGATGGCATCACACAGTTGCCGCAGATTTGTCGGCTGCACATCCATGATGCGAATCTCCCGTTCCACCACATCCCAAAGATGCTCTATTGGATTGAGATCTGGTGACTGTGGAGGCCATTTGAGTACAGCGAACTCATTGTCATGTTCAAGAAACCAGTCTGAGATGATTCCAGCTTTATGACATGGCGCATTATCCTGCTGTAAGTAGCCATCAGAAGTTGGGTACATTGTGGTCATAAAGGGATGGACATGGTCAGCAACAATACTCAGGTAGGCTGTGGCGTTGCAACGATGGTCAATTGGTACCAAGGGGCCCAAAGAGTGCCAAGAAAATATTCCCCACACCATGACACCACCACCACCAGCCTGAACCGTTGATACAAGGCAGGATGGATCCATGCTTTCATGTTGTAGACGCCAAATTCTGACCCTACCATCCGAATGTCGCAGCAGAAATCGAGACTCATCAGACCAGGCAACATTTTTCCAATCTTCTATTGTCCAATTTCGATGAGCTTGTGCAAATTGTAGCCTCAGTTTCTTGTTCTTAGCTGAAAGGAGTGGCACCCGGTGTGGTCTTCTGCTGCTGTAGCCCATCTGCCTCAAAGTTCGACGTACTGTGCGTTCAGAGATGCTCTTCTGCCCACCTTGATTGTAACGGGTGGTAATTTGAGTCACTGTTGCCCTTCTATCAGCTCGAACCAGTCTGGCCATTCTCCTCTGACCTCTGGCATCAACAAGGCATTTCCGCCCACAGAACTGCCGCTCACTGGATGTTTTTTCTTTTCGGACCATTCTCTGTAAACCCTAGAGATGGTTGTGCGTGAAAATCCCAGTAGATTAGCAGTTTCTGAAATACTCAGACCAGCCCTTCTGGCACCAACAATCATGCCACGTTCAAAGTCACTCAAATCACCTTTCTTCCCCATACTGATGCTCGGTTTGAACTGCAGGAGATTGTCTTGACCATGTCTACATGCCTAAATGCACTGAGTTGCCGCCATGTGATTGGCTGCTTAGAAATTAAGTGTTAACGAGCAGTTGGACAGGTGTACCTAATAAAGTGGCCGGTGAGTGTATGTACCCAAAGAGTTGGACAACGTTACTCGGAGGCGCCCGAAGGACAGGCACATAACCTATCATCCCCGCTGCCAGAAAGTCTGTTTTAGCGATAAAATGTCGCACATGAAACTGCCCGTACATCAGAGTACGAGCAGTTGAAGGCAATTCAGGGTTGCCATGTATTTTTAAACCTTTCAGAAGGTCATTCAAGGCAGTGTGGGAGAGTGTGGTGTTTTGAGGCCCACCCCTGAAGAAAATCCTTAATTGAATGAGGTTTGTCCTCCACTTCAGACTCTTCTGAGGTGGTACTGTGGGAAAATGAGTGATTCATGTGTGGTGGCAGTTTGAGAGAAGCGAAGGACACACGGGTGAGGTCACGTAAAAGCTGACTTGTATTCAATGCTATTGTTGGATAGTTAGGTGCTTGCATTAATGTTGCAAAACAGCTAGAATGTACTGAGAACAGAGTGTGCTTTGCAGCTGGGGCACAGCATCCTGAATACAGGAAAATATGAAGCAAGGGAGGAACTGATAGAGTACAGGCAGGGCAGATTGCGAAACCACAATCAAGGCCACAGCAAGAGAATGATTACAAAGGGACAGACAGAGAAAGGAGTGCCCCAGCAATAGTATAGCTAACCAATCAGGCTCCAGAAGGAGAACCTATTTCTATCTGAGCACGCCAATGTTAAAGTGCCTTTTGGGGAATCTCTGCGCTAGGCAGGATTTCCATTTGGTCCGTGCACGTTTAACTGCCCGGAAAAGCATTTCGTCTGTCTGCAGCGTCTTTAATAAATTTCTACATCCTAACTCAAATGACTTGAGGTGACTCATTAAACAGAAGGATAAAATTTCCCAACAGTACTTGCCTCCTTTTCTGTAGCGTCAAAGTCAGAGGCCAGAAAGGCAACTGCACCCACCTGTCCCTCACTGTCCTCTTCTGTCTTTTCTGAGTTGCTTCTCTCCCCTTGTTCTGTAACCTCTAAGTCAGAAACAACATTGCATTGTTCCTGCTCCATTGCTGCTTCATTGTCTTGTTCCTCCTCTTCCATCTCTTCACTTAGTTGTTAATTGACAGTCAGCAGTGTCCTTTGAGCAAGCTTCCATCAACGAGTGTACTGCTGTTTTTGCAACCTGTCCATTCTTTAATGGTCTAAGCAAGTAAGGGAAAAAAATTAATAGAGAGAAACTAAACCATATTGACACGTATTTGGATTTATTGACAGTGGAGTTGATGAATATACCCGAGATGTTGTTCGGCTCTCGCCCAATCCAAAATAAATAAATAATTTCACAGAACGTAATTGTTATTTAAGTATCTATACATTTTGATCTGAGTGGTATAAATACAGGAAAATATGTGTATGAGCACAACTTTTATTTTTTTTTCCATGCCTTATGGAAGAGGTCGTAGTCTACAAAAGGAACCTAATTTATGAGTTTGACATTCCCCCAGGTGTAGTTGATGTGCATCCAGATGTTAATGTTGAGGATTTCCTGTTTATATTGTGTTACATTGTGCGTCGTTGTATAAGCTAGCTACCCAGTGAGACACAGAAAACGGTACTGATACGGTGTGATTACTGGAGCTCTGAAAAGTAGGTCTTGATTGGCACTTTTATCGTATGCGAGTAGACGCATAGGTAGCTGGCTCCCACAACTTAGCTTCTAGTTTATCTTATAAGCCTCTCCTTGTAAAGATTTTTATTTTGCAACAGGCAAGTGTAACTGCACCTACTACTCTGTATGTTTCGAATATGTCTAAAACAAAGGGCAAATAAGATAAAGATGCCTCTTCTTCTTTGTCTGCTAGCATCACGTTAGCAGAACTGCAAGGGTGACCATATTTTGATTTCCAAAAAAGAGGACACTTGGCCCGGCCTCGCAACACAAATTCAGACAGGCTTCTCAGAGGTTAAAGAACATGCTTTATTATGCCTCAATAGTATAAAAATAACTTATGTAATAAAATAAAATATGTAACAACCTATAACAAAATAGCTCTTTTCAAATAAATAAATAAATAAATACATATGAAATAATATCCTAAATATGACCTATTTTGTATCAGCTTCAAAATCCAGCTTCAACTAAATATCTCTTAAAACCTTTTCAATGTAATAAGATAAGGTTTTCGGTGTCCATGTGAGCTTTGAGATCTCCAGCACCTTTATTAGACACTGAAACAAATGTGCTAGCTTTGCACACGGTACATTCTGCCACCCACTTGTCCCGACCAGGACGGTACGTGGCAAAAATCTTTGCAGTTCAACTATGAAGCTGCACTTAGACTTCAGCATTTTATGTTCAATGCTGCTCCCTGTCTGATCTGCTCCCTGAATGTGCTCCCTGTCTGTCCCCCCCCGGACAGTATTAGGGGCGGCTGTGGCTCAGTGGTAGAGCGGTTGCCTGCCAATTGGAAGGTTGGTGGTTCAATCCCCGGCCCTGCAGTCGATGTCGAAGTGTCCTTGGGCAAGACACTGAACCCCGAGTTGCCCCCGATGCTGTGTCATCGGAGTGTGAATGTGTGTGCATGTTTATCTGATGAGCAGATGGCACCTTGTACAGCAGCCTCGGCCACAGTGTATGAATGTGTGTGAATGGTGAATGTTTCCTGTACTATGTAAAAGCGCTTTGAGTAGTCGTTCAGACTAGAAAAGCGCTATATAAATACAGCACATTTACATTTATGCAAAAAGTGGACATGTCCGGGCAAAATAGGACGTTAACTTAGCTCTCTATTAGAAGAGTACAGCAAGGCACTATCGGCAGAATTTAAGTCATCTTTTGAGGCATTGACAACCACGTTGGATGGCTTGCACTCAACTGTTACAGACCATGGACAGCGGATCAGCTCTTTGGAAGACAATTTTAACTAGAACTGCACGCAGTTACAACGGAGTCCAAGCCTCCCCGCGCCAGTCGACCACGGCGACCCGGAAAGCGCTCGAGAGCGGAACCCAAAGCGGGAGGGAAAACGTCGGGAAACATCGAGAGGCGCACGTAACGGTACGGATTAATAGCGCAATGACCCAGAGTACAAAAACTCCATGGCAGAACTTTACAAGCGTGGGTACAAACCATCCATCCATCCATCCATCCATCTTCATCCGCTTATCTGGTATCGGGTCGCAGGGGCAGCAGCTCCAGTAGGGGACCCCAAACTTCCCTTTCCCGAGCCACATCAACCAGCTCCGACTGGGGAATCCTGAGGCGTTACCAGGCCAGGTTGGAGATATAATCTCTCCACCTAGTCCTGGGTCTTCCCCGGGGCCTCCTCCCAGCTGGACGTGCCTGGAACACCTCCCTAGGGAGGCGCCCAGGAGGCATCCTTACCAGATGCCCGAACCACCTCAACTGGCTCCTTTCGACGCAAAAGGAGCAGCGGCTCTACTCTGAGCTCCTCTCGGATGACTGAGCTTCTTACCCTCTAAGGGTATCTCTAAGGGAGACGCCAGCCACCTTCCTGAGGAAACCCATTTTGGCTGCTTGTACACTGCATCTCGTTCTTTCGGTTATGACCCAGCCTTCATGACCATAGGTGAGGGTAGGAACAAATACTGACCAGGAGATCGAGAGCTTTGCCTTCTGGCTCAGCTCTCTTTTCGTCACAAAGGTGCGATAAATAAAATGTAATACCGCACACGCTGCTCCGATTCTCCAACCAATCTTACGCTCCATAGTCCCCTCACTCGCGAACAAGACCCCAAGGTATTTAAACTCCTTCACTTGGGGTAAGGACTCACTCCCTACCTGAAGAAAGCACTCTATTGGTTTCCTGCTGAGAACCATGGCCTCAGATTTAGAGGTGCTGATCCTCATCCCAGCTGCTTCACACTCGGCTGCAAACCGATCCAGTGAGTGCTGAAGGTCACAGACCGATGATGCCATCAGGACCACATCATCTGCAAAAAGCACCGATGAGATCCTGAGCCCACCAAACTGCAACCCCTCCCCACCCCGACTACACCTCGATATCCTGTCCATAAATATTACAAACAGGATTGGTGACAAAGCGCAGCCCTGGCGGAGGCCAACCCTCACCTGGAACGAGTCCAACTTACTGCCGAGAACCTGGACACAGCTCTCGCTTTGGTCATACAGAGATTGGATGGCCCTGAGAAGGGACCCCCTCACCCCATTCTCCCGCAGCACTTCCCACAGTGTCTCCCGGGGGACCCGGTCATACGCCTTCTCCAGATCCACAAAACACATGTAGACTGGTTGGGCATACTCCCAGGCTCCCTCCAAGATCCTTGCAAGAGTGAAGATCTGATCCATTGTTCCACGACCAGGACGGAATCCGCATTGTTCCTCTTCAATCAGAGGTTTGACTATCGGCCTAACCCTATTTCCAGCACCTTGGAGTAGACTTTACCAGGGAGGCTGAGAAGTGTGATTGGCACAAACCCTCTGGTCCCCCTTTTTGAAGAGGGGAACCACCACCCCGGTCTGCCACTCCTTAGGCACTGTCCCAGATCCACGTAATGTTAAAGAGGCATATCAACCAAGACAGCCCCTCCACACCCAGAGCTTTCAGCATTTCTGGATGGATCTCATCAATCCCTGGGGCTTTGCCGCTGTGGAGTTGTTTGACTACCTCAGCGACCTCCACCAGGGAAACTGACGACAATCCCCCATCATCCTCCAGCTCTGCCTCTACCACAGAGGGCGTGTCAGCTGGATTTAGGAGTTCCTCAAAGTGCTTTTTCCACCGCCCTATTACCTCCTTCCAGAAGAACCTTGGTGCCGACCGAAAGTCCTTCTCCATGTCTTCTCCGAACTTCTCCCAAACCCGCTGCCTTCGGGCCCGTCGGTGCCTTGCAAACTGCCTCCGGAGTCCTCCGGGATAACATATCCCGGAAAGACTCCTTCAGTCGGACGGCTTCCCTGACCACCGGTGTCCACCAGGGTGTTCTTGGGTTACCGCCCCTTGAGTCACCTAAGACCCTAAGACCACAGCTCCCCGCCGCAGCTTCAGCAATGGAAACTTTGAACATTGTCCACTCAGGTTTAATGCCCCCAGCCTCCACAGGGATGCACAAAAAGCTCTGCCGGAGGTGCGAGTTGAAAGTCTGTCGGACAGGGGCCTCCTCCAGACGTTCCCAATTTACCCGCACTACCCGTTTGGGCTTACCAGGTCTGTCCAGAGTCCCCCATCCCCTGACCCAACTCACCACCAGATGGTGATCAGTTGACAGCTCCGCCCCTCTCTTCACCCGATTGACATATGGCCTCAGATCAGATGAAACGATTATAAAATCGATCATTGACCTTTGGCCTAGGGTGCTCTGGTACCACGTACACTTATGAACATCCCTAACATGGTGTTTGTTATGGACAATCCATGACTAGCACTGAAGTCCAACAACAAACAACCACTCTGGTTTAGATCAGGGAGGCCGTTCTTCCCAATTACGCTCTCCAAGCATCTCCATCATCACCCACGTGTGCGTTGAAATCCCCCCGGCAGAACTATGGAGTTCCCTACTGGAGCCCCATACAGGACTCCATTCATGGTCTCCAAGAAGACCGAATACTCCGAACTCTTGTTTGGTTCATATGCAAATACAACAGTCAGAGTTTTCCCCCCCCATCACCCGCAGGCAGGAGGCAACCCTCTTGTCCACGGGTAAACTCCAATGCAGCGGCTCAGCCGGGGCTTGTGAGTAAACCAGCTCTTCTATATCTAGCCGAAGCCAGATTACGCTCCCCAGCGGCGAGAAGACATGGTCTGTTGAAGACATGGTCAGTCTGTTTCGGAGGCTGACAAGTTTGTACAGAACTTAAACCAAAAAACATAAACCATACTCATACACAAATCTATGCAAACTGAACGGGATTGTTAATGCCTTTAATATGTGCGAAGGTGAGGTGTGCTCTTTGCAGTAATGTTAGATAACTATAATTATCATTATATTATGCGCTAACGCTGGGTTCAGATTAACATGATGCTGGCAATTTGGGTCTGTATGGAGACACCTTCCAAAACGTTATCTGCAGAGGCCTATTGTAAGACATTTATGTTCCACTGTTTACTCGTATTTTCTTTAGGTGTTCAAAAGCAGACGTGTTCAAAATAACATCTGCAAATACCTGTTGCACTAGTTGCTGCTTTTCTATTGGTTTTCCCCCCCATCACCCGCAGGCAGGAGGCAACCCTCTCGTCCACCGGGGTAAACTCCAATGCAGCGGCGCTCAGACGGGGGCTTGTGAGTAAACCAGCTCTTCTATATCCAGCCGAAGCTTCGTATTACGCTCCCCAGCGGCGAGAAGACATGGTCTGTTGAAGACATGGTCAGTCTGTTTCGAAGGCTGACAAGTTTGTACAGAACTTAAACCAAAAAACATAAGCCAGTGGACTCATACACAAATCTATGCAAACTGAACGGGATTGTTAATGCCTTTAATATGTGCGAAGGCGAGGTGTGCTCTTTGCAGTTTAGTCCTGTTAATTATCATTATATTATGCGCTAACGCTGGGTTCAGATTAACATGATGCTGGCAATTTGGGTCTGTATGGAGACACCTTCCAAAACGTTATCTGCAGAGGCCTATTGTAAGACATTTATGTTCCACTGTTTACTTGTATTTTCTTTAGGTGTTCAAAAGCAGACGTGTTCAAAATAACATCTGCAAATACCTGTTGCACTAGTTGCTGCTTTTCTATTGGTTTTTAAGATCCAATGTTTCCCTTGACGTCTATTAAGTTGTGGGGTCAGCGCGTTAGATTTGAGGAAGTAATTATTAAATTATACTGATCAGTGAATCAGTGAGTTTCATGCTGCTGCCGCTATTCCTTGCGCATGGGCGGAGAGCGGTGTGTTCTTGTCACTGTTTTGTAAGTTTTCTTTTATTGTGCGTTTTTTAGTGTATTTTTCTATTATTTTTGTGCTTCTGCTATGATTCACATTGTTAGACCCAGACAGGTGATGTATCTCCTCTCTCCTGCACTGAGTTGTGAGCGGGGATGGGCGGGGACATTCATAGAGGCAACATCTCCACCCACACAGTCAATCCCATCACATGATGACTAGTACAGTTTCCTTCTCTGCACCAAGTGGTGCTGTTCAATTTACTAGTTGGAATGTTAAAGGCCTCTACTCTCTTGTTCAGCGCAACAAAGTGATTAACCATCTTAAAACCCTTAACACTAAAATAGCCTTTTTACAAGAGACTCACCTTTTGCCATTAGATCACGTTAAACTTCATAGAGGTTGGATGGGCCAACTTTATCACTCCTCATTTTCGAACAAGGCACGCGAGGGGGCAATTCTGATTCATAAATCAATCCCCTTCTCGACCCCCCGCTTGATCGCTTATCTAACAGGTCTTGTGTTCCATCTAAATCTTCTAAAGTTATCCAGCTATTCATGGGACAGTATGCTGTCTCAGACGCCTGGCGCTTTTTAACCCTAACACCAAGCATTTCTCATTCTTTTCTCCTGTCCATGGCACATTCTCACGAATAGGTTTATTTCTCATTGATAATAAGCTCCTCTCCTCTGTCACGTCGTGTTTCTACAATCCCATTGTAATTTCAGACCATGCAACTGTGGTCATGGATGTCTCCTACCCAGGCAGCTCTCTTTCCCGCTCTCCCTGGCACTTTAATTTGCGGTTACTTTCTGACACCAATTTTATTAGCACAATTAAATGTCATATTGATCTTTTTATATTTATTAATATCAATCCAGATAGCTATATGGGAGTCATGTAAAGCTTACTTAAGAGGTGAAATAATATCTTACTCTGCCTATCAGACAAAGATTGCTAGGGAAAAGAAAATCTTGTGTGTGTATGAATGTTACTAAGAATTGATATTTTGTTAACCATGTTAAGAATTTGTTGTAGGCTTACTTTGTTATACTGTTGTCTTGTCATTCTTGCAGATCTAATCGTTACTGCTTGTTTGTAAATGTTTGTTTGTTATTTACCTGAAGTTGTTCCTGGTTATCTAATGAAATTGTTTGAGACATTCATAAATGTATATATGTATACATGTGTTTGTATATATTTGTATTCATGTATTTCTCCGAATGATTTATATGCGACCGGAATATGTTTGCTAAATAGATTTGTGGTGTCTTATAATCCCATGTGGGATGGGACAAATGTTTGGCATGACACGGAAATAAAATGTAACTAACTAACTAACTATAAATGAAAAAATAAATTTAAAAATCCTTTTGTAAACCTGACATGTGTCAGTGTCTCTTTATTCTTGTTTTCATAGTAGAATGAAGCACACAGAGAAGCAGTCACCATCAGCTAGTCTGTATTACAGCTTTTTCTCTTTCCTCCCAACAATTGATTTAGCTTCTTCAGAGTATAAATCCATCCCATAGATTTATTTATTTTTTATTTATAGTTAGTAAAAGTTCAACAAAAACAACTGTAAGATAACGTTCCAGTAAGGTTAGCTGATGGTTCCAAAATATTTGTACCTTTAGGGAACGTTCTGGGAAGGTTCCCTAAAGGTTATGTGTTTGCTGGGCTGTTAAACATTGCGGAATGTATGCTTCTCGTGATTCATGTAGATACACACCACCACCTCCACTTCATGAAGCAGGACTTCCGGCATATGACGTGTCTGCAGAACCGGATGCTGGTTGCTGCCCAGTGTGGATGTCAGATGTCGTGTTAAAACTGCGAAGAGGACCAAGTTAGCTACCGTCTAAATTTTGGGTGAGGATTGGCCGGTGTGACGATGTTGCGGTGGCTGCTTGGGGCTGCACTGCTGGCTCGAGCGGCCGGATTCTACCTACCGGGTCTGGCACCCGTGAGCTTTTGTGAGCCTGGAAAATACCAAGTCCCAGACTGCAAGGTAAACAAAACATGTCACAGATCACTGCAGATGCTTGATGTTATAGCAAAATAACTGAATAAGGCACTATTGAGTGCTCCCATTTAATAAATAGACAAGATGTATTGGAATGCAAAAGATTGGTTAGCTAGCTAACGTTAGTACTTTATATACAGCTACATTATTTGAGGAAGCTAACGTTAGCCAAAACAAACAACAAAGCTAACGTGTAACGTTACTACCGTTTGATAACTAACTAGCTACACAGCAAACTAACGTTTACTGTATAACGAGGTCAGCGAGCTACCTCAAGTCACTTCGTTCGCTGGACATATGCTAGCTAATAACAGATATTGCCAGATTGTAATATATTATAATTATATTATAATATTGTAGATAACGTTGTGACTCCTATGGTTCAGTTAGTATTTCAAAACTAGTCATACTTGCTGTAGGGCTGATACAGATTTTAACTGACTTAACATTAAATTATTAGAATTCATTTATTTTCTCACCCTACCTTTTATTTTATGGCTACTTAAAAAATATTCGTAAACTCATGTACACTACAAAGTGCGTATAGTGAATATTGCGAGGCGTTGGTTCTTGGTATTGAAATTTGTAATTCCATGTAAAATCAGACTGCACTGGTATTACTAGTTTTGCGATATTTGACTACATGTGATAGTCACCGGCCTCTAGCTTTTTCAAAAGCTTACAAAATACACATTTTTATATAAAAATATTGAGTTAAAACCATTCAGACTGACTAGAAAACTCATTCAGAACATGCTTTAAAATGTTCCAACTTTTTAGCTAGAAAGAAACCTAGGCTAAATCTCTAATCCACACAGTACAATCCCTGAGTATTAGGCATTACCTTGTTTATTCTGCACCGGGGCTTGAACCCACAACCTTAGACACCAAGTCATGGCAAGTCATGATAATTTGCAGTCATAAACCATAGATGGCATCACAGTTCACGCTATGAATGAGGCAATCACCAGGGTTGGTTGTAAAGACAGATTTCAAACTAGTGTCAAAAAATTCATTTATCAAGACAAAATTCTGAGAATTTGTGTACTCCATCTAAACAACACAACAGATATGGCAAAACTGATGTTTAAAAATACTCTATTCCCTTTGACTGCAATAGCTTACATTAGGATAGAATTCAAAATATTACCAAAAATAATTTTGTAATTTACCACACAAGATCCAAAATTTGTTTATTTTTTTATAAACATTGGAGATTCAATGTGCGCACATTTGCAGTAATTGTTTACAGTACTGTTTGCAATAAGAATCATTTTTTGATTATTCACAAATCTGGCTGGATTGTTTGTAGAGGACAGTCTGAAGATGCAGTGAAGCAATGTGGGTGTTAATTAAGCAAAATCTGTGGGAGGAGGTGTTATTAGTT
Source organism: Etheostoma perlongum (assembly GCA_026937815.1). Taxonomy (NCBI): domain Eukaryota; kingdom Metazoa; phylum Chordata; class Actinopteri; order Perciformes; family Percidae; genus Etheostoma; species Etheostoma perlongum. Next base: position 6,520,290 of record CM049387.1, read on the forward strand.
TTATAGTTTTTGAGAAAAACAGAGTAATGGACTTTATAATTCCTCGCAGCAAAACATTTCTGCTTAGTTGGGCCTACAATTTGGTGAAAGTTGCAAAGTGCAACCATGTATGACTAATTTGTTATACATTTAAAAGAAATTAAACTAGAATCAAGAATCAATATCTAACAACATGAAAATTAAAGCCTGATAGGAGCATTCCTATTGCCTGCCTAATATGTGTCTGTCTGCTTTGTTTTATTCTAGTCAACCATTGAGCTGTTTGTGAACAGGTTGGATTCAGTGGAGTCTGTTCTGCCTTATGAATATACCGCGTAAGTGCCAAGTGCGTAACACTGTAACTGTGTTATTGTGATTTCCCCCAAAAATAGTTTTTGATATAAACACATCGGTTTTTCATCCAAACAGTGTAATAATTGGTTATTGTCTGCTCTGTAAAAAAGCTGTTTGGATTCATACATTCCAACTCATCATATTCAGAGTGTATCAAGTTAAGTGATTTATTTAATAATAATTGTTGGAATGCACCTGCTGTGACATCAGAACATCAGACCCCTTGAAAACATTTCATGATCAAAAGTTTCAGGCCATGGATAACAATGCATCAGCATTTGTCTTCTTTCATTCAAGTGGGGTCTTATTTCAGACATAATTCAGGGAGTTTTAACAGTGTATCTGTACTAATGTAAACAGAGAGCCTCTTGTTTGAATGTCTCTCTATTATCTAGAAACCCTTGGCCCAGATAACAAGTTACTGAATGCAGTGTTCAATGGGGAATAAAGGTGTTGTTCAGTTTAATGTGTTCTGCCCTAAACATTTTGAACAGTTGCTTTTTGATTGTGCAGGTTTGACTTCTGCTCGGAGAAAACAATGAAACGTCCGTCAGAAAATCTGGGCCAGGTTCTTTTTGGCGAGAGGATTGAACCCTCACCATACAAGGTACAACACAGAAACAGACACACACACACACACACACACACACACACACACACACACACACACACACACACACACACACACACACACACACACACACACACACACACACACACTCACTTTCAGCAACAAACATTAAAACAGTAGCTCCGTTCACTGTTAATTGACCACGCAAACCGGATCCACAAACCTCATTACGTATAGTAAGAGTATTTAAAAAAATAGATTTCTTGGTGTTATTTTAGACCACAAAATATGTTGGAAACCTCACATAAACCACGTCGAAGCAAAACTGGCAAAGACCACAGCTAAATAAATCAAGACAATAAAGCCCTGCATACTCTCTGGGGAAAAGCATACAAATCCAACCTACAGTCGTTATGCATATAACAAAACAAAACAGAGCAATCAGAATGATTGATGATGGCACAAATCATGCATAAAGCAAGAAATAATCTACATCTTGGAAAATTACAAAAAATGTTTATTGAAATGCAGGTTGGGTATAATTGGAGAGAAGATCAAAACTTGTGAAAAACAACTTTAAAAAATATGTGCATATGTGTCTTTGGAATGGTTTGGAACATGTGCTAAAACATTGCACAAACATTAAAAGATTTACAAAGTTGGATACAAACAATTTACTAAAAGGATATGAAGTTAAAGTGAGGTTAAATATACTGACTGTACTGGGATGGGTGATTATAGGGTGATGGGTTGTTTGGTGCTAAATGTCAATCCGGTGCTAAATTTCAATTGTTATCTAGCTATGAACATATATGCTTTATGGGAAGTCATTAATTCATTGTGTTTTCTCATTATTACAAAGGGGCATATTAACATCTAATTGACCCAGACAGAGACTAAAACAGAGTCTGTGTTATATATTGTATTCTTTTTTTTTATGGGAAAGGAAAAGGTTTTAAATTTGACATTATTGAGCTTGTTTTTTTATGTCAAATGTAATCTCTTTATTTTGGAACTGTGGATAAATGTGTTGTTTAAATGAATGATTGCAACAAAAACAACAACCAGTTGTTACAGTCCCAAAGCACACACATACTAACTCCCTCCTGTGTGTCAGTTTGAGTTTAAGAAACCTGCAATATGTCAGAAGGTGTGTACCCAAACCTACGACACCAGCAACCCCCCAGACAAAGCCAAACTGGACTTCCTCAAGAAAGGCATGTTACTCAACTACCAGCATCACTGGTATGTATAATTCACTGACATACTAATATCATAAAGTGAAGGGAAATGGGTCTTAGAGGTGTGCACATACATCAAAAACACATAAACTGTGTGAAATTCTGATCAATCTTCACTTTGTTGAATAATAAAACAAACTTGATGAGCTTCAGTTGTCCTTATATGAATATTTGTTTATTACATCACAAAATCTGACTTCAGAGAAGGTCTCGGTGCATCATGTTTATGTGGACACAGTCATACCAAAAACTTGACTGTTGTGTGTTGTGTGTGTTGTGTTTGTGTGTAGGATTGTGGATAACATGCCAGTCACCTGGTGCTATGATGTTGAAGATGGACAGAAGTTCTGTAATCCTGGTTTTCCTATTGGTTGTTACGTGACAGAAGCAGGCCACCCCAAAGATGCCTGCGTGGTCAATGTCAGTGGGTCACACATGGACATACACACACCTTTTAACACTATAAGTCACATTTTCATCAATCAAACATATATACAGTGCAATAGGCCAGTAAGTCATCAGATCCAATTCTATAAAAATATAATATTAAAAAAATACTCCAGAGTGGGACATTTATAATTTAGACAGGGAGTTCTGATACATAACATCAGTGAGATGTTGAGAAGGGATGCCACGGTGAGGAAACCACCCACCAGTTAATAAACTTGGCAACATTGGTATTACAGATTACTCTGGACATTTTTCAATAAAATATATTCATAGATTGGGTTTAAATCTGACATATTTCGAAATATGTGCTTTTGCTTTTGCTTTGACACCAAATCCTCTGCCACCGTCTTGCCAGTCAACTCGCCGTTTGACGGCAGTGAGATCTGTAGGGTTGTAATCTCCCACTTGACTAGTCGATTTATTGGTTGATACGTTTTGGCTTGACCAAAATTCTGATTGGGCGATTTTTTGCCGTGTTAATTTCATCAGGTGGAAGCATAGACCGTTACGGTCTCACAGGTAACAGTCTGTCTTCAGAACACCTCCCTTGTTTTCACTTTTTTTTGGATTAGCCCAACCAACTGGAGACAGATTGAAGAAAGAACTAGAAAGCCTATTTATTTAATTGTGAGTGTTTAATTTACAGTCAGTCCTCCTCTACCATGTCGAAGACATCGGCAGTGTGGCAGCATTTTACAAAAATAGGTAACGGGAAAAAAAGTTGAATGCAAAGTTTGCAAGTAACAGTTTGTGTATCGCAGCTTGACTACAAACATGGCGTATCACCTAAAAACGGTAAGCTAACTTGTCTGCGTTAGGTTGCCCTGTCTGTTTTGAGTAGGCTATATGAACATATCAGAATTGGCATATTTCATAGTCTAATAATCGTTTTATAACTATAGGCGCACCCACCCGCAATGACGGTAGCGTTCCCCAGACACACCCAGACCCCGCTGGATGTAAGCCTCTATCATCTAAACGCAAAAATAATATCACGGAAAGAATTGTTGACTTTATTGCTCAGGATATGAGGCCCATTGCTGTTATGGAGGTTGAGGTTATAAGAACTTGTTAATATACAGCGCCAGCACGCCACACCATCATGCATGGACTAACCGGAAAATGTGAGGGACTCAAAGAGAAAGTTTCAGAGTTAATGCAACACAGCGTGGCACTGAGCTTAACCAAAGATATGTTTAAATATACAGTATATATTAAAGTGGACGTGCCTTTTGTGTTTAAGAGTAAAAGCTTTAAATGAATAGTCTATTTGTGTCTCAGCCGCGAAGCCGAGCTCCATGTTCAGCCGCTTTGTGCGAGGACATGCACAGAGCGCTGATGCAGCGCTGTCAGAGCTGACAGATGATTGTCATTTCAGTGCAAAATAATTAGGTCAAAAACGTTTAATATACTGCAAATAGCCTACCAGGACAAGTACTGCAGGACAGTACAGTTAATTAATCTAAAGTCGTTTTTTTTCCGCCGCTCCGCACCCCCCCAGTCGATTTTTTGTCGAAATTTCAGGACTTCAGTGGACCAAGATTTTCTTTGGTTGATTACAGCCATAAAGATCTGACGCTTGCTACTGCTGTGACTCTACTGCTGCTGTACGGAGTGGAGCAGACACTTTGAGTTTAGAAATGATGAGTGAAGCTGTGCGTCGTTCCTGCTGGGTTTCAGAGGTGGAGCATTTTTGCCTGTCTGCATGAGCTAATCACCACCACTCTAGACCAGGGCTTGATGCATAATCTAAACATCAGGATCGCCCCGTGGTGACTGGCTGCATCAACTAAAAGTCAATGTAAATGTAACGTTTTTCCCAAAGATGGTTTCTCTCATTTTAGTTAGTTTTGATAATTTTAACCTTTTAACCTAAAATTGACGGCTGTAGAAAGGGGGAAGACATGCAGCAATTGGCCGCAGGTTGGACTCGAACCTCGAGCCTCTTTATATGGGCGTCTGCTCTACCAGGTGAACTACCCAGGCACCCATAAGTTTGGTTTTTATGCTTTAAAAATGGAGTGAAACGTTACGATTGACAGCCTGCCGGAATTTCCACCGGATGCATGTCTTTTTGGCCTGTGTCCGTTTCCTTCCACTTTCTTTGTATTGGAATTTTAAACTCTGGTCGACTTATAAGGACTATGGTTAATTGCTTCTCGGATCTCTGAGTTTTCTCTTGTACGACTAAAACAAAAAGAAATGGCAATAAACCAGAGCACGTTTTTCTCCTATTCCGCGGAATGCTTTGTGGACTAGGCAGACCCTCCTCCGCGGCACTGTGGAGGAAGGTCTGGCAAAGCAAGATTCTGGCTCCAGAATTACTAGATGGCGGCGCCTTTTATCCTGGTAAATTTTGGTTTCACTTTTGTACAGAGGGATAAAGTGGAGACCAACTTCGATCTTCAGTCTGTGCTTTAGACAGGCAAAACACTCCCAATGTGTTATGAAGCCTTGAGGAGGACAGAGGAAAACCCAGTCAAAACTCAACACAGCTGCGCCCTGGTGTTAATAATACCATGTTTGTATTTTACAAATTAGGTTTTTTTATTTGATGAACATGGGAGCTGATCCACAAAATTAACTAAATGGGTTTGAATTCCAAAACAAAGAAAGGAAAAGCAAAACAACGGTGGATACGGTGGGCAAGTAATGTAGTCAGTGTATGTCCTAACACCGCGTAACACCTATGCATATATGGTCTTGATGTAAGTATCGCATTTGTCAGATTATTGTCATGGCATATGTTTTATTAATTTTTTTAATAAACTTGCCAATCCTGATGGAATTCATAATCTGTGGGTCAGATTTGATAGGGGGTAGAAACGCAGTCAGCGGTATGCATCACTGTCTGCCACTTTGCCTTTTTTGATACTTGTCACTTGTCCCAGTCGCCAAAGTCAGAATGGTTCATAGCCTACACATGGATGTAACTGTATAACACATTATTACTTTATATGTCTATACTTTAAACCTTTGTGTCTTGGTTTTGTTTTGCAGTCTAACTTTAATGAAAAGGATGCTTTTTACATCTTTAACCATGTGGACATCACCATCCATTACCACATCGTTGAGCATGAACAACTGGGAGCACGATTGGTTGCTGCCAAGATTGAACCCAAAAGGTAATGAATGGCAGGTTTAGCTAATATCTGTTATTTGGACCTGTCCTGAACCGGTTTACCGCTTTATACAGTATATAATTTATAATTCATCCACCTGCCATACATTCCTGTCATACTGGTCATCTTCCCCCCTTTATATATTCCTTGCACTGGTTATATTGTTTCATTTTTCTGGAACTTATACTGGATATTTTGTTTCATTTTTATATGCACTTATACAGTGTGTATATATATATTTTTAAATGTTACTACACTTTGTTGTTTGGTTAAATCTTTAGTGCAGAAGGCTTGTATTATGTGGACGTGCCGACGTGTTGTCATTACTTACAATTCCTCATGGGAGAGGCAGAAACTACGCACCATAGCTTTAAATTTGAGCCAGCTGTAGAACTTTTTATGGATACTAAAAGAGCTGTGGTGCTGTCTGCGACTAGTTGAATAGTGTGGTATTAATTAGTGTTCTTGTAGGTTCTGCCTGTATTGTAATTAGATCAATTATAAATTAGATAACTGGTGGACTTTGCTACTTTGATCTATTTCTTTTGTCTCTCTTTCTTTGTCCAGCTATGAAAACCCTAATGACAGCCCTGATTGTACTGGAGGGCCAAAGTTCCTGAAAAATAAACAAACAGGAGTGTTCAACATCCCATACACCTACTCTATCAACTTTGTGGTTAGTACAATAGTATCGTCTCAGCATGCTAATGCTGTACATGTTTTTGTCATGTGCTCTACCTTGTTTAAACTTTCTTCTCTGTAACCAAAATTTGAAGCGTAATTACAATAATTGGTACAAAAGATGAAGTAGAGTGAACACACTCAACTTTGGGCTATCAGAAATAGTCAGTATGTACTTATACTGAGTAATGGAATTGGACTTCCTTTAATTCACCTTTTCCCCCAAAAATGTTATTGTTTTACTTACTTGCGCACACACACACACACACACACACACACACACGCGCACACACAGGAAAAGATGTGAGGTCTCCACCAGTATAGAGTCTCTGATGCTTTGCTACCTCCTCTGCCTAGGCCTTCTCATACACATATACACACACACACACACACACACACACACACACAAACACACACACACACACACACACTATTTACTATGTCTTTCTAAAGGTGTATAGTAACACTGTAGATCTGGCGCTGAAGAGGTGAACATCCCAGGTATAAGTACTGCTGAGGTGAATCATGGAATGCGCTGCAGCTGTGCAGGTATCAGAGCAGGAATGAATGGCCATTGACCTAGTTTCCCTAAACACCCTTAACTGCCTCTCCGGGATCACCTTATTGTGGTGGATAGGTTTGTGTGTCCCTATGAACTTGAGGGCTATGTTGTCGGGAGCTTTGTACTCCTGGTAGGTTCTCCCATGGCAAAGGTCTGATGTGAGGGGCCAGAAAACAAATGGTTCAAAACCCCCTTTGAAACACAGAGAGAGAGAGAGATGGAGTGACCCTGCCCGGATGAAGCCCGGGGCCCCCGTCTGGAGCCAGGCCCAGACGGAGGGCTTGTCAGCGAGCTCCTGGTGGCCGGGTTTGCCACGGAGCCCGACCCGGTGGAATGTCCCTCTGTGGGGGAAGGAGCCGAAACTTGTGCGGGAGGTGGAGCGCTACCAGATAGATCTGGACTTACTGTTTGTGCATATACACCAAACAAGAGTTCGGAGTACTCGGCGTCCTGTATGGGGCTCCAGTGGGGTACTCACTGGAGAATGATGTAGATACATGGAGAGGTGTGATTGGGAGTAACGGCCTCCCTGATCTAAACCAGGTGGTTTTGTGCAATGGCCCTCTGGTGGAGACATCAACAACACAGACAGAAACACAAGGGAAAAGAGGAGAGAACACACCCACACACACAGGACGGGTTGAAAAACAGCTGACCCATAACAGTTGCTGCCTAAAGTGAAGCATCCAGCTTAAGTTAACTAACATTAATGTAAAATCTAGTAGCTTAGCTATATATACCATTGTAAATACTCACTCTGTTGTTGATCAACTTTAATTGTGTTGTAAATTGTGTCATTTCATAGTGGGCTCACTATGTAATTCAGAGTGAGATTATTAGTGTTGCATATCCTGTTAATATTAGTATGGAACCGTGAGCCTTCAATATCACTGGTAATGGTCTGCTTTTAAAACACCACATGGTACAGTCTGGTAGGTGTTTAAGGGCCCCTGATTGTTATTAGCCACTCTTAAAAGCAAAATTACACTGAATAGTTCAGATGTATTTAGAAATTTTTGTGTGTGTTTTTCTGTTCTGTAGGAAGACAAGAATATTCGTTGGGCGTCTAGATGGGACTACATCCTGGAGTCAATGCCTCACACCAACATCCAGTGGTTCAGGTAAGACACACACAGACGCACACATTCCCCACAGCACATGTTCATGCATATTCTGCTTGTGATGTTTCTAAATTCACGGACAAACAAAACAACATACGTTCCAATAGTAAATTCAGCATGCAATTAGTATTGTTTTTTTTTATTATTCAAATTATATGCCCTAATGTCTGCTGACCAGTTGTCTCTAGGCATAGAGATAATCCACATCAAATACTGATACAACAGCAACAATAGCGATAATTAGTTTGGCTTTGCTGTCTTTTATCCGCAGCATAATGAACTCGTTGGTGATCGTGTTGTTCCTGTCTGGAATGGTAGCCATGATCATGCTTAGGACTCTGCATAAAGATATCGCCAGATACAATCAGATGGACTCTGTCGTAAGTAGGCCTGGAATGGAATTCTTTTGTCCCAATTTGATTCTCTCATGATACATGGGTGCGATTCATTGTATTGCGATTTTCATTTATTGTGATTCTATAAGTATTGCGATTTGATAGTATGGAGTATTGCGATTTTCTTTTCCTTCTTAACAAAACAAAAGAAAATATTTGGGTGAAATATTGGTAAAAAAAAAAATATACATTCGCATAAAAAAAAGAAATAATGATGCATACGATTTTCTATTTGAGGTTCTCATCATATCTCCTCATCCATCTTGTTTTCCAGGAGGATGCTCAGGAGGAGTTTGGGTGGAAGTTGGTCCATGGAGATGTTTTCCGTCCTCCCAGGAAGGGCATGCTGCTGTCCGTTTTCCTTGGCTCTGGAACCCAGATCTTCATTATGATCTTTGTCACCCTTTGTATGTCTTTTTAAAATCTTTTTTATTCTCAACAAACAAGTACCACCTGATAGTGACAATTAAGGAAAAAAAAGGCTAAAATGCAAAATTTATCCAAACCTAGATACTAAACTGGCACAGGCGAGGAAAATACCAGCAGGTGTGACATTGCGTTTTTTACCTTATACCAACACGACAATAGAGCCTAACATTTCACAAACCTTAATAACACTTTAATAAGGCTTTACTTCTGGAACCAGGAATGTCCAAAATAGCTCCTCCCACTTTTCAACTCTATAAAGACAAAGACATAAACAATTGGCTTAGTAATATTCCATGACACATCCATGGCCAGTCAGCACATCTCTGGTGTTTGGTGATGAAGCTGGACATTAAGATTGTCTGGAACACTGGGGTTGTCTTTGTTATTTTATTATTTCTCTTGCAAGTAGAAGGAAACAGATTACCAAACAGTCTGCAAAAGTGTTCAAAGAACAGGATTACATAGAGGGTTTATGGATTAGCATGCAGGGGGAGGGAGGGGCTGTGTCCTTGATGGCAAAGCTGTTTATTTTCAGTTATCAACAGGGGAACTCCACAGACATATTATATTTGGTGTCATTCTAACAACTTCTTTAGTCGTACTTTTCAACGTTCTACACCAGAGACACAAGTAATACCGTATTTCGGTATTTAAGGTTTGCATAGTTGTTCTGTCTGAAGCGTACATGCAGTTACACATACCATTTTCAATACAGGGTTCTGTCCAGTCATGAAGAATGTTGTCCCTACCTTTTCCGTTTTGTAAAATATTGTGTTTTCTATTTTGTTGTTCTAATTTAGTTGTGGGCCATAAAAATCACATATAAGCCAACATTTTATGATAAATTTTTTAAAACTCAAATATAAATATTGGTATTGGTATAACAAAAACTATAACTGCCTTACTTATCCTATCTTCAAATGTGTAACATGTAATAATGTAATCCTCCCTCTCCAGTCTTTGCCTGTCTTGGGTTCCTCTCTCCGGCGAACCGGGGGGCTCTGATGACATGTGCTGTTGTTCTCTGGGTTCTTCTTGGAACTCCTGCTGGATATGTGGCTGCTCGTCTCTACAAATGTAAGTAAGAAAGGAAACATGGAGGTGTTTTATGTTGGAAGGAAAAATAATAATAAGAAACAATATTCCAGATAAGACTGCACAACTTATTATTTTCATAATCCAGTTTAATTTGATTTCTATAAATCCTTTTTTTCTCTTTGTCTTTATGTTTGGTTAATTGTCAGCTTTTGGAGGCGAGAAGTGGAAGACCAACGTTCTGCTGACAGCCTTCCTCTGCCCAGGGTAAGACTATTACGGATCGGTCAAACACTTTACATAATGCACACAACACCAGGATAGATGTTTAGTGCAGGATGCAGTACTGCAGATGTTTACTACTACACAACCACTTGATTCCGCTCTCTTACTGAATAACTTCTCATCTAACATTCTCTCAGGGTGGTATTTGCAGATTTCTTTATGATGAACTTGATCCTGTGGGGTGAAGGGTCTTCAGCAGCCATGCCATTTGGGACTCTGGTAGCAATATTGGCTCTTTGGTTCTGTATCTCAGTGCCACTTACCTTTATAGGAGCATACTTTGGCTTCAAGAAGACAGTAAGTAAATATAAACGTACATTCATTACTCTAAACTAATGTGAGTAAACCAACAAGAATGTAAAGATGCTATATGTGGTTCAAAATCTGAAGTATGTGATTTTAAAGAGCTCATATTATGCTTTTTGGCTTTTTCTGTATCCTTTATTGTGCTGTATATCTTTTTGTGTATGTTATAGGTTTTGCGTCACTTTGAAGCACACGTTATAATGCTTACCTATCTACTACTAGCTAGTAGTGCTTACCTACAGTGTATACGGAAAGTATTCATAGCGCTTCACTTTTTCCACATTTTGTTATGTTACAGCTTATTCCAAAATGGATTAATTTTTTCCCCTCAAAATTCTACACATAATGCCCCACTTAAAAAAGTTTGTTTGAGATTTTTGCAAATTTATTCAAAATAAAAAAACAAAGAAATCACTTGAACATAAGAAGTCACAGCCTTTGCGATCAAAACTGAGTGCATTCTGTTTCCACTGATCATTCTTGAGCTGTTTCTACAGCTGAATTGGAGTCCACCTGTGGTAAAGTCAGTTGATTGGACATGATTTGGAAAGGCACACAGTTAACAGTGCAAGTCAGACAAAACAAGCATGAAGTCGAAGGAATTGTCTGTAAACCTCCAAGACAGGATTGTCTCGAGGCACAGATCTGGGGAAAGGTACAGAAAAAATGTCTGCTGCTTTAAAGGTCCCAATGAGCACAGTGGCCTCCATCATCCGTAAATGGAAGACGTTTAGAACCACGAGGACTCTTCCTAAATCTGGCCCTCCCTAAACCGAGTGATGGGGGGGAGAAGGGCTTTAGTTATGGAGGTGACTAATAACCCAATGGTCACTCTGACAGAGCTCCAGGGTTCCGCTGTGAAGAGAGGAGAACCTTCCAGAAGGACAACCATCGATCAGCACTCCACCAATCAGGCCTGTATGGTAGAGTGGCCAGTGATTCCTTCTGAGTGAACACAGTGAATCTGACTGCAGTAGATGTGAAAGAAATGCATGAAAGTTCTGCTAATTCAGCTGTGTTTAGTTCCTGTGTTGATACTGCAAGGAGTGCTTCGGAACCGTCTACAAATTACAACAACAAAAAGAGATATGAACATATTAAGTAAGTGCTGTAGTACAGCCTGTTGGGTGCTAACTCTAGCAGGAGGATAACGCGGTGTAGACAGCACCAATTGTTTTTGTTTTTTTTGCTACTGACAGCACTCGTAATTTACAGGCAACAGAGCTACGTGTTGGAATCGACCAGAATTCTCCTTTAATGTCTTAGAGTGGCCCAGCCAGAGCCCAGACTTGAATCCCATTGAACATCTCTGGAGGAATCTGAAAATGGCTGTGCACCAATGCTCCCCATCCAACCTGATGGAGCTCAAGAGGTTCTGGAAAGAGGAATGGGCGAAACTGGCCAAAGATAGACGTGCCAAGCTTGTGGCTTTATATTCCAGAAACCTGAGGCTGTTATTGCTTCCAAAGGTGCCACAACAAATTATTGAGAAAAAGCTGTAAATACTTATGTTCAAGTGATTTCTTCTTTTTTTTTTTTTTTAATAAATTTGCAAAAATCTTAAACTTTTTTGAAGTTGTCATTATGGGATATTGTGTGTAGAATTTTGAGAAAAAAACAAATTTAATCCATCTTGGAATAAGGTTGTAACATAACAAAATCTGGAAAAAGTGAAGCCTGTGACTTATTTTCCGTATGCACTATACAGTGCCTTGCGAAAGTATTCGGCCCCCTTGAACTTTTCAACCTTTTGACACATTTCAGGCTTCAAACATAAAGATATAAAAATTTTATTTTTTGTGAAGAATCACCAACAAGTGGGACACAATTGTGAAGTGGAACGAAATCTATTGGATATTTTAAACTTTTTTTAGCAAATAAAAAACTGAAAAGTTGTGCGTGCAAAATTATTTGGCCCCTTTACTTTCAGTGCAGCAAACTCACTCCAGAAGTTCAGCGAGGATCTCTGAATGATCCAATGTTGTCCTAAATGACTGATGGTGATAAATAGAATCTACCTGTGTGTAATCAAGTCTTTGTATAAATGCACCTGCTCTGTGATAGTCTCAGGGTTCTGTTGAAAGCGCAGAGAGCATCATGAAGACCAAGGAACACACCAGGCAGGTCCGTAATACTGTTGTGGAGAAGTTTAAAGCCGGATTTGGATACAAAAAGATTTCCCAAGCTTTAAACATCCCAAGGAGCACTGTGCAAGCGATCATTTTGAAATGGAAGGAGTATCAGACCACTGCAAATCTACCAAGACCTGGCCGTCCCTCTAAACTTTCAGCTCAGACAAGGAGAAGACTGATCAGAGATGCAGCCAAGAGGCCCATGATCACTCTGGATGAACTGCAGAGAACTACAGCTGAGGTGGGAGAGTCTGTCCATAGGACAACAATCAGTCGTACACTGCACAAATCTGGCCTTTATGGAAGAGTGGCAAGAAGAAAGCCATTTCTCAAAGATATCCATAAAAAGTCTCGTCTAAAGTTTGCCACAAGCCACCTGGGAGACACACCAAACATGTGGAAGAAGGTGCTCTGGTCAGATGAAACCAAAATCGAACTTTTTGGCCACAATGCAAAACGATATGTTTGGCGTAAAAGCAACACAGCTCATCACCCTCAACACACCATCCCCACTGTCAAACATGGTGGTGGCAGCATCATGGTTTGGGCCTGCTTTTCTTCAGCAGGGACAGGGAAGATGGTTAAAATTGAGGGGAAGATGGATACAGCCAAATACAGGACCATTCTGGTTGAAAACCTGTTGGAGTCTGCAAAAAACCTGAAACTGGGACGGAGATTTATCTTCCAACAAGACAATGATCCCAAACATACAGCAAAATCTACAAAGGAATGGTTCACAAATAAACGTATCCAGGTGTTAGACCTGAATCCAATCGAGAATCTGTGGAAAGAGCTGAAAACTGCTGTTCACAAACGCTCTCCATCCAACCTCACTGAGCTTGAGCTGTTTTGCAAGGAAGAATGGGCAAGAATGTCAGTCTCTCGATGTGCAAAACTGAGACATACCCCAAGCGACTTGCAGCTGTAATCGCAGCAAAAGGTGGCTCTACAAAGTATTAACGCAAGGGGGCCCAATAATTTTGCACGCACCACTTTTCAGTTTTTTATTTACTAAAGTTTAAAATATCCAATAGATTTCGTTCCACTTCACAATTGTGTCCCACTTGTTGGTGATTCTTCACAAAAAATAAAATTTTTATATCTTTATGTTTGAAGCCTGAAATGTGTCAAAAGGTTGAAAAGTTCAAGGGGGCCGAATACTTTCGCAAGGCACTGTAGGTATTGCGCATGTGCAACTCCCAACAAAGATGGAACAGAAGTGTGATGTCTTACTCTGTAGCTAAAACAGAGAGCTCAACACACAGGGTGAAAAGAGGAGCTGCAGAAATGTGCAGTACAACAAATATATGGTGTTTTTTGAAAATGAAACCATGTAAACAGATTCTGGTACAACCTCAAAATACAATTTTATGAAGCTGAAAATGAGCATAATATGGGCATTGATTTCTGAGTGACTATTTCAGGGTGTACCTATCTGAATGTTTGATTCTCTCTCTCTCTCTCTTCCTCTGCTGTGACTGATTGTTTAAGGGTATTGAGCACCCAGTGCGGACCAATCAGATTCCTCGTCAAGTCCCGGAGCAGTCATTCTACACAAAGCCTTTTCCTGGTATCATCATGGGAGGAATTCTACCCTTTGGATGCATATTTATTCAGCTGTTCTTCATATTAAACTCCATCTGGTGAGAATAAAGAAAGAATAATTATTCATAGAAAGCTAGAATGCTTCTTGCGACCTCAGTCTTTGTTACTACATTACATTACTACAAGTATGGAAAGCTGAGAACGGAGCTGTGGGGAGTTAGTTCCCTTCCCAGCCATTGCGCCACTGCTGGTGGCTGGCCGACTTACTGTATTTTGTATTACTGTTTAAAGAACACAAAACCAGTGTTTTTACAATATCTTTATGCTGACTTGCTTATATCAGTAAAGAAATATAATGAAAAAGTATACAAAGTTTGTTTAATGTAGCTTAAACATTTGTTAATTACCAATGTGTAGTTAATTTATTTTGCATAAATATTTTAATAGAAAATAATGAAAAGGCTTTCAAGAACTTTCATGTAATGTGACCCAGTGGCTCAAATGAAACACCAAAATGTATCACTACACAGGACACACCTTTTCACATGGGGTTTTAGTGCTTGATGTATTTTTTCTTACTGTAGTTTCAGGCGGCTCTGGTTCAGGTAAAAAAAAAAAAAAAAAAAAAAGTTATATGCACACAGTGCATAGAAAAACATAACTTTGAGCTGTGCATATTGGAGTCAAAGGTTTTTAAAGGTGGAATTTGGAATATTTCATTTTATCACTCCATTAATGGTAGCCACTGGAAATCCATTTTTGTGACATTCTTTGGTGTACATTGTTTTATAAATCATGCTATGAATGATATGAACAGAATTACCTACAGTTTGGTGTAGGTAAGTGTTACTGAAGTGGGGATTTCTGGCTCCATGTCTGAGAACAAAACCTTTTGAAGATATGGATTAAAAAAATTCATTCATTTTGAAGACACTACAGGTCAAATCAATTAAATTTTATGTATATTATCAAATCATAACAAGTTATCTCAGGAAACTTTACAAATAGAGTAGGTCTAGACCACACAAGGACCCAACAATCCCAGTAATTCCCCCAAAGCAAGCATTTAGTGCAATAGTGGCAAGGAAAAAATCCTTTTAGGAAGAAACCTCGGACAGACCCAGGCTCTTGGTAGGCGGTGTGATGAACAATGGCAATAATAGTCACAATAAAGATAATGGAACAATGACCAGTTCATGGCATAGCAGGGCGTTACAGGACGTAGCAGGTCACAGCAGAGCATAGCAGGACGTAGCAGGGCACTGCAGAGCATAGCAGGACGTAGCAGGGTACAGCAGAGCAGGGTGTAACAAGGCATAGCAGGGCACCAAGGACCAGTGGGACAGGACTCCGGGGAATTACTCCCCGGAGCTGGGTTAGTAACACGCATTTCTGGGACGTGGATACACACAAATGGAAATGGAGAGGAGAGAGGGAAGTTCAGTGTTTCAGTGGAAGGAAGTCCCCTTACAGCACAATTAAGAGAGACAGGTTAAGGAGAGGAGATTAGTCGGGCTAGAACTCTCCCCTGCCGGGTTGGGCTGTACTGGCCTGCCTCCCTCTACTTTGATTATATCATTCAATAGGGTAAAATGTTTTAACAGATGTCCCTATAGAACTTGCCCAGTTGATTAAGACAATCATGATTAATAAATGAGGATTTTTTTAATGTGAACCTTTGGGGAATTTAGGAGAAATCTACAGGTGCAAATAGACAAAGTTTAGTAAAATAAACACCTAAATCTCCTTGGTGATGAGAAAAACTTCCTTTTAGGGAGAAGTCTGTTAAATGTGTATGTTTTTTTTCCCACTAGTCTGAAAGAAGAAAGGTTATAGAAGCAGAAAATCCCAAAACCTCTAAATTGAAAAATTTGCCTGTAGTGTCTCCTCTTAAGGAAATCTCTCTGCCTGTCCTCCAGGTCCCATCAGATGTACTACATGTTTGGCTTCCTTTTCCTTGTCTTCATTATCCTGGTCATCACCTGCTCTGAGGCCACCATCCTGCTCTGCTACTTCCACTTATGTGCTGAGGTAAACAACGTGATCCATGCAATACTGACATAATCTTTGTTTCAGGGATGACATTAACACATTAACACAACATCATTTTTGTATGGAAGCTATTAGCATCAGCTATTAATTTTAGATTTGTCCAGTTTAATGCATAAAAGTACTGTTACTGCTGATTATATCATTGCAGCAGGAAATAATTGTTGCCAATAGTTTGCAGGTGTCCAACAGCCTGATCATGGACTGCACATGACAATGGAGGGGAATACTGAAAATATCTAGGAATTAGCTTGAATCTTATTGGGGAAAATACAATTTATTTAGAGTAGGGATCTGCATCGTGTTTTATTTCAACGATAAAGTTCAAGGGTACCATATATACTACCATATTTTCAACCTAGGCCCTATTTCCCCATGCGTATGTGTCTAATTTGTTGTCTAAAAATCTTTGAATTTGGTCCTGTATTGAGATCACAATGACAAGCCGCGTGAACCGAGCTACAATGTAACCTAATGGGGCAATTGTGGAGCCTTGCTTTTTGTCCAATAAAAGTTAGGTTTTTTTTGCTACTGACAGGCTCAGATTGTTACAAGAAGTGTCTGACAACATTATCGATCTCAAGACGTGACGTTTTGTCTGAAGACAGCGGTGTGGAGAGTGAAACGTGAGATGAGAAAAAAGCGTTCAGGTAGTCTGTTGTTACGAAGTAGGCAACACAAATGATAGGCTCCTGGCTGTTATCTAAAAGATTTTCAATGTAATGGCTCAATATTTAAATGATTTCAACAATGTGGGTGAGCTCGTTAGTTTGACAACCATATGTAGGCTATTCATTTCAGCCAGAGTAGGCTACAACATTTTGGATGAAGAGTAGGAGAGAGAGTGAGAGGCAGCGGGCAGAGGAGGGTGACGTAGTGGCTGAAGGGCTGCAAGGCTCAGGATATTGGTAGTGCTCCCGTGGGTGCTGTGCCCCTATATGCCCAAAGAATACATTGTCAGGAGTGGGACCTGTTGCTGCCTGATATCTGTGGTCTGGATGTATCCAGTGATATACCTCGGACACAACACACCGTTACCACGACAGGATTTCCCTCTTCTAATCAACAAGGCTGTGAGACATTAACAAATATGAACCATTGTTTTTATTGAAAATCTTTTCAGATAACATGAAACCATCGATGTATCGCCAGCTACATGAAACACTGAGCAGCTGCAGCCTCTCTCTCTCCCCCTCTCTCTCTCCCCCTCCCCTTGCCCGCTCTTTATCCATATACTTCATCCATAGGCTATCCAGACTATAGCCTACTCTGGCTCAAATTAATACAGGCAGCCATCCAATTATACCAACCTCACCTACATTGTCGAAATCATTTAAATATTGAACAATTACATTGATAATCTTATAGATAACAGCCAGGAGCCTATCATTCTGTAGCCTACTCTGTAACAACAGACTACCTGAACGCCTTTTTCTTGTCTCACGCTCCACTCTCCACACCGCTGTCTTCAGACAAAACGTCACTTCCTGAGATTGATAATGTTGTCAGGCTCGTCATTGTGATCTTGCTCAATACTAGACCAAATTCAAAGATTTTTAGTCACATCAGTCTATTAGACACAAATGCATGGGGAAATGGTGCCCAGGTTGAAAAGAATTGTTGAAATAATACAGATAATCTGCAAATTGCAGATCCCTACTCTAAATAAATTGTGTTTTTCCCTAATAACATTGTAGATAATTCCTTATTTTCTGTATTACCCTCCATTGTCATGTGCAGTCCATGATCAGGCTGTTGGACACCTGCAAATATATCGGCAAAAACGGTAGTTAGTCTTAAATTAATTAAAAAGCGTGCTACTTTGGCTATTCTTCAGCTCTGTAAGCAACACTTGCAATCAAACTGTTAGCATGTTAAAACTTTGGGGATTTATTTATTCATTTTTTTGACTGTGTATTATGTTTAAAGTTTCAGTTTTCAGTTCAGTTAATTTTTGGTATTCTCTAAAGTTGGGGGATAGGATGAATCCTCTGTTGATGATTTGGGTTCAGCCAACCAACCTTCAGTTCAGGGAATGACAGCTTCTACAATTCTGCATGCCTTGAAAGAGACAGCCACTGAAATAAAAAAATCAGTTAATTTACTCATTTAAAATGCTGAATTTTAAAATGCTCAACAATGAGATAACTGTTGTTGTGATTTAGCGCTACAGTGGTCTGCAAAAGTTTGGGCAACCTTGTTAATTTCCATGATTTTCCTTCATAAATCGTTGGTTCTTAGGATAAAAAAAATCAGTTAAATATATCATATAGGAGACAAACACAGTGATATTTGAGAAGTGAAACGAAGTTTATACAATTTACAGGAAGTGTGCAATAATTGTTTGAACAAAATTAGGCATGTGCATAAATTTGGCCACTGTTGTCATTTTACTGATTTCAAAATCTTTAGAACCAATTATTGGAACTCAAAATTGGTTTGGGAAGCTCAGTGACCCTTGACATATATACACAGGTGAACCCAATTATGAGAGAGTATTTAAGGGGGGGGCAATTGTAAGTTTCCCTCCTCTGTGAATCTTCTCTGAAGAGTAGCGACATGGGAGTCTCAAAAGAACTGTCACATGAACTGAAAACAAAGATTGTTCACCATCATGAATTAGGGGAAGGATACCAAAAGCTGTCCAAGAGATATCAGTTGTCTGTTTCGACAGTTAGTGTCAGGTTCAGGACACTTTATCTTACTAAATAAACATGGTCAAGCAAAGAAACGAGACGCAGACGGCAAAATGTAGAGTTAAAGCTTTTGCAAAAAGGGCTAGATCCGTGACTGCAATCTGCCTGCCAGAGTTGCTTCCGCGGAACAGACACCTAGTTACAAAAACATAGGCTATTTATTGAAGCACACACACACAAAGATTTACAGTTGTTGAGTCTATCTACACAGAAAAAGGAGGGCAGAGTGCCTGACCTCGAAACTAAGACTATCTAAAGGATTTACAACAGAGTAGACTTCATGGCGGTGCTTTAAGGAAAACATAGTTGGTTAAATGTGCATATAAAATATAAAGCATACATGAATATACGTCAAGCAAGATATGAATATATGATAAGCATGAAAGTTATGATTATGATATGAATATGAATTTAAGCATGCAAGGTATAATATTCTAAGACACTGCTACAGAGAATTGTCTAATAAGGAACATATAAAAAACGAATTTCTCTGTCATTTCCCTCCTGTTGTACATTTAACAAACATCAGCAATTATGACTCCGGGTTGCAGTTTTCAATAATTACGTCAAAGCATGCACACACAGGATAGGATACTTGTTTACTCTTCATCAGGGAGAAGGCAAAAAACCCTTTCCGTCTGTTAGAAAGGAAAAATTCCTTCTCGACCCCCCCCTTAGGGAGCGATCACCCTTTTGGCCAAGATGAGTTCAAAGGTTTATGTGTGCTTTAATACATCATTGTGTGGGCTTGGGACACATTTATCATTACTTATCAGATTTAGCAGAGAGCTGATGAAACTGGACATGTGCATAGTTGGTCAGTTGTATCAGTGTATGAAAAATATTACAAGTACTGCTACAAGGAAAGTAACAATTCTAAGCAATAATCCATACCAAGGTCCTGAAGTTAACCAGGAGAGGAAATCTCCGCTAACTACATTATCTGCCTCAGCAGCATCTCTCAAGTGCAGTCAAATTAAGAATGGCTTGCTGAATGACACCTGCATCTTTGTCATTATCTGGGATAAAAGTGCAACACGTAGTACCAATAAGCGCACACACACCACCTTGTGATGCCGTCAACTGGTCTAACACCAGCCTATTTTGGAGGGCGATCAATCTTATAGCGGTCAATTCTTCGCGTATTTTTGACAGGGCTGTTACGGTTGAATTCATGAACAGTCCTACTCGGTAACTGATTGTTTCCATTCTCAGCTCAACTTTACCCACCCCTACCCACGGGAAAAGTGCATGCAAAACTTTCTGGCCATCTGACCACAGCTCGTGACCTTTGGGGACATCCGATCCCCCTTACGCTGTCATGGCGTTCCAAAGCACCACGTCTCGCTCACGTGGGTGGTGGCGGAGCGTTACCATGTGTGAATGATCTGCCGGTTCTAGGCGCAATGACCCTCCCAACCCACCGGTAAATCTAGGGACATGTAGGAGCCACACAGCCAATTGACTCCTAGCTGGCCATATGTTCTCAATGCATCAGGGGCCTGGAAATATGGCACACAAGTCGTATTACCTACAGACTTGGTGAAGTCCAATTTGCATACAGTCAATGGCGGGACCATTTGCCAATTCAGGGTCTCGTTCAACAGAGTGGGTGTTAAGGCGGAGGGTAGGTAGCGTGTAGGAAGATGGTGCTGGCGTCGGCGGGTTTCGGGACAACCTATGGGTTGTGGGCGGAAATTGGCATACGTGTGCATACATAACAGTTTTTGTGGTTCTCAGATCTGGTTACATATTTAGCATAGCAATACCAAATGTTCAAATCAAAGGACGAATTGTAAACCACATCATAGTCTTTCAGGGCTTCGTCGATGAGCATACGGTTTCCATGTGAAACCTGTTGTTGTTGTGGTCCTTTAGTCGCTGTCAGCGACACGCAGAGGACCAGTAGGACAGAACAAACCCATCCCTTTAGTTCACCCATAGCTGGAGTATAAAGTCTCAGTTGGTTTCTTCTTTCTTCAGCAGGCAAAGGTTTTGATACCGCCCGCCCTCCAGCCTATTCGAGGGGTGGGAATGGATTGATCTTTTTACAGTGACTTTGGTGAACCCCGTGGATCGTTCAGCAATCTTTACAGCTGTGGGCGTGGTGATGAGCACGGTGTACGGCCCCTCCCACTTTGGTGATGACCAGCACTTCCTCTTTATCACTTTTATCAGCACTTGGTCATCTGGCTGGGGTCTCCCCACCTGGGGAGACAGAGAGGGAGAGATAGGCAGATTACATGCACTTTGAACAGTCCTATCTCTAAACACTTTGCACATCCACTCTGCTAAGAGGGCCCCTGGATCATCACTTTTCTCTGCCCAGGGGACCCCTTCCCACAAAGCAATGTTACTGTTACTGTCTCATTTACAAAATGTGGGCCATAATCACTCCAAATTATTCTTAGGATGCCATACTGGGGTATTACCGTTTTTAGCGAGTGTTTTGGCTACAGTAATGGCATCTGCTTTAGCTCTATGAAATCCATGTGTAGGATCTCGGATGTGACCCTTGTGGGCATTTCCCTCTCTTTGGTCTTACATTTCCCTGCGGATTAATTTTTTAAGTAAGAATTTAATCCCTTGAAGGTGTGAAACACCTTATTCTGTACCATTCCCCGCTGTTGGGACATGGCTCTTCGCCATGGCCCACCCAGCTACCATAAAATACAAATTTCAGACAAGCAGGGCTTGTCATCTCTCTGATATAGGCTATCAACACAAGTTGCACCGTCCGCCAGCCATACATCTTTCTCGGTTTTGGGGGAGGTATCTTGCATGTTTTTCAGCACTTCTGTAGGGATCGGATTCTGTGGTACCTCTTGAACCGAGAGAGCTCTGATCTTACAGCTGCTCTCCTAGCTTTCTCATCTGCTTTTGCATTACCTAAACTGACTGGATCTTCTTCTCGCTTAGCACGTGCTGCACACTTGCAAGTAGCTAATCTGTGTGTTAATTGAATAGCCTGAAGTAACTTCACTTAGCAAGTCTGCATGTTCAAACTGTCTCTCTCTGACCTTCGAGGTGCTCTGGCACCTCAGCTCTGAGAGTGCGCGTTCCTGTTCCTGTAGGAGAGGAGCAGAGAGGGGAGGGGCACGGGGGCGCGCTAGGCTGCTATCTCAGTGTATGTCTGTGACCTTCACTGTGTATCTCTCTGACTTTATTCCACTGAGGCCAAAAATCTTTCCCTAAAATCCACAGTCTGTTCAATTGTTGTGGATGACATTAGCTCTTCTTTTAGGTGAGGAAAAGCATTTCTTTCCCCCACATTGTTCCATCTCATTTTGTTGATCAAGGCCCTAGGCGTGTCAGATAAGGTCTTGTAGCTCCTGAGTTTTGAGTGTGTCTAATGTCTAGTGTGGGGGCTCTGGACTGTACTGCTTGTTTCTGTTAAGCCAAACTCAGGAATTCGTTGCGAAGTAGAGACCTTGTTGGAA
The DNA here is from genome assembly GCA_026937815.1 of Etheostoma perlongum. NCBI lineage: Eukaryota > Metazoa > Chordata > Actinopteri > Perciformes > Percidae > Etheostoma > Etheostoma perlongum. Next base: position 6,542,683 of record CM049387.1, read on the forward strand.
CACAACAAACCAAAATGACAAGAAACAACAAACCAAAATGACAAGAACTGAACTTCTACACTTCTTCAACTTCTAACTTCTAACTTCACAACGAACAGAGTCACAGAGTGACCCCACAGCTCCGTGCGCATAACACATGACTGCTCCTTATCTCCCGTTTGCCCCAACAGAAACCAGGCCATGTTTGGAAAACACTCTAATCTTAAACAACACACTTCGTCCTTCTGTTTTCTGTTTTTCAGGCTTCTAGGGGCCAGAGCTGTCCCTGAACACCCGCCTAGTGCGTCAAAAAAAAAAAAAAATCAAAACACATACATATCAAAAAAACTAAAACAAAAATGACTGTAGCTGTCATTTAATCTTAGAAGCTAGAAATTTATCTCGTCTGTAGATTGGTTCAGGCATTAACCTACAGTTTGGGCAAGCTGACCGTTGCATATCTCTCAAGGCGCCAGCTTTTTGTTGCCTATTTGCTCACAGTGATAAATCGCAAAGCCATAACAACACTAGCTGTCTCTAGGCGCCGGAGGCCTATTCAAGGATCTATGGCACATGTTTCAGAGGCACCTTCAATGTAGATCCACTTAATAAATGAAAAATTAACTAAAAAGAAAATCTTGTCTATATGAATTTCCCATTACAGGCCTCAGTTACTTGTCTTATATCTCGAATCAAGCGCCAATGAACCTTATCAGCCTTTTTTTCTGGGAATAGTGGTGTATCACATGGCTAGTCGGGACATTCTCTGATTAGTCCTGCTTCTACTAACTCTCTAATTACAGGTGCAATGTCTCTCTCTGCCTCTGGTTTGAGTGGACATTGTCTCACCCTGGGCTGCCAGTCTGGCCTTGTTTTTGTTTCTGGGCAGCTTTTATCAGGCCTACATAGGCAGGCCCTTTAGTCCATAAACATTAAAGGACCCCTGCTAGGTCCTGTACATCTCTCTCACTCAGACCTATGGACGTAAATCATTGGTCAGTTTTGCATAGGTTGGGTGTGATAAGCACCCCCCCACCCCTGTTGATATCTGTGTACGTTTCACTGGAGGGGCTGTATGCCAACCCTGGGTCATCAACTGGCCCTTAATCTTCTGCTCTTTGAACTTTGAGTGCCACTTCTCCCAAATCTTTCCATCTCATATCATATGTGTTTGCTAGTGAAACGTGTGGCACTTGACTGGAGCAATCTGGTCTTATTTTGGCACTAACACAATAGTTGTCTTTTTCAGAAATTTGACAGTGAAATAGTGAAATTACTGTTAACAATGCCAAACTATGATGCATGCTATAACCTGTTGTGTGTCAGTCAATATTATATTACATGCCTAGCAAACTTCCTCCTATAACACTTGAAATCTTGTTGACCAAGGCTAGCTAGCTCGAGATATGAATCATAAGCACAGACTGACACTGACCTCCCCACATGTTCCCACTGCAGTCCGGCATTTTAAACTATTTCAACAATGTTTTTACAAATCTAGCGGCTGTTAACGTAATTGTACCTTAATCAAAAACAAATTCATCTCTACACATATACAACCCCAGGTTTCCTAAAAAATTAAAAAACATACTGGAAATAAAATGTCGGAAAGTACAAATTCGAATTCCCTTAAAAAAAAAAAAAAAAAAAAAAAAAAAAATAAATAAATAAATAAACTTAGTCTTCCCATAACAGTGGCAATCCATGTACTCTGGCTCATTTCTTCTTGAGCAATTTCAAATATGTATATATATGCATACATATATCTCCATATATATATACACATACACACGTACATGCACGTACCCTTTTTTACTAATTTTTCTTAAATCTAACAATTTTGGAATTGGTATCAATCAACTGTTTAATATTCTTCCTTACTTTTTCCTAATTTTTCTCACTAGCTCTCTGACTCATTGTTTTTTTCCTTTTTAAGTCCATCTGTAATCTATAGGGATCTGGTCCCAACTTAGTAATCAATGTATGTAATTTGTCAGACACCCTCATACAATTGTGATTGTAATCATGTATACATGCATTACTCCTCATAGAATTTGCTAAGAAATTTTAACACTACTCATGCTTTAAGAGGTTCTGCGTTCAGAAATTTTAACACATTACCTCCTCCATGTGTGTAGTCTGTCTCTCAGACAAAATACACACTACTTCTCACCAAACCCACTGTTTGGCTACTCTTTACTCTTCAACAACACGTAGCATTAATAACCCCACTGGATCACTCCAATTTTTATCAGTCAGACCATGGAAACATCATTGCCTTAATTTAGATTTCACCAATGTGCAGATTCGATTCCCAACAGGTTCTGCTCACCTTTATTTAGGGGCCCCAGGCTCCGTTGTTTCCCTGTTCTGACTGTTCCCATCCAATTTTTAATCAATCCAATCCAATGTTCAATTTTGAGTGAATCCCCCCATTTTCAGATTTGATTTATGCTTGGTTTTCGTTATATCTCCAAATAAAAAGGCGCAAACAGAGAACAAGGGAAAAGTTGTCTCTGTAGTTTCCCTTATCTGTCTCTGTCTCTCTCTTGCCTGCCTGCTTCCTCCACATTCCTGCAGCCCACACCTCTCTCCGTATCCTCCGTCTCTATTTTCTCCTAAAAGCAACTCTCTCCTCCACCTGCTATTGCTGTAATAAACTAGTAACAGACGCGTCATTCTAAATTTACAATCAAAGCCGTATTTCTTTGTCCAATCTTTCACAAATTCCACACTTCCTGGGAAGGTTTTTTCCATGAATTTTACATTTTTAGCTAGGTACAGCGGTACTTTGGTTTTTACCCATCTGTCCTGCTCTATTCCTCAAATCACACAATTTCCACAATAAAACACTGCGACAATAAAACTTCACAAATCACCTCTACACCAACCTGTGTCCCTGTCCTAAGCAAAGTCTCACAAAGAACCACAAGTTATCACAATAAACCTGGTGTGAAGCAACACTCCTATTGTCTCACAACCAAACCAGCAAACAAACAAACAAATTGTTACAAACAATACACTAACCCGCTACGGGAAAAACACCCAGCGCTTCTGACCAGCGTCAGGAAACAAACACTAACTCGCTACGGGAAAAACACCCAGCGCTTCCGACGGACACCCGCTGTGTAAACACACACACGGTGTGTCGGGAAACAAACACAAATCCGCTAAACAAACACAAACTCGCTACTCACTATGAGTCAACACACATAGCGTAACAGTAAAACACAACATAAAACACAAAACACAAAATAGCACACAGTGCACTGCAACAATACACAAACAAACAACACTGCCTCGCTGTGAAAGACGTACAGCGCTTCCGACTGGTCACCGCTGTGCAAACACACACACGGCGTGTCGGGAAACAAAAAAGCCGGTGATCACCCTTGCCGTCCCCGAAACCAATCAGGATGGCATTCTAGACACCCCTGGTCTCCCCGCTGGAGGAAACCTGTCGCTCGGACGTCCCGGAACTAGTCAGAACCAACTGATAGCTCCCTGTTTAAACTAGCTATGTCCCAGACGGAAAGTATTAACCACAACAACCCGGCTTCGAGTCCGCACCTGCTCCCAGCATCCACAACAAATCACTCAATAAAGTCCCAGACCGTAAGACACACAGCCGTTACGTCAAGCGTTTGTATATGTACACACAGGTAAACAGAGTAACAGACCCAATATAGTCCCAGACAGCGGGGCTACTATAATCACTACTTTCAGATTTGTCACATCCTCAGTACAAACCCTAACTAGCAAAAACTCCGTGCACCTCTTTTTTACATGAGAAACTCAGAACTGCCACACTCACCGTCTCTGTCCGCTGCTTGACCATGGGGAGTCGTCACCAGTGAATGCAGGGCGGCACCGGACCAATCTAGGGCCCCGTCCGCGAAGAGGTGGGCGGCTGTTAACAGTTCCTCTGGCCTTGATCGGCGCGGTCCTGACTCCTCGGCTGTTGACTCCCGGGTTTCGGCACCAGAAAATGTCAGGTTCAGGACACTTTATCTTACTAAATAAACATGGTCAAGCAAAGAAACGAGGCAGACGGCAAAATGTAGAGTTAAAGCTTTTTGCAAAAGGGCTAGATCCGTGACTGCAATCTGCCTGCCATAGAGTTGCTTCCGCGGAACAGACACCTAGTTACAAAAACATAGGCTATTTATTGAAGCACACACACACAAAGATTTACAGTTGTTGAGTCTATCTACACAGAAAAAGGAGGGCAGAGTGCCTGACCTCGAAACTAAGACTATCTAAAGGATTTACAACAGAGTAGACTTCATGGCGGTGCTTTAAGGAAAACATAGTTGGTTAAATGTGCATATAAAATATAAAGCATACATGAATATACGTCAAGCAAGATATGAATATATGATAAGCATGAAAGTTATGATTATGATATGAATATGAATTTAAGCATGCAAGGTATAATATTCTAAGACACTGCTACAGAGAATTGTCTAATAAGGAACATATAAAAAACGAATTTCTCTGTCAGTTAGGAACATAGTCAGGAAATGGAAGACCACAGGCACAGTTCAAGTTAAGGCTCGAAGTGGCAGACCAAGGAAAATCACGGATAAACAGAAGCGAAGAATGGTTAGAACAGTCAAAGTCAACCCACAGGCCAGCACCAAAGACATACAACATGATCTGGCTGCAGATGGAGTCATTGTGCATCGTACAACTATTGCGCGCACTTTACACAAGGATGTACGCTGTACGCAAGAGTGATGCGGAGGAAGCCTTTTCTCCGCCCACATCACAAACAAAGCTGCTTGAGGTATGCTAAAGCACATTTGGACAAGCCGGCTTCCTTTTGGAATAAGGTGCTGTGGAGTGATGAAACTAAAATTGAGTTATTTGGACATAACAAGGGGCGTCATGCATGGAGGAAAAACAACACAGCATTCCTAGAAAAACACCTGCTGCCTACAGTAAAATTTGGTGGTGGTTCCATCCTGCTGTGGGCCTGTGTGGCCAGTGCAGGGACTGGGAATCTTGTTAAAGTTGAGGGACGCATGGATTCCACCAAATATCAGCAGATTCTGGAGACCAATGTCCAGGAATCAGTGACAAGGCTGAAGCTGCGCCGGGGCTGGATCTTTCAACAGGACAATGACCCTAAACACTGCTCAAAATCTACTAAGGCATTCATGCAGAGGAACAAGTACAACGTTCTGGAATGGCCATCTCAGTCCCCAGACCTGAATATTAATGAAAATCTGTGGTGTGACTTAAAGAGAGCTGTCCATGCTCGGAAACCATCAAACCTGAATGAATTAGAGGTGTTTTGTAGAGAGGAATGGTCCAAAATACCTCCAACCAGAATCCAGACTCTCATAGGAAGCTATAGGAAGCGTTTAGAAGCTGTTATTTCTGCAAAAGGGGGATCTACTAAATATTGAGTTATTTCTTTTGATTGTGGTGCCCAAATTTATGCACATGCCTAATTTTGTTCAATTATTGCACACTTCCTGTAAATTGTATAAACTTCGTTTCACTTCTCAAATATCACTGTGTTTGTCTCCTATATGATATATTTAACTGATTTTTTTTATCCTAAGAACCAACGATTTATGAAGGAAAATCATGGAAATTAACAAGGTTGCCCAAACTTTTGCAGACCACTGTATATAAATAAAATTGAATTGAATTGAATTTATTTGCAGTTACAGTTGGATGTTATTCAATTGATTTGACATGTAAAGATGTGTATGTCTTTAGGCCTAGGAGCAGGAGATTGTGACGTGAGGTGTGAGGTTGATGGTTGACAAACCAAAGGATGCCCTGACATGTTTTTGTTTGCATTAGTTTAAATTAGATTTAGCGAGAGGCAGGGGCCTCTCACGTTTAACCCTTCAGTTAAGAGTGTGTCTTCCCTTACATCTCCACTTTGGCTGTTTGTCCTCTTCCAGGACTACCATTGGCAGTGGCGTTCCTTCCTGACCAGCGGCTTCACTGCTGTCTATTTCCTGGTCTATGCCGTTCATTACTTCTTCTCTAAGCTGCAAATCACTGGACTGGCCAGCACCATCCTGTACTTTGGATACACCATGATCATGGCTCTTATCTTTTTCTTATTCACTGGTAGGTATATAAAAGAAAAGATTGGTAGGATGAGGGTTGAAGTGTTTTTCCATTTTGAATATTCATGGCTGGCATCTTTTATGCACAAGGCTACAAAATAGATTATTTTGAAGAGTTAGTGGGTGGAAAATCTTGCTGTGGAAGGAGGTATTTTTATTCTAACTATTATTGATGGCATTTTTAGACCATTTGATCAATCATTTTTACAGTTGAAATGGTGTTGGGACTGTCGCTAAACCCAAGTTTAATATCACTTTTCCTTTACGTTTTATGTTTTCAATTTAACACTTTCAAATCCACATTAACAAAGCAGCTTATTTTAAAAGAAAATGTCTTTTTTATAACTTGTTTACTGGTTACTCGTGTCATTTCCTTAAACACAATGTAGCATTTAAAAGGCTACAAGGTTATAACAGAGTCTGTTCCAGTCCTCAGTCCACATACAACGCTACATTACATCACTACCAGCAAACTTCAACGAGAACAATAAGGAAAAAACAGCATCACCGATCTGTTTTAACCGAATATTCTCCGGTCTAGCTCCGTTAAAAACACAACACGGATCCGTTAGGTGTTTTTCAATACCGAGCTTGTTTGTATCGACCACTGTGTATCTTGACCTGTTCAACTGACTTTAGCATTTTAGAAAACACACTCGATTGTCCAGCTGTTTCTGACGTGAGCTAACCAAAGGCAGTTGTCTTGTCAATGGACTTTTGGCAGTGCGTAGCTGCAGAATGAATACAGGGGAAACACAATGGATATTTGGTGTTATTTTTGGCATTCAAAAAATGATTTTCCTGGCCTGGCCGGGGTTCCCACAGGCCTGTACCGTTATAGGCAAAACACTGGTCCTTTTACCATTCCACGATGATGGAATTTTATTAAACTGAACCATGTGTATGTGTGCTTAATAAAAAGAAAATACATGTTTGTTTTTTTGTTGAGGTGAGTACACCTAGTTTTAGTCAATAATCTACACAGATTTTATGCATCTGATTCCTGGTCTTAAAAAAATACATATATCAGGTCAGCGGTGTTCTGAGAAAAGTAAGTGTGATAGTCTCCTGAACATGCAATGTGATACAGTTACAGTGCTTAAAATGAAATAAATGAAACACTGATGTGATTGGCAGTGACCCACTGTCCCTCAACCTCACAAGTATGCAGTATATTAATTGATGTTGTGCTATAGGTCAAGAATAACTTCATATAAATTTTCTCTGTCCTCAGGTTCAATCGGCTTCTTTGCCTGTTTCTGGTTTGTTACCAAGATCTACAGTGTGGTTAAAGTGGACTAAAGGATCCAAACACACATTAGACTATATATGGCTGGAGGTTGCTTTCGCCCAAAAACCTCTGGAACATTCAGCACTGTCACTGTCAAATACAATCTGAACCTTCAACTCCTTGTTTCCTCAAGCAGAGAGGACTCAGACAGAAGACAATTTTCTTTGTTTGTGTGCCTATAATGTTTGTGTGTGAGCATGTACGCTGGGTTGTAATTTGAACATACAGTATCTATCTGCTAAAAGATTCATAACTCTATAAGCCTGTTCCCGGTACCTGACACAGAGAGAGTCGGATCATACCTTGCAACCTTCATACAGTTCAGTGACTCACAGCTGGACTGCCAAAGACTGTGTCAGCTATCATGTCATGTATTTTAGGTTTATTTCATGATTGATCCACTCTGAGTTTGCAGATGTAGTTGAAAATTGTAGTCAGACAAATAAAGCTGCGAGGCTCTGCTTCTTTCTCAGACTGGTTGTGTTCAATTATACAGTGGTATGAAATGTGCCTTTGTCACCATTTTGTGTCCAAAAATGTGTCTACATGTGCATTCCAACACCAAATATGCAAATCATCTTAAAAGCTCCTCCAATTGCAGCAGAGAAATGCAGGCTACTTTTGTTAAATTTGAGGGGCGTGGCCAGGGAGTGCTTTGTGGTTTTCATTTATTTCTCTGAAGTTGGGTGATATGATGAATCCTCTGTTGATGATTTGGGTTCAGCCAACCAGCCTTCAGTTCAGGGAATGACAGATTCTACAATTCTGCATGCCTTGAAAGAGACAGCCACTGAAATAAAAGTGCTGCAGTCTACCACCCTTCATGAAGCAGGGCAGAGTAACCTGTTTCAGAAAAGGATTGTATTTCTTTGTTCCATGAAGGGCAACACACAAGGAGAATCATGATGTAAAGCTGTTAGAATACACCCGTCCCTTTTTCCAGCATCCACTTGTTCTTTTTTCTTCTTTTTATACATGTTTTATATTGTATTTATACTTATATAATTAAAAATCAAAAAGATGTGTAAAGAGCACAAAGCCAAAACAACTAAAAGAAAAGCAACAAAAACCTTAAAAAAAATGTAATAAAATTAAAAAGCGAATCTTTAAAAAAGAAAAAAAAACTGCCAAAACCTTTTTTACTCTGTTACATTTTAAATCACATTCGTTACTAAGTGCTTAAAGACTCGCTCTCCAGCTTTTAGGTTGCTCATTTGATCAAACTATAAGTAATTGCATGCCAGTACAGGTGTTTGATATTCTATTTATTTTTTATTATACAATTGTGCATCCAAGTCCTGTCAGTAGTGATGGCCGAATGAAGCTTCGTGAACCGGTGTCTTTATTTTCTGAGCCCAGTAGAATAGAATATACTGAATTGCAATGCCTTAGCCTTTCTAGTAAAACCACACTAGTGGGCTCAGAAAATAAAAGACACTGGTTCACAAAGCTTAATTTGGCCATCACTACCTATCAGTCCACAACTGAAGAGTAATTAAAACATTCATTCACATCAGCATCATATCATACATATCATATACTCTCAGTCGCATTGAGGCATCTCAGCTTATTTTAACGGTTGTAGCCAGACAGCAGTTCAGTCAGAGTTACTGTTTGTGGAAAAGAAGGAACACTTTATTGGTTGTATGTAGTGTGCGTCTTTTAAAATGTTAGTTCAACCAAATTACAACAGAATTTTTTTTTCTACTTGCCTTGAGTGATATCGGGCAATGCACATAGTTTTGGTTTTCTGCAATAAGGTTGGAAGATATCTGTCTCTGAGATTTCTGCCTCCACAATGGAGGTTAATGGAACTCTTTAGTGCTCAAATCACAGAAAAATGACTTGAAAAACTTATCAGCAGCTCCATGTCCTTTTTATTGAAGCATCAGCTGACATTTGCTATGTAGATATCTTAAAACCTTGGTATATAAATCAAAACTATCTGCAAGGAAAGACATTATAGGGGTAAAAACATATTTTTTTGTAATTTCCAACAATTGTTTTTTAAGATAGCTGCATCTCAACAAGCAATGTGATTGAGTTTGACGTGGAGAAAACACTGGTACTGTGTAAAGCTCAGCTCTGAGTCACCATCAGGGAAACTAAACTGTACCTGGGGCCACTCTGGAGACTGACCACTGGCAAGATAAATCAAGCATCTGTTATTGTCCAGTCTGTTTGCCAATGTTTTTCAGAGGGGAGTAAGGCTCATCCTGGTGCTGATGTTACATATCAAAAGATTTAAAAAAAAAAAAAAAAGTTGTGTTTTATTCAAGCTCTACCAGCAGGTCTCCCTCGCCCACTGTCTCGCCTGGCTTACAGTGGACACTCTTAACCTGGGTGGCAAGAAGAGAGAGACACAACACACACACACATTTAAAAACATGAACACTTTAAAAACCTATACAGAATATTATTATTACTTAGCAAAGGCTTTAATAAATCTGTGTCTAATCTACCTCTATGATTATTTATCAATGTGCTTCCAATAACACCATCAGCCAGTATTCTGTGGACCTGGTGCTGCTTCTTTATATTCACAACACACCTATAATACGATAACAACAGCTCCACTGTCAGTGTTTGATGTTGTTACCTTTGCTTGTTTGACGGCAGTCAAACTGTTCTGCATCTTCATTGCTTCTATCACACAGATCTCCTGACCCTCAGCAACCTACAACCACACACAGACACACACACACACATTTTAATAATGTAATTATGTCCGCAAAGAGAAGAACCAAGACAAGGACAAATAATAAATAATAAAGGTGCCGTAGAATACACAAGGCTGGTGGATGGCTTAGTAGCATTTATAGAATTACCCTATAATGTTTCATTTTGTTGTTATGTTGTTAAGCTTATCAGGGCACCTACACTACAAAACAACAACTGCTTACCTAACCCTGTTTGGACAGAAGACCAGAGGTGTGTATTGCAGCACTACATAGAAGTAGGCGGACACCTTAAAATACCACCCATACTTGAAAGCTGAACAGGTTGCTCTAAAATCACAGTTTTATGTAATAACACTTTTCTGGTTTCAGGCTTTCCATAAGACTTTGAAAGACTTTGAGGTTAGTGGTTCTGCATTACCAAAGTGGGAAAACCATTTCTTTATGAAGCTGGCTTTGTGCACGTTGAGACACAAAAAAGGGACAAATCCAACCTGTTGACACAAAGTTGGAAGCACACTAGATCTCTAGATCAAACCTGGGCTTTGTACGGCCCCTGGGCCTCATCCGGGCCCTTTGGGCGGCCCTAAGCGGCCAGCTACTGGTCAATGGGAAGTTAGCAATACAACGTAAATAATAATAAAAAATACTTAACCTCAGAGTCAGTTACTATGGTAACTGAGCCTGTGACCCTAACCTGGTCAGGAGTAGGTTTTCTTCTCTCAGTCTCCTCCCTCTGACACAGCGCTCTTTCATTTCCTCATTTATTCATTAAGTCTTTATCAGGCACATTTTAGTGCAGTTTGCTATCTGCATGAATAACTGCAAACTAAGTTCACGAGACGTTAGAATGGACGTGAATGAGCTATTATCCCTAAAGAATGTCAGCTCATGGGGAAAAAAAGAAAAGGTTGATACAAAGTGCAGAGTTTTTAACCATACATGGCCTTCTGAGTTTTAATTTACTGAAGTCAAAGGTAAAGCTGTGTTCTTAGTTTGCGGAGGACAGATCGCTGTGTTAAAAGATTATAATTTGAATTGCCACTACAATACTAGCTAAACAGGGAGAGAAATACAACTTGACTGAAGCAGAGCAAGCACCTGAAGCTTTGCTAGACCAGCTTTGTGATCCCCCCAAAAAAAAAGATCGCCAAATACAGTAAGCCATTTTCTGAAGGGGAGTTTATTAAAGAGTGTTTGTTAAACTCTGCTGCACTAATATGCCCAGAGAAAAAAAAGAGACGTTTCAGCTGCAAAGCAAAGCAGACTGACCTAAGGTGACTAGATTTTTTAGACAAAATCCGGGGACATTTTCAGCTCAGAAGCGTACCTCCAAACAAGTCATGTTTTTATTTTTGTAAAACTTAAAACGGGGACACTAGACCTAGAGCTGTTCTCATTAGGGGCTGAGCCCCCTTAAAGGTCTGAGCCTAGAATCGCCCCTGCTGCTACTTCATACTTGTACTCCACTACACCTCAGAGTGGAATGTTGTAATGTTTACTGAACTACATTTATCTGACAGCTTTTGCTTTATTGCATCAGGCTTGTTTCTGCAACAGCTCATTGAGTATCTGATACAATAAAAACTGTTGGAGGAAATATTTTCCTTTAACATTGACCCAGTATTAAAACGAGATCGCTGCAGTCGGCAGCAGAGAAACAAGCTCCAATGTAATTTAATAGGATAATTGTCCAGCTTGTATTTACGTTCATAAAAGTGCTCGTTTTGCTACTGACAGACTCAGATTAATATTCTAAGTGTCTGACAACATTATGGAAAGGATTTCTAAGGAGGTAGACATTTCTGTTAAAGATTAAGATCGCAAAACCCACCAGACTCCATATAAATAATCAGTAAATTTAGCAGCATAAAATACGGCTTTCTAAAACATTTCTGAGCAGCACTTGCTCTGGCTGTGTTGAGCGACTATTGGATACGTTTGGTCAATGTTTTCTTTCTTTCATTCCAATTTCGAGTATGTCAGTCACAGTGAAAACCGGGGAGATTTCCGAGGACAGATCCAGCCGGGGACAGGTCACCAAAACTGGGGACTGTCCCTGGAAACCAGCAGGTGTTGTCAGTGTTGTTTGTGTAAGTCAGTGCTAAAAGTGAACCATTGTAGTGAATGTGACATACATAATTCACCATGTTACTGTGTGGTTCCACACACCTTTTGATTAGACATGTAATTTATTGCCCTTTTTCACCGCAGGTAATGTTAACTGTTCGGAGAGCATGGTCCCTTTAAATGTTGGAAATGCGTGATGACGTGGGACATTATGGGGTTGGCATTAGGCTCAAGAGGGGCGAAAAAAACAAAAACGTTAGCGCTCTGTGCATGTCCTCGCACGGAGCGGCTGAACATGGAGCTCGGTTTCACGCCTGAGACAAGAATAGACTATTATTTTAAAGCTTTTACTATTAAACACAAAAGGAATGTCCACTTTAATATATACTGAATATTTAAACATATCTGTGGTCAAGCTCAGTGCCTCGCTGTGTTGCATTAACTCTGAAACTTTCTCTTTGAGTCCCTTACATTTTCCGATTAGTCCATGCATGATGGTGTGGCGTGCTGGCGCTGTATATTAACAAGTTCTTATAACCTCAGCCCTCCATAACAGCAATGGGCCTCATTTTCTGAGCAATAAAGTCGACAATTCCTTCCGTAATATTATTTTTGCATTTGGATGGTAGAGGCTTACATCCAGCGGGGTCTGGGTGTGTCTGGGGAACGCTACCGTTGTTGCGGGTGGGTGCGCCTATAGTTATATAACGATGATTAGACTATGAAATATGCCAATTCTGATATGTTCATATAGCCTACTCAAAACAGACAGGGCAACCTAACGCAGACAAGTTAGCTTACCGTTTTTAGGTGATATGCCATGTTTGTAGTCGGCTGCGATATGAAAACTGTTACTTGCAAACTTTGCATTCAACTTTTTTTCGTTATCTATTTTGTAAAATGCTGCCACACTGCCGATATCTTCAACATGGTAGAGGAGGACTAACTGTAAATTAAACACTCACAATTAAATAAATATTCAGCAAACCACTAAACCAAGGCTTTCTAGTTCTTTCTTCAATCTGTCCCCAGTGGGTTGGGCTAATCCAAAAAAAGTGAAAACAAGGGGGGTGTTCTGAAGACAGACTGTTACCTGTGAAACAGGGGTGCTCTGAAAACACCCCCATTAGCAATTTGTGCTTTCCACCCATAGACCATAACGGTCTATGCCTGATGAAATTAACACGGCAAAAAATCGACCAATCAGAATTTTGGTCGAGCCAGAACGTATCGACCAATAAATCGACTAGTCGAGTGGGAGATTACAGCCCTACTTAAAAGAGTATGGCACCTGAGAGCAGAGATTCCAGAGTGTTGTGATATGAAAGAAAAAGACATTCCAGAGGTCTCAGATGTAAACTGGATGGCTGATCTTGTGTTTGCCGTTGATGTGACTGCACTAATGAATGAACTAAACACCAAACTGCAGAGGAAGGGCCTATTTGCACATGAAATGCAAAATAGTGATATAATGTTGGCATTTTGTACTATGTCTGCTGAAAAAAAGTGTAAAAAAGCTAATTCTGTAGTTAGACTACAAACAAAGTTGTAATAGCACTTTGTAAAGTTATTTGAATGTTGTTCTTTGAAAAACTGCAAAACACATGCACATTTTGGTCTCAATTGCATTCATGGATGTTTAAATAGTGACATAATTGCATTTATACTATGTCTGCTTCACTTTTTTCATGTCCTAATCATAACATTTGTGCCCTTACCAGTCATAGCTTGTCAAAGACCTTATAATATACTGCTTTTTATAAAGAGATAAAATTAATACTGCTCAGAATTGAGTTTAGCCTATTGGTCCGGCCCTACAACAGTCCCGGTTTCTCATGTGGCCCCTTAGGAAGATTAACTGCCCACTCCTGATGTAGATTATTATATTATAGTTATATATTAGTCTGCAACTAGGAATATCAGTTTGTTGAGTCCCTCCTGTAACAGTTAAGAGGATAAAGATTACCCAGACAGTGAAATGAGATGAGGTGAGATGTGTTACCGGATCTCCAGGCTTGACAGACACAGCCACCACTGTGCCTGGCATCGGTGAACGCAGGATGCTGCTGGTGTCTTCTGGAACTTTTTCTGGCATGTAGGAGTTAAACTCTGCAGCCAACTTAGACAGAACGCGAACCTTAAACTAAAGAAAAACAACAGTATAAGAAACAAGCAACATGCGTCTTGTACTGCAATATGATCAACAGGAAAGACAGGTGGGGAAACTACCAATTTACCACAGCAAAGTCTGTTTACAGGTCTTGCTGAGTACAACATAGTATTTATCCTCAATTCTTTTCATATACAATAATCAGCACACAAGGTACCAAGTTGAGTTTCTTAAGGGCAACAGTTTACGCTATAAAACAAAGAATAATAAAAACAATAAAAAAAGACAGCATTTTGTGGCTCCAGAGGAAGCCATCTGATAAATGTCTTCAAGTGATGTCACTTTACATTGAATTACAACCATGGATCACTTAGAGAAATTGAATTGTTAATTAAAGGTTTCACTTTATCTATTGATACAATTTACAAACTGCAAGCAAAGCACATATATTTGTCTTTTGTGGTCATCTTATTGGAAGCACACATTTGTCAACATTTACTTACAAATCTTTTTTTTTAAATTATGGTACATTTACTTAACAACACTTGCCAACATTCTCTTCACTTACACATCCTTTGATGCCACTGATTTAGATAAAATGACCACATTCCTTCTCTGTATGGGAGCTAACATTAACCTCCGCCCTATAGCTTGCTTGCATTGCATGAGGTCTAGAGACAGCAGCCCGTTAAATGTACCTGTGTGTGACTATTTGATTATAATTCTTAGTTTGCAGGCATGCAACCTTACCGATGTGCCAAGGTATTGCAAGAGAATCCTTCCAGAAGCATCTCTGGACAGACACTAAAACAAAAGACAAAATATCATCTGCACTAGATCTGTAGCCTAAAGAACTTTTTAAACACGGATTTAAAAAAAAATTAAAAAATCACCAGTGTTTTTATAAGCTCTTACCCAGTCCTTTCTGTGAGGTAAAAAAGATAAGAGTGGAGCTACAACGATCAGGTGTGCTGCACTATTGAGTAACGTCTGACATTACACATAACACATTTTAAATAAATAAAATCTAGTTACATGTAGAGGCCTAGAAGCAATTACGCCCGTCTGTCCCTTTATCTGTTCCCAGATTGCTCCGTTTCACCACTATGGACATCCCCGCTCCTATTAACGAACCCCCTAATTTGGGTATACTTATTTAACCTAGAGCTTGACAGTGAGGGTTAAATATTTTGGCAGTAAAAAAATGCTGTGCCCAATAGCCAAGCCCTAAACAAGGCTGCAGACGGTGCTGAAGTGGATGTGGATGAGGGGCCCATTTTGGAAGGTTTTGCCCCCCTTTTCATGATTCCTAATGACAGGCCTGGTAACGAGTGTAGATAAAGGACACAGAAAGCTGAGAAGATGCTGTAGCATGATAATAAATTCACCAAAACGTTAAATAGTACCAATAAATAGAACTCATAAAGGACTTATCAACACTATGGTCTCAATTAATAGGCCTACTGGGTTTCTGTACCCATCCCTAACTATACTATTGCTTATAAACAAATGATTTTGTATGGTAGCTATGTTCTAATATAAAGATTACACACAAAAAACAATTAAATTAATTGCAATTATTAACAAAATACAGCCTTCCTAGAAGAGTGCAGTAAGTGATTAGCTCGCTATAAATCTTCTTCTGTTAGGCCCCTTCCTGCATCAGCTTCACTCAACCTTGCACTGATACATAACAGAGCCACAGCTGCTTTTACAGCTACTGCATCTACAATGGGATTACATTTTACCGGAATTGTACTTTAACTGTAGGGATTTTTCATGTGACAATGAAAAAAACATTGATTGATTGGTTAATGTGGCACATGTGATCATGTTAATGTTACACTTAAATGAGTGTGTGTGTGTGTGTGTGTGTGTGTGTGTGTGTGTGTGTGTGTGTGTGTGTGTGTGTGTGTGTGTTACCTGTAGCGTCCTGTGTGTGCCGTTGATGGTAAGTGGTAGCAGTGGGGAGGCCAGGTTCCACTGTCCACTTACTTCCACCTTTCCTCCATCCACCTCCACCTACAGAGAGAGACACAGATTATTATGTTATTCTGTTTTGTTATTCTGTAAGTGCCTTGATGGCTGTGATGGCTCAAACCCATTACCAAGAGACAGTGCCCTCCTGTACTACTATAGTTACATCGCTCCCTGCTGACTGATGTCCATTTTATTCTCTGGAATGTGAGCTTGAGTTTTGACACAGTTGGTATCATAACTGTCCACATACATGAATTAACATCACAGCTTTAAAGATCATTAGGGCCCGAGCACTAAAGTGCAAGGAACCTATTGTTTTTCTAAGGATTATTATTCCGCACCGTCTCTCTCATTTTTGAGGGTCTTAGCATGCTGGAAAACTCACAGAAGTTGCACACATGTCAGACCAATGAAAAATCTGGAGCTCCATAGAGCCCCTTAATGCATGGAAGGCCTTAACTTGGACATAGTTACTCCGATCTGCACCAGATTGGATATGTATATTGCTCAAATTATTGCGGATATATTTCACATTTACCTTCATTAGCACCACCCAACCGGAAGGCAGGTAGTATTAGTAGTAGTACTCATGACAAAAAGTTATTCGAAGAATTTCGAAAAAAATGTGCAAGTTATAGAGAATCAACTTCCTGTCGGAGGCTATTGAAAGAGGAAGTTGCGTATCTGGCCAAGATTTATTCAGATTGCTACCAAACATGACACAGTCGTTCCACATAGGGGCATCCATGCCAAATCTTGAGTGAATTGGCCATTAGATGTCGCTGTTAGATTATTTTTATTTTTTTTAATTTATTACCCACATCATATGAGACATCTACTGTCCTACTCCTTGGGCCGCGAGTCCAATCTGCACGAAAACTTGGATATACAGTGCCTTGCGAAAGTATTCGGCCCCCTTGAACTTTTCAATCTTTTGACACATTTCAGGCTTCAAACATAAAGATATAAAATTTTTATTTTTTGTGAAGAATCATTAACAAGTGGGACACAATTGTGAAGTGGAACAAAATCTATTGGATATTTTAAACTTTTTTAGAAAATAAAAAACTGAAAAGTGGTGCGTGCTAAATTATTCGGCCCCTTTACTTTCAGTGCAGCAAACTCACTCCAGAGGTTCAGCGAGGATCTCTGAATGATCCAATGTTGTCCTAAATGACTGATGGTGATAAATAGAATCCACCTGTGTGTGATCAAGTCTCTGTATAAATGCACCTGCTCTGTGATAGTCTCAGGGTTCTGTTGAAAGTACAGAGAGCATCATGAAGACCAAGGAACACACCAGGCAGGTCCGTAATACTGTTGTGGAGAAGTTTAAAGCCGGATTTGGATACAAAAAAGATTTCCCAAGCTTTAAAAATCCCAAGGAGCACTGTGCAAGCGATCATTTTGAAATGGAAGGAGTATCAGACCACTGCAAATCTACCAAGACCTGGCCGTCCCTCTAAACTTTCAGCTCAGACAAGGAGAAGACTGATCAGAGATGCAGCCAAGAGGCCCATGATCACTCTGGATGAACTGCAGAGATCTACAGCTGAGGTGGGAGAGTCTGTCCATAGGACAACAATCAGTCGTACACTGCACAAATCTGGCCTTTATGGAAGAGTGGCAAGAAGAAAGCCATTTCTCAAAGATATCCATAAAAAGTCTTGTCTAAAGTTTGCCACAAGCCACCTGGGAGACACACCAAACATGTGGAAGAAGGTGCTCTGGTCAGATGAAACCAAAATCGAACTTTTTGGCCACAATGCAAAACGATATGTTTGGCGTAAAAGCA
This sequence comes from Etheostoma perlongum, assembly GCA_026937815.1. NCBI lineage: Eukaryota > Metazoa > Chordata > Actinopteri > Perciformes > Percidae > Etheostoma > Etheostoma perlongum. Next base: position 6,560,681 of record CM049387.1, read on the forward strand.
ACACAGCTCATCACCCTCAACACACCATCCCCACTGTCAAACATGGTGGTGGCAGCATCATGGTTTGGGCCTGCTTTTCTTCACAGGGACAGGGAAGATGGTTAAAATTGAGGGGAAGATGGATGCAGCCAAATATAGGACCATTCTGGATGAAAACCTGTTGGAGTCTGCAAAAGACCTGAAACTGGGACGGAGATTTATCTTCCAACAAGACAATGATCCCAAATATACAGCAAAATCTACAAAGGAATGGTTCACAAATAAAAGTATCCAGGTGTTAGAATGGCCAAGTCAAAGTCCAGACCTGAATCCAATCGAGAATATGTGGAAAGAGCTGAAAACTGCTGTTCACAAACGCTCTCCATCCAACCTCACTGAGCTCGAGCTGTTTTGCAAGGAAGAATGGGCAAGAATGTTAGTCTCTCGATGTGCAAAACTGATAGAGACATACCCCAAGCGACTTGCAGCTGTAATTGCAGTAAAAGGTGGCTCTACAAAGTATTAACGCAAGGGGGACAAATAATTTTGCACGCCCCAAAGTTTAAAATATCCAATAGATTTCGTTCCACTTCACAATTGTTGGTGATTCTTCACAAAAAATTAAAATTTTATATCTTTATGTTTGAAGCCTGAAATGTGTCAAAAGGTTGAAAAGTTCAAGGGGGCCGAATACTTTCGCAAGGCACTGTAGACTCGGTGGATCCTCGTGACAAAAAGCTATTAAAAGAATTTTGATACCTAAAACAATGTGCAAGTTATAGAGGACCAACTTCCTGTAGATGGCTGTTGAAACAGGAATGGTTGCATCTTGGCAAAAGTTATTCCAGTTTACATGAAAATTGAAAAATGTGTGGTCTACAAGTGATAGTGAGCCACCCCGTATACTCCAGCCACACCCATGTACACAGACCACACCCCTTTCATGACTTGTGAACCGTTAAAAGGCCGTGTTGCAGGTTAATCACCACTAATCATTTTTGGTATTAGCAGGTTTTTTAACTCAATTTGGTGATCGGTTGGGGAGAGTAGCCTCAGCCTAGTACTAGAGCTATGGCGACTGACTTGGATGACGAACGAAGCGGTAGAAAGGCCAGCTGCCGTATAATTTAGAACGTGCCAGACGTGAGAGGAATAAGGAATGAGGAATTGCCAAGAGTTGGGGAAGTCTCCTGGTGAGTTGCTATCATTTAGCAACGCAATAGTGCCAGTGCATACAATAGTGTCTTTATTTTTTTTGTGAATAGCACCGAGTGAAAGTCAAAGTTTTCTTTCTATCTAGTGACAGTGATCATGTTGTTAGCTCAGATAATTTCTGGTAAACTTATCTAGATCCAAGAATAGAAGGCATCATGTTCTCAACTTTTTGAGAAAAACACTGAATTTTAAATTACATACAGTGCCTTGCGAAAGTATTCGGCCCCCTTGAAGTTTTCAACCTTTTGACACATTTCAGGCTTCAAACAAAGATATAAAAAATTTTATTTTTTGTGAAGAATCACCAACAAGTGGGACACAATTGGGAAGTGGAACGAAATCTATTGGATATTTTAAACTTTTTTAGCAAATAAACTGAAAAGTGGTGCGTGCAAAATTATTGGGCCCCCTTGCGTTAATACTTTGTAGAGCCACCTTTTGCTGCGATTACAGCTGCAAGTCGCTTGGGGTATGTTTCTATCAGTTTTGCACATCGAGAGACTGACATTCTTGCCCATAATTCCTTGCAAAACAGCTCGAGCTCAGTGAGGTTGGATGGAGAGCGTTTGTGAACAGCAGTTTTCAGCTCTTTCCACAGATTGTCGATTGGATTCAGGTCTGGACTTTGACTTGGCCATTCTAACACCTGGATACGTTTATTTGTGAACCATTCCTTTGTGGATTTTGCTGTATGTTTGGGATCATTGTCTTGTTGGAAGATAAATCTCCGTCCCAGTTTTAGGTCTTTTGCAGACTCCAACAGGTTTTCATCCAGAATGGTCCTATATTTGGCTGCATCCATCTTCTCCTCAATTTTAACCATCTTCCCTGTCCCTGCTGAAGAAAAGCAGGCCCAAACCATGATGCTGCCACCACCATGTTTGACAGTGGGGATGGTGTGTTGAGGGTGATGAGCTGTGTTGCTTTTACGCCAAACATATCGTTTTGCATTGTGGCCAAAAAGTTTGATTTTGGTTTCATCTGACCAGAGCACCTTCTTCCACATGTTTGGTGTGTCTCCCACTTGGATTGTGGCAAACTTTAGACGAGACTTTTTATGGATATCTTTGAGAAATGGCTTTCCTCTTGCCACTCTTCCATAAAGGCCAGATTTGTGCAGTGTACGACTGATTGTTGTCCTATGGACAGACTCTCCCACCTCAGCTGTAGTTCTCTGCAGTTCATCCAGAGTGATCATGGGCCTCTAGGCTGCATCTCTGATCAGTCTTCTCCTTCGTAATACGGACCTGCCTGGTGTGTTCCTTGGTCTTCATGATGCTCTCTGTACTTTCAACAGAACCCTGAGACTATCACAGAGCAGGTGCATTTATACAGAGACTTGATCACACACAGGTGGATTCTATTTATCACCATCAGTCATTTAGGACAACATTGGATCATTCAGAGATCCTCGCTGAACCTCTGGAGTGAGTTTGCTGCACTGAAAGTAAAGGGGCCGAATAATTTAGCACGCACCACTTTTCAGTTTTTTATTTGCTAAAAAAGTTTAAAATATCCAATAGATTTCGTTCCACTTCACAATTGTGTCTCACTTGTTGGTGATTCTTCACAAAAAATAATTTTTTTATATCTTTATGTTTGAAGCCTGAAATGTGTCAAAAGGTTGAAAAGTTCAAGGGGGCCGAATACTTTCGCAAGGCACTGTACATATGGAAGGTTTTAAGGAAGGAGCAGGTTGGGTCGCACACACAGACAGAAACACACACACACAGATAGCATTAAGGAGCTGGAACAAAATCAATCTTTGGCTTTGCAGTGTCTGAGTGCCGTGCAAATGCACTGCCGCAAAGAGTGGTGTCGGCCAGTACCCCCGACCTGCAAGGAGGCGAGGGCCCTTTCGTTGCTGCTTGCAGCTTTAATTTAATTTTTTCAGTAAAGCAGGACAAAATGCTTCAGGAATGCCCATAGATATTGATATATTTAATTTGTTCATAGATGCACATGAAAATACTCACAGTATAAACATTTCCTGATTTGGTAACCCCCACAGAATGGCTTCCGTCTTCCAGCTGCACACACAGCTCCCAGCAACTACATTCCAGAGGACTGGAAGAAACCCTGCCACCCCACACACACACACACACACACATACACACACTCAATCAATCTTATCTTTAGGTTATAGCTAGAGGTTGTGAACATTATTTGGCAACCACTCAAAACGGTTTCTTTATTCACCCCTGCAGACTTTAAGCTGAGTCTTGACTTGTAGTTATTTACGTTAGTCGCTACAAAGTTAAACGTTTACCTAAACGGATTAAATTAGGAATTATAACAGTGCTCAATGTGCTCATTAACTAGCACATTCAGTACTGAAATAAGACTCAGTAACTGGATTCAGATTGGATAAAATGCTATGAAACCCCAACCTTACTTGCTATGCCTCAAAATGTCTTAGTAAGCCCTTATTGGTCACAAATATGTGAACATATTAATCATATATTTGGTAGTAAATTACCGTGCAACTTTGAAAATGTGTATTTGGGCAACGCTGATGTTAATAAATGGAGAAATAAGGACAAGAGGTTACTGTGGGTACTGCTGGCAGCGAGTAAAAAAGCCATAACCAGGAAATGGTTAAAACCGGACCTCCCAACCATCGAAGAGTGGATCAACATAGTCCAGGAAATCTACAGTATGGAAAGGCTCTCATTCACTCTCAGGAATCAGAGGGACATGTTCTACAAAATATGGTCAAAGTGGTCTGAGTATGTCAAGCCCATAATATTGGACTTTGTATGAATGTTACAGTTCTACGTGAAAGAAAAATGTTTTTGTATGGATGCTCTCCCCACTGTTGTTCATATGTAAAAAAGGTTTTTAAAAAAAAAATAATAATAATTTAAAAAAAATGTCTTAGTAATCTCTAAATCAGCTTGCTTTGTATGTTTATTGTTAATAATAAATAAATGACGTGTTGTTATTTCTTTAAATAAATTGCTCTGCTCTTGACTTTATTTACATAAATAGCTGTAAACAATAAATGCAAGTGTGGAGCCCTGCAAAAACTGGTAAGCCTTATATGCTCAACGACGAAGTTTTTTAACTTTAACATTTTAGTTTCTACTATGTTGATAATGTGGTGAGGCTCTATGAATGCACTGCATTTTTCAGGAAATGTATAACGGTAGGGCCAATGTGAAGCAAACTAGGCCCTTTTAGCACCGACGACATCTTGCTGGTGTCCTCACCTCAGGTCACCCAGGACCTTCTGTGAACGGATCTGAGCAGTGATGTAGAGGGCTGCTGCTGAGGCCAAGAGTTCCCTGCGTGTGTCTATGTCCAGCTGATGACCCTTAAAGCCATCAGGGTAAACCTCGGGCAGGAAGTTGGTGCTGATGTCACCAGAGATAAAGCGGGGGTGTGTGATGATTTCCCGAAGGAGGGGAATGTTGTGGGTCACACCTGGAGAGAAGATTATCAAACATCATTACAGAAAGAAAAATGAGGTAATATCCATTTAAAAAGCGACCGAGTGTATAAGCTGACAATCACTGTGAAAATCTGTTGGTCTACCTCTGATTACATAGTTATCCAGAGCTTCCTCCATCCTGGCAAGGGCTTCAGCTCGCGTAGCTCCATAGGTAACCAACTGCAATGTACACCACAGGAAATTATTCCAGAACCACAAACCCGTGTGCATGGCGGAATTTTTTGGGACTTCATGTGACTATCAGTTTGTAAAGATGAACACCACACTATTTACAAAACTATTATGTATTTAATACATCACTGACCTTAGAGATCATGGGATCATAGTAGATGCTGATGTCACTTCCTTCCTGGATTCCGCTGTCTACACGGACCTGAGCAGGGAGCAAACAGAGAAAATGTTCATATAGAAAACTTACCAGTCACTCGAGCAGACTAAGTGTGTGAGAAAAATATAATTTAAAAAGAAAGAAATCAGGTGAAACTACAAACTGCAGTATTATATTTGAGAGAGGGCTGAATGCTCTTCTCTGTTGCAGATCTAATATGTAGGTTGATGTTGTAAATTAAAAAAAACATCTTGCCTCATGAAGCTCTAAGACTCATATCTCAAACACACACACACTTACATTTCTGAGGTTGAGTGGCTCTTGGTATTTAGACAGCCGTCCAATGGAGGGAAGACCAAAAGACTTGTAAGGATCCTAACAGAACAGAGAAATAGATGGACAAATAGAAAATCTTCAGGTTTCACTCGCAACTGTAACACTGTAATGTTACATGTTAGATCCAATAAAGGTTTAAATGTTTAAAATGTAAATACTTTAATTTAAGATTACTTAATTGGCTTAACCCCTCCCCCCAACCCCCGCCCTTCATCCTTTCATGTCTTTGCAACATGTTTCTATGTGTGCATGGTGTGATCATTATGATCAGTGGGTCTAGGCATCTGCAGCACTTTCTGTGATCAGTCCACTTACAGCTGCTGGTGTTTTTTTTCTTTGCTGCCTTGTCACTCCATACAATCCTTACCTTCAGAATGAGTCTTTGCAGCTAATAACTAATTTAATATTTGTAATATTATTAAACAGAGCCATGCAGAGATTTCTTTTACAAATACACCAATGAGCCACACACACACACACACACACACAAACACTATAACACACACAGCCTCATACACACACACCCTCACACACCTCAGCGTAGACGCGACTCTCAATAGCCCAACCATTAATTGGGATATCTTCCTGTTTGTGCTGGAGTTGGTAACCTTTGGCAACCCTGATCATTTGCTCCACCAGGTCCAGGCCAGTAATACACTCTGTAATTGGATGCTCCACCTGGGGTCAAAGTTAAACAGAGAAGATACAGTTTCTGAAAGCAAACTAGTGGAGTTCTCAGCACTTACTGGCTCTTTTCCAGATATTTCAGACACATCTTAGGGTCTTCATCTGCAGATGGAATTTTTTCATGGAGAGGTTTAAAGATTGCTTAGTCAAACTCCATGAACTGATGAAGACCATGAGATGTGGTTGAAAGCTCAGAAAAAAACATTATTTGTCTCCCTATTATCAACTTCTGTATAAAAAAATAACTCTGTATAAAAACAAAATATAAGTACTATACAGAGAGTACATTATGAAATGTCTTTTGGCATCAAGATGGTAGTAAATAAACTGGCTTACTTTACATTAAAAGTAATTCACAACAGTCCACTAAAATGATCATTTTGGTTTATTGGCATGGCTTTAAACCAATAACAATCGTCATGGGTTGTCATGGGCCGCTGCAAAATAGACTTGGGAAAGAACTTGTTTTAGTGGAACGTGTACGTTCAAAAGTTGGTTTAGTCGTGCACCAGAAAACTCAAATTGGACAGATGGTCTAGCTAGCTGTCTGGATTTACCCTGCAGAGATCTGAGGAGCAGTTAACCATAGTCCTCAGAAATCCACCGGAGTTTAAGGTCGGACATCCGGCAGAAAAGAAAGACATACGACATATGAAAAGTTGTGGATATAGACTACACATTCCTCAACAGATCTTTCCAAGTGAAAAAAAAGGCTAAAAGAATCAGAAGGAAAAAGGGAATGTAAACCCAACTGTCTACAACAACACACAGAGATACAAGCAGTCCTACACTGACCTGTAGTCGCGTGTTCATCTCCAGGAAGTAGAAGTTCTTTTTAGAATCCACAAGGAACTCCACTGTGCCAGCAGAGGAGTACTGCACAGCCTTGGCTAGCTGCACTGCCTGCTCACCCATCGCCCGCCTTGTCACTGGGTCCAGGAAAGTACTGGAGAGGACATAACACTAGACACTCAGACTCACCTCAGTGGTGCAAACTGGGAGTCTTTTCTTTTACAAACACTTTATTTAATTTTCTTTTCATGCAGAGATAGAGGGCAGTACAAAAGAGATTAGTACAAATAAAAGTACAATGCAACCAGCAATAACCATACCAAATTAGAAGCCTGATAAAAACAAATTACACAGCTTGACATTCCACAAACCTTTTTTTTTAGATACATACTAATAACCCACAAATGTAATAATTAGCATCCCTCTTGTTGCAGAGTATTGGACGGGTGTTGGGTTTTAAGGTTAACCTGTCATTTTGGTTGCTAATTTCTCCTCAATTTTGGATCATATTCCTGGTGCAACAAATTTGATTGTGTAGTTTTTGGTTTAGAAGCTTTTATTGTTGATTTACCTCAATAGAAAGTTCTGCTATACTCCGTTACAGTATACAGCTAACTTCATGTTTACGCCAGGGAAAGCTGTAATCTTCGTTGCTGATGTTGTCATTTTTTTCTCAGTTTCAGGTAATATTGCTGCTGAAATATGTCCGGTTACTCATCACATATATTGGTGGCAAGCCAGTAGTATTTTACATGCATTTGATTGTAATAAAGCTATGTACATGTACTGTCAATGTGATTGAGTTACCACCGGAGTATGTAGACACTCAAATACCACTTGAAAAATATCCCTTTTAAAAGTTAAAACATTTAGATAAGCTAAAAATGTGCAATTAATTTGTGATTAATTGCAAGTTAATTATAGACAATCATGTGATTAATCATGATTTTAATATTTTAATCAATTGAAAGTTCTATAAATAATATTTCCAAACATATTAACAATGAAACTGAATAAATGATGTGAATAAGCAAATAAGAATGAAACCAACTGTTCTCATAGTTTATTGTATTCTTAATGAATCAAGAGCACTACATCAACTAAAAATGTTGCAACACTAAGAACATTATAGGTATCTACGATATTGCCTAAGCTGTTCTAGGAAACTACAAGATTTCACAGCCTTTTTGACCTTCTGGCCCACGTTAATTTAAAATGCGGAGAAAGAGCAGAAGCAGTTTCTCACTAACCTGGGAGCTTCTTCCACCACCTTCTGGTTCCTCCTCTGGATGGAGCATTCCCTCTCATTCAGCCACAGAGCATTACCATGTTTATCGGCCAGCACCTACAAGACAAACAATGTCTGACCGGGCAATATGATTGGTCAACTAGACATTTTAAAATTGCTCAAATCAGAGTGATAGTACACCCAGAGCCATTTCAGCCTATGTGTGAGCACACCTTACTCATCAGTAAAAATATTACTCTGCCATTTTTTTCATGTAAACATTCTAAGAGTTCATTTAAAATTCAACTGTACCGGTAAGTCAGTGATATGGCCCCATGTTAAACAGGTTTTATGTTAAAAAAACTTTTTCTAATCACTTCCTCGACATAGCAGCTAGACAAAGCTTAAATTTTGACACTATTTGTCACAAACAAGTTTTAATGAAATGTTATCAACTGAGGTTTTTATTGGGTAGTCATGTTTCTCAGTCATGTTTAAAGATGGATTGGCTTCATAACACATTAAACTTGATGCAACAATTTTTTAATGTACATTTCAATGGATGATTTAAAAAAAAAAAAAAAAAAAATTTTTCTAATCACTTCCTCGACATAGCAGCTAGACAAAGCTTAAATTTTGACACCATTTGTCACAAACAAGTTTTAATGAAATGTTATCAACTGATATATTTTTATTGGGTAGTCATTCCAAGCTTAAGCCTTAAACATAATATATATATATATACATATATATATATATATGCTTGTGAAAGTCACCTTCTCACAGTGATCTTCCATGTCAGAGGCTCAGTCATGTTTAAAGATGGATTGGCTTCATAACACATTAAACATGAGGCGGTCAGATGTAATGTAATAAGGTAGATGAACAGCCTATATGTGTTTTGCCTAATTATTTTATGTATTCTTTTTTATTATTAAAAAATAATAAAAAATTTAATTATTTCCTTTTGACCATTTTTGTCTTTTTTTCTGCCGTCTTGCCTTTAACTTGCCTTGTCCATTATTCTATCCCCTTTCAGTCTCTGAGTTTTCTGATTTGTACTAGTCTGGAGACAGTAACCTTTGAATAAAAATCAACACATTTTATATATATATATATATATATATATATATATATATATATATATATATATATATATATATATATATATATATATATATATATATATATATATATATATATATATATATATATATATATATTATTAACTTATCTGCATCAAATCAGTCTAGAGAGAATCATGATGCATCTAAGAATCGGTCATTTGCAGACATTGTATATATATATATATATATATATATATATATATATATATGTGTATATATATATATATATCTGTGTATATAATATAGTACACAATCTGTAAAATTTGTTGTTTACAACACAATTCAGCTAGTAGTGCAGCTTTGTGTTTATATATGCGGTATTTATTTAGTTTGGGAAATCCTACGATCTCTGCAAAGCTAACGTAAAGTTGGTTGGCTGAGGTTGACTCATCAGGGACTAGAAATCCTCTCTTTTATATTTGTGAGCAAATTGCCTCACAATATAAATACGGTTTGATTACATATTTTATTTTGTTGGTAACTGTTGTATGTATAATTGCAAAACCATCTTCTACTTCAGTGAGGCTTACAGACATTCTATGGTAAAGGAGAGGCATTTGGAATTTATTTAGTGATTTTTATTATTTGACCTTTTGTCAGAATAGCTAGATGTCAACAAAGTGTTGTAATTAAAACTAGAATATCTGAATTGTCTGAAACAAGATGCATGTGTTGGAGAGCTATAATCTGCAAGCTGCTACTCCCTACTGTAAGCTGCTGCTACAGCAGCAATTAGTTTTTTCCTTGGCCCATAATACACCCACCAAGTTTCATGAAAATCTAGCCAGTAGTTTTTCTGTATTCCTGCTGACAAAAAAAACGAACAAACAGACAAACTGAGGCAAAACCTAACCTTCCAGTGGAGGTAATAATAAATAATGTTTTGTCACGCCTCACGGTTCATGTGATATTAGACAGAAGATAGAACCCCCAATAACTGACAACATGGAGGCGCTATTGGTATCATGTATTAATGTGTTCAGATTTCAACATTGGTCCCATACACTTCCCATTATACGTTTTTATAAAATATGTCCTGGTCACATTCAAATTGTCAATAGTAAATGACATCAGACCAATGTGTGCATGTGTCTTATACAGTACCTGTATCTCAATGTGTCTGGGGTTGTCTATAAACTTCTCAATGAGCAGCCTGTCATCTCCAAAGCTGGATGCTGCCTCCTGGGACGAGAACCGGAAACCTTCCCTGTAACAGTACACGTAGACACAAATTGCATTAGACATAAAAGGTAGCAAGTACAAACATCAATCTTTTCAGTGGCCCAGGACAAGATCATCTCCAAATAGCACCTCTGCAATCATTTTCTCTTTTTCCTTTCTCCACCTTTTGATGACTGTTCTAATTTTTTTTTACTGGCGGGAGTGCTAGATGTTAAACTTTTGATGTTACAGTAGCATGACTAGGGCTATTCAATTAAAAAATTCAGTTGGGCCAGATTGTAAAACCACAAAATGGAGATGGGCCAGACAATTTCAGCTGCCTATTTAAAACCTGTTTGTCTTTGCATGACCTTTTTTCTGATCCCACTAGATGGCGCTCTCTGTTTAATAAAGGGTTGAAAGTTCACTGAATTATTGTTTCTTGAGCCTTTTGCTTCAATCCAAGAGCACCATCTAGTGGGGTTAACAGAGACAATGGTTCATAAAGCTTTGGACATCACTAGTGTTCGTCACTCTGGCGTAGACCCAACTGACAAATATGTAATCTAAAATACACAATCACAATATATAGCAAATGGGCTCCTCTACTGTGGAATCAGCTTCCAATCTGGGTTTGGGAGGCAGACACCGTCACCACATTTAAGAGTAAACTTAAAACTCTCCTCTTTAATAAAGCTTATAGTTAAGGAGTGAGGAGTCGCAGTGTCCGCCTAGCCCGGCCGACCTGCTTCTTGTCATAGTCGTCAGATTCATTTACAATATAATCAAAGTGGAGGGAGGCAGTGCAATACAGCCCACTATAGCAGGGGAGAGTTCTAGCCTAACCAGGCACCTCTCTTTACCCTGTCTCTCTTAATTATGCTGTCATAGTTTTAGACACCTTTGACACTGAGCTCCTCTCTCTTTTTAATTGTGTGCATTCATGTCCCAGAAATGCTAGTTACTAACCTAACTCTGGGGAGTTATTCCCCGGAGTCCTTATGTTCTTTTCTCGCCTAGCATGTTCCCTTGGATTAGGGAGGCACCAAAATAATGGCTGTAGCTGTCGCCGTGGTCCTGCTACACGTCCTGCAATGCCCTGTTACATCCTGCTACGTTCTGCGGTGCCTTGCCAAGTCCTTGTAAGTCCTGCTACGTCCTGCTGTGCCTTGTAACGCCCTGCTGTGCCCTGCTATGCCATGGACTGTTATTGCCACTATTCATTAAGCCCCCAACCAGCCCCGTCAGACACTGCCTAGCAAAAGCCTGTCCAAGGTTTCTCCCAAAAAGGGAGTTTTTCCTCACCAATGTCGCACTAAATGCATGCTCTTGGGGGAATTACTAGAATTGTTGGGTCCTTGTAAATTATTGAGTGTTGTCCTACACTGCAAAAAATGTCTTGAGATAACTCTTGTTATGAATTTATACTATAAAAAAAATTGAATTGAAATCAAGGAGAGGGTTAACTTTTCCTGCTACAGATTTCCCACTGTGGTCAGAAACACTTTGTTTTGCCCACTATGCCTCAGAGTAGTACTCGCCGTCACTTTCTCATTTGCTCTACCACACACTCCCCATGCACACACATGCCGGCCTTGCTATTCTCTTAAAGAGATCAACGCAGACACCAACGCACAAGTATGAACTTCAGGCCACTTACGTAGGCTATGGCAAAAGCTGTGTGGAGCCTCCGCTGAACCATAAATCATGCTTAAGACTGTATAGACTATGGCTTCCCTTTGGTGTCTATGTTAATATATACAGTATAACAAATGGACAATGCGACACCGTGCGCATTACTCAGCCCTCACCGGAAACTATGTCTCCAACTGAACTTGAAGACGTAGATGTGACATGAGCAACCTGTCTTGTGCCAAGAGAAATCTCAATCATTCCAAATCTTGCAAAGATGGTATATGTAAAGAGATAACATAGGCACAGGCTAATTATTGCTAACTAAAATGCTAGTTTACATTAGTAATTAAATCGCTAATGTAAATCAAAACTCCCTGCGAGCTTATCCTGTACTGTTCAGTAATTCCTCTGCTATGTGACCGGAAGTTGCGTGGTAATGACACAATCATTAGCCTCCTTTTACAAAAATGTCTGCTACAGAGCCATAATGTGAGATACAAGGTAATGGAGCCTTTTATACATTGTTGTCTTTATTTAGAAATAAACAATGGACAAATAGAGTCTTTAACGCTTCAGTTATTTGCAGTCAAAATGAATGGCAGTCAATGGAATGCTAACAGTGGGTGAGAGCTAGGTAGCATCAAAATGGCGCCATAGGAGCTACGCATCGTGGAGGCAGGCTTACCCCTTTGCATGTTAATCAGTTGGGCTGTTGAGACAATCGACTCGTCCATCTGCAGCGACTGGTCTATTTTCTCCACACATAATGAGCGAATCTGATAATCTTTTATAAATGTTAAAGGATAGCCTATATTATAACTACAGTGCCTTGCGAAAGTATTCGGCCCCCTTGAACTTTTCAACCTTTTGACACATTTCAGGCTTCAAACATAAAGATATAAAAATTTTATTTTTTGTGAAGAATCACCAACAAGTGGGACACAATTGTGAAGTGGAACGAAATCTATTGGATATTTTAAACTTTTTAGTAAATAAAAAACTGAAAAGTGGTGCGTGCTAAATAATTCGGCCCATTTACTTTCAGTGCAGCAAACTCACTCCAGAAGTTCAGTGAGGGTCTCTGAATGATCCAATGTTGTCCTAAATGACTGATGGTGATAAATAGAATCCACCTGTGTGTAATCAAGTCTCTGTATAAATGCACCTGCTCTGTGATAGCCTCAGGGTTCTGTTGAAAGCGCAGAGAGCATCATGAAGACCAAGGAACACACCAGGCAGGTCCGTAATACTGTTGTGGAGAGTAATAATTTTGGCCGGATTTGGATACAAAAAGATTTCCCAAGCTTTAAACATCCCAAGGAGCACTGTGCATGCAATCATTTTGAAATGGAAGGAGTATCAGCCCACTGCAAATCTACCAAGACCTGGCCATCCCTCTAAACTTTCAGCTCAGACAAGGAGAAGACTGATCAGAGATGCAGCCAAGAGGCCCATGATCACTCTGGATGAACTGCAGAGAACTACAGCTGAGGTGGGAGAGTCTGTCCATAGGACAACAATCAGTCGTACACTGCACAAATCTGGCCTTTATGGAAGAGTGGCAAGAAGAAAGCCATTTCTCAAAGATATCCATAAAAAAGTTTTCTCGGGTCTAAAGTTTGCCACAAGCCACCTGGGAGACACACCAAACATGTGGAAGAAGGTGCTCTGGTCAGATGAAACCAAAATTGAACTTTTTGGCCACAATGCACAATATGTTTGGCGTAAAAGCAACACAGCTCATCACCCTCAACACACCATCCCCACTGTCAAACATGGTGGTGGCAGCATCATGGTTTGGGCCTGCTTTTCTTCAGCAGGGACAGGGAAGATGGTTAAAATTGAGGGGAAGATGGATGCAGCCAAATACAGGACCATTCTGGATGAAAACCTGTTGGAGTCTGCAAAAGACCTAAAACTGGGACGGAGATTTATCTTCCAACAAGACAATGATCCCAAACATACAGCAAAATCTACAAAGGAATGGTTCACAAATAAACGTATCCAGGTGTTAGAATGGCCAAGTCAAAGTCCAGACCTGAATCCAATCGAGAATCTGTGGAAAGAGCTGAAAACTGCTGTTCACAAACGCTCTCCATCCAACCTCACTGAGCTCGAGCTGTTTTGCAAGGAAGAATGGGCAAGAATGTCAGTCTCTCGATGTACAAAACTGATAGAGACACACCCCAAGCGACTTGCAGCTGTAATCGCAGCAAAAGGTGGCTCTACAAAGTATTAACGCAAGGGGGCCAAATAATTTTACACGCACCATTTTTCAGTTTTTTATTTGCTAAAAAAGTTTAAAATATCCAATAGATTTCGTTCCACTTCACAATTGTGTACCACTTGTTGGTGATTCTTCACAAAAAATAAAAATTTTATATCTTTGTTTGAAGCCTGAAATGTGTCAAAAGGTTGAAAAGTTCAAGGGGGCCGAATACTTTCGCAAGGCACTGTATAAAATACAAAATATCCGATTCTGCTGGGCCACGCTGAGGTTGCTTCTAGGAGATGTAGCCTGGCCGCCAACTGAATAGGCTGGGAATAAACCATTTTTTGCATTATAGGGAGGGAAAGTAAAATTATTTTTTGACCACTACTTGAAACTAAGGAAGATAAAGAATAACAAGCTTTTGTGTTACTTACAAACACTATATAAATATTTCATATGTCATATATGTATTTTTGACAAATTATTCCAGCACATTATTTAAAGGTTAGAGTGTCCTTTTGGGCCCTCCCTTGACCCCTGATGTGTGCAGCCCTGCAGCAACAGCAGCAGGAAAGAAAAGTTGCCGAGGTCTTGGAAGTAGAAGTAGACAGTGACAGCAGGGAGTTGAAGGGGATGATTAACAATTCTAAGTACGGTAGTAATTGTAGAAGTAGCATAAGGAGGGTAAACTGAAAGTGTTGATTTTGTGGCATTACAAACTATTAAAGTAAAAAAAAAAAAAAAGCTGCAGGAGTAATTATTGTATATGTATTTGCAATACAAGGTTTTGCAGTAGTATCTAAGATTTAGCAGTTCAAGTCATTTAAGTAGCACATACAGTATTAGGAGATGCAAATTAAGTCCTCTACTTATTGTTTAAGTAGATATGTCTGATTGTTTTCATTAATAAAGTTGTTAAAGAGTAGATAGATAGTGTACATTGAGGGTGTGACAGAAACAGAAGAATACAATACCTTGTCTCCTCAGCATTCCAAGCAATCCTCATTCCTTTCCCTCCTCCTCCTGCAGATGCTTTGATCATCACTGGGTAGCCTAGCAACAACACAAAGACCCTGTTCAGAGTTGGCATTGAAATGCATCCTGGGTGATCCGATCAGAAGTGGACAGCTCTCAGTACGTGAGCTCACACCTAGCCTTAGAATGTGCCTCCACTAGGCTTCCTAAGTAAGTCGTTTTACACCGATTACATTACTTGCCCACCTTTGTTTTGCTTTTTTAAAATAGGAATAAACCCATTCAACCAAATTATCTAAAACTGTATAAAATAAACCAAACTTCTTTATGATAGTAATTAGTATATTTCTGACTAATTCTGACAATAATACAACAGTAAATTGCCTGACATAAATGTCCCTTACAAGTGTACGTAGAACCTTTCTGCAATAGAAGAGCTGGGTGGGAATAAACATACACACACACACTCATACATTCACACGACTTACCAATGTCCTGTGCGATCTTCACAGCTTCCTCAGCAGTCTGACACAGAGAAGGGTTTATGGTTACTGATGAGGAACCAAGGCATTACTGACAACTATGCAGGAATTGTCTCATCCATGCTTTGAACTGGTGTGTATTGTTAAACATACAAATTAATTGTTTGTCTGGAGGCTAATTGATCCTAGAGGTGAACCAAAATGATCTTGTACAACCCCATCTTGAAAATTATTTGTATGTGATGAAATTTCTTGTTTTGGTCAAAATGTTTTGTGCCCAAGTTAAATGACAAATTGTTATTGTTGAAACAGGACACAATTAATCATAGTTTTGGTATTGCCCGTTACTGTCTGTAAAAAAAAAAAGAACTGTATTTAAAATAAATGAATAGGGAGAGTGGCCCATAAAGGGAACATTCCTCTACTGCACTCTCTTCTTGTTGCATACATGCATTGCTGTGTACTGTATGTGTGCCCGTACCTTGACGACTCCATCATATCCTGGGATAGTGTTGACGTTTGCAGCCTTAGCAATCAGCTTGCTCTCAATTTTATCCCCCATTGCCATTATAGCATGGGTGTCGGGGCCAATGAATGCCACTCCCTCTGCTGCCTAGCAACAAAAGAATACTACCGTTAAATTGACCATATCCGCCTTATAATACCACAGAGAGAACAAATAGTCCCACCCCACTGCTGGGCTAGCTCTACTAGCAGCCCTAACATGTTTGCATTTAGTAAATATATCATCCAACTTCCTAAAAAAGATGAAACATAATACTGGGATTTAGTGTCCATGTTTCAGTAACTACTATTGTAATTGTCAGTAAAATTTAAGCCTGGTATTTTAAGGCAGTACATCAATAATTTGGTAAATAGACTTATTTGCTTTCTTTCAGAGAGTGAACTAAAAGATCAATCTCATGTCTGTGTGTGTAGTAGAGCTAGATTCAGGAATGCTGAATTATTTCACTTTAAAACACAAATGCATATACTATTACATACACATTTTAGCATTTAATAACAAAGTAAACTGTAAAAACCTGACTGGAGGTGGTTTTGTAAATGCTAACAAAATAACTTCTTATCACAGGCAATACAACTTTTAACACATCACTAAGTGTTCCATAAGACGCATATTCATCACAATACTGCTCTAAGGTCAAATTGGAAAAATAGGTTTTACTTACATCTTTATACATATTAAAGTTGTTGTACATGTTTATTCCCAACTTGTATATACGTTTGTACAATCTTTCCTGTATTGTATTTTTTTTATCTTTATTTTTTATACTCTATCCTATTTATTAATAATTAATATTCTAGATATTTCTTGAATTCGGGTACATTTAATTAACCTAAAAATATAAGGTAATTGTCTTCCAGCAGTGCCCCAGGGACCTCTGTGGCACCGACACAGAGAGCCAGTGATGAGAGCAGGCGGCGTGTGTCAGATATGTGCAGAGCACCGGAATCAAAAACACCAACACATCCTTACCGTATGATAATACCATCCAAGACACAAGATTCACTCTCAATGCTTTCTATGACATGAGAAATACTTTCAAAATACTAATGTTTAAAAAAAATACAAAAGATGGTGAAAATACACAGACAGTGAGGAGGAGAAAAAGCAAATCCTTTATAAATGTTTCCTCTCCGCAATGTCATCTGCCTCGTCATATTGTAAATTTAGATGGATATTTCATGAGCTGAACTCAAAGATCTAAGACTTTTTCTATGTACACAAAAGGCTTATTTCTCTCAATAATTGTTCACAAATCTGTCTGTGAGCACTTCTCCTTTGCCGAGATAATCCATTGACCTCACAGGTGTGGAATATCAAGATGCTGATTAGACAGCATGATTTTTTACACACGTGTGCCTTAGGCTGGCCACAATAAAAGGCCACTCTAAAATGTGCAGTTTTATTACACAGCACAACGCCACAGATGTCACTAGTTTGGAGGAAGCATGCAATTGGCATGCTGACAGCAGGAATGTCCACCAGAGCTGTGCCCGTGAATTGAATGTGCATTTCTCTACAATTAGCCATCTCCAAAGTATCAGAGAATTTGGCAGTACTGGCCTCACAACCGCAGACCACGTGTACCCACACCAGCCCAGGACCTCCACAGCCAGCATCTTCACCTCCGAGATCGTCCGAGACTGAGACCAGCCACACGGACAGCTGCTGCAACAATCGGTTTGCATAACCAAAGAATTTCTGCACAAACCGTCAGAAACCGTCTCAGTGACGCTCATATGCATGCTTGTTGTCCTCATCAGGGTCTCGACCTGACCGCAGTTCGTCGTCGTAACCGACGTGAGTGGTCAAATCCTCACATTCGATGGCGTCTGGCACTTTGGAGGGGTGGTCTCTTGATGGATGAATCCCGGTTTTCACTGTGCAGGGCAGATGGCAGACAGCGTATATGCCGTTGTGTGAGCGGTTTGCCGATGTCAAAGTTGTGGATCGAGTAGCCTATGGTGGCAGTGGGGTTATAGTATGAGCAGGCGTATGTTATGGACAACGAACACAGGTGCATTTTATTGATGGCATTTTAAATGCACAGAGATGCTGTGACGAGATACTCAGGTCCATTGTTGTCATTTATTTACGAACATCCCCTCATGTTGCAGCATGATAATGCACGACCCCATGTTGAGAGGATCTGCACACAATTCCTGGAAGCGGAAAACATCACAGTTCTTGCATGGCCAGCATACTCACCTGACATGGCACCCAGTGAGCATGTTTGGGATGCTCTGGATCGGCATATAAGACAGCATGTTCCAGGTCCTGCCAATATCCAGCAACTTCGCACAGCCAATGAAGAGAAATGGACCAACATTTCACAGGCACAATCAACAACCTGATGAACTCTATGCAAAGGAGATGTGTTGCACTGCGTGAGGCAAATGGTAGTCACACCAGATACTGACAGGTGTGATGACACCCCCCAGACTCCCACCAATACAGTAAAACTGCACATTTTAGAGTGGCCTTTTACTGTGGCCAGCCTAAGGAACACATGTTCAATAATCATGCTGTCTAATCAGCATCTTGATATGCCACCCCTGTGAGGTGGATGGATTTTCTCAGATTTTTGAACAATATTTGAGAGAAATAAGCCTTTTGTGTACAAAGAAAAAAAGTCTTAGATCTTTGAGTTCAGCTCACAACAAAAGTGTTGAGTTTATAATTTTGGTCAGTATAAATAGGTCAAAGACTATAAAAACATCAGCAACAAATACATGTCTTACCGCCAAAGCACTAATCAATTACATTGGTTTGTCATTGATTCATTTTGAACTCATGGTAGTAAGGTGTGTGTGATTAAAGAAAATAAGTGTGTGTTTAGCTGATTCTACGTTTTACTCACCAGTCGCTTTGCAAACTCTTTGTTTTCAGAGAGAAACCCATAGCCAGGATGTACCTTCACAGAGAAAAAATTGATTTGTTTCCAAGGCTTTAAAACACAAAGCAATAGCTTTACTTATGATTGTGTTGTTGTCAGTCTGCTTTACAAAGATGAGTCTGCTTTTTAGACAGGGGTCAAGCTTCTCACCTCAAGATCAATACAAGCATAATGAAGGACATGTTGATTGACTTTTACAAAAAAAAAAAAAACACACTTCATCTCAGACTGTCATAGCAGATAACACAATGGAGACTGTACCTACAAATACATGGGCACAATCCTCTGTATTTTACATTACACGTCATTTAGTTGGCGCTTTTATCCAAAGCGACATCCAATGAAGTGAGAGGAAACAGAACATGTTTTTAGTGGAGGGGGGAACCAGAGCACTTGGAAAATACCCCACGCAGACACAGGGAGAACATGCAAACTCCACACAGGAAGGCCCGGGACGACCTGGGTTCAAACCTGGTACCTTCTTGCTGTGAGGCCAAAGTATATTTTTCTATATCGTTTCTATCTCAATGACGAAAAAAACAGCGGCCAAACTGCATTACATCAATATTTATGTCTATGTCAATTTTGCACACAAGTTCTTAATAAAATGGGGAAAGAAATCAAGTATTTAATTCACAAAGGAGTATACGAAAATAAGCTTCACCATGTGGTTATTTCATATAGAAACCATTATTCATCATGATATATATTGTTAGCAACATATAGAAGGACTTATACAGGAATAGAAGATTTTGGCCAAATCGCACAGCACTACTACAGCTCAGTGCGTTTCAATAAGAAAAAAATTACATGTATTGAGTGCTTCACATGAAAACTGACATAATTATTGTAAAATATGATGGATAATACATCGTAATAGTGCTTCAAATAGGCAAAGAATAAACATAAAAACAGGGTGAGAATGCCTTAATTATTGCAAACTAAAATGGAAAATAAAATGGTGATTAAATAATATTTTCCACTGGGTTGTCCAAGTTTATAAAGCCTGCATGCAACAACACTGTAAGGTTGCATGGGATGAAGTATCCAGAACCCCTTTGTGTAGTCCACTTTCAGAACATTGTAGTTCACCACAGCAAGCCCGTGTCAATACTTGTTGTTTATAGTGTCTTTGTTGATGCCGTATATTTCTTGTGGTTGATAGGGTTTTTGTTGTTGTTTAGGTACAGTACTTTTCTGTCTTTTTTATGTTGCATCAGAATGGCACTCCACTATGCAATAACTGAACCTCTTGACACAGGTCTGTGAAATGTGATGAACATGTGTATCAAGTACACAAATAGTGTCATGCATGTCACCTACCACAGTCACATAATGTCACAAGAACCATGTAAATGCTTACAGCTTGTGCTCCAGTCACTCTGATGGCATCCATGATGGCATCCATGTTCAGGTAACTCTTACTGGTGGGGGCAGGGCCAACACACACTGCTTCATCAGCCATCTTTACATGAACCTAGATATACACATACACAGGGAAGTTAAATCCAGATCAAGTAAGAAAGACACATCGAACATGGTTACCACCTATTCCAACTGTCTATGGCTATGTCTATCTAGACTCCAAAACAACAACCTAAAAACGTCCCCATCTTATATAGTTAGATTTCAATAGAAACTCAGGGATTTGTGTTAGAAAGATGTATTTTATGTGGCTGCATGTAGCGTATGTGTTTGAGGTCAGAGCCTTTTATTTCTTTTTTGGTGGTTTTGTGACTGCAAATCCCTTGTGCCCCCTTTTCCTCTCCCCTTTTGTAATACCATTTCGGAGAAGAGAGTGTAATTTATTTTTGGCACATTCATTATTTGAATTAATTCCATTACTTCTTGTATTATTTTGTTTATATCTTCGATCCCCATAATTTTATAATGTCTGTCCCAACTTTTCTACATCTTGATTTGAACAGACTTTGTTGTTTTACAAGTTTTTAAGAGTTAGTAACGTTACACAACGCAGAAGAAATTTATATCACTGGATAAAAACAGATGGAAACTCACAGCACTGGAGTCTACATCACTGTGAACAGCTACAGTCTGGATGCCCATCTTATGACATGTCTTCATCACCTGATGGAAAAAAACTATATTAACAACTTGTGCTTAGCTCTACGGTCAATGTCAAATACAATGATAATTACCATATATAGGTACAAGTTGTACCTGTGTTAAGATGGAAATGTAGTAGCAGAGAATGTCTAATAAGGGGAGAACTTCCACTCTGGGGAAACTCTGGCTTCTGAACTATTTGCAGTTCCACACTGGCTCCATATGGGGGCGCTCACTGGTGAGTGCAGAATGAATGGAGGCCTATGAAGCTATGCCCCTCAAAATCCACTTTTCTCAGGATATAATTTTTGGTCTAGTAATTTGATTGTTGCATCCGAAAGGGGGAGGCTAAGAAAACACACACTGCTGGATTTTTTTTTTTTTTTTTTTTAATGTTGCTTTAACGACAGCCTGTAAGAAATCAAAAGGACATAAGTACTCATTCATTCAACTTTCAACCTGTATCCATGTTGAACTCGCAAATCTACAATCAAATCTGAGATTTCTCAACAATCAGGTAAAAGCGGCAAATTTAGCCGTCTAGCTCCAAAGAGTCCCATTAATTTTGCACTCTACCGCGATCACCCCCAATGCATGTGATTGCATGCATTGGGGGTGATCGCGGTAACCAATCTGCAACCAAATTCAGTGGTTTGGGCTCTCAGTCAGCAAAAAAGAAAAATTAAAGGAACAAAGCCAAGTTTGTGGTTAAACCTGTTCATATTTCTGCCCTTATGGAATAATTTTTCCAAGCTCCTCCATCTGGGGTGGTATGAGGTGAAGCTCCAGTGAGTGTATGTCTTTGTGTGTTGGACAGAAATCCAACACCAGTATCAGTTGGACTTTATCTACAGTGCATGTCTGTCAGCCAGTCTTACCCTGCAAGCAATCTCGCCTCTGTTAGCAATGAGGATCTTATCAAAGGTCTGTGGAAGCAAACAGCAGACACAGAAGAAAGTGATGACTTTTGTGATGCAGTTGGCTCGTAAAATTAAATGACAATCGGTCATTAAAAAAAATAATTTAAAAATAGAAGTTATTTAAAAATTAAATCATGAACAGGGTGATTGCAAATTTATAACAATTAACGTGCAAGACCATCTTCACTCCAACTCGTCATAGAGAAGACTCTTTCTTTACACCTTAACTCTGTAGCAAGGCATTCATTTCAGGCATTCTATGTTTCATCAACCAAATTTGGACATTTTCTACAGTGTTAACAGCTGCTTGTTGAAAACATCCAATACAGTCAAACCATAAATCACATCTTGGAGACATTTTCTACAGTGTTAACAGCTGCTTGTTGAAAACATCCAATACAGTCAAACCTGGAGCAGGAGAGCTATGTATTACCTTTTCATTGGGAGTGTGGACGGTGGAATATTGAGCGTTACAGTGCACTGCACAGCATCCTGACTGGAATGAGGCATACTGCAAAACACATACAAATACATTAGGCTACTAAATAATGTCATATTCAATTAGGGTTGCGGAATGTGTAAGGGTGTGGTATACGTTTGAATTTAATCAACTCTATAATAATTATGCATATCAATTCCCATTTTATTTCTATGACAAACTCCACAAACAAATACCTTGCATGAAAAACTGAAATGGCTGGGAAATTATATATTAGGATGTTTTGTGGTGTGATGACTTTGTTGGTAAAAGTAATTTGTTAGGTTATCTCAGGGTCTGAAAATGATCACCCGCCAAATGCAAGTAAATTGTTGGTAGTGGCAGGTAAAATTATCAGGCCATTTGCCCATTTGGCATACAGGAAAAAGTGTTTAGTAAAGTTAGAGTTTGACTGGATTAAGCTATAAATTTGAAAGACACTCGCAACTGCTATATAAAAGCAAGGCTATTGGCCGTAAATCCTTTTTGTGCGGTTGACATTAACAAATTGGCCCCTAAAAAGCCACAGTGCAATTCAAACACTATAATTAACCAGGCCCGTAATGACAAAAAATGCCTGCCACTGTCCTTAAACAACTTTGACAGTGGTTTTGCATATTGCACTAATTTTACTAATCATTTTATAACCCAAGCTACTCTGTGTTAGGATTTCAAGTAAATTATGTTTTCCATTCCAAGTACCCTGTTTTATTAGCAAATGTGTCTGGTCCCCCTTTTACTTTAAACAGATTTCATTCAGCTTGAGCTCTGATGGGCAAATCACAAGCGTTTATTTAATATGGGGCATGTTTGAGATGATTCTGTTTAGAAGAGTGCCAATGAGGCATTTTCAGAAACAACCAAAATGGCTGCAGCTGATGTGGAACCTTCTGTGGTAGCTGCTATTGCGTAACCTGACATCCAAAGACCAAATCTCAAATGTGCCAGAAGAAATGAGCTTGCAGATTCATCTGGTTCCCAGGCAAATATCACATTTCATTGGCAAAAACAGGAACACTTGTTCACAGACATATTGATGCTATGAGATAAGCATGTCTGCCAATTGACTTTCAAAACATACAGAAATGAAAACCAATGGGTGCCCATGGATGTATAAAAAAAAACATGGATACAGATTTCGAGGCAGAGCTCTGTTCATTCCTATGTGAGTTGCTCAGTGGCAGATGAACATGCATGAATGAAGCATACATGAAGAACTGAATACAGCATTTGAGGCCAGTCATTGAAACCATCATGGAGCTAAAATTGACCCGGATAATCAACACTACTTCCACACTATGGGGCCCATAGAGCAGGCGCACTAGAGACCTCCGCCCATCCGTTTAGCTCTCTACTAACAGCTCTTCTATACTTTCCAAATGTTATCAGACCAGATGGATCCTATTCTGATGAAATGTTCTGATTCTTGTGAAACAAGTCACTCCACGGGGGGTTATGATGCTCAAAAAAATTTATTCACTAATTTAAAGATGTGCCTTTACCCATGGAAACCTAGGGGAAAGTCTTTTTGGGCCATAAGGCATTACTGTCAGCCCAGGTGTTGCAAATCCACCACCTGCCCACTAGGTTTGATTTGCTTCAAAGCCCGGCATGAAACAGGACTTATTTTACAGTATATGGAGCAGGTGTAATAGAGACCCCGGCCGGCCGAGCCAGCTACTTCTGGTTTAGCGCTCAGATTTAACAATTTATTTTCTTTAAGACTTTCCAAATGGTATCGGATAGATCAAATTCTGATAGTGAAAAGTTCATTTTGTGGGGGTTGGGACACTTGAAAAAAAAAAAAATGTATTCACTGATTTACAGATGACACTTTGACCATTAAGGTCTATAGTAATGGTATCATGTGAAGGACACAGAAGTTGCAATTCCTGGCTTGGACCAGTACGCAAAAATTAAACTCAATTTATAATAAAAAATATGTCAAGGTTATATTAAGAGTGTAATACTTGTAATAAAACTGATACAAAAACAAGTACTGAAGTTGCACTGTGCCACCTGATCATATATGAAAGAAATGTGACAACTTTGTGAGTGAGGCCTTTCTAATGTACAAGCCTTGAGGAACTTACTGGTTCACCTTGAGGGTAAACCAGTTTGGTTTAAATGTTGCTCCTCTAGTGTTTAACCAAAGTATCACAAGCAGGTGGCCACTAGGGGGCCAGCGTGGACTGATCCGGTGAAACATAAGACCTTAGAGGACCCAGTCAAAACAAGTTAAAGACGCTGTCTGGAACCCTTGAAAGCAATCCAGCGATTTCTTTCTAAGGTCAATAAAATGTAATTACAGTTGTTTAAACAGGATAGACTGTGTGAATGGTCAGCACCATCGTACCAGAACCTGTTTTATACACGTTTGGAGCACAGCCTGTCTGTCAAAGTCGAACTGGAATCAGTCTCTTTCTGGCAAAAAAAATGAACCATTATTTACTTTTTCCAATTTTAGCAACGCGGTTCTTTCGCTCAATATCTTGTTTAAGGACGATCCAAGTCTGTTCCATCAAGTACGTTCAGGATTGTACTACTTGTCATTAGCAGGTGTTGGACTAATGCTAACAGCTATCATGTCATTCTGCTGATAGTAAGCACACGGCTGTCAGTTTGGTCAACGACCTCCCACTTTGCACAGTCACTCTGTGAACAGCAAACAGTGTGAACAGCTCACCTTTACAGCAAACAGCAGCCTGTTCAGTGATGGAGAGACCCTGTGCGCCGCCATGTTGCCAAACTATGACGGTGACGGCCAACCACCCACACTGACGTGATGACGTATTAGCTTTAAAGAGACCAGATTGGTGGAGAAAGAGGCGTCAACGCCAATTATGTTTTTTTTTCTCGCAACTTTATTCATTCTTCTTCATCATCATCATCACCATCCTCCTCATCTTTCATCATCATACCTGCAAAAAAGAAACGCTGCCTTTAAAAAATATTTGGCAGAAGACAAAATCCTAGCAAGTGTTCCTTTTGTCTGGTACATCATAGATTTTCTGTCAACAAACAAGAGTTTATTGTGGGGCAATTTTCAGAAAGAATTAATTGGTAACTCAGAATGTGTTTTGTAAGGAATAAGGAGTAGACTTACTGCTTTGTATATTAACAGTGGATTATGACTGTAAAGGATAGGCTGGTTAAGTCCATTTTAAAACAATGTTCATGGGCCTACTTTGCAACAGTTTTTGGTTGCTCTAATTGTTCCTCGTGTTCATACTGGTAGAAATGATCTCTTTATAATCCATTTCCACTATAAGAGATATGCGCAGTGCGGACGTGCCTGAATCTGCATTCTATCTAATTTAAAG
This sequence comes from Etheostoma perlongum, assembly GCA_026937815.1. Lineage (NCBI taxonomy): Eukaryota > Metazoa > Chordata > Actinopteri > Perciformes > Percidae > Etheostoma > Etheostoma perlongum. The sequence continues at coordinate 6,586,502 of CM049387.1, forward strand.
TAGGAGGTGACTCCACTGGTTGCAAAAAGAAGTTGGTTTCCATTGAGGTCTATGGGTAAATTACCCTACTTCTTACTTGATTTATTACCTCAATAAACATTTTCCTAATGAGATTATGGCCTCAAAGTTTAAAGTCTTCTTCAATTTAATACAGCATTATGTTTATTTTGTAAATTATGGTCCCATTTATTTTAAAATAGACAATAAAGAAGGAGATGCTTTGGTGCGTGACATGCCAACCTGTCAATCACGGCAGAGGCCAATGCGTATCCATGGCCATTGTATATTGAAATAGCCATGAACTTCTTTTTGGGTGTTGTCCATGTTTTCATCATGAACTTTCTGCCTCCCTGATCTAAACCAGAGTGGTTGTCTGTTGTTGGACTTCTGTGCTAGTCATGGATTGTCCATAACAAACACCATGTTCAAACATAGGGATGCTCATAAGTGTACGTGGTACCAGAGCACCCTAGGCCAAAGGTCAATGATCGATTTTATAATCGTTTCATCTGATCTGAGGCCGTATGTTTTGGACACTCGGGTGAATAGAGGGGCAGAGCTGTCAACTGATCACCATCTGGTGGTGAGTTGGGTCAGGGGTTGGGGGAGGACTCTGGACAGACCTGGTAAGCCCAAACGGGTAGTGCGTGTAAATTAGGAACGTCTGGAGGAGGCCCCTGTCCGACGGACTTTCAACTCACACCTCCAGGGGAGCTTTTTGGGCATCCCTGTGGAGGCTGGGGCCATTGCTGAAGCTGCGGCGGCGCGAGCTGTGGTCTTAGGGTCTTAGGTGCCTCAAGGGGCGGTAACCCACAAACACCCTGGTGGACACCGGTGGTCAGGGAAGCCGTCCGACTGAAGAAGGAGTCTTTCCGGGATATGTTATCCCGGAGGACTCCGGAAGCAGTTGCAAGGTACTGACGGGCCCGAAGGGCTGCAGCCTCTGCCGTGACAGAGGCAAAGCAGCGGGTGTGGGAGAAGTTCGGAGAAGACATGGAGAAGGACTTTCGGTCGGCACCAAGGTACTTCTGGAAAACCGTTCGCCACTTCAGGAGGGGGAAGCAAGGAATCATCCAAGCTGTATACAGTAAGGATGGGACATTGTTGTCCTCAACTGGGGAGGTAAAAGAACGGAGGAAAGAGCACTTTGAGGAACTTCTAAATCCAGCTGACACGGCCTCTGTGGTAGAGGCAGAGCTGGAGGATGATGGGGGATTGTCGTCAATTTCCCTGGTGGAAGTCGCTGAGGTAGTAAAACAACTCCACAGCGGCAAAGCCCCAGGGATTGATGAGATCCGTCCAGAAATGCTGAAAGCTCTGGGTGTGGAGGGGATGTCTTGGTTGACACGCCTCTTTAACATTGCGTGGAAGTCTGGGACAGTGCCTAAGGAGTGGCAGACCGGGGTGGTGGTTCCCCTCTTCAAAAAGGGGGACCAGAGGGTGTGTGCCAGTTACAGGGGTATCACACTTCTCAGCCTCCCTGGTAAAGTCTACTCCAAGGTGCTGGAAAGGAGGGTTCGGCCGATAGTCGAACCTCGGATTGAAGAGGAACAAACGGATCAGATCTTCACTCTCGCAAGGATCTTGGAGGGGGCCTGGGAGTATGCCCAACCAGTCTACATGTGTTTTGTGGATCTGGAGAAGGCGTATGACCGGGTAAACCCCGGGAGAAATTGTGGGAGTTGATGCAGGAGTATGGGGTGAGGGGGTCCCTTCTCAGGGCCATCCAATCTCTGCATGACCAAACAGAGAGCTGTGTCCGGGTTCTCGGCAGTAAGTCGGAATCGTTCCAAGTGAGGGTTGGCCTTCTCCAGGGCTGCGCTTTGTCACCAATCCTGTTTGTAATATTAATGGACAGGATATCGAGGCGTAGTCAGGGCGGGGAGGGGTTGCAGTTCGGTGGGCTCGGGATCTCATTGCTGCTTTTTGTAGATGATGTGGTCCTGATGGCGTCATCGGTCTGTGACCTTCAGCACTCACTGGATCGGTTCGCAGCCGAGTGTGAAGCAGCTGGGATGAGGATCAGCACCTCTAAATCTGAGGCCATGGTTCTCAGCAGGAAACCGATGGAGTGCTTTCTTCAGGTAGGGAGTGAGTCCTTACCCCAAGTGAAGGAGTTTAAGTACCTTGGGGTCTTGTTCGCGAGTGAGGGGACCATGGAGCATGAGATTGGTCGGAGAATCGGAGCAGCCAGTGCGGTATTACATTCCGTTTATCGCACCGTTGTGATGAAAAGAGAGCTGAGCCAGAAGGCAAAGCTTTCGATCTACCGGGCAATTTTCGTTCCTACCCTCACCTATGGTCATGAAGGCTGGGTCATGGGTACAGGCGGCCGAAAATGGGTTTCCTCAGGAGGGTGGCTGGCTTCTCCCTTAGAGATAGGGTGAGAAGCTCAGTCATCCGAGAGGAGCTCGGAGTAGAGCCGCTGCTCCTTTGCGTCGAAAGGAGCCAGTTGAGGTGGTTTGGGCATCTGGTAAGGATGTCTCCTGGGCGCCTCCCTAGGGAGGTGTTCCAGGCACGTCCAGCTGGGAGGAGGCCTCGGGGAAGACCCAGGACTAGGTGGAGAGATTATATCTTCAACCTGGCCTGGGAACGCCTCGGGATCCCCCAGTTGGAGCTGGTTGATGTGGCTCGGGAAAGGGAAGTTTGGGGTTCCCTACTGGAGCTGCTGCCCCCGCGACCCGATACCGGATAAGCGGATGAGGATGGAATGGAATGGAATGTCTGCATTCCTGGACATGTAAAGAATGATTAAGAAGCTAATAGTAAAAGTAATAGTAGTAGCTGTGCCTGCTTCATATGTGCTTAACAGAAGACTAATAATAAGTTAGGATTTAAATGGTTTATTTAACATATTACATTTTCATGTGCGTGAGAAAAACAATTTATTGAGAAATTCATTTTAAATGTTTTTGTATTGCTCTGTGATGACTGTATGTGACCAGTGGACCTGCATGAAAACTGCAATTTTACTCACTGTTAGTAAGTAAGTAACCTATCAGAAACTTGCTAGTGCCTCCAACAAGTAATGTGGGCTACAAGTGTTTTTAATAATAATTTAAAAAAACAAACAAATAAATATACTTGTTAACTTATATACTACTTGTTCAGTGTGTTTGTGACACTGTATTTTAAATTATGGACCACGACAGAGTCAGACAGAGTACATTATAAGTCTGACAACAAAATTCATCATAATCTTCTTAAAACTCTTACTGCTGTTGTCTTTTTCTTGTTCAAACAGATAGACACCGGTCATCAGGTTTGGTGTAAAAGGATCTCACATGCATCAGTACTGTGGGACATTGTGGGAAATGCAGATTGAAGGTGGGTCTTTTGTAAAATAGCATCAACCTATGCTAACTTTAAAAACAGCTTATTGGGAAGCAGTCTCAGCAGGCAGTGTATATCTGATTCATACCTATCAATACCATACAATTAATCATTAAACTTAGCACCAGGATACAGATTTGGGGTGGCAGTAGCTCAGTCAGTAGGGGGTTGGGTTGGGAACTGGAGGGTAGCTGGTTCAATCACCGTAGGGACCAAAGTATGGTGTTAGACTAATAGCTGGAAAGTTGCCAGTTCACCTCCTGGGCACTCCAAGGTGCTCTTGAGCAAGGACCCTCAACTGCTTGGGGTACCTTTTCCATGCACGGCCCCCTCACTCTGACACTCTTCATTACTGCATGTATAGGTACTGAGCATGTGTGTGTAATTCAGGCCCCATAACAACAGAGTGTAAATTGTAATTTCCTCTAGCTGGACTAATAAAGTATCCATTATTATTATTTTGCAGTTTCCTCCCCCAGTCTACAGACATGCAGTTTTCTCTAAATTCGACTCTAAATTGCCCGTAGGTGAATGTGAGGTTACAGATAATGGCTAAATATTTCCAAGATCAAAAATAAGCTTTTTAATGCTTAGGTGGCATAGTAGTTCCAGTGCTCATCAGGCACACTGGATTTCAGCTGCTCTGTGGTCACATTTGCGTAAAATTTCTTGACCTCACGCTAAATTTCACCCTAACATAATGTTAGCTGTTGTAATTATGATACAAGGACATATAGATGCTGACTTAGTGTTGCTAATTCAAAGGGTTGGGGTGGAAAAGGGTGAAATGAAAGGTTGATCTTCTCACTGGAGTTCATATTAGCTGACTGTATCTTGCATTTCATCTGCTGTGTTGAACATGTTTTTAGATAATGAATTGTTCAGGTGTCTGAAATGGAAACCCTCAATGACTTCTGGTGGTCATGGTGTGATACTGCATCATACAGCCTTCTAAAACACAAATGTCAGTGATCAAGAACTCTAAAATGTCTGCCCTATCGTGAGGCAAAATTAATCAATCTGTAGGGTAACATTTATGACAAACCAGGGATAGATTTGTATTCAAACTATTTGAAACAACAGTCTGATTGGGTAGTTACTGGATTTCAGACTCAGAGCACTTAATAACATGAGACAGAGGGCTGGAGCCTATCCCAACTTACATGGTGTGAGAGGCATGGTACACATTAATAAGTTACCAGTCTAGCACAGGGCTGCATACATATATGGACAGACAACCATTCACACTCACATTTACGCCTACAGCTAATTCACAGTTTCCAATTAATCAGACCTGTATGTGTTTGGACTGTGGGAGAAAACCCACACAGACATGTGAACTCCCTGCAGAAAGGCCACAGCTGTGAGGTGATGGTGCAAATCCCTGTTTCAACGTGACAACCATAAAAATAATACAAACTTTATAAACTGGGTGCGAGTAGTTGCTTGTCTAGAGATTATTACTTGAGAATCAAAACTTCAATGACACAATTCTGTCCAATTTTGTTCTGCACTTACTAAATAAACTTCCCTGTATCCTCTCCACTCCCGACTTCCAGATCTATTTGACGTAAGTAAACCTGAATGAAATTGAAACTCACAATTCTCAAATCACTTAAATTGTTTAAAGGGAAATTCCAGTTTCATTCAACATTGGTGTTATTTGCTGTTTTGTTCATCATTCCTGCTAGTAATAATAATGTACACACCCAGTTAATAGCTTGGGAGAAAATTGTTAAAAGGTTTTAAACAAAACCCCACACATTAGCCAAACGTACTTGGAAGATGAACATTAAAATTATTTCCCAAGATAACCTTTGTGAAGATCCATCGCAGTTTAGAGACCCACTTCCTGCTCCAATTTTGACTTAGGTTACTTACTGTAGTGTGCACCCCGTTTTCCTGTGCAATAAGGGATTATTAGACATTTCAGGTGTGCTCACTTTCAATTTTAAGGTTGTAAGACCTGGGTTGTACACACCATAAAACCAAAAATCAAGGGCACGCATGCACACACTACATACTGGCTCTGCTCTGCTATTCTCTTAAAGACAAACACTAGAATGACACAGACACACCAGCACACAAGTATAAATCCCCACAATGGCATAAGCCACTTACGCAGGCTTTGAGTAGAGTCAGCCTTCATTTTCCTTTAAAATATAATTTAAATCCTGTCTCATTGTATGTTTAAACAATCCTATTAAGCTAGATTTTTAGAACTCAGGCTCAAATCCAGCTTGATATGTTCTACTAGATGACGGACAATGTACATTGGTATAAGTGACTTAATACTCATTTAAAGTGTTCTCAATGCAGTAAGTTCAAACATAGATATTTTTCCAAGCTGTAACACAACCTTTCATAATACATTCTGCTCGTTTTCTTGATTCATTGAAGCTAAATTAAGTCAATTTTCAAATCCAAGACTCCACTTTTTATAGCTGCACCATATGATCAAAGGGAAAACACTAGATGTCTTGTGCATAATTTAATACACATTTTCATGTTAAGGGAATATGTGTATGACATATATGGTTATTTTGGAAACCTTGGGATCTTGACTTAATTGCAGAGGGAGTGTAAACAGATGCAGGTGATTAACCCACTGACAGGTCCATAGAGGAGACACTTAATGATCAGTACAAAGAAGGAACAGTCCCTATGGTCTTCAAACTGCAGCTTCACTGCTGGTTACTGTGTTGGATTAGACTGTGATCACATAAAACACGTTTCAACAAGTTACTACCAATGGTTTATAAGTAAAGGCATCAGTTTGCTTTAAACAAAGTGCTTGTCGGATCACCTTATAGCACTTAAAAACCCCTTTCCGACCGCAAAATCAACTGCTTCAAACAATTTTTGATCTGATGTACAAAGTAGTTTGTTTTAAACATACTGGGCCACAACAGGCACGTGCTCACCTCCAACCTGTGTGCCTGCTGTTTTGGACCTGTCGGGGTACCATGTGTACAGAGCTATATTGACCTCAAGATAACATTAACCACCTTCTATCAGTGTCAATGTAGCCCTTCATTTAGGTGGAGCACTTAGATAAATTGGTCAATAATCTGTCTCCCTAGAGTGGTCTTCATATACACACCCACTTCATATTCTTTAACAGTAAGCAGAGCAGTACTAAACATTGCCTGCTCCATTTGTACAATGTCATTCCCTTTGTTAGCTTAGGTAAGCTAGCTAGCACTGATTGGATATCTTGCAGTTTTTTTGTCAAACTTTTTTTTTTGATAACCATAACCATTGAATTCCTCTTGTCCCTTCTGGCAACATTTGGGCCGTTGCTTTTTGGTCCACAGATAGTGATGATCGCCAAGCTGAGTTTTGTTTTAGAGACAGCGTAAAAAAACATGTCTCCATCTGACATCAGCCTTCTCCATCTTAGCAGGGCCTCTGATGTTGAACCATATAACTGCTGGTTCTGGAAATTTACAGCAACTACGATTCCACAGTGCCTGACCTGGGTCTGACAATATATGTTCTTCAAGTCCAAATTCTCAGTCCCTACGTGACATAATCCTCGTCATCACTAGGTTCTGATTTGATGTGGTCTGGGTGAAGTAGAGGAAAGTGTGGTGCCGTACTCCTGGTACAAACATACCACTCCTTAATGTTAGACAACTGAGGTAAGGCTGGGTTGACTGAGCGCTGGCTCCTCCGCTGGGTCCGACCACTCTGCTGCTTCTGGGCCAGCTGACTTTTCAGGCCTGACAGAGAGAGATCCAGAGGCATTGTCATTGGCGATGAACTCCGCAGCAGTAGCTTATGATCAGCTTCGCTGGCTGAGCTGATATCCAATTGGTGATTGGACAGGAGAGGAAAATTAGTGTTTTTATTGGCAAGTGATGGAGAGAGGCGATTCATTTTAAGGTCGAGGGGCTCAAGGAGGGCTTGATGAGGTTGTTGGGGTTGATGAGGGATGGAGTCGTACACGTCCTGGGGTTCAGAGGTAGGTGACGACTTGACGTGAACCTTCATGTGTTTGCGCAGGGAACTGGGATGGGTGTAGGACTTGGTGCAGCCCAGGGCTTTGCAGTCATAGGGCTTTGAGGCTGTGTGGACCTGTGAGTGCTTCTTCCGGTCGCTGCTGTTGGCAAAGCGTCGCTCACAATAATCACACTGGAATGGCTTCTCACCTGCAACACAAACATCACACTCATTATCATCACACTCTAGAATGGCCCCCTAAGTAATGGTACAGTGAAAGAGTCACAGACTTTTCTCCACCCCCGACGCATATGTTGCTGATTGCATTTTGACCTATGGTGTGTTGAATGTGTTGAGCGACAAGGCACTCTTATTCATTGAATGTGGGGCTGTGTTCAGGTTTGGATGCGATTTGGAAGTAAGTGATTAAAAATAAATCTTGAGGCTTCTTGAGAGTTTGTTAATGTTTCTTTAGTACACATGCAATTGTTAAATGTATTTCATTCATTTAAGAGCAAAAGAGTGTGTGCACATTACATGTTATTACATGTAGTTACTTATTGCCTTAAACTGGAAGAAAACTTGGGGAAATTGAGGTCAGTGTTAAAAATATGGTGTACTGTACAGGATTGAAATAAATACCATTTACTTTGAGAGCCAAACTGAGTTATTATGAAGAGATTATTTTGAAATATTCCTGTAGATGAAGAACTGGGTCATGTATAAATGCAATGGTATGCCTTGCAAGAAGGGAAAGGGAGGCTTATTTATCACATAAAAGTAGTTAGAAATGAAAAGGGGTTTGCAACAACATTTTGCTATTTATGTTTTTTTAGATATGTAATTTGGGATGGCATGTATATTGGAAAACTGACAATACCAAGGGTGTCAACCAGTAACATGAGTGCAGCTCTGAATAGTACATAAAAACCCTCACTACATCTCTTTCTTGCAGCTAACAGATAGTTTGTAGTATAGTAGTAGTAGTATAAAAATGACTATATTTTATTTACTTTTACATTTTCTGTAGGAAATACATATTCTAGTTATTTGTTGTCTTATGCTGTTGCTTAATTTGCTGTGTCTATGAGCTAGAGAAAAAAATATGTTATACTGATGCATAACTTTAAATGATGCAAATGCAAATACTTCACAAGAAATATGACCCCAATCAGCCTGATGGCTGCCATCAATCAAAAAGCGTTTGGTGCACGTGCTCTGGGGAAAAGTACCAAAATTTGAAGTTTCATAATTCAACTTCTCTTTGATCAATACTGATTAAAGACAAGTCAAGACATTTGCACTATGTCCTAAAAAAACATCAAGCTTTGTTCACATCAAACAAAGAGGGGGAAGGGCGTACAACTCTCACAGGTTGTACTTCAGAAATTTCAACCAAGTGCAAGACAAGAGAGAAAAGAGGAGCCTGGTAATTGGATAAAGTTTCAGAGAGGACTGTTCTTTTCTGGGTTTCTCCATTACTGAGTGTAGTAAGAAAGTTAATCCTTTTTCATTATTTTTATTTTTTATGATATTTTTATTGCTGTAAATTAGTGAAACCATTTTTGGATGAATTAGGAAGAACAGGTTTTGAGAATTTTACAAATACATGGTAACTGTTCTCTAAAGAATCTTTTTAAAATTGACATTAAGAATTCATAACTTACAAAACACTAAGCCTAAACCCCACTCATTACTGCTGCTTAATTTTGGGTCCTTAGAACTACTTGCTTCTGTTGACCATAAAAGAAATGAACCCAGAATTGATACTTGCAACTATATATATATATATATATATATATATATATATATATACCTGTATAACATAGGTGGAATATGGCATGGGAGGTGTCCATAAGAAACCCTCAGTTAAGGATATGACACTGCTTAAAAGTAACCCCACCCCCCACCCTATCTTTGACACATAATTGTGCTCAAATTGTCACATAAAGGTGGGATTTAGAGGGACTGTATTTGGACATGAATCCATGTTGGAGTACTGGGGCAAAATGTTGGTAAACTTAACTTACTTTTTAATATGACAGATATCTTCATTGTTTGCCTCTGGGTTTACCCAGTCATTGTATAAAAGACTCTTTTAAAAAAGAAGCTAATATTCTGACTGATAATTTACCATCTACAATTGTAGGATGGCATAAACCAATATAATTGAATATCTAATCGGTAGGTTTATATGTTTTGGGCCATTTCCGTCGGGCTTGGACATTGTTCTGAATATAATATTCACAAATATTTTAATTACAGGTCAAATTTGTGTGTTTATTCTATATCTATATATTTTTCCCTCCTTGTTACACCTAATTGCTTTAATTGTTTAATTTCTTGTTATGAGGTCATTCGTCACTGTCAACTGTAATGGGTGTTTCTATATTCTATGTGATCATAATGTCTCATTTATTCTCTCACATCACATTTAGGTGTGTGTACAGTTATCTCAAGGTATGTCATGTACTATGTGCAGTATACATCATACTAGTGTTGTACCCTCAACCTAAATTGGAGTAGTTATTGTGGTCACTGTCTAATTTGTACCATGGGGGTTGTTTGTGTTTTTGGAATGATAAAAGGTTATCAAACAATGATCAATTCTTTTACAGCATTATTTCATCACCCCATGGACATCTAATAGAGCTAAAAGGGTCCACCTAGCTGCAGCTATTGCAGTCTAATTCAATAGCTCTGCACTAAATCCTGCCTGCTTGGAGGTTCTAATGTTGAGATTTTAGTTTTTTTGTTCAGTAGGGTTAATTCAACGGTCATTTTAGAAGCTGTAGTTTGATGGTATTTTGTAGTATTGCATTCTACTAAAAAGTGTTTCTAATATTTTGTCAACCGCATTTACATGAGGGTAGATGGCAATGCTTTCTAATATGGCACACTCAGCAAAGGGTTTAAACGTTGTACCTAAGGGCTTCATAAAATGTATTAAATTATTTAGTATTTTTTCATAGATTTGTTTTAAGCAATTAACAAAAACAATTTATGGGGTTGCCAGGTTGTGAAAAAATCCCCATGGCTCCATCATTGCACTTGCTTTGTCTTTTTAGCCACCTTAGTTTATAAGGTTAAACTTAAGTTAGTAGAACATATGGAATTAGACTTATTAGTAAGTTGGATTCTAAAAATAATGAATAAAGTGGGTTGTTTAAATAGATTTTGGTGGGGTGTCCTGGTAGCCTGAGAGTTTAAGATACTAAGAACTTTATCACTATGTCTACATTGTATGGTATTTGCTTTCACGTCTTTTGAATATGTATCACTGTGATTTCTTGTTTACCTCCTATCTACATAACAAATTTACCCTTGGGTACTAATAAAGAAACCTTGAAACCTTTAAACATTGTCCGAGTCTATTCTGGGATGTTAAAGTTTATCAATGCTATCTTCCCTTACACTGTCTAATAAAACCATGAAAAAACAAGCAAACAAATACAACACAACAGATTGACAACTTATAATTCATCTATAGAGCATTAATAAATGATTCATTGACCATTACAAAATATATAAATTACATCTTATAATCCCTTTATAAAGGATGTCTGTATGTATGTCTGATGTAAGTATGGCATAAATGGAATGCCACATTTTTAAACAACTGGCAACTGAATAATTAAAACTGCACACATTGACATAATATAGGCCTGATTCTGGGTAATTGTGATAAATAATAAAATTCCTGCAAACTATGTTTAATGCAGGCTGGGAATTAAAATGACAGCTATGACCATATGAATGTCTCAACACACTGAGTTCTTTTGTGTACATCGAATCAATTAGATTCTGCACTAATCCTTTTCCCTCTTTCTCAATCCAGCTGCTTTGTCCTGGTTCCTGTCACCTTGCATGACTCCTGAGCTGCAGTTTCGAGCTATGATTCCTCTAGGAAACAAGGAAGCAATGAAGGCCGGATGTGAATGGGGTACTGAACTGTGCCTACGTAAACATGGAGGGGATTCCTAGCAGACTGGGAACAATTTCTATTAACCTCTTCATTCTCTATCAGTAGGCTGCTGTCTAAACGGGTGACACAGATTTAAAGACTATAATGACTGTATCACAGCGCTCTGTGTAGTCACAGAATCATGAGACCCTACCAGTGTGCGTGCGAGTGTGGATCTTGAGGTTCTCGGAGCGTGCGAACATCTTGCCGCAGTTGGGAAATGCGCATGAAAAAGGCTTCTCCCCGGTGTGCACGCGAATGTGGTTGATGAGTTTGTATTTGGCTTTGAATGCCTTCCCGCCGCGCATACACTCGTCCCACATGCAGACATGACTGAGGGTCTCGAGCCCCGCTGCTACATGCTCGGTGGTGACGTGGTCCACTAGCTCGTGCATGGAGCTGAAAGTTTGGTCGCAGACGGATGTCGCTGTCCGCCCAAGCCTCTGTCTCGAAGAAGTTCGGTCAATCCATTTACAGACCAGCTCGGTTTTGATGGTGGGGCCTTTGGAGAAATCCAGCAGGCCGTCCATCCCACCTCCGACACCACTGTCGGCAGAAGCGGAGATACTAGTGGCTCTCGGCTGTGGTGGTGAGACGATGCTCGAAGCCCCGGAGTTGTTGTTCCCCAGCGGAGAGACGAGGCCATTGTGCCTGGCCACTACAGCCGTCCGCTTCATGCTCAGCACGGCGGGCTGCCCCGCTCCTGTCTCCAACTAAAACCCTCTCTCCCACGTTAAACGAGTTAAATCCAACTGGCAAAGCCTCCGCCGCTGTCCTGCTTCCTTCCTGTGTGTTTTGGTAAAAGGGAGAGCGCATGCGGTGTCTTTACCCCCCGCTGTTCGGTGTTAGATCCCGAGACTCGGAGCCTCCATGCTTTTATTTACTGTGTGAATGGAGGTGAACGGAGGCGAAGAAACAGCAGGACGCAACCCATCAGTGTCTGGGGCGTCCTCGTCTCCTTTCCTTCTTCAATCCTTCCTTCCTTCATTCCCTTTCTTATTGTTCAACTAACCGACCCCCAAAGTTATGGTAGCCTACACACAACAAATTTACCTTCAACTTTGTCACAGGGTTTATGTGGATAACCTAAGTTTGTCAACTCAACATTACATGGAAATTTGTGTTAAAAAGACAACATGAAAAATAAATCTTACATATGGGCTAGTGTTTGTGTAACAGTAATTGACAGACAAACACAAATATTTTTAGTATCATTCCATGTTTGGTATGACAATTCTAGATTTTTACCATAAAATCTTATTTTAATAGTTTTGATAATTATTCCCATCATTGCTGCTATTTGTATTATATTATCCCATTATTATTTTTGATGAGGTTATTATCAATATTTACCATGAAAAAATAAATAAAACCACTTTTGTCCAGAAATGATTGAAATCAAATAATCATACTGTTATGCATTTGGGTGTCAGCCCATGTTGTAAGAATTTTTTTTCCTGCATCCCAAACACCAAAATTACCTTTCTGAATAAGAAAAGAGAGGGAGCACGGTTTAATGTTTAAAAGTAAGTTAATATAACAGTATAAATGTAATGAATTTATTGATAATAGTAACAATTGGGGAATAGCAAAATGATCTGCATGGTACTAACCTGCTTTGAAATGTAGGGTCTAAGTGTTTGGCAGAGTTGTGTGTTGTTCTTTTGGCAAAAAAGCGTTGACAAATTGTACTTTGAATGGTTACAGCCTGGAGCCCTGCACAAGGTTTTTATTATAGGATAAGATTATTCAACTGAGTACAAGAGCCACTTTTAAACCACTTTCTTTTTTGAAACAATAAAAATTAGGTAATTATGAGAATATATGTGTAATCTTAAAGATAATAATTTGTGATATTTCAGAATTAAAATGTATAAAAATTACTATACCTAAGCTGTGTTATTATCACAAATGTTTCCAACAATGTTCAATTTCAGAAAAATCTGTGATTTTAATCAATGACACGTTTGGTAGCTTGTCAATGGCGTCATATATTAACCCTTCTAGTTTCTCTAACTTCCGTAAAAAAAAAACAGGAAATGGATAGAAACAATACGTTTTGATATATTTCAATATTGATCCAGCTTTGTGAAGTGCTATGGGGACAAATGGCTCATGCTGATGTTTGATGGCTAAACCGTACAGTAATGTTACGAAATTACAATGTAATTTAATGTATTAAAGTTATTTTTTACACACTCATAAAGTTATTTTTAGTATGATTGTTTTGACCAATCGTGGGCTAACCCATGATTAAATTTGCTACAAAACATCAGCTGTATGGTTAGTCAAATAATCCAATGCTATAGCCAGCTAGCTCACCCCGCTGCGTCTGCCTCATTCCCAGCAGACAACAGCCCCGGGGACACAGCCACAGCTGGCTTCGAACTAGTAACCTGAACCTAGCCAGCACAAAACTTAGCGTTGTGTGCTAATGGTGCTAACAGCACTGTGGAGGTCCTGAAACAGACCACAGGCGCTGGTGCATGAATCACATTATATTTTAATAAGCATTACTCAACGTAATGTGAATACAACTTTAATATATTAACTAGTCAGTACATGCAATTTAATAGGCAATTGTTGGTTAAGCAAGCAAAGGCGCTGGAAGTAGGTGGGTAGTAAGTATGTTTAGGTGTTGGCCCCCCCAATTTACGCCCCTGGCCAGACAATTGTGCAAAATACAGTTACAAAACTTTACAGTAGTAGAGTAGTAGTAAAGAGTAGTCTGTATCAACAGAAGTACATTTCCAGGAAAATGGAACTGACAATGTCCCTCACCTTCCACTCTTTGGTGATGCCGTTCTCAAACACTGCTTCCTTCTGGGAAAAACAACAAACTTTGAGCTAGCAAGTTTAGAAGAAAATTTGGATCGTGCAAAAAGGCCTGCTTGGTTCTTTTGGGAAATAATTGTGAAGGTTTACAAGGATTATGTACACAACATTCACTATCTATCTGGAAAGTTTTTAATCGATCTTTGGGTGAACTAAGAATATGTCACAGAGGCATATTGAATCTTCACATGATTAAATACACAGACAACATTTTTTTTCCCACCATTTTCACCCATTACTTACACTGACCAGGTCCAGGAACTGGCTGAAGAGCTGCCCAATATTGTCCATATATCTGAAAAATAAACAAACATACTTACTCCAGTCCAGTTGTTAAAGGGCCCATATTATTAAAAAAAAAACATCCCTTTTTCTGGAATTTGTGGTGTTATTTTGTCTCTCTGATGCTTCCACACACATACAAATTTGAAAAAACGATCCATGCTGTTTTGAGTGAGATTGAGGTTTCTGAATGTCCTCTGCATTCAGTCTCCGGGTGAGCTGTTTAAAATCTCCAAGGCTTTCTACGTAACTAGCCGAGACGAGTAGGCTAACGGTAGCGTACTAGTGCTAGCTCGTTTTCAATGGCAAAACACTGCTACAACACACACTAGTTCACCATAATCTCCAAAAGAACTACTTCCATGTCCCTGTTCTGCATAAGTGCGCCTCGTTTAGAAGAAGTCTCCCAGCTAATCCTGTCTTCTGTTAACTGAAGTTGGAGAAGCTAGCTGATGTAATCATTACCTAGCACTGCGCATGTGTGTCTCCCAACAAAGGTTAGTAAAGAAGTGAGATCTCACTCTGTAGCTACAACAGAGACCTAACCACACAGGGTAAACAAAGGATCTGCAGCACATGTTGTGTAGTAAAACAAAAATATGGTGTTTTAAATGAAACCAAGTAAACCTATTCTGGTACAACCTCAAAGGACAATTATGAACCTGAAAATGAGCATAATATGCACACTTTAATTATTGTCCTCTATTGACTGATACCAAATGTGCAGATCCAGTTGCCTTTTAACAGACACATCTGTGTTGTCAAACCCAATAGCCACAGAGGACTGAATCACATTCAGAATTGGTTCTTCAACCACTCTGGCCAATATTTCCAGCATCTCATCAATAATGAGGTGAGACCGGTAGTTGGTCTTTTTTTCAAATCTAAAAGTAAATTACATTACACATTAAATATGAGTTTTTAAGATAGCTTATTTGTAGATATGAAATGTAAATATGGACAATAAAACAGTAGTGTTATAATTATTCACCTTCAGCTTTTAAAATAGTTACACACCAGCTACTCTGCAAGATCTAGGAGAGCTGGATAGTTTGTGTGGTGTGCTTGTTCTCTTTTAGTTAGGGGAAATAGCCATTTGAAGTCCCTAATGATTGCCTCATGTTCAAGTATTACGATGGGGGTCTAAGGCAACTACAACTGAAGAACTTATGCATAGCAGGTAAAATATATGTTATCATTGATGGATGTTGCAACAACAACGAAAACAGACTATGTTGGACATATCTTTATTGATGAAATTGACTAAAATTATTTTACCTTGTGCTAATAAGGCATGTGATTTTACACATTGTTTGTGGTGCTCCGTTGCCATATGCCTATCCAAGTAGTCAACTCTGTAGATTTTGCTACCTACTTCTATAAATGGCTGTTTGAAAACACTTTTTTGGGCGCCTGCTTATGCTGCCAACAAAACATTCCTGTAAGAAAAGAAAAAAATGTCTTTGTTTTGGTACTATTTTTAAAATACTAGACTGAAAATCACAGAAATGCCTGATATGGTGTACTGCTGAACACTTGCCATGATCTGTGTGGTAGAGCCATGGGTGGAACCATGGTTTGTCCCATGCAGGATCCCAGCCTGGGAGCCTGTGCTTAGCTTTCTTTTTATTGCTGCCATCTTCTTCTCCTCCACTCTCCTCTTTTCTGCCCTCTCTCCTGTTCCATTGTGCTCTTCTGCTTCACTCTGCACTTCACTTTGGTCTTGTGCTTCACTCTGGTGTCCCCCTCTATCCTACTACTGCATGTCTGCTTCGGTCACCTGTCTAATATTTCAACAGGCAACTAGTAATAACATTGTAAAATGTTGTAGAAGCCACCACTAGTGTTTCCTCCAGAATTTTTTTAAAGCACTGTTGGCATCTGAGCGAAAAAAATGAATCAGATTTAGAGCTATCTACTGTCTGAGCTATCTATTTTTTTTTCCTTTCACTTTTCCCAACTAGCGCTCTGAAGTGCAACGCGCACGTAGTACACGTAGGCTACAGTCTAAATGGGTTAGATAGCCTAAGCTCTGTCTTTCCCTTAAACACTGTGAAGGTAATATTAACTTAGGATACCTGTTATCTTCATCAGGCGTCTTTCTTTTCTTTAAAAATATTTTAACAAACTCATCTGAAAAATAAATAATGAATAATATCGTCATGATTCGGAAACAAAGTTGACTAATATATACAGTATATATATAATTATATATAGCAAATAATAACAAAAAACCCACTATTAATTACATTATCTTTAATGCATGTAAATAATTCAAATCAACAAATGAAAAATGTGAAGAACATAAACAACAAAAATCACCAGTTAATTAATTAAATTTGCAACCATTAAAAATTCAAAAATACAAACATGAAATTACCATACAACATATCAGCAATCGATTTATTATCTCAAATAAAACAGACGCCTTTAAATTTAGCCATGTGAAGAACATAAACAACAAAAATACCATTATAAATTTTGCAACATAAGAACTATGACTTATTAAAAGACTTAAATTACCATCATTACAATGTTATAAGTCCATATGAGGCTGATCTCAAAAGTTATCTTCCATTCAGTCTTTTTTTCCTTTCTTTCAATTTTCCGCCTTGTAGTGCACGTGTCCATTTGCGGTGTGAAGCTTTTTGTGACAAAAAAGTTCATTTTATTTCGCCGACATTCACTCTATCACTACTGATAGACGGCTTTTGTATAGCCCTATATTCTGATAGCGTGGCGGAAGACATTTTGCAACATAGAGGAAACACTGCAGTGACCCCACCATGACAAGTGACCTACAAGTGCCAATACTAGTGTCAAGTGACCCAGCAGTTGCCAGTGACCCCATCGTAGGCTACAATGTTATTGAGGCCATTGTCAATAGGAGTGAAGGAAAGAGTAATGGTGAAAGAAAGCAGCTAGTTCACAAAGTGAGTAAAGACTTCGCCATAACAGTGAGAACTGACTCATAATGTGGTCAAGCTGATGCAGAACAGTGGTTCAGATCCAGAGACTGGTGTGCTTGTCACAGGTGGACAAATGGTGCCCTTACCAGCTAATCAAGTCACTACCGTCTTCATATGGGCATATGTGAGTTCACAATCCAGGGGCCAAGCCATGCTCTTTTCACCTAACATCCTCAACCCTCCACCAGAAGGCATGGTCTACAATGATGTACTTGGGCGGATCCCAGAACGGAAAGCAGCATACATAGGCTACTCATACTAGTTTGAAACACCAATGACCACAAGAGATACCTGGACTGTCATAAAGTAGTAGGACACCATGGGCCTCATGTATAAAAGATTGCGCAGCTTTCATACCAGAAGCCAAAACATGAATAGTAGGCTCTTTCAATCTAAATGCACAGAAATATTCCCATGTATAAAACCGGGCATACGCACACCTTTCCTTTATACATCACAATCTATGTGAAGTTGAGCGCACGGGAACAAGCCACAGACCCCGCCTTGCCTCCTCCCATAAATTAATATGGAAATGACTCTAAATGCATCCCCAGCGTCATTATTTGTCCAATCACTTTGGGTTATCCTGCTGCAGACGGAAAAAAAAATGTTATTGTAAGTGGTGGAGGTGAGAACATTTTTTTTTTCCATTTGGAGGTTTGTCATCTCGGATAAGTAATAAAAGAAAATGCCCAGAGTGCCAAATGGTGACCGATGGTGACCGACAGATCAGTGTGCACGGATCCGCATGGATGAAATAATAAAATAGTAAATAGGACTACAGTAACAGAGATTCTGTTCTTGTTTCTGTTCGTGTTACATTGTGATGCATCAGAAGTTGGCCTGGGTGCTGTGTTGTATCAGCGACAGCAAGGAAAGATGAGAGTGATTGCATATGGCTCTCGCACACTAAGAAGGAAATTAGAGTTTTTGGTGTTGAAGTGGGCCATCTGCGAACGTTTCCGTGACTACCTGTACCATGCATAATCTTTTGTGGTATGCACGGACCCGTTGACCTATGTGCTCACGACCGCGAAACTCAACGCCACTGCATACAGATGGGTGACAGAGTTGGCTGACTACAACTTCTCTATACGCTATTGTTCAGACTAGGGTGACCACATTTTGATTTCCAAAAAAATGGACACTCTATTATGCCTCAATGGTATAAAATAACTTATGTAATAAAATAAAATATGTAACAACCTGTAACAAAATAATTTCTCTTTCAAATAAATAAAAATAAATATGAAATAATGTTATAAATATGACCTATTATGTGTCAGCTTCAAAATCCAGCTTTAACTAAATATCTCTTAAAAACTTTTCATTGTAATAAGATAAGGTTTTTCAGTGTCCATGTGAGCTTTGAGATCTCCAGCACCTTTATAATGGCGTTTTTCCACTGCTTGTAACCGGCACAGCTGAAAAAAAAACAGGAGTTTGGGAATTCCGACGGAGTTCAGACGTCAACATGACTATTGTTCGCCGACACAAAAGGGTAAGTTAAGTTTCCTGGTAACGTTAGCTAACATTTGCATGTGTTAGGGGCCCCGGTCACTATTTACTATACGCTATATAAAGTACATGAACACTGTTTGTGTTTCAGAGTATTCACGCTTTGCATAAATCGCCGCCGCAGACCGTCTGGTGGGCGTTTGATGTCCAACTGGTGAAATCTCTGGTTCTGACCTGCTGTGCTTTGTATAATCTTTATGAGAGTCATGGAGAGGCTTATGACAATGACTCGGATGCATCTGGGACAGCAGAGCCGGTGGGGACACTGTCACAGGGTGCAGAGGAAGAAGACCGGGATGTATGGGATTGCACTACTTGAATAGCTAAATAAAAACTTTTCTTTGATATATTGTCTTGATTTTTTAAGGTAACAGTGTGCAATATTGGAAACGACATGCAAAAGCCCCTAACAGCCCTTAATATTGAACAGTTGAAAAGTGAGAATAGTGCAGAGAGTAGATAATCTGTCGGTGTCTGGCTAGATTTTTTTTTAAATGTCACGTTTGTTCCGGACACAAACTCCGCACTCTTGTTTGCTAAAAACGCAGTGATCCGACCAACCAGTAGTCTGCAGGTTTCCACGTCACCTTTTGGTATCGCCTCAGCTCGCTTGGAACCTCGACTGAGGTAGTACTAAAAAAAGTACCTGGTAGCAGGTCCCAGGGACTTTTTTTCGTAATGGAAAACAAAAAAAGACGAGTCGAGACGAGTCGAGTAGATACCACGCAGTGGAAAACCGCCATTAGACACTGAAACAAATGTGCTAGCTTTGCACACGGTGCATTCTTCCTCCCACTTGTCCCGACCGGGACGGTACATGGAAAGTTTTTTTTGCAGTTCAACTGTGAAGCTGCACTTACGTTTCGACATTTTGTGTGCAATGCTGCTCCACTGTCTGATCTGCTCCGCTGTCTGATCTGCTCCCTGTATGTGCTCCCTGTATGTCCTTCCTGTATGTGCTCCGCTGTCTGATCTGCTCCCTGTATGTGCTCCTTGTCTGACCTGCTCCACTGTCTGATCTGCTCCCTGTATGTGCTCCCTGTCTGATCTGTTTCTTGTATGTGCTCCCTGTCTGATCTGCTTCCTGTATTTGAGCGTTGCAGAGCCGCGCCCACAAGGCAGCCTCTCGAGAATTACGTCACGCAACAAAGTACCGTAGTATTGTGTGCAAAGCGCAAGTCAATTTAAATACACGCTTAATGGTCCCATGAAAAACCCGGATGCCCCGGACAGTACATAAAAAGTGGACATGTCCGGGCAAAAGAGGACGTTTGGTCACCCTAGTCCAGGCAAGAACCACTCAGATGCTGATGGGCTGTCACGGATGTCTTTGGACATTGAGGACTACATGCAAAGCTGTATTGCTGAGTCTGGTCAAGAGGCAATAAGTGCATCTTTGGAGAGTGTAACAGAAGGAAGGAGAGACCCTTGCCAGGGTATTCAGGTTGTCCATGTCAGTGCCTTGAGTCTGGAGAAAGATGGTGAAACCAGTCAACCTTTCACTTCAGACCAAACTGACTCAGGAAGAGGATGGAATCCTGTCAAGAGTCCTCTGGTATAAGTCACATAGTAGGAGGCCCAGTACAACCCAAATGCTAAAACAGTGGTTAAAGATCCATGTGGACCAAGATGGTGTCCTGCACCGCAGAACCTCCTGCCAAGAGCAGCTGCTGATCCCAAAAGCTTATCACTCGCTGGTTTTCAAAGAGCTACACCAGGACATGGGTCAGTTACACCTCCTTTGAGAACGTTTCTACTGGCCATAAATGAACCAGGATGGACATTTTGTAACACATTTTGTGACATTTTGTAACTGCAGCATACTGGATGTTTTTCCCTTTTCACATCATTCTTTGTAAACCCTAGAAATGGTTGTGCGTGAAAATCCCAGTAACTAAGCAGATTGTGAAATACTCAGACCGGCCCGTCTGGCACCAACAACCATGCCACGCTCAAAATTGCTTAAATCACCTTTCTTTCCCATTCTGACATTCAGTTTGGAGTTCAGGAGATTGTTTTGACCAGGACCACACCCCTAAATGCATTAAAGCAACTGCCATGTGATTGGTTAATTAGATAATTGCATGAATGAGAAATTGAGCAGGTGTTCCTAATAATCCTTTAAGTGAGTGTATAGGCGAACTGCAGGGGGTCCAAGATTGGATTGGTGAGGGTTTTGAGGCGTGACGCTCAAAAGACTTCATAACCACAGAGGTCAGGGCAACGGGGCTGTAGTCATTCAGTCTTGTGATCCTTGTTTTTTGAGGACAGGGATGATGGTGGATGACTTGAAGCAGGCTGGTACGTGGCATGGATCCAGTGAGGTGTTAAAGATGTCCGTTAACACCGGAGACAGCTGATCAGCAAACTGCTTCAAGGTGGAGTGTTAGACAGAGTCTGGTCTAGCTGCTTTATGGACATATTGTTTTTTAAACGGCCTGTAAACGTCTCTTTTGTGGATGGAGAGGGTTTGTTGTTGTGGAGCAGGGGTGTGTGTGTGTGTGTGGGGGGGTCTGTGTACGTTTTGATAGTTTGTTTTTTAGTTTGAACCACAAAACAAAATAACAAGAAAACTACCTTTTTTTGTTTGTCGTTTCAAACCAAAAACAAAGAAACGGTAAAAAAAGAGCCGTTCTCCCGTTTTAGTTTCTGAATTCAAAAAACGAAAAACCATCCAACCATCCATCCATCTTCATCCGCTTATCTGGTATCGGGTCGCGGGGGCAGCAGCTCCTATTTTCATTTCTCCGTTTGAAGATCTACATTAAAAGAAAGAAAGGTGGGCCTAAGTGACCCTAGTAAATATAGCTTATAAAATAAAAGCCAAGCTTTTAGAACGGGCATAATATGTAACACTAACTAACTAAACAGTAGGCCTAACATTAGAAGAAAAAAAAATCAATCAATAAATATTACAAAAACAGACCAGTAGGTGTCGCACCATGCCTGCTGTGTGCGAGCTACTGTCATATGGAAATAATATAGAAATTAAGTTTTATGTTCTGTAATTTTGGAAAGCTAAACATTTTCCTTTATTTTCATTATAACTGTGCTTTCACAAATCACGTTTCTTAACCCTGCTGCTTAAGGCATTAGCCTACTCACCTTTCTCCTCATAATGTTTGATTGGCTGATTTGCTATTATACTGCGTGAACAGTTTTAGGAGTTGACTGTAACATTCACAAATTTAAAAACATGTCTCACATATAGGCCTACAGTCCAGTGGGGTGTGTGGCTCTAATGTGTGTAATAGACAACAAGCAAGTGAACATAATCTAAAAATTTTAATAAATTGATTCATTTATTATTTGCATAAAATAACAACAGATTAACAACAAAGGGAGCTTTCAACTAAAATGAACTATTCTGCAAGTGAACATAATAGAAAAAAATTGAACAATTTAATAATTTATTATTTGCCTAAAATAACATCAACACGATGGTCAGCAACAGATGAACATAACTCAATTTAACAGGCCCCCCAACAACAACCCTCCTAAAATAAAAACGACACACACTCCTGACTACATCAGTGGTGCTGAGGTGGAACAGGTAAAAAGTTTAATGTTCCTGGGAATCTGCATCATAGAGAACCTGACATGGTCGTCTCACATCTCTACGCTGCTGAAGAAAGCTCAAGAATGACTGTATTTCTTGAGGAAGTATAAGAAGGCCAAATTCCCACGCCAAGTTTTTGTCAGCTTTTACAGAGGAGCAATAGAAAGCATCCTGACTGGAAACATCACAAACTGGCATGGGATGTGCATTGCAGCGGGAGATTAAAACTGCTCAGAAGATCATTGGTACCCATCTCCCGAGCATCAGTGATATCGGTGAGGTGAGGTGCATACGCAGAGCCCATAGGATACTAAAGGACAGTACCCACCCAGCCACAGCCTGTTCACCCTGCTGCCTTCTGGGAAGAGATCTAGAAGTTTCTGCTGCCGCACCACCAGACTGCAGAGCAGCTTTTCCCTCAAAATTAGCAGACTCTTAAACTCTAATTCATCCTCAGCACTGCTCCACTGATTATGGTTTATTTCTGTTTACCATTTTTATAATTGCTTCTTCAGTATATTAATGTATATTGTCTGCTATGTAGCAAAAGGGAGTTACAAACTCAACTTATACTTTATACTATATAACCTGTTATATTGTGACAAAATACATCTACCCACCTACCTTAAAGAAGAATAAAATGAATGTTTTGGAAAGGTCAAGTCAAAACTTCTGACCTTAAAATGATTGAAATGTTGAAGGATGAGGAATCAAGCAGCTCATGTGAGGAAACCCACCAATATCCAAGAGTTAAAGCTGTTCTGTACAGAGGAATGGGCAAAGATCCATCCAAGTCAATAAGCAGGACTGTTCAAAAGTTACTGGAAACGTTTCGTTGCAGTTATTGCTGATGTACTCAGCTTTGTAAATATGTTTTTGGACTTTCTTTTGAGGACATTGTAAAATGTTCCTACCTTAGGGATTCACAGTAAATGTTCTACATAGAGTGTACATACAATGCCTTTGAAAGCATTTCTGATGTGAGTTTGTTGTCTGAGCTGCTAAGAAGCTGATAGCAGTGTTAGAGTCAGGTTAAAACAAAAGGGCATGCAGGTTTAACTCTGGGCTGGGGGTGAATGATGATGATGATAACTAGGTTACAAATAAAATCAAAAACCAAATGAAATGAACAACAATAAATACATCTGTATCAGTAATCTTGATTTAAAACAGTTACCAAAGGCACAATACAGTCAGTCATTTAAATACTGCCATCTGCTGGTAGAAAGGGGAACAGTTTGGTCCATTACGGTGGAAACCACATTAAATATTAATTTAATTATATAATATATCGCTAACAGTACCAACTCTGCACACACAAGTTCTTAGGTTACCCTATATTACCAACTGTATCCAACCACACAATGCGCTCACTAAATGGGGCTGGGGATGTGTACGTGGATAGGCACGATTGTTAAATAACTGTAATAAACTACTGTTGCCAACATATTTCTTTTGGTCCAGATTCATATCAGCCTATTTATTGATTGATTTTTTTTTTCTTGTAACATTACTCCGGTATAACGTTAGTGCTGCATATTATGACCGTTCTGCTTGGCTTTTATTTATATAATCTATATTTACTATTATTTCCGGGTCACTTAGGCCCACCTGTCTTTCTTTTAATGTAGATCTTCAAACGGAGAAATGAAAATAGTAATTTCAAAAAAACAAAAACGGACCGTTATTTGAATTTGGTTTAGTCGTTTTATTTCGTTTTGTGGTTCAAACGAAAAAAAAAAAAACTATCAAAACGTACACAGACCGACCGGGTCGGGGGGGGCTCTGAGGTGGGCAGTAATGAAGAGGCCCTTATCGGGCCGTGTACTTGGCGGCCCACGGATTTTCGTTTTGAAATGAAAAAAAAAAACTAAAACTAAAAAAACAGCCAGTTTCCCAATTACTACCATTTGTAAATAGGGAAACAAAAAACGGAAAACAACCCGTTTTTCGTTTTTTGTTTTGATATTAAAAAACGGAAAACAAAAAACAATCTCGTTATCCGATTGTCTTTGATAAGTTTATAGATGGAAACCGGAAAATAAAATACGTGTATACTTCTCATTTCTCAATTTTACATTTTTCCTGAAGCGATCGTAAGTAGTCTTAACTGTCTATGTAAGTGGTAAGCTGGTGGTATGCTGCATACGTCATAAGTCATTTGGACATCAATGAGACAAGCGTAAAAATGTTTTTAGACGAATATGCTGGTTTTATATTTGAAAACCGAAATAATGTGATGTCTTGTGGGGATATAGCAGCTGCGTTGGGTTCACAGTTTGGACCTATATGGGGTTTTTTGAGAGGAGTGTGCGGAGGTGGTGTGCTGAGCAGGGACTTGTCAGGGACTTCTGCGTGTCCTCTGCTGACCGCCAAGCTCGCAGGAATGGCTTCCGGGTCACAAAAAAAAACATTGTAAAATTGAGAAATGAGACGTATACACCCGTATTTTATTTTCCGGTTTCCATCTATAAACGCATCAAATACAATCGGATAACGAGATTGTTATTTGTTTTTTAATGACAAAACGGGTTGTTTTCCGTTTTTTGTTTTTTGGGAAACTGGCTGTTTTTCGTTTTTGTTTTTTTCATTTCAAAACAAAATTCCGTTGGCCGCCAAGTACACGGACCCCTTGTCCCTGTTCTCTGTTGGCTGGAGGGCTGGAACTAGTGGATGAAGTCATTAAAACTTGTTTAGTCTGTTTGCCCGGCACAGGTCGTTGATGGGATGGGGGGGGGTTGTTAGGGATCTGTCTGGGGCCCATCCTGACAGAAGCAGAGTCATTAGCTTACGCCAGTGGCAATGATACCTGATTATGCAAATTTGAGATGACTAAAATTAATGTTGAGTCAATGTGTGCATATGCAAAGACAATGTCGGACTGTGTAATCTTCTCTGGACCCCTGCCAAATTTGATTAGCGATGACATATATAGACATACAGTATGTGATCATTCCACTGCTGGCTGTTGAGGTGGTGCCCAGTAAATTACGCGGGCTTCGTACATAACTGGCAGACTTTCTCGTGATAACCTGGTCTGATTAAGAGAAACGGCATTCATCCCATTTTGGACGGAGCCGCCCTCTTATCCAGAAATATAACCAAGTGTGTAGTCAGAGTACAGTCTAGACCTGCTCTTTTATGTAAAGCACAAAGAGATAACTGTTGTTGTGATTTAGCACTATATAAATAAAATTGAATTGAATAGTTTATTAGTGTTCCTAAACCATGGCAACCCAGAGTTGAGACCAGGAAGCAGAGCTGCCGGCCAACATGTTTCTCTGTGCTACCATTAGGACAGTTTCCCAGTTCCATAACAATGACGGTGTCTGTCCCGTGACTCAAATCATTTAAATCAAAAGTAAACAAAAGAGGAGTTATACACAAAAACCTGATACAAATTGAAACCACCATATAGTAGAACATAATAAAGATCATTTCATGTGAACCTTTAAATATCAGATCTCTGTTTTCTAAAGCAGTAAATCAGATAATATATTGATCTGTTCTCTCTTACAGAAACATTGCTGTGTCATAAAGAATATAGCCTAAATGAATCCACTCTTCCCACTCATATTAATACTTATATTCCTCGAGGCTCTCGCTGAGGAGAGGGAGCAGCAAAAATGTTTGACTCAAGCCTATTAATCAATCCTAAACCTAAATTAAATTATAACTTGTTTGAAAATCTTGTTCTTACATCCAACTTGGTAAACATTACAGTCAATTCTATTGATTATTGTGTATGTTCAGTGATATATGATCAGTGGTAGCTGCTTTAGAGGTAACACTTTACAATAAGGGTACATCAATTAGCATTACACAAATTAACCGTTAATTAAGGTGTCTAATAAACAATTAACAATGCTCATGTTTGTTCACGTTAACTAAGGTATTAATTGATGCATTATTTACCATTAATAATGTTAATAACAGTTAACTAAGGTGTCTATTTTAGCATTAGTTAATACAGTAGGAAGCCTTGATTAACTCTTAACAACAGTTAAGGTGTCTATTATATCATTAGTAAATGCAATATTAAGCCTTGACAAGTGTGTATGTGTGCCACCTCTAAGGTGTCTATTATATATTCAGTAATCCAGTAAGGGGGCTTGTCAGTCTTCTGTCTGTCTGTCTTGCTGTCAGTAGAGAGAAAAACGAAAACAATTGGTGCTGTCTACACCGTGTTACCCTCCTGCTAGCGTTAGCACCCAGCAGGCTTAAGCAGGGCAAGTTTAAAACATGTTTTTAGCCTCTAAACATGTTCAAAATGTCATTACAAGTACCTCCCCATGTGCAGTGATTCCTTCTGGGTGAACACAGTAAATCTGACTTCAGTAGATGTGAACGAAATGCATGAAAGTCCTGTAAATTTAGGTCTGTTTAGTTCCTGTGTTGATACTAAAAGGAGTATTCGGGACCGGGACAAACTACGAAAAGAGATACAAAAATATTTTCAAAAATAAGCATATGCTTATTTTTTAAAAGTAAGTGCTGTAGTACAACTAGCAGTTATAAAGGGTGTCCAAACGTCCACTTTTGCCCGGACATGGCCACTTTTTATGTACTGTTCATTCATGAAAATGTCCGGTTTTCACTGTTTTTCATGGGACCATAAGCATGTACTTAAATTGACTGGTGCTTTGCACACAATACTACGGTACTTTGTTGCTTGACATAATTCCCGAGAGGCTGCCTCGCACATACAGGGAGCAGATCAGACGGTGGAGCAGCATTGCACACAAAATGCCAAAGCATTTGAACTTTACAGTTGAACTTCAAAAAAAGCTTTCCATGTCCTGGTCGGGACATGTGGGAGGTGGAGTGCACCGTATGCAAAGCTAGCACATATGTTTCAGGGTGTAATAAAAGTGCTGGAGATTTCAAAGCTCACATGGACACCAAAAACCTTTTCTTATTACATCAAAAAAGTTTTAAGAGATATTTAGTTAAAGCTGGATTTTGAAGCTGACACAGACTAGGTCATATTTAGAACATAATTTCATATTTATTTATTTATAAAGAGCTATTATTTTGTTACAGGCTGTTACATTTTCTTTTGTACCATTGGGGCATAATAAAACATGTTCATTAACCTCTGAGAAGCCTGTCTGAATTTGTGTTTTGAGGCCGGGCCGAGTGTCCTCTTTTTTGGAAATCAAAATATGGTCACCTCTATTTTTTTTAAAGTAAGTGCTGTAGTACAACTAGCAGGAGACAAGTTATAATTGAAGTAAGTTTGGAGACACTACCTTATTTAATCATTAGATTGATAGCCTACGTATTTTTGTTTTATCTCTTTTCTGTCTTGTAGTTTTGTAGATGGTCCCTAAACTCTCACTGCCGTCTCAACACCGGAACTAAATACAACTGAATTAGCACAACTTTCATGCATTTCACATTTACTGCAGTCAGATTCACCGTGTTCACTCAGAAGGAATTACTGCACATTGGTAGCCACTTTTAAAGACATTTTGAACATGTTTAGAGGCTAAAAACACATTTAAATCTTGCCCTGGGTGCTAACTCTATCAGGAAGATAACTTGGTGTAGGCAGCACTGATTGTTTTTGTGTTTTTATTTTTCTTGCTACTGACAGCACTCCAAATTTACAAATAACAGAACTACGTTTTGGAATCAACCAAAATTCTCCTTAAAGCCCATGTTGCAAGTTAACCACCACTGTTGATTATTGGGTACAAAAAACACTCAAGATATGTATATCTGTTGTGGTTTGGGGTTTTGTTTGGGGTTACGTTTCTCTTTCTTTGGCCTCCTTGTGTTATTGTCTGTTTTCTCCGTAGTCTTGTGTTGCTGGTTCTGTCTTGTGTTCCCCGGTAAGTGTTTGCTCTGTTTTATGTTGATAGTCTGGGTTCCTGTTCTGTCTTGTCTTGCCCAGCTTTACTTTTGCCTGTCTAATTGTCCTGCCCCGCCCTAATGTGCTTCACCTGATGTCTCACCTGTTCCCCGTTACCTCGTTACCTCATGTATTTAACCCCAGTGTTTCCTCTGCCTCTTGTCGGATCATTCTTGTTTGCCTGCTAGTCGTATCTGTGTCCTGCTGCCTGTTTACCTCCTCCCCGTAAGTTTTGTCCCTGTTTGTTAAGCCCTGTCTGCTTTTGCCTTTTTTTTTAGGCAACACCACAGGCAGTCTTAATATTTACCTAGCAGGCTAGGCTAACGCTGTTGTGCTAACGTCCGATTCACCGTGGCGTTAGCTAGCAGTCTAAACTTGTGAAAAGGAACAACATCTAAGCTGTGTTTCACAATATCATTATAAATATAGTAAAGTCACATGGACTTCGAGACCGTAGACTGTTAATATTAAAGACCAGAAGCCACATTAGGCCAGACCAGTTTAAATACAACTTGCCCAGGCTGCTCTGTTATCTCTAATGTGATGTCATGCAATGCATTTGGGGAAAATGGCACTGTAAACTGATTGTTTTTTGATATTTTCATTTTTGCAATATCCAACACCATCAAAAACAATGGATAACAGTTCAAATATTTACTACCAACAAGCAAATTGCACAAATTCGTTGCAAAATTAAACCTGCAACATGGGCTTTAAATCTTTACTGAGTAAGACGCATTGTTGGATCTCTTTTTCTAGGGGAGAGGGTGCAAAAAGGGAGAGCTTTGCCAGGCTGGGAGAACTTTGATCCATTGCCGACGGTGAGCAAGTTAAGATGATTATTGGGGGCTAAAGCACTGAAGCTCTGTAGTCATCCATTGTGTTTCTACCTTTTCTTATTATGTGTTTGCCTTTTTGTCTTTCAGATACA
Organism: Etheostoma perlongum; assembly: GCA_026937815.1. NCBI lineage: Eukaryota > Metazoa > Chordata > Actinopteri > Perciformes > Percidae > Etheostoma > Etheostoma perlongum. The sequence continues at coordinate 6,615,695 of CM049387.1, forward strand.
CCTGTGTTAGCGCTGACAGCATCTGCTGATACCAAGAACAGACGCAGGGTGACCAAGTTGCTGCATATGGAGAATGCAACTGAAGTGACTGAGCCCAAACATGACAAACATCAGGCTTGGACTGACACAGGTTACTTCCAGTGAATTCAGTTGCATGGACTGGGTAGTGAAGGAGGTCAAAGATAAGGCACTGTTAATGTCCCCCATCATTATTTATTGCAAATCACTGAAGTCAGTAGGGAAGGTGTTCAACTATCTTAAAGCAGAAGGGACCAGGATCATAAGGCTGAAAAACTTCTGATAGGAAATTTTCATAGTAAGACACTCAACAGCATAAATTCAATTCAATTTATTTATAGTATCAATTCACAACAAGAGTTATCTCAAGACACTTTGAGTAGGTCTAGACCACACTCCAGAATTCACAAGGACCCAACAGTTTACTGAGTGCTGGCATGGTTTAATGGAGAGAGAAGCTGCAGAGTTGTTATATAGCAGCAGCTTGGGATAAGCTGGAATTTTTCGTTTCACATGTTGTCATGTATGGATCACCAGACCATGTAGAGGATATTGTTCAACAGGTTGGACGGGCTGGCAGAAATGGGTTGCAATCACATGCAATTTTTAAGTTATCAAACAGTCCGTCAAGGTTGATAAAGTAGTCAAAGGAGTGATTGGTACATGCACACACAGCTGCTTTAGAAAAACTTAGTCAGCCATTTTGAGTAGTACACCACAAGTGTTGAGCCAGGACATCTGTGCTGTACCTATTGCCACTCCGTATGTTTATGTGCATCTGATGTTTGTGGAGCGCCTATTCCTAAACATAAATTGTTAGAACCAGACGTTTGCATTGATCTGAAATGTAGAGCAGAAACAGATGATGATAGAACCTTAGTCCGGGATGTGTTGGAGGAGTACAGGAGCTCTTTAGTTAATGACACTGCTCGTCTCTTCACTAGCAGGTCAGCTTGTACAGAACACAGCGAACACATATTTGACTTAGCTTACATTATTAGCAATCTTACAGTATTCAGAGCATGACATGCAAGAGAAATTTTACTAGTAATTAGTGAGGTTTTTGGTGTTGAGTTGGATACAGAGCCTACGTCCCACGAGGACAGCTTTACAGAGCCACACATTGATTATTATATGTTATATTGGTTATTTTGACGATGGGGACTCAATTGACATGGGAACCCAACACAGCAGCACAGACTGAGACTATCACCACCATTCAGGTGTGGGCCATTAGTGTCTCTTACAGCAACTCAGACTATTACTCAACCTGAACTCAACCTAAGCTGTTGTCTTGTATTTTGTTAATGTAACCGTGGTTAGTTAAACCCCAGGTTATTTCTAATCTGTTCTAAGAATTTAGCTGTATGTAATGTATTCATGTTCTGAATGTGTTTCTCTAATTTAACATTATAAATGTATTTTTTTTCCATGAGAAGAAAGCACTCTCCTAAGTTTAAGTCAAATTACAACCTGTACCTTTTTAATTGAAGCGGCAGTAGTTGCCAGCATGAAAAAACTGATAGGAGTGGTCATCTTACCTGGGTACCGCTCTCTGTGCATTCCCCTCGACTGATGCACGGCGTGTGTGTATAGATAAAAGAGTGAGTCAGAAGTCAAAACTGACACATAGTCTCTAAATTGTTTATGCGTTACACTACTTTTGCATTACTTTTGAGTTACTCTCACCAAAATAACAGCAGAAGTTTGACTTGGCAGCTAGCGTGTGAATTTCACTTCCAGATCAAGAGTCTCCTCTTTATCCACTTTAATACATCATAGATTATTAATAATATTTTGTCAAATGTATATGAATATGCAAAGTAAAGCTATACAAATACACTCACCTATAGGATTATTAGGAACACCATACTAATACTGTGTTTGACCCCCTTTCGCCTTCAGAACTGCCTTAATTCTATGTGGCATTGATTCAACAAGGTGCTGAAAGCATTCTTTAGAAATGTTGGCCCATATTGATAGGATAATATCTTGCAGTTGATGGAGATTTGCAGGATGCACATCCAGGGCACAAAGCTCCCGTTCCACCACATCCCAAAGATGCGCTATTGGGTTGAGATCTGGTGACTGTGGGGGCCATTTTAGTACAGTGAACTCATTGTCATGTTCAAGAAACCAAATTTGAAATGATTCAAGCTTTGTGACATGGTGCATTATCCTGCTGGAAGTAGCCATCAGAGGATGGGTACATGGTGGCCATAAAGGGATGGACATGGTCAGAAACAATGCTCAGGTAGGCCGTGGCATTTAAACGATGCCCAATTGGCACTAAGGGGCCTAAAGTGTGCCAAGAAAACATCCCCCACACCATTACACCACCACCACCAGCCTGCACTAGTGTAGTAGTAGTAGTAGTGTAATAGTGGTAACAAGGCATGATGGATCCATGTTCTCATTCTATTTACGCCAAATTCTGACTCTATCATCTGAATGTCTCAACAGAAATTGAGACTCATCAGACCAGGCAACATTTTTCCAGTCTTCAACTGTCCAATTTTGGTGAGCTCTTGCAAATTGTAGCCTCTTTTTCCTATTTGTAGTGGAGTGGTGGGGTCTTCTGCTGTTGTAGCCCATCCGCCTCAAGGTTGTGCGTGTTGTGGCTTCAAATGCTTTGTTGCATACCTCATCAGTGGTTATTTCAGTCAAAGTTGCTCTTCTATCAGCTTGAATCAGTCGGCCCATTCTCCTCTGACCTCTAGCATCAACAAGGCATTTTTGTCCACGAGACTGCCGCATACTGGATGTTTTTCCCTTTTCACACCATTCTTTGTAAACCCTAGAAATGGTTGTGCATGAAAATCCCAGTAATTGAGCAGATTGTGAAATACTCAGACCGGCCCGTCTGGCTCCAACAACCATGCCACGCTCAAAATTGCTTAAATCACCTTTCTTTCCCATTCTGACATTCAGTTTGGAGTTCAGGAGATTGTCTTGGCCAAGACCACACCCCTAAATGCATTGAAGCAACTGCCTTGATTGAACAGGTGTTCCAGTGTGTGTGTGTGTCTGACTGACTGACTGACTGACTGCTTGAATGGGTGGGCCCATTCTCCTCTGACTGACTGACTGACTGATCAACAAGGTGGGTTTTGTCCACGGTGGGTGACTGACTGACTGACTACGGTGGGTGGGTGGGTTTTTCCCGGTGGGTGGGTGGGTGACACCATTCTTTGAAACCCTAGAAATGGGTGGGTGGGTGGGTGGGAAACTCGGTGGGTGACTGACTGACTGACTGACTGACTCAGACGGTGGGTGGGTGGGTGGGTGACCAACGGTGGGTGAACCATGACTGACTGACCAAAATTGCTTAAATCACCGGTGGGTGGGTGGGTGACTGACGGTGGGTGACTGACTGACTGACTGACACGGTGGGTGGGTGGGTGACTGACGGTGGGTGACTGACTGCCGGTGTGATGGGTGGATTAGACTACGGTGGGTGACTGGGTGAATGAGAAATTGAACAGGTGGGTGGGTGACTGACTGACTGACTGTGGGTGGGTGGGTGGGTGGGTGATACGGTGGGTGACTGTGGGTATATGACACACGGTGGGTGGGTGGGTGACTGCAATGTATGACTGTGGGTGGGTGGGTGGATGGGTGACTGACTGTGGGTGACTGACGGTGGGTGACTGTGGGTGGGTGGGTGGGTGACTGACTGTGGGTGACTGTGGGTGACTAGCGGTGGGTGACTGCGGTGGGTGACTGAGGGTGGGTGGGTGACTGACTGTGGGTGACTGACTGTGGGTGACTGTGGGTGGGTGACTGTGGGTGGGTGGGTGACTGTGGGTGGGTGGGTGACTGTGGGTGGGTGGGTGACTGTGGGTGGGTGGGTGACTGTGGGTGGGTGGGTGACTGTGGGTGGGTGACTGGGTGACTGTGGGTGGGTGACTGGGTGACTGTGGGTGGGTGACTGGGTGGGTGGGTGGGTGGGTGACTGTGGGTGGGTGACTGGGTGGGTGGGTGACTGGGTGGGTGACTGACTGTGGGTGACTGTGGGTGGGTGACTGACTGTGGGTGACTGTGGGTGGGTGACTGACTGTGGGTGACTGTGGGTGGGTGACTGACTGTGGGTGGGTGACTGTGGGTGGGTGACTGTGTGTGGGTGGGTGGGTGACTGACTGTGGGTGACTGTGGGTGGGTGACTGTGTGTGGGTGGGTGGGTGACTGTGGGTGGGTGACTGACTGTGGGTGACTGTGGGTGGGTGACTGTGTGTGGGTGGGTGGGTGGGTGACTGTGTGTGGGTGGGTGACTGTGGGTGGGTGACTGACTGTGGGTGACTGTGGGTGGGTGACTGTGTGGGTGGGTGGGTGACTGACTGTGGGTGACTGTGGGTGGGTGACTGTGGGTGGGTGGGTGACTGTGGGTGGGTGACTGACTGTGGGTGGGTGAGGGTGGGTGGGTGACTGTGGGTGGCGCTGACTGTGGGTTGACTGTGGGTGGATAGACTGTGGGTGACTGTGGGTGACTGACTGTGGGTGGGTGGGTGACTGTGGGTGGGTGACTGTGGGTGGGTGAACTGTGGGTGGGTGACTGTGGGTGGGGACTGTGGGTGGGTGACTGAAGGTGGGTGACTGTGGGTGGGTGACAAGTGGGTGGGTGACTGTGGGTGACTGTGGGTGACTGTTGGTCAAATATTGTGGGTGACTTTGGGTGGCTTTTGGGTGGGTGACTGTTGGTGGGTGGGTGGGTGGGTGACTGTGGGTGACTGTGGGTGGGTGGGGACCTGGGTGACTGTTGGTGGGTGATCTGGTGACTGTGGGTGACTGTGGGTGACTGTTGGTGGGTGGGTGGGTGACTGTGGGTGACTGTGGGTGACTGTTGGTGGGTGGCTGTGGGTGACTGTGGGTGACTGTTGGTGGGTGGGTGGGTGGGTGGGTGACTGTTGGTGGGTGACTGTGGGACTGTGGGTGACTGTGGGTGACTGTTGGTGGGTGACTGGGTGGGTGGGTGACTGTTGGTGGGGGGTGACTGGGTGGGTGGGTGGGTGACTGTTGGTGACCATTGGTGGGTGGGTGGGTGGGTGGGTGACTGTTTGTTTATGTGGGTGGGTGACTGTTGGTGACTGTGGATGGGTGGGTGGGTGAGATTGTGACTGTTGGTGGGTGGGTGGGTGGGTGACTGTTGGTGACTGTTGGTGTGGGTGGGTGTGACTGTTCATTGGGTGGGTGGGTGACTGTTGGTGGGTGGGTGGGTGGGTGGGTGACTGTTAAATTTATTTGGGTACACACCTGGGACTAAAACAATGCATGCACTGTTGGTGACTGTTGGTGGGTGGGTGACTGTTGGTGGGTGACTGTTGGTACAACTGTTGGGAGACTGTTGGTGGGTGTGTGTGTGACTGTTGTGCAAATCACCGTTAAAGTTAGTGGTTAGCGCAAGCTAGCAGTTTTTAAAAACTTTCAATTAAGAACATGGTTGCAAGTATATATGCACAAGACTGTATAGTGTTTAAAACAAGACTTATTTTAAAATAAAAATTTCAAAATAATACATTTATGGGTCTCTCTGGTCGATCCCCGGCAGCCATTGTTGCCCCATGTATATTGCTACCCCTCGATTTCAACACGGATTTGAACTTGGCTGAGACAGCAGTGGGGGAATGGGTAAGGGGTAGGGGTAAGATAGAGAAATGAAATTCAGCCTTAATCTGCCATTGAACTCAGTACAGTAGCCACATTAGGTAATTAGGTTGTTGTTAGATTTTTGTTGGCTCATCTTTTGTCATAAAAGATTCCCGTGCTAAGCCACATGGAGCTGCCTGTACCCAAACAATGCATGCACTTTTGAAGGCAAAAAACCTTGTTGGTCCTATCTACAACAGACACACTTCCTAGGATAAGGCCTATTTCAACAAAAAGTGACAACAACAAAAAAACATCAGGCATCTCTCCTTAACCTATAACTTGTCTCTGCTATAGTTCTAGAGTGCCGGGGGATTTCATTCCTTCCTTTGACACACAGAGCTGCTCTCTATCCTTGTCCATCCATTTCCTGTCCCAGGATTGCTTGTTACTAACCTAGATCTGGGGAGTTTACTCCACGGAGTCCTAATGTTTTCTTTTCGCCCAGCATATTTCCTTGCATTAGGATGGCAACAAGATCTTGGTTGCAGCTGTCGCCGTGGTCCTGCTGCACCCCCTCCTACTCTCTGCGATGCCCTGCAGTGTCCTGCTGCGTCCTGCTGAACCCTGTCTACCTATAGAATTACAGGAACCACAAAAAAACACCACTAAAAACCCAACAACTTTGCTGTCCTCTTGAAGAGAACTATTCCACGCTACACCTTGTAACGCCTTGCTATGACATGAACTACTACGACTACCATTTGTAGACCCTGTTCCATTATCTTTATTGTGACTATTATTACCACTGTGCATCACACCCCCAAACAACACCGTCATACTCCACCTACCAAGAGCCTGGGTCTGTCCGAGGTTTTTTCCTAAAAGGGAATTTTTCTCGCCACTGTTGCACTAGTTGCTTGCTCTTGGGGAATTTCTAGAATTGTTGGGGCTTTGTAAATTATAGTGTAGTCTAGACCAACTCTATCTGTAAAGCGTCTTGAGAGAAAAAAATTTAAAATTAAAAAAAAGTACTTCTTATAGAACTTTAACAGTTTGCTAAAATTACATTGGGGTGGCATAGATGTTCAGTTCTGTTGGGTACCAGCACATGAGGGGGTGAAGGGAATGAGGGTGCAGACAAAAGAGGTATAACTAAAGGAAATAACTGTTTCAATTCCACATGGAAAAGGAGAAAGAAAAGCTTTGGTTAAGAAGAAAGGAATTGATATATGGCAGAAATGGTGAAAGAAATACAGGAAAGTAAGGGGATATTATAAAATACAAAAGTATATGAGTACAAAAAATTATAGGTAAAGTACCAGGCAAGAGGAAATTAGAATGACAAGACTCAGAGTGGATCACATATGACTGAATGGCACATTGTTTTCAATGGGGAAACGGAATAGTGAACACTGGAAACTGTGGGGTTAAAGAAAAGGCTGAACATGTCATATTGTAATGCACATTAAAGAAATATGCCACCGTTTGTTGAAAAAGGGCTTATCACAGTCTCCCCTAGTTGTAGATATGTGGGCCAACGCATTTTTTGTCTCAGTACATGCATTGTTTTAGTCCGGTGCAACACCGGCAGCCCCGCCGCTAGTTAGCTTAGCGTAGTGAATGGAATCCTATGTTGCCCGTTAGCATGTTGTGAGTAAAAGTGTGCTCAAAAAAAAAAAAAAAAACGAGTTCCATTAGTAATGCAGATTAGCAATGCAAGACTAGACGATTTCCTAGGCAGATATTGACTTGGGACTACATTGGGTGGAAGCACAGCCAAAGCACTGCTACATGGCACCGAGATATCACACACAACTCTGTGTCAGTACAGGTCTAGTATGTGTCAATCTATCCCGTAAAATAACCATGCGTCATGTTTACAGTAATCACTTACTCTGTGGATAGCTGTTTATTGGGTCCATTCCGTGTTTTTCTCAGTTACCTTTATCACACTGAAAAAAATGTCAAGGACTACAGGATGCCTCACGTCCTTGGGCTGTTGAGTGATCGCAACCTCCTCCTCCTCCTCTTGTTCTTCCACGCAAATCACGCAGCTCCTCTTCTGAAAACTCTGGTTCATAGAAATATGCTTCTGGATTTGAACTGTCTGAGAAGTCATCCTCCTCGTCTTTCACAAAACCCTACATGTTCATCGTCATTCACTGTCTACTGTAGGAAAAAAGGCAGCTATTCACGCCGGGTATGTCGATGAAAGTTGGGGGGGGTTAAAGGTGCTGGGCGATCTCTTCGGCCATGTAGCAGTGCTCCAGGCGTCACGTGACGAATGTAATTATTAGGGGTGGGAATCACCAGAGGCACCACAATTCAATATCATCACGATACTTGGGTCACGATACGATATTATTGCGATCTTAAACATATTGCGATATTCTGCAATATATTGCAATTTGTTAGCTTTTATCCAACTTCATTATTTTGTCCCCAAAGGAAAATGTTGTCAACATCTGTTTGTTCATCGCACATGAATTTTATTGCTGTAAGATGTGACTGTTAAGCTGACTAACAAACCAACACTTTCATGAATATGTTATAAATGTTGTATACACCTGGCAAACTGAAGTGTTTGTATTTAATTAAGGTGGACTAGACTGTAATACAAACAGCTATACACTGCTGTGCTACTACAGGTATATTTTTACAATGCACCTTCAGCCCTTAAGCCTAAGGGAATTAGAAAGGCAATAACTGTTAAATTTAAAATAAAACATGTAGCCTTACATTAAATAAAATGTTAAAATTAAACAAAATGCAACATATACTCTTTAAGTAAACAAAATGTGCTACTGTTTGCCGACAACCTTGGTAGTACTAACAAAAGTTCAAAAACATTTTGTGTGAGCAAAACACTTGACGAGGAGGTGTCCCGCTAACTGAACGGTAACGGCCATATTAGAAGCGTTGTCGGTGACAACCACCAGGTTTTTGTCTGCAATCCCCCACCAGGCATTTGAGAAGGTGAGCAATGTTCTCCCCGGTGTGACTTTCGTGTACTGCTCTATAGTTTGGAGAATGTGAGACAGCAGTTGCAATTCTTCTGTGAGATAATGAGCTGTAATAGTTACATACAGTGAGGAAAATAAGTATTTCTGAAATTGTCATCGCATTACCCATTCAAATACTTATTTTCCTCACTGTAGGAATCCACTGCCCATGACGTCCAGGCATCACAAGTCAATGCAACACTTTCTGCTGTTTTTAAACTTTTCCTGAACTTTAAGCTGTAGAGCTTGGGTACGGCTGTATCCGTGAAAAAGCGGCGCTACGGAGTTACGTACCTTGGTTCCAGTGTTTTTAGCATGTGACAAAATCCTAATTTTTCACAACGTTGTATGGACTCAGTTCTCTGAACATGAAGTAGGCGATGGCTTGAGTTATTTTCTTCGCTCGCTCTGAATTTGGAGGTAGCTTTGTCAAGCTAAGTGTGTCCAGTGTTGGTTGGTTTTTCGGTGGAGTTGGTTTAGCATTAGCTTTACCGTGCTCGGCTAACGCTAACTCTGGATGGTGGCGTGTGAGATGAGCCCTCATGTTAGTGGTATTCCCTGAGTATTTTATTGGCATACGACACTCCTTGCAAATCCCATGTCTCATATCCATCTCAGTTGTCCCTTCCTTGTTAAAAAATCCACTTGATTTAAACGCAAACGGTGCATTTCTGATTTCTTTCTCTGATCCTGCCATGTTTATTTTATCTACATCTTCCTGCACGCTGACAGTCACCCCACTGACCTCAGCAGAAAACTAACAGCGCCATCTGGTGGACTGAATAAACAATTGAATTGATTATTCTACTACCAAAAAGATCGATACTTGGCATCTGTGTATTGATACAGTATTGCCACGGGAAATATCGCGATACTATGCTGTATTGATTTCCCTCCCCCACCCCTAGTAATTATGAAACCATTTGAATTATATTTCAGAGTGCTATTATAGAGAAGGAGACTCGAGCACAGTCTAAGTCCATAACCTGGTTTGATCAGAAAGTGGTAGGATAACAGCATCTACCTTTAGAGCAGCCACAAAGACAGATGTGAAAAAGCCCTCAGTGAGGAAGACATAAGAAAGATATGCTCTCCAAAGTCTCATACCTTCACCACTGAGGCTGCCAGGTATGTATGAGTGTAGAAGAGAAGATAAGATAAATTTAGCAGTTAAGGTCATGTATGAGCTCATTAAACCCACTTTTCCTAAAAACATTTATCATTTAACAGCCTTTGATCTCTGAGATTGTTAATAATAATGCATACTATGCATTAAAGTTCTAATCTAAACTGTTTGTATTTGTTTTCCAGGTGGAGATGTAAGCATGAGGACATGGCGAGAAGATACTATGAAAAGAGCATTGTTTCTCACACTCAGATGTCCTGGTAGAAACTGCTGGATTTAGGATTTCACCCTCACATCCATTTATTGGAGCCTCACCTGATGGATATGTTTCCTGCAGCTGCTGTGCTTCAGGTGTAATAGAGATAAAGGGCCCATTTTGTGCCAAGGACCTCTCTGTAAACCAAGCAGCTAACTCTCTTGAAGACTTTTGCCTTGAAAAAGATGAACAAGGAAGCATCAGGTTGAAGACGGACCATGCATTTTATTATCAAGTACAAATGTAGTTGTTTGTTACTGAAAAACCTTATTGTGATTTTGTACATTGGACTGAAAAAGAGAAAATACGTTACCTTTTGTGGAACGTGTGACACCAGATGTGCCCTTTTTCAACAAAAAGTTGGCATGCGCTAGAAAATTTAAGAAATTTATAATTCCAATGTATAATTCCAGAACCACAAGAAGTAATTAGCAACATAGGATTCCATTCATTACGCTAAGCTAACTAGCGGTGGCGCTGCCAGTGTTGCACCGGACTAAAACAATGCATGCACTGAGAGAAAAATGTGTTGGCCCACCTATCTACAGCTAGGGGAGACCGTGATAAGCCCTATTTCAATAAACGGTGGCATAGTCCTTTAAATAAGGCGAAAAGAAGTGTTTTTAAAGATAGGGTACAGGATGGGGATGCTGGGATCAGAAGGAGCGGGAAAGGGGATAAGAATCACCAGGAAGGCACCAATTAAGATTTTGAAAAGACACAGGGTTGATGAATAAAATTTGAGATTATTAAAAGGGTTGTGACTGGGAGGTCATCAGTGAAATCCCCAAACTAACAGGATAACATCTGGGTGGGGAAAGTGAAAGAGCTGCACTTGTCCCTCCCTCATTACCACCACTGAGGAAGGCTGCAGTGGAGCTGCTCAGTGATGACTGGGGTTGTACCTTTCTATAACTGTTTATGGGTTGTGCTGGGAAGCTTCCAGGTATGAATGTGTAACTTTGTGAATGTGATAGGTTGTCGTTGCAAATGAGAAGTTGTCGACTTCTATTACCTGGATAAATAAAGATGAACAAAAATAAATAAATATATAAAATAAGACATGATCATCCAGTTTGTCCTCTGTATGTCCATCACTGTCAGGTTTGGATCTGCCACCAGAAAGGACAGGAGCAGACTACAACGGACAGTTAGGACTGCAGAAAAGATCATCCATTCATAACTTACACTTTCCAGAGTCAGGAAACGGGCAGGAAACATCTCTACAGACCCATCTCACCCGGACACAACCTGTTCCAGCTTCTCCCCTCTGGTAGGTGCTACAGAGCACTGTACACCAAAACCAACAAACTCAGGAACAGTTTCTTTCCACAAGCCATCACTCTGATGAACAGCTGACCTTCTTACCCACAGTCTCAGGTTCAATTCTGTGCAATAACCCAGGAACACTGTCACTAAACAGCACCTGTTCTCTGGTTCCACTTATTTATTATTTATTCATCATTCTCTATTTCAAAGCTGTTCATATAATAACATAATATTTATTCCAGCATCCTTTGCACTATGCTCCACATTTAAAATAACTATCACAATTTACTCCTGCATACTTTGCACTCCTCATTGCACTTTATATTGTTTCTGTGTAGAGTGTGTATATATTGTTTGTTTTTGTTTTGTGGTTGTTTTTTTGTGAGCAATGACTATTCAAAGAATAATTCCTCCTATGTGTCCTCATACCTGGCAAAAAAAGCTAATTCTGATTCTGTTATGACACACTCCTGTACACTAGGTGGCGGTATGCACCTAAAGGTTTACAATGCGGCATTAAACGAGAAAGAAGATGTCCGTTCCTGCCTATGGTTCCTGCCCATAGACAGAGGAACAGCAGAGGGACACAGGGAGCCTGTGCATGTAAATACAGTGATGTCGGACTCTCCGGACGCCCGCAGCCTACTCTCAGCTTCCTCACAGCTCAACCTGATGGAGATTGACGCAGTAAGAGACTCTACATGTATTCTAATGTCATGGCGATGGAAGGCTTGAGTAATAACTCCGCAGCAGTAGTCGCTTGTTTTCCCGTCGATACACCATGATGGTTGCACAACTATTTCCTCTCTGTCCAGGGGAAAAACAATGACTATGATCTTTAAAAAAAAAAAATATTGACAGTTTATGGCGAAAACAAGTTTTTGTTAGAAACTAACCCAACACTAGCTCATGACAGGTCCAAATGATGACCAGCTACGCATGCAGGATTATCCCTATATGGCCATTGTAAACAATTTTTACATTGTAATATCTGCGCCGTCACATTATTCAATAATAGTAACGTTAGCTGTTAAGCGAAACGTCTTATAACCTTTAGTTGAAACCACAAAACATTGTTTAATGCCGAGTTTTGTGACCGCACCAAAACATTTATGAACAGACTGAACGTAACCAAACTAACCAAACCCATGAACATTATCACGTGATCAAGTAACGTTATTGTTACTATGCAGCTCATGCCAAAACGTAGACAAACAAGAAATGGTGGCACTAGCTGCGCGTCAGACAGTAAATTAATAATGTCTTCCTTTTTAGTAATGTTCAGAGCTTTTAAAGTAAAGAGACTTAATCAGATAGAATCTTTGGTTGTGAAACTCGCCGTCCGTGGTGCGTTCAAGCGACGTCACTTCTGTCGTATTTTACCTACACGCCCAAACAGGAGCAAACCGATTCAAATGTTTGCAAGACAAGTTGATGATATTGTATGTTGTACATGGGACATGATTCATTACGATAATTGCAGGTGATTCTATCTCTAATTACCAATGAGACTTTCACAGTGTGAGTTAACCTACAAGGTGCTAACAGACATGGGTAGCATTTCCCAAAAGCCTCTGCGCTCCATGGTCCACAACCGCAGGTGTTACCAAATCTAGGGCAGTATTCCCAAATGATTTATTCCACCGCTAGGATTCCTCCTATAGCACTAAAAGTTTTATCTTAAAGGTTTATGCAATATGTAATAATTAAGTGTTAAATAGTTACTGCCGTACAAATTCAAAATACTGGAGAGAGTCGTCTCCCCTGCCCCCTCCTCCCCAGTTTGGAAATTTACAGAGGTTGACAGGCTGAGACCGCAGCATCTACAACAATGTTGCTAGACGCTCGTCTCACAAAGCCAGACATTATTCCACAGCACAGCGAAGTAGCTAACGTTAGATGCTGGCTATATCCAAAGCCCATGCTCACGCAGAGCTCTGTACCCAACCCAATAGTTAAAAAATCATACATTGTGATTTCTGGAATTTTTTTTTTCAGATAATATCTGTCACAGTGGACATGCACCCACAATGACAATTTCAGACCCCTCCATGATTTCTAAGTGGGAGAACTTGCAAAATAGCAGGGTGTTCAAATACTTATTTTCCTCACTGTATATAGCACAGATTTTACTGAGTATTTTCATTTTTATTGATCCCCAGTAGGGAAATTACAATCTGTCTATTTTTTTGTTTTTTGCTGGACTTCAGGGACGAGTGTTGGGACCTCAAAATTGTGCCCTTACAGTATGTTGAGTCACTGTGTGTCTCTGTGTGTGTGTGTGTGTGTGTGTGTGTGTGTGTGTGTGCGCGATATAATAAAAGATCCACCATTGGTCGGAATGAGTGTAATGTAGTCAGTGGCTACGTTTACATGCACATAATATTCTGGGTTTTGCCTTTAATCCCGAAAAAGACAGTATTCCTACAAAGCTGTTTACATGGCTAATGAAAGTGAATATTCCACTAATTATTCCGTTTACATGTAGCCGTGTAAAATAAGATTTCTTTTCAAAGTTTTCCACCCGTGGCTGCCTTGTTTGACTGTGTGAACACAGTCCCCTCTTTTATTCCTTCAACCACCTTCTTAAAAAGGTTGGCGATGTTTGCGCATATCAAAAATAATGTTTTGTGTCTGTCTGCCTTAAGCCATAAACAGGCAAGAGGCTGTAAACTGACCGTAAACTGCGGTAAAAAACCCTATTGAGACGCAGCATATTCCGATTGGACTGTATAAATGTCCAAATAATGCCTCTAAAACATGAAAAATACTGGCATGTCCCACATGCCTTAAATGGAAAATGTTACATTCAGAAAAAGGCCTTATTCGGAATATCCAAACAGTATGTGCTGTTTACATAACCTGTATCAAATTTGGAATATTGTCATATTCTGAATAATAGTGGAATATTGGTGTACATGTAAACATACTCAAGAATTGGTGTTTCCTTATTGGCCATTGTCCTTTTAAAATGTGTTGGTGCAACCCAGCCTTCTACCAACGCAGTCAGCCATCAATCAACTTATTAACTTCCTCAATACATGGTGGATGTTGTTGTTCTTGCAGCCACTCATTTCCACTGCATGGGAAGAGTAGGTGCTGAGTAAGAAGCAAAAATGGGGAGCGTGGATGGAGCGAATGAAGCCTACAGTTTATGATAGCCTGATGTGATGGCAGCCATCCTACAAAGCGCTCTAGCACTCCCAGCTGGGTGTTTTTAGTCGCCTGACATTTTCAACTTGGAAAAATGCTTTAGTAGACAATAATTGTTCGATGAGAATTTGGGCATACAAGACTATGTCGACCCATCATTAAAAATAAATAAAAATATAAAATAAAAAGGAGTGGGAGGAATGAACTTTGTGATGTTTTTTCATTTTAATTTTTTTCTTCAGTTTAACGGGATTGGTTCCTCCAAAGGCATCGGGCCTTGGTTAATGTCAAATCCTGTTGCACACAACAAGAAAGCACAAAGAAACAAATACTGCTTTCTTTTCCTTCATTTCTTTGTACTACTTCTGTTCTCAGATTGATGATAAGGAATTTGACATTCCCCAAGTTGACACACCTCCCACACTGGAGAGCATCCTTAATGAGGTGAGAACATGCTTCTCTTTGCTATACTGCATCACACATTGTCAACAGTGTAACGACAACTTTTTGAAAGTAATTTTAATGCACTTTGAGAACCTGCTCCACTAGTCTTGTCTGTCTGAGAAAAACTACCTTTGCTATAGATGCAGTTCTAATCATTGACTCAGGTTGACCCTTTTTAAATCAATATTTTTTTGAATTGTTGATTTCTATAATCAATAATTAATCAAAGTATGGTGTAATAAGAAGAATAATGTAAAGCAAGAGGGTCATTATCCCTCCCAGAGTCATCATTAGTTAAAAAAAGTTTGGGAAACTTTATTTGCATATGTTAATACAATGTAGTATATACTGTAAATAGTCACCAGGGGCCTTTTATTTATCTCATCTGCAGAGTAAACGAGGGTGTATGTGAAACCGGTCTATTTTAGATACTTTATTTTTAGTTACTTTATTTTATATGATATTTTATCATA
Organism: Etheostoma perlongum; assembly: GCA_026937815.1. Classification (NCBI taxonomy): domain Eukaryota; kingdom Metazoa; phylum Chordata; class Actinopteri; order Perciformes; family Percidae; genus Etheostoma; species Etheostoma perlongum. The sequence continues at coordinate 6,631,022 of CM049387.1, forward strand.
CTGGTGTAAGAAACTTTCCTGCAAACTCATCACTTCCTGTTTTTCAAATTCATTGTAATGTACATTCAACAACACTAACTTTGTCAGTACAACAGAGACATGTGAAACGCACCACTGCTGCTCTCACATTCTCTTTTTAACACTAATGGTGTAACGTGTTAAGGAGACTATATTGCACTTGTTGTGTAGACCTGTCATCAACTTCATGCCTTCCCAAACAGACTTGAGGTCATAACCAAATTTGTACTTAATTTCTTTCTTATATTCAAGTTTGGCCCTTCAGTTCATTGTCTTATTGCTGTGAGTGTGACAAGTGTTACACGGATAAAAATGGGCTTAGCATCTTTTAGAAATTACAGTGGTAAAAACCACCCAGGATAGAGTTTAGGACATTCGCTTAAACAGACTGAAGTTGTTTGGGAAACTGAGAAGGTAACAGCAGAAGCAGAATATACATCAACTTAGCAATGAATATCTGGGGAATTCCCTGGACAGATTGAAGGTTGTTACTCATCACGACAGTAGTTTGATATCAGGTAAACATATTTGTTTGTGGACCCCCTCCACAATGAATGTAGGAGATCCTTGTAGCTGAAGTGTTTTGATTTAATTGTCCTTCAGGTGCCTAGTTGATGTTTGTTTTTTCCTATGTGGTATCTGCAGCTGGAGGATGAGGAGGAACCATTTGTATTAGAGGATACCTGCGTGCTAAACACAGATAACATGGATGCTCACTCCTGTGATACCTCCTCTCTGGCCAGCTCAGACAGTGGAGACCCAGCACATCTTAAACGGCATGTACACACATACAGACAGACACACACACACACACACACACACACACACACACACACACACACACACACACACACACACACACACACACTCACTCCTTGTGCATCCCATTGGGCAGCTGCGGCATTTATGGTGCTTTACTCTTCCAGAGTTCGGAGTGTGTTTTATATCTGTTGCAGCATTTATTGTACTCTTGAAAGATGATAAATATGTAAACTTACAGTATATAAATACTAACTTAGTCCAGGGCTTTTTGTTATAATAGCATTTAAAAAGAATTAAATAACCCCCCTCAACAAAAAACAAATAATGTTAATATCATTTTCACTGTTTTATTAACTTTAGGCTTCATTTCAGTCACATTCTCTTAGCAATCAAATTTTCTTTTATATGACTTGCAATTTTTATATTATTAGAAACACATCAATCATACTCAACAGATGACATAAAGTATGATTTATTCCAATCTGACTCAAACAAGAATATTAACTTTTTTCCACATTTAATTTGTACCACACTTTTTATTCTTAGTGATTTGCTCATCTGTGGTGCCTCCGCCGCTTCACTTGGGTGGCAAGCTAGCAGGTGAGTCTGCAGGTTTGTTTCCATTGTAGAGCAACTAAAACACAGCCCTAACTAACTATGTATAACATTCTAAAAAACAATGTCTTAATTAGATAAAGATATTTTAAATAATTCAAATTAAATATTACATTGAAAGCTAAATGCAATTTAATTAATAAAGTACACCCTGGAAACAACCCTGGAAAAATATATTTTAAAATATAATGTAAAATAGATTTGAATGTTAAAATTCTATAAGCTTAAGTTAGAAATATATTTTATTTAGAACCTTTTTTAAGTGTGTGTGTGCACAAAGCTTCACACTGGGTCAGTTTAAGACACTGTACTTTACTAATAGTAAAGTACAGGGTCTTAGTAATAGTAGCAAAGCTGATGCCGCACACAAGACTCTACCGGTGTTTTTTGCGGCAACATCTCCTTCCAAGCAGGGCGGCAATGGTTATGTTTAGGGTTAAAGGAGAATCCAGTTCGATTTCAACACGTACAGTAGCTCTGTTGTTTGGTAATTTGGAGCGCTGTCAGTAGAGAGACAAATGAAAACAATCAGTGCTCTCTACACCATGTTATCCTTCTGCTAGAGTTAGCACCCAACAGACTTAAACAGGGCAAGTTTTAAACGTGTTTTAACCTCTAAACATGTTCAAAATGTCATTACAAGTGCCTACCCATGTGCAGGGATTGCTTTTGAGGGAACACAGTGAATCTGACTGCAGTAGATGTAGGCATAAAATTGTGTTAATCCATACCTACCTCTGTTTATTTACTGTTTTCCGGTGAAGGCCACACTTGTCGATTGTCGAACTCATACAATCCAATATTCCAAAATGGATTTGTTTTCACAAAAAAACAATTTGCCATTCTTAGGTCCTTAGTAATGACTATGTAGAAACAGGATGTAACCTGACACCGCAGTGTAGCCAGGAGATCTACAAGAGTTCAAGAGCTATCAAGCATACACATAGGTAACTAAGCAAAAGTGGGCTCTTAAACTTTTGACCGCTCTGCCCTCCTTACTCCGCTGTCGGCGCTCAGGCCCTAAATATTATGGTGCAAATCCACCATCATAATAGCAATGCGCCAAGGTGCCTGGCTTTTAAAGGGAATGGGAGATGACATTGATTGGTTTATTGCATGTTACGCCCATAACACACTTATGAATTAATGAAGACACTAAGTACAACCCTTTTGAACCATGCGCACAGACCCTTTTATTCCGCCGTTAAACTAGCAAAAGTGGATTTGGACGTGCCCTAAACGCACTTGTACCATGCGCTTCACGCTGTACGCTTGGATCGTTAAAATAGTTGCCCTAAATGTTCCAAGAACTTAAAGTCCGCACAACAGCTTTAATGCTCCAAAATACTTTAATAGTGCAACACAAGGCACACAACGTTTCGGCCCACAATTTGGCCTTCCTCAGGTACCTTGTAAGACGTGACCACTAGCCAAATGACACAAACACCCACTATAACTTAGTTTAGGTGCATACCTTCTTGTCTTTTTACATGTACAAGGTAATTAAACAGAAAATGTCTTCTTTGTGTGTACGTGTGTGTGTCTGTGCGTGGACATGTGTGAAGAAGGAGGAGGACAATGGATCTGAATGCGACGGTTCATGGGTCTGTTCTTCGACACAGCCTGCTGAAGGGCATTTCTGCACAGATTGTCTCTGCTGCTGTAAGATGCACACACACAAAACTTGTTTTTAGTGTTTTTGATTAAAATTAGGGGTGGAACATTACATGTATTCATATTGAACCGAAACAGTATGGGCTTCTCGGTTTGTTAAAAAAAAAAAACCTTGCGTGCAAATTAATTTAATGCGGAGCTACTGTTAGATACGCGTTTCTTTAGGGACACCTAATCTGTAACCCCCCAGCTCTGAAGCTCCCGAGCTCCACCTAGCAACACTGTTATTCTGGGGAGTAAGTCGAGTGCATAACTTTGCGACGACTGAAACTGTCAGTTGCGCATGAGACGAGACAAGTAGCATACAAGATGCTAACGAGAAACTTCTTTAATGTCAATACAGTAAAAATGGAACTACTTAACAAAGTTTGTTCACTGCTGGCTACAAGTTAGCAATCAAACACAACAAAGATTGTTAGTTGAATGGTGTTTTGAGCAAACATTAGCAATCAAACAATCATAGATACCTAAAACATGACTGCTAGCTTAGCTACAAGCAATTAAACACAATAAAAGCTTGAATGACAAACAAACACAACAAAGATACTAAAACGTTTTTGAAATGATTTGTTTTTAGCAAACAAACACAACAAAGACTTTGTTTTGTTTTTTCCCTCCATTGTACCAAACCGTGATGTCTAAACCGAGGTATGAACTGAACTGTGACTTCTGTGTACCATTCCACCCCTAATTAGAATACAGCTTCAGTACTGTACTTTCCAAAAATAATAATGATCTTAAAATGAGGAGTATTCAATTTAATTAAATCTCTCAATGACAATTCAGTAATCGGTTAGTAATTCTATTTATGTTACTACTTTTTATTATTACTGTAACTAAAGTCTTTCCTTTTGTACTAGCTTTAGAATTTAGCATATGTTGCAGTACACTAAGCAATTATAATAAAAATTTGCATGTTTTCCGCAGGACAAAGTGGATGCTGGACTGCCAACTGCTATAGTGAGTATTAGTTTATTCAACAATGATTTCAGCTAAACCTAGATAGATGGTTTTAGTTTAAAGGCAAATTTGTTAAGCTATTATATAAATATATGACGTTTGATGGCTGACTATGTTTCATAGGGCACTTTAGCAATTTATAATTTCAAAGGAGGCTTTATACAAGAGACATGGTAAATGCATAAAGGGTTTCAGCTGTTGCTTTTGGCATTTTGCCTATATCAACAGATGATAGTTGATAGAATGACAGGAAATAAATGGAGAAAGTGGACTATGACATGCAACGTCAACCAAAATTGATCCAGGGATGTTGCGCCATAACCATTATGCTGCCAGGATGCCCCACATTCAAGGTTTTTGCATTTATTTTAATTGCTTATCATAATTTTTATAATTTTTACAAACACTACTGTAGACCAGTGTAAGAAGGTTTTACAGAACAATACAACAAAAAGCAAAGCTGAACATATTTTTGAAATAAGACAGCATTTAAATAGAACTCTGAACCATAGTGTGACAATAGTGAGAGGTGTAGTGGAGTAGCAAGTCAATATTGAGAAATTGTAAGAGGGCTTTACAATCTGTACACCCACTTTCCTTTGAACCCTGCATCAGATGAGTAAAAACTCCCCAATACATTTTTTTTATGGAAGAATCATTAGGGATAGCAACTCAGGAGAGAACCCTCTCCTAGGACAGACATATTGCAATAGAGATGTACAATACAGAACAGACCGAACAGTAATGATAATAGTAGCAGGAATATAAAAGTGAAATATTCACTGAGCCGGAGGCGCAACCCCGATCCATGGAAACCTGCAAGGCGAGAAAGCACACTTTTTGAGACCTTATGTACCTAATATTTGCAGTGTTACGCAGGTGGGAGCAGTCAGTCCTTGTAGTTTGTTTTATGTGTGTGTTTAGGGATATATCATATCAAAGATAACACCAAGGTTCCTTACGGTGGTGCTGGAGGCCAGGGCAATGGCATCCAGAGTAGCTATATTAAATTAAGTCCCAAGCAGTACATTTAACGTAGTAACAAAATGTTGTACACATACAGTATGTAACATGTCAAGACGTACAACAAAGCTCATTGGAGCTATACCCTAAACCCAACAGGAAGTCCGCCATTTTTAATTGAAAATTTTCACATACTTTAATGAACTCCTTTTAGAGATATCATCTGATCAATTTCAAATTTGGTCTGTACTATCTTAAGACGTTAAAGATGAAAAGTTATTAAAAGAAAAACTTTTTGTCATAGGGCATGGCTGTGGCGGGGCGGCCATTTTGTGCGTTTCGACATTGAAACAGGAAGTGGGTGTAACTTGAGTGTACATTGTACTATTTGCTCAAAACTTTTCAGGATTCATAAGAGTTCAACCCAAGGACATCAAAAAATGCCGATATGCACCTTAGTGGCAACTTAGTGGCTTAGTGCATGGAGAATTTGTTGTTAAGAAACTAAGATTGATCTGATAAAAAGGACTTACACCAGCTTAGTGATGTTCCTTTTAATGCCAAATAAATGATCCAGGCTCTGTAATATGATGTGATGGTCATTTGTGTTGAATGCAACACCAAAGCAGAAAGAGAATGTGAGGTTGGTCACATTTGCAAGAGGTTTCATAGTTTATAAAAATGCAGCTCAATGAGAATACTGCTACTGAAAAGTTGTTCTAAAGAACAACCTTTATTTTACAGTGCACCCACAGGTAGGTTCATGGGTGTGGTTTTTGGATTGTGTGGGTGTTGGTGGAGGCAGAATGTTTATTATTTTATTGTGTTTTGCTTTTGTTTAGCTTTTCCTGAATTCCTCTTAACTCTTAACTCCTCTTAACTTAATTAACTCTAAGCTGTAAAAATGTTTTTGGTTCAGACCGTGGCAGGTGTGATTGCTGTAGGAACGTCTCATGGTCTGGCTCTGGTCTTTGGTGAGTCTAAACTTGATTACAATCTTTATACAGTATAAACAGTGATATAAATTATATTTTATTTACATTTTAAACTTTTTACAATGCAACAGTGTAAATTGAGTTTAGTTACCAGTTACTTCTCATAAAAAAATACTATAAAGCAGGTCTAGATCATAACTATGAAACAATGCTTCACACATTCAATGAATGAAAAGTGTATAAATTGTGGGGTGGCAATGCTAAGTATTCTGTTGCATGTTGCTGATGTTGCTCTTGCTGAGTATGAAGAGAATGTTGTCATGATTATAAAATGTATGAGAAATAGAGGTTGCCTAACTAATATGGTACTTAATTAGAAACTCCTTATCTCACATTACAATCATTTGTTTAACTTAACATTATTATTAACAATAACATTGAGTCATATGTGGAGTTACGTGATCGGCTGGACAGAGATGGCGTCTTATCCCTCATGTTGTCCTTTGGTCAAATTGACCAGTTTTCCTATATCAGTGTTCTTTTTAACTACCCAAAATAACATAATTGATTCCACAACGCTCTTTGGAAAGTACAAATCTCTTATTTTGTTAATTTTGGGGTATCTTATTCAATTTGATAGCATTTGAAAAACAAATTGAGGTGAGTTTTGAAATAGTATTGAGTAAAAGTTTTACATATTCATGTCTGTGATTATCCATCAACATCCATTCCTTTAATTTTAGTCTAAATAATTCCTAATTTGTGCTTTTCTGACTCAAACACTAGGTATAATTTCCTATAAATGAGGTTTATTGACCATAAATTCCAAAAATAACTTTAAAACTAAAGTTAGTAAGTTAGTGTTATGTAGTGTTAAATGTAAAAAAAAAAGTGACAAACATTGAAAAAAAGTGTCAAGTGTTGAAAAAAGGACAAGTAAAGAAAAACTTAAAAACATCAATCAACAAAAAGTGTTGATTTTCAATTATGGCGGGAAGACAACACAGGGGTAAAAGTGTCTCAAATAGTTTTAGATAGTTGTTTTATATGGTTTTGGCTTTTTGACAGCCATAGCCACGCTTTTCAAGAGCTGGAGATGAAGCTAGCACATAAGGAGGAAAGAAACCCAAGATGCAACATCTGCATCATCTGGCTGAAAGAGGGACTAGAATGTGCTAATGCTATCCAGTATCTCTTACGCTCCTTGCCTAAGTGGTTTGCGAATTTAGAAGATGCTCAGATCAAGATTATGTGAGGCCACCAAATGTACAGTGTTAGCCCAAAGAAGAATGCCAATGTAATTGCACGTTGATTTTCAACGTGCTTTGCTACACAACCAGGCAGGCGATCCTACAAGCTGCGCGGACATCTTTGTTCGTTATTGAGGGCCAGAAAATTTGCTTCTCCCCGGATTACTGCAACTACATGGTAAAAAGATGCTGGGCTTTCTATCAAACCATAGATTCCTCAATTTTTCTTACTGCTTTATCCAGCAACGACATAAATATTTTCACCTCCGCTAGGGATGCTGAGTTATGTGAACCTATTTATGTCAACCTAGTTTAATATGGCCTACTCTCCATAAGTTAGCTGGGCCACTGATAGGCTAGAGTTTCCCTTACAATGTGCTTGCTATTTTGTGCTTTTTGTTTCTTGTTTCTGTTGACGTAATTTTGATGTTAGTTAGTTTAGTGTGGAACCAATAGTGTTCCATTTTTGCTGCTCCATATCCAATATCTTGAGCACAGACGTACTTTGAGTGTTGCCCAGTTTATGCGTCAAATGTTTTCAATGGCAATTTCTATAATACACTCACTAATCAAATGCTGGAGTTAAAGGACTGTTCTTTTATTGTGTGTGCAGATTTCAATACTGTGTGTGACCCAACTATGGATCGATCAAACGCAAAGGCCACTGGGTATCAGGCTCAGGCCACAAATGCTCCAAAATCATGGGGCAGCAGCTTGGGGCTTATAGATATTTGGCGTACAGTTGTAAGGATTGTTCATTTTTCTCAGGTAGACATAAATCTTTTTCAAGAATATATTTTCTTTTTGCATCCCCTCAATTGTTTCATTCAATTGATAAAGCAATGTTACTTCTAATGGCATTGCCTGACCATAAAGGTGTCCTTTGCGCCACCACACTTAGCGAGCTATCTCAACGTGCGGTTAGATGGGGTTTCAATACTTCTTTACATACAAATTAATCACATATCACCCAGTTTATTGCAGGATTCCACATATTTGCAGAAATGAATGTTGGCTCTGCAGAAGACCCCAGGATATTGTAGGCTGCTATAAAAGGTTTTATCAGGAGCAATGCCATACTATTCGCAAAACTAGATCACTTCAACTGCAAAACCTTGAAGCTGAGTTCATCAGATTAGATTAATTGCTGCAACTTTACTAATTAAAAATAAACAACATTCTGAAAAAAATCTGAATTCAGCACTATTATTTCCAGGGCGCAAGACCTAGTCATTTATTTGCCATGCCATTCCAGTGACCAATTTGCAGATATTCCCACTATTAAATCTTCAGATGGTAATATTAGAACTGACCCTGTTAAAATAAATAAATCCTGTCAGACATTTTATTCCAATTGGTATATATCAAAGGTCACTTTGGATAAAACCCACTGTGATGGAAGGGTTAAATCAGCTTGAATTGCCTCAACTGTCAGCAGAGGAATCAGCTCACATAGACAAATTGATTACTATAGAAGAACTAAGATGGCAGTACAGAAAGGAAAGGCAAAAAAAAATCACCGGGCTTTGATGGGATCCCCCCCGGAATTTTATGTAACTTTTTGGGAACAGCTGGGACCATTCCTTGTTGACATGATGAACTTCTCTATTAAAAAAGGGTCAACTCTCAAGGGATGTGAACACAGCCTTGATTTCCTTACTCCTCAAAAAGGATAAGGACCCTACAGAGTGCTGTAGCTATCGACCTCTGAGTCTGCTAAACTCTGATTTAAAAATCTTTGCAAAGCTCCCAGCCTGTTGTTTAGAATCCCATATTTCAAAATTCGTCCTAATAATGTATCCTTTATTAATTTACAGAAATTACAATTTACACTCTGTTGTTATTACAAACAGGCCTGAATTACACACACATGCTCAGTACCTATACATGCAGTAAATGGAGAGATGTCATGTCAGAGTGGGACTTGAATGGTCATTCTTATGGTCAGTCTTTTTAAGTGATGGGCTTTGGTAACACTTTCATAAGTATGATTAAAGTTCTGTTTCAGCCCTTAACCGTCCACTCCTCATCCTCCTTATTTCCAGTTTCTAGATCTTCACACCAAGGTTGCCCCTTGAGTCCTACATTATTTGTCCCTCTCAGTCTCTTCCCCATCTTCTATCCTTGTGCAAGTATGGAAGCTTATCAGGCTTCAAAATTAACTGGTCAAAGTCTGCATCACTTCATTTAAATGATCCTGCTAACATCCGCATTGTTAAACAGTTTAAATATTTAGGCATTGATGTTTTCCCTTACTTGAATCAGATTATTAAGCGTAACTATTCTGCTGCCATGAACAACTTTTTGAAAGGTATGGAAGGATGAATGGGTTTCCCCATTTCCCATTCTGCCTGTATCTCTGCGGTCAAAATGAATGTTTTACCAAGATTCAAGAACTTTATTTGCCATTTGTGTTTTCACACATAGGAACTCTTGTGCGGTTGTTACTCAGAAGGTCAAGTCGAGTTGAAAAAGACACACAAAGCATTTACATTATAAATGAATACAATTGCACAAAACCATTACAAAGTACAAATAAAAATAAATAAATTTGCATTCCTAAATTGCAAAAAGTATAATTGCATAAGGACCCTTCTTTTGGTTATTGGCGTACATTACAATCTAAATTTATCTGGAAAGGTAAGCGGCCGCAGCTTAAGATGTCTACAGAGGAGGAAGGAGGTTGGTGGCCTTTCAGTTCCCAACTTTAAACACTATTTTTCGTCCTTTGTGTTAAGACTCCTCCTTACCTGGTTTAACTCAGATACGTCTGTTTGCTGGCATACATTACAAAGTGCTATTACAGAACCATAGTCACTCCATGATGTTCTTTTTGCCAATATCTCTAATAAACAGTACCAGCTATGCTTTGGTCCCATTATCACTCATCTTATTAAAACTTGAAGATTGGTTGAAACATATTGTTGTGTAGCATGAAAATGGCATACACTTTCCCAATTGGTCAACAACACAGCACCCCTGATTGGTGGGAGGCCTGTAACAGCTCCACAGAGGGGGTTCATTTTCTAAAAGACATTTTTAATAAGGTTGGCTTTTTAACTTTTTCTGACTTACAAAACACATTTAGTCTACCACATTCCTCATTTTCTTTTACCTTCAGTTAATATCAGCACTCAAGGCATACGATGTCCCTTGGCAGAGATCTTTGCTAATCCATCCTATCTGGAAACTATTCATTGAACAGCCAAAAACCTGTGGTATGTTTTTGAAGCTCCATCAGATTTTGGCAATATCTTGCTGCTTTGGCTTCCCTATCAAGAGGGTCTGGGAATGTGATTACCCAGAGCTGACCATCAATTTTAACTGGCATGATGAATGGTCTAACATTCCAGAAGTATCACGCAATTCAGACCATCAGCAGATTCACTACAATTTCATTCACCCCTGTGAAAATGCATCACATAAAGGTAATTAACAATCCTTTATGCACTTTCTGCCCACTAAAAGCCCAAAGTACATATCTTCACATGATCTGGGATTGTTCTCCTGTCAGTCAATTTTGGAACAATATTGCATCCAAAATACCTGCCTTGATTAATGTTACTGTATCTGTTACTACCTGTGTTTTGATTCTGAATGATTTGGCAGCCCTTCAGCTCTCTAAATTTCAAAAACGTGCTGTGTTTGCTGAACCTATAGCTGCTAAGAAAATTATTGCAACACATTGGAAAGCCACCTCACGATTTGTCTATTTGTACGTGGACCCTTTCCTTTCTGGATGTTATAAATACTGTGTGTGTGTGTACAGTATATGTATGTATGTGTATATATATATATATATATATATATATATATATATATATATATATATATATGTGTGTGTATGTATGTATGTATGTATGTATGTATGTGTATATATATATATATATATGTATATGAACTTCCTTATGGCTCGTATAAATGGAGTGCCACTGGAGACTTTGGACTCTTGGCTTAGCATGGCTGAGTCCTTGAAGTCCATATTGTAGACTTTTCCTTTTGCCGCTCTGCTGCTGTCTGTGCATGTGTTTGGTCCTGTGTGTCTTGTCTCAATTCAATTTTATTCATAGGATCAATTCATAACGCAACATTTTACAGTTTCACTGGTTTACAGTCTAGAACACACTCTATAATTTACAATGACACAACAATTATAGTAATTCCCCCAAGAGTAAGCAGTGCAACAGTGGTGAGGAAAAAAACAGTGAGAACAGTGAAACACAAGAACAGTGACTAGAAACAGTAGTAGTTCATGGCATAGCAGGGAACTGCATGGCATTACAGGGCACAGTAGGACGTAGCAGGGCACAAAGCAGGGCACAACAGAGAATTAAAATACTTAAATGGGAAAGCTGTGTGGGCGTTTGCTCTGATGGCGCACAGACCATGGCAGGGTCAAGAAACGGGCTGCAGGCGCTAATAAAGAGGGTTGCGGCAGATGCGCATTGGACGCACTGTGTCATTCACAGGGAAGCGCTTGCAGTAAATTTGATCAAAACCCAACCTCTGAAAGCGCGACTGTTCTCCGCACTTTGTTTGGAAATGGGAGCTGATCACGCATCTGTGCTGTTTCACAGTGAAGCACGGTGGCTCTCCCAGGGCAAAGTGCTGTTGCATGTCTTTGAGCTCAGGGCAGAGATTTGGATGTTCTTGGAGGAGGAGCGCATTTATGAGTCTGCAAGCAAGTTCAGTGATGAACAATTTCTATTTAAACTGGCCTACCTCAGCGATGTGTTTGGCAAACTGAATTAATTAATTCTTCAGCTTCAAGGCAAAGACAAGCACCTACCTCCTAGACAAGATCACTGCATTCATCTGAAAGCTTGAGGTATGGGGCAGGCGCCTCGATCAGCAAAACGTAGATGTCTTTGAGAAACTGAGTGAAGTTGCTAAAACCAGTGATTCTGGAGCCACCACAGCCACCTTTAAGAAATTGACAAACAGGGTCATTGCAGCCACTAATGCAGAGATAAATAGACCTGTCTTGCCAAATGGATTTTTCTTTTTTGCCTTTATTAACAGATTGCAAAGTGGCACTTTTATTTTTTTTCTATTTTTTAACTTGATACAAATTTTGACACAGCTGCACTTTTATTTTCTTTATTTTTTAAGTTGCTGTTATTTGATGTAGATAGTTTGTATTTAGATACAACTTGTTACTATACTGATAATACTTGTTACTTCAATAAATTGGAAAAATTTAAGCTTGTTATGTATTTTATTAGCATTATGTTTGAGCAATGGAGGCAGGTGCGGCTTGAAAATTTCCCCCTTGTCCAAAGTGGGGAATGACCGAAAAAGTTTGAGAACCACTGATTTAAACTAACATATTCTTCATGGCCCAGCCATGTTTCAGTAAGACAGAATAAATCAATTTGATTATCTGATATCAAATTGTTCACTAGTTTACTATGCTTTAGAAGATAGAAATCTAATATTTAATAGTCCCCATCTAATTTTCCTATTCAGTTTTATCATTGTAGTGGTAGTTTTAATTCCAATTGGGTTGTTAAGTATAGCCCCTCTTTTATCTTTGCTTTAACCAATCTCAGTTGGGGGACAGACACCGTGGTTATTAGACTATGAGTGGGCGACTGCTCAAGCGGAAGCACAGAGGGGCGCGTAGCACTGCACCTCTGATTACCAATCAGATTACCGGAAGACAAATAATAGACTCGGTCAGATTTTTTAATATGAGAGCCCAAGGGACACACACGACCATAGCCGCTGGAGCCGCCAACTTCCCATTCTGCAGTATAGAGCTTCCAATAATCAGATTTGGCTTCTCAGTGGGTGTGTTACTGAGTGACGAGAAACTGTTAGAAAGGCAAAGATGTTGGTGGTTAGCCATAGGCTTCGATTTAGAGCGACCGCGGCCATGTGCACTCCCTGGTTTAGAGCTAGCGCTACGCTTCCTTTGGACAGTCACCCACTCGCCTGGCTGCTCGGGGCCTCCCGGGGGGCTGCTAAAGAAGCTGCAATATGCACCAGCTACAGAGCGCTTGCTATCTATGGAAAAATATGATTTTGATTTCATGGTGCAGAGCCGCGCCTCAAACTCACTACGCCTCGCCTCCAGAGTAGTGAATAAACTACATTTATTACATATACACTCACCTATAGGATTATTAGGAACACCATACTAATACTGTGTTTGACCCCCTTTCGCCCCCAGAACTGCCTTAATTCTACGTGGCATTGATTCAACAAGGTGCTGAAAGCATTCTTTAGAAATGTTGGCCCATATTGATAGGATAGCATCTTGCAGTTGATGGAGATTTGTGGGATGCACATCCAGGGCACGGACCTCCCGTTCCACCACATCCCAAAGATGCTCTATTGGGTTGAGATCTGGTGACTGTGAGGGCCATTTTAGTACAGTGAACTCATTGTCATGTTCAAGAAACCAATTTGAAATGATTCGAGCTTTGTGACATGGTGCATTATCCTGCTGGAAGTAGCCATCAGGGATGGACATGGTCAGAAACATGGTGGCGTGGCATTTAAAAGCCCAATGGACATGGTCAGAAACAATACACCACCACCACCAGCCTGCACTAGTGGCATTTAAGTGTAATAGTGGTAACAAGGCATGATGGATCCATGTTCTCATTCTGTTTAGGCCAAATTCTGACTCTATCATTCAATTCAATTCAATTCAATTCAATTTTATTTATAGTATCAATTCATAACTAGAGTTATCTCAAGCCAAGAAAACAGTTTCCCCACACCAGCAACACCACCACCACCAGCCTGCACAGTGGAATGAAACAATAAAGGCATGATGGATCCATGTTCATCATTCTGTTTACAAGGCACCAAATTCTGGGACTCTGCCATCTGCAACCATGATTTTTATCATCTGAATGTCTCAACAGAAATTGATACTCGTCAGACCAGGCAACATTTTTCCATCCTTCAACTGTCCAATTTTGTTGAGCTCTTGCAAATTGTAGCCTCTTTTTCCTATTTATAGTGGAGATGAGTGGTACCCGGGGGGTCTTCTTCTGTTGTAGCCCATCCGCCTTGAGGTTGTGCGTGTTGTGGCTTCACAAATGCTTTGCTGCATACCTCGGTTGTAACGAGTGGTTATTTCAGTCAAAGTTGGTCTTCTATCAGCTTGAATCTGTCGGCCCATTCTCCTCTGACCTCTAGCATCAACAAGGCATTTTTGCCCACAGGACTGCCGCATACTGGATGTTTTTTCCTTTTCACACCATTCTTTGTAAACCCTAGAAATGGTTGTGCGTGAAAATCCCAGTAACTGAGCAGATTGTGAAATACTCAGACCAGCCCGTCTGGCACCAACAACCATGCCACGCTCAAAATTGCTTAAATCACCTTTCTTTCCCATTCTGACATTCAGTTTGGAGTTCAGGAGATTGTCTTGACCAGGACCACACCCCTAAATGCATTGAAGCAACTGCCATGTGATTGGTTGATTAGATAATTGCATTAATGAGAAATTGAACAGGTGTTCCTAATAATCTTTTAGGTGAGTGTATATTTATCACTAAAGGAGGCAGAGGAATAGCTTAATATCTGACACACAAAGCTAATGGCTAAGCTAAAGTAGCTAACGGCATTGTGAGGCATAGAATCAGCGAGGCAGTTGGTTTAAGGTAATGAAACTAAAGGTGCTTGAGTATAACTAGTGTTACAATTTAAATACAATCAGGCACTTAGTTGCCAGATTGAAACAATAAAGCAGAGTTGAGTATTTTTTGCTGGTGCAGAAAAGTAGCGCCCGTGAGTTTTGAGCACCAGAAATTAGTCTGTATGCTTACTGTAAAGGTCAGCACGTCAGAGTCTTAGTCTCTTTAGTCTCTTTTGTCAATGTCATTTGTTTGTGTTTGTGTGTCTTGATGGTGAGCTGTGAGCTCTGTTCCTGCTGTTGTGTTTTTGTTAGGTCTCCACACTCCCTGTCTTTCCTCTCTGTTTATTTTTCATCTTTTAATTTTTGAGGTGTTCCTATGTCCCAGTGTGTTGTTTGTTAATTGTTTAAATATAAATAAAAAAAAAATATTTGGTCCCAAACATTGAGTCACATGTATCCTCTATAAACAAGATTACAGTTGATGGAATGTTCTCTTTAAAAGAACAATCCATGTACGTATGTAGTGCAAGACATTTTGGAACAAAGTGTTTCCCTTCTCTTGGTTTTTTCTCTTGGGGTCTGTGAAAACCTGAAAGTGGGGTTTAGTAACGATAGCAAAGGATGTCAAGCAACCGCCAGTGCTGATAAATAAGCCAATGCAGAAGTGCCAAGTTCATTGAATAGCCATTTGAGGCTCGCTCCAAAAGCAAGTCAATATCCATAGATCCCGTGTTTAAATGCCCAACTTTCCAGCTAAAATAAACATGATACAATACAAAAAAATGATTTTGGTCTCTATAGCTAAATCCTCCCTTAATGACAACTGCAGGGGGAAGGGGGCTATAGCTCCTCAAGACCCATGTAAAGTGTCTTGCTTCTCAACAACGCACAAAACAAAATGGCTTATTGTATCATTAGTAGAAAACCAGGGCCTCACAACTTAACATGAAATTTGAATAGGACTTCTTTGACAGTCTTGTTCAATAGATCTCAGTAAGGTTAGGGCTATTTTCACACATACTCAGGCCATCCGGCGGAAACACAAGTTTCCCCATTTATTTTGAATGGGGGTACTGCAGGGTGCCAGATAAACAAGTAGCATCCTGCGGGGAAAAGTTAAGACAGATTCAACTTTTGGAGACACGCAACCCAACATCAACCTGCGGTTGCCAATCATGTAACTGGTGATTAGACTTGTCATTCGGTTTTGAGGTGGTGTGAGAGTCCCGTACAGTAAACATGTAACATCACTGCCTCTATCGCTGTCACAAACAAAAACCCAAGCATTCAACTGCCCGGGAGTTTGTGTAACACACAAAGCTCATCTCTTTTCTTTTTCTCTTTCTCCACAAATGGAAGCTGCCTTCAAGTGTGGTTGGAAATGATGGGACTATAAAAATCACAATCAGGGCTTGGGGCACCAAAACATCCAGAAATGGCTCTGTATCAAATAGATTTCTGAGTCAGGAAGAACACACTGAATTTGTTATCTTTTTCTTCCAAAGAGGACACAATTTGATGGACACATACAAGTGTTGTATTTTTATTTGTAATTAGGCAACATTTTAAAATCACCCCTGAAATAACAATTTAATGTACTCATATTTTAGGTATATTGAGCATCACTTCAGCTAGTGACAAACTGTGTTAATTGATTGAGTTTCACACATGATATTGTATCAAAATGACTGATCATCTCATGGCTTACATAACAAGTAGATTTTCCTTCTTCTGACTTAATACATGCCAGTGTCACTGATATCCACCCTCAAGACTGCTTCACCTGAGTCTGACATTGAAGCACTGACAATAGCATAATCACCCTCATAAGAAATGCAGGAGCCATCAGCCTTTGCTCTTACAAAATTATTTTCATTTCCATTATACATCATATCATAAAGATTGTAGTCGCAGTTGTTTCCTCTGTCGAGGATCCCCACAGCAAACCAGTTGGAGTAGAGGTTTCGGTCGTAGGGAACGGAGAACATGATGGCCACGATGTGGCTGTAGTCGTTGAGGTTGGGGTTGAAAAGGTCATAGGTGAAGACGGCGACAGCCCCAGTCGCGCTGCCCGTGTTCTTCTTGAACAATGCGCTGGCAGGGGAGTAGGGACCCACCACCGGTGGCAGAGGGACCTCACAGCAGCCGCTCTCAGTAAACACCCTGAATACAGAGAGGCGCATTGTATCATACCATACCATTGATATTTACATTCACTGGTAGGTTTTTGTGTCTTTTCCTACAAAAAAGTGCTACAAGCACGCAAATGCACCCACCAAGAAAGAGTCTATAATCTCAACTGCTTAACAGTTTTACAGTAATGTGACATTATGCACACAGCTGAGCATTCCACTTATAAATCCTTTTCAACCTATATTCAATTGAATACACTACAAAGACAATATATTTAATGTTCAAACTGATACTTAGTTTTTTTGCAAAAATTCACTCATTTTGAAGTTGATTCCTGCAACACGTTTCAAAAAAGCTGTGATGGGGGCATGTTTACCATTGTGTTACATTACCTTTCCTTTTAACAGCACCCAATAGGCATTTGTGAACTGAGGACACTTGTTGAAGCTTTGCAGGTGGAATTCTTTCCCCTTGCTTGATGTACAACTTCAGTCGCTCAACAGTGTTTTATTACATATCTTGTCTTTGTAGTGTATTTAAGTGAATATAAGTTGAAAAGGATTTGCAAATCATTGTATTCTCTTTTTATTTACGTTGTACACAATGTCCCAATGTCATTGGAATTGGGGTTTTTATATGCTGAAGCATTAGGATTTGCCTTCTGTGGAACTAAAGGGTCCAAACCAGGAAAAGCTGACTCAGACCAGACAGGGGTTTTGTAAAGTGTGCCATGTGTCATTTACTTCAGAGAGTATGCAAGCTGGATAGCTCAAACACACAGTAACTGGCAGTTAAGCTACCTGGACATGAGGAAGATCTCTATCTGACTAAAAGGAAAGCAGTGTATGGGAGCATGCAGCTTTATCATTTGAAAATGGACAGTAAGTATTTGAGTAAAGTCAATTTAAATATTCTGGCTCTAAGGATGGAGGGTGTTGTATGCTGTATAGATTGTAAAGCTGTTTGAGGCTACATAGATAAAATTGATTTTACTCTGAGACAACAATGCAACTAAAACTGTTCTGATGAACACACAGTAAATAATGACATTTTACAACACTATTGAGTGGTTGTGTAGGATTTTGCAGTGAACTTTTTTTTTCTACAAGCTGTTGAAAGTTTTTAGAATTTTGTTTTATTTACTTTTGTTTTTTTTGACATAACATGTTGTCAAAGTAGTGAAGATGCTTTATTTATTTTTGTCATACACTTACTAGCCTACAGCATGGCCCTACCTAAATGACTTTCTTGTTGCTGCTGTGTATTATAGTCTTTGCCGTCAGTGGGTGGCGGCAGTGTTTGATTGCTGTTACAAAATACAACTATGGAACTGCTTAAGTCTGGTTAAAAATGTACTTTCAATACCTTCAGAAAAAGTCAAGTACAAAAGCAATGCATCACCTTGGATTAGCCAGCGTGTAGCAGCCAGAGTTGTTGTTAATCTCAACAGAGCAGAGGCGATGAGGCATTGTGATGAGGAGTGGTGGGGGAAGAGGCTGGCTGTAAACTACAGACAAAACAGAATAATTTCATAATTCATTCAGCAATTCAGCATCTGTGAAGCAGAGAGACAGTTTGTCAGACTCAATTAGCTATGCTTTGTTGATTGATGTGTTTATTGTTTAAACCTCTTTCTAAATCTAAATGGACTGCATTTTTATATATATATATATATATATATATATATATATACAGTAGTAGTAATGATGTACATTACATTCTGTCTGAGCTCTCAGTTGAAGCCAGATTACATTCCCATCAGCTTGTTTTCTTGAGGAAATTTATATTTTTAAAGGAATACGCCACCGTTTCTTGAAATAGGGCTTATCACTCTCGGTTTATCTAGCTACAATAGATTGGTGTGCCAACACATTTTTTCCTACCTATCTACAGCTAGGGGAGACTGTGATAAGCCCTATTTCAACAAACGGTGGAATATCCCTTTAAGTTTATCTAAATCTTTTTCAGCTCTTGAAGAGTGTGCAAGTTAGTCAAATACTGTACATAGTCTAACATATCTTTCTAACAGGAGGTTTAGAGTCACTTCGTTTAGATAGAACTTTTTTTTATATACGTCAATCTATCCTGCTGCTAAACCAAAATCAGTTTAAGATCTTGATCTGAGTCTATCTTGAAACATGTTTCTTTGCTATGGCTGTTGATATATCTTCATCTTTGTACTATATGTGTAATTGTTATGTAACTCTGTGTGGATTTTTCTTTTTATTTCTTCTTTTGAGCGGAGCTGCTTGGGAACACAAAAGGATTTTTGGTGTGAACTCTCAACTAAGTTGTATTGTATATGCCCCTCCATTTGTGCATAGACAAATTGAAGGCTTTAAATTAAAGTATGTTTAAAACTATACTAAAATGTTGATGGATGAGAATCATCTAAACATGACTAAAACGCACATGAACTTTTTTCAGGACTACGAATAAATCTAAAAATAGATAAAAACAAGTCCATGTTAAAAGTCTAATATCTAAAAGTATTAAAAGTGTACTTACCTTTTGTATGATCTGCAGAGTTGAAAAAGACAAAACCAGTTGTTGGTGTGGACAGATTGTTGGTCCAGGTTTCAGGCAGGATGTGGTGGTGAAGTCACACTCCGGGTTTTATTGACTCAGGTAATCAGGACTTTTAGGCGCCAGTTGACTCCCTCCTTATCTCCTGTCCAGTATCAGCTCCCCCCTTTGTTTCCGCCAGCACTTTATCACTGAGAAAGTCTTGGACCATAGTGATTACAAATTTATGCCTTCTTTTGTTTGAACCTTTTAAAATTTATGTCAATTATTTGTACAGGGTGTCCGCAGGAGGTTAAGGACTTAGTGGCCTGCCATGTTCACAGGGTACTACTACAAAACAGAATTGAATGCACTACAAAGACAAGCTATTTCATCTTTAAACTGATTACTCATTTTGAATTTGATGCCTGCAACTCGTTCCAAAAAGCTCGGAGAGGGGCTTAGCAGTGTGTTACATCACCTTTCCTTTTAACAACACTCAAGAAGTGTTTATGACTTCAGTCGCTCAACAATTCAGGGTCTCCGTTGTTGTATTTTGCGCTTCATGATGGGAGACAGGTCTGGGCTGCAGGCAGGCCAGTCTAGTACCTGCACTCTTTTACTACAAAGCCACCCTGTTGTAAAACACGCAGAATGTGGCATGGCATTGTCTTGCTGAAATAAGCAGGGACATCCCTCAAAAATAAATTGCTTGGATGGCAATAACATCCACGGACCGTATGTTGTTCCAAAACCTGTATGTACCTTTCAGCATTAATGTTGCCTTCACAGTTACCCAGTCCACGGGCACTAACACACCGCCATACCACCCCAGATGCCGGCTTTTAAACTTCCTGATAACAATCTGGATGGTCCTTTTCCTTCATGATTTCCAAAAACAATTTTAAATATGGACTTGTCACACTTTTCCACCTTGTGTCAGTACATCTCAGTTGAGCTTGGTTCCCAGAGAAGCCGGCGACGTTTCTGGATGTTGTCTGGCAGCTAGGTAACTGAAACATCTATTTCCTGAGCAACATTAACCATCTCTGACAGGGGATGCCGAGGCGTTCCCAGGCCAGTGTAGGGATATAATCTCTCCAGCTAATCCTGGGTCTTCCCCGAGGCTTTATACCAGCTGGACGTGCCTGTAACACCTCCCTAGGGGGGCGCCCAGGACCACCTCAGGAGGCGCCCTGAACCACACGGCAAACAGGAAGCAGGACAGGAAGTCAAGCACAGAAACAAATAAAACATCCGGTTAATTTTCTAAATAAAATAGAACATGAGAAGCCAGGCCCCCTCCTGAGGAAACCCATTTTGGCACTGTTGATTCTGTGATCTAGTTATTTTGGTCATGACCCAGCTTTCATGATGAAAATTGACCGGAAGATCGAAAGCTTTGCCTTCTGTCTAAGCTCTCTTGGTGCGGTAAAGCAAATGCAATACTGACCCTGCTGCTCAGATTTTCAGAGAGCTTATGTTGTAAGTTGTATAAGCAAGAAGTAAACCTCAAATATTTTTTATAATTCACCAGGTTAATGTTTACATTAAAAACATATTAAAAACTTTTTTAAAGTATATTTTAAAAGATTGAGTTCAGGATCACTGTAAAAAAAAAAATCAATTACAATTGGTTAATTTAACCCAGCCCTTGTGCCAAAAGAAGCAGCATCAGTTAATAAAAAAAATTAGGAGTACAGTGGGGCTCGAAAGTTTGGGCACCCCAAGTAAAAATTTGTATTAATGTGCATAAAGAAGCCAAGAAAAGAAGGAAAAATCTCCAAAAGTCATCAAATGACAGATTAGACATTCATATAATATGTCACAAAAAGTTAGATTTTATTTCCATCATTTACACTTTCAAAATAACAGAAAACAAAAAAATGGCGTCTGCAAAAGTTTGGACACCCTGCTGAGTTTCTAGCATGCACCGCCCCCTTTGGAAAGCTGAGACCTGACCGCGTCATGGATTGTTCTCAATCATCGTCTGGAAAGACCAGGTGATGTCAATCTGAAGGTTTTAAATGCCCAGACTCATCTGACCTTGCCCCAACAATTAGCACCATCGGTTCTTCTAAGCGGTTGTCTAGAAAACTGAAACTGAAAATAGTTGACGCTCACAAAGCAGGAGAAGGCTGTAAGAAGATGCCAATATCCTCTGTTCGGAATGTAATTGGTAATCATCAGGAACAGTGGTAGTTAAAGCAAGATCTGGAAGACCAAGAAAAATATCAGACAGTGCAGTCAAAACCCAAGTTTGACTGCACGATCCATCCAGAAAGACCTGGCAGAGTTGTGGTACACCATTCCACTGTGTAAATGTGCTGTATTTATATAGCGCTTTTCTAGTCTTAACGACTACTCAAAGCGCTTTTACATCATACAGGAAACATCCACCATTCACACACATTCATACACTGTGGCCGAGGCTGCCGTACAATGTGCCACTTGCTCATCAGATAAACACTCACACACATTCAACTCGGGGCAACTCGGGGTTCAGCGTCTTGCCCAAGGACACTTCGACATGGGACTGCAGGGCCAGGGATTGAACCACCAACCTTCCGATTGGCAGGCCACAGCCACCCCTATAAAGACTATAACTATAAAGAGATACTTGTACAAATATGGTCTTTATGGAAGAGTCATCAGAAGAAAACCTCTTCTACATCCTTACCACAAAAATCTGTGTTTGGCGTTTGCAAATGAACATATAGACAAGCCTAATGTGGAAATAAGTTATGTGGACCAATGAGGTTAAAATAGAACTTTTTGGCCTTAGAACTTTTGAGCCCCACTGTACATTGTCAGTAAAATTCAGTCATTCATAGCGGTAGTTTCAGTAACAGTTGTAATGGTATTAGTGTATACAGTATAGGTGTAGCCATGATAATGTGATTAGGTTGCAGCAGTATTACCAATAAAAGCGTGAGTCATAAGTGTTAATCAGCAGCCATATCAGTTATATAAGTAGTATTTGCTGAAGCAATCATCAGTGCTTAAATTGAAATAGAAAATGCGTCAGAGCTCCAGCAGCCTGAGCAGTGTGTACATAATACATACATATTAACTTGGTAGGCAGGAGTACAGATGTAGTGAGGACTGATGTTTGTAACCAGAAAAACACACTACAGGTGTGATGATAATCCAAAACCATATTTTAGTGTAAAACTGTCAGGCAAAACTGCTCTTAACTTAAAGAGCTGTTGGCCTCCAAAGATACAACATGAATGAGTCTTAATACTGTGATGTTGTTTGTCTTTTGACTGGGGTTTGATTGGAGCTGAGGTCTCAGCCGGGCTGACCCATGTCTTTTTATATTGCTGACATAATGATGCCCGGGCAGGAAAAGGTATGAACATCCTTGTCAGATGGGTCACTCATGCTTAATGTTGTTCATTCTGTATTCAACCTGACTGGCTTGGGTAGCACTCATGTCAATTTGGGTTTGGCCAAGCTACTTTGGTGCATGCGTTGTTGTTTGTTGTTTTGATTTTTTAATATTTTTTTTGCACTGGCAGTTTTAATTGCATTTACACTTCTTCATTTGGTACCAGTTTGTTGTGTTTTGGTATTGATTTGATTTTTTTAAATATAAATTTTGCCATCCAAACCTTTGGAGTCTGCACCCCTTATTCAGCAGTTACTGTTAATGTCCTCTTCATCTTCTCCAGATACCAATCAGGCTCTGCGGCTCTGTCTGGGTACCAAGGCAACTGGGGCAGAGTTTGGCGCGGTCTCTGCCCTCAGCATCAACCACGATTGCTCAAGACTTCTCTGCGGGTTTGCCAAAGGACAGGTATATACTCAGACACATGTACGAACATAGTTTTTAAAGAGTTCAATAGGGTAGACTCAGGACTTGAATAAATCTAACATATTTGCTTTAGTTCTCCCACTTAGAAATCATGGAGGGGTCTGAAATTGTCATCGTAGGTGCATGTCCACTGTGAGAGACATAATCTAAAAAAAAAAATCCAAAAATCACAATGTATGTTTTTTTAACTATTTATTTGTATGATACAACTGCAAATAAGTATTTGAACACCTGAGAAAATCAATGTTAATATTTGGTACAGTAGCCTTTGTTTGCAATTACAGAGGTCAAACGTTTCCTGTAGTTTTTCACCAGGTTTGCACACACTGCAGAAGGGATTTTGGCCCACTCCTCCACACAGATCTTCTCTAGATCAGTCAGGTTTCTGGGCTGTCGCTGAGAAACACGGAGTTTGAGCTCCCTCCAAAGATTCTCTATTGGGTTTAGGTCTGGAGACTGGCTAGGCCACGCCAGAACCTTGATATGCTTCTTATAGAGCCACTCCTTGGTTATCCTGGCTGTGTGCTTCGGGTCATTGTCATGTTGGAAGACCCCGCCTCAGCCCATCTTCTGAGGGAAGGAGGTTGTTCCTCAATACTCTCGCAATACATGGCCCCGGTCATCCTCTCCTTAATACAGTGCAGTCTCCCTATCCCATGTGCAGAAAAGTACCCCCAAAGCATGATGCTACCACCCCCATGCTTCACAGTAGGGATGGTGTTCTTGGGATCGTACTCATCATTCTTCTTCCTCCAAACACGGTTAGTGGAATTATGATCAAAAAGTTCTATTTTGGTCTCATCTGACCACATGACTTTCTCCCATGACTCCTCTGGATCATCCAATTGGTCATTGGCAAACTTAAGACGGGCCTTGACATGTGCTGGTTTAAGCAGGGGAACCTTCCGTGCCATGCATGATTTCAAACCATGACGTCTTAGTATATTACCAACAGTAACCTTGGAAACGGTGGTCCCAGCTCTTGTCAGGTCATTGACCAGCTCCTCCTGTGTAGTTCTGGGCTGATTTCTCACCTTTCTTAGGATCATTGAGACCCCACGAGGTGAGATCTTGCATGGAGCCCCAGTCCGAGGGAGATTGACAGTCATGTTTAGCTTCTTCCATTTTCTAATGATTGCTCCAACATTGGACCTTTTTTCACCAAGCTGCTTGGCAATTTCCCCCGTAGCCCTTTCCAGCCTTGTGGTGGTGTACAATTTTGTCTCTAGTGTCTTTGGACAGCTCTTTGGTCTTGGCCATGTTAGTAGTTGGATTCTTACTGATTGTATGGGGTGGACAGGTGTCTTTATGCACCTAACTTCAAACAGGTCCATCTAATATAGGATAATAAATGGTGTGGAAGTGGACATTTTGAAGGCAGACTAACAGGTCTTTGAGGGTCAGAATTCTAGCTGATAGACAGGTGTTCAAATACTTATTTGCATCTTTATCATACAAATAAATAGTTAAAAAATCATACATTGAGATTTCTGGATTTTTTTTTTAGATTATGTCTCTCACAGTGGACATGTACCTACGATGACAATTTCAGACCCCTCCATAAGTTCTAAGTGGGAGAACTTGCAAAACAGCAGGGTGTTCAAATACTTATTTTCATCACTGTATATATATTGATATATAACGATCTAAGCGCACAACGTGAAGCACATGGCGCAGGTGCGTTTAGGGCCTGTCCAAATCCAGCTAGTTTGACGGCACAAACAAGGGTCTGTGCACCAGGCGCATGGTTCTAAAGGGTTATACTTGGTGTCTTCATTAATTCATATGTGTGTTTTGGGCGTAACATGCAAAAAACCAATCAGTGTTATCCACAAAGACACTTGCGTGTTGCGTGTTGTTTGTTCTGTGGCATGTGGTTGTGATGAGCGGGTGTGGTGCTCTGAAAGACTTGATGGTTTATGACTCAAAGTATCATGTCCAAATCACTGATACTTTACTTGGTTTTGAACAATTGTAATTACTATCTCAAGGGCTAGTCCACACAGGAATGAGGAAATGTTTGGCTTGGTGTTGGATATCAAACTACTGTATGCAGTTCTTCGGCCAGTGTGTACGTGGTTTTTAAAGTCAAATTATTTTACGGCTACATATGAGCCGAGATAAATGGAACAGTCTGGTTTAAAATTGCGACTAGAGACAAATCTACTGACTTTGTATTGGCAGTATTGTCCGGGGAGAGCGTTGTCTTTCTCTCTAGATGCCGCCACAGTCCTCTCTCTGTCACTTTTGACTGAGGAGCATCAGCGTGCCTACAGTGCCTACATCATGTAGTGGGCCAGCTCCTTGTGTGGCAGCTCTGCCACTATGGTTGTATGTGAATAGGTGAATGAGAGGCAAATTTACCATTGGATGAGTTGTTCTTAAGAGCGCTTCAAACGGGCACGCAACTCAACAACACTGCAAGCAGCAATACTGGGAACCAAGCATTTTATTACTACCTTTTCTGTCACATGTTGTTTGTGAGAATTTAAACAATAAAGTTGTGAAAAGTAATCCTTGGAACCAAGCAATTGGCCGTTCCGAACAGGCACACACTACAAACAGGCACTGTACTAGTAAAAATAATTGATAGCTGAAATCATTTTTTCACGCCTTTTTGGTCACTTGGCTTGATTTCCTCCAACTATTTTTGTCAAGTGTCTTTTTTTGTCCAGTTGCTTACCCTAATCCAAATTTTCTTGAAAACTTGCTCTGTCTGTCTGCATGATTAGATTACAATGTGGGATCTAGCCAGCGGGAAGCTCCTGAGAACAATCACTGATGCCCACCCTCCTGGGACAGCTATACTGCATGTGAAGGTACACGCACACACACACAGACACACAAACAGGCACTTCTCTTTACTGGATCAGGTTGTTGGGTGGCTACAGTCAACACTTTTTCCCCCACACAACAATAAAGCAAACTTTGTGAGCGTCACACACCCTCAGAAATTGGTCTTACATAAGTTGGATCCCTGATCATTTTCATCTGATTTCTGTCCCTTGTCTTTATTTTCCTGTTGTTGTGTCTAGTTCACAGATGACCCAACTCTTGCAGTGTGCAATGACAGTGGAGGATCAGTTTTTGAGCTGGCTTTCAGGTAAATGACTTAAAATTAAAGTCAATTAAATAACTTTGTTTTTAGGTTAAAGAGCTCCTTTGCTAGAGGGAACTGTTTGGCATGGTTTGGGCTACAGCTGTTGCCATTTCTGTTGTGTACAGTTGCCATGGTGTCATTGTCTTCTATTGTGAGGTTAGTGGAAAAAGCATGGTTTACTTTTCATACACAGTCCATCCAAGGTGGACTACATAAACCGGGTTTGTTTCCTGACTCATAAAGCCTATGCTTAGCAAAGAAGATGGTCAATTTAGACTTTCTAGTAAGCAGCTGGTTAAGGGCTGAGCGAGCTGCCTCAAATTTTTTAGACAAAATTCTAGAAGGTGTACTTTTAAATTGTACTTCTAGCAGTTGTATTTTATTCTCTAGACTGAGTTCGTTCAAAGCAGCTTTTTATTTAGCTGTAGTGTGAATGCTGAAATTACTATTGGAATGGGATTTTTTTGTAAATAGGTTAGCTAATTTCTAATTCTTCTTGTGTCACGTCTGATGAGCAATAAGTTAAGGGAGTAAGAAACACAAGGCTAACGTTACATACCGTGTACAGGGGGGAGTAGCAGGCTGCGGCTGGAAATCAGAAGAAGTATGGGAAATAGTTTTAACATGACATTAAATTGACATCCACCAAGCCAAAATGCTTATGTTATCATTAGTTAGCTTGTTCTGTGTTCCCAACTGTGTTGCAACTTATAAGAGCTTAGCTGGGAGCTTCATGGAGACAGTTGAAGTTAATGTTAGCTGCCCTACAGCTGTCAGAGTTAGCTTTGACTTCAGATATTACCTTCTAACAGCTGAACTCTCAGTAACGTGAAACCGGTTGCTTTTAAATCACTAAAATAGTAGTGGAAGCACCGTTTGGCTTAGTTATTAATGCGGTTAGCATTGTGGCTAACACTTTTGTTACTTAGTTTATGACAAATGGATTTGGCTGTGCTTTCAAACATGATGTCATTGTGCTAACTGAGCAACGTTCAGTTACAACAGAGCAACTTCAATACACTTGTTAGATAATGTTTTATTACAGAGTTCTCTGTTGATTTGTGTTTGTCGCTGTGTGCGTGGTGGAAAATAATGTAAACAGAGAGCGGCATGCTAGAAATGCAATACGCCATGACATACTGTAGATCACCTGGCCAGGCTGATGTTGGTAGTCCCACTAGTGGACAGAACATGTAACAACAACCACATGCTTGTAGTGGCATTGACCATGCATAAGCCTGAGTAGTGTAGCACATTTTAATAACGGGCTGCATTTGAAAAAAATCCATCCATCCATCTTCATCATCCGCTTATCCGGTATTGGGTCGCGGGGGCAGCAGCTCCAGCAGGGGACCCCAAACTTCCCTTTCTCGAGCCACATTAACCAGCTCCGCCTGGGGGATTTAGAGGCGTTCCCAGGCCAGGTTGGAGGTATAATCTCTCCACCTAATCTTGAGTCTTCCTAGAGGCCTCTTCCCACCTGGACGTGCCTGGACCACCTCCCTAGGGAGGCGCCCAGGAGGCATCCTTGCCAGATGCCCGAACCACCTCAACTGGCTCCTTTTGACGCAAAGGAGCAGCGGCTCTACTCCGAGCTCCTCTTGGATGACTCGGGAGTCTCAGGAGACGCCAGCCCCCCTCTTGAGGAAACCCATTCCGCCTGCTTGTACCCTGGATCTCGGTCTTTCGGTCATGACCCAGCCTTCATGACCATAGGTGAGGGTAGGAACGAAAACTGACCGGTAGATCGAGAGCTTTGCCTTCTGGCTCAGCACTCTTTTTGTCACAACGGTGCAATAAATGGAATGTAAAACCGCACCCGCTGCGCCAATTCTCCGACCAATCTCCCTCACCATTGTCCCCTCACTCGTGAACAAGACACCAAGGTACAGTATTTAAACTCCTTCACTTGGGGTAAGTACTCATTCCCTACCTGAAGAAAGCACTCCATCGGTTTCCTGCTGAGAACCATGGCCTCAGATTTAGAGGTGCTGATCCTCATCCCAGCCGCTTCACACTCGGCTGCAAACCGATCCAGTGAGTGCTGAAGGTCACAGACCGATGATGCCATCAGGACCACATCATCTGCAAAAAGCAGCAATGAGACCCCAGCCCACCAAACTGCAACCCCTCACCACCCCCACTACGCCTCGATATTGGTGACAAAGCGCATCCCAGCCGGAGGCCAACCTGTAAGTAGCAAGAAAAAAGAAAACAATTGTTGTTGCGTACACCGTGTTATCCTCCTGCTACATTTTGCACCGAGAACGCTGAAACAAGTTGTAAACATGCTTTTAGCCTCTTAACATGTTTGAAATGTCATTACAAATACCTACCCATGTGCATTGATTCCTTCCGAGTGAACACGGTGAATCTGACTGCAGTAAATGTGAAAGAAATGTGTAAATGTTCTGCTAATTCAGCTGTGTTAGTTCCGGTGTTGAGAGGGCAAGACTTGGGGACCCAAACTCCAACACCAAAAAGAGATGTATCAAAAATATTTATTAATTTATTGATTCTTTAAACTTACAGTACCTCAATTGAAACTTGATAGTTGTACTACAGCACTTACTTTAAAAAAATACGCATATGCCTATTTTCTTAAACATTTTTGTATCTCTTTTCTGTGTTGTAGTTTGTAAACAGTTCCCAAGCACTCGTGTTGTTGAAATCAACCGGAATTCTCCTTCAAGTTTAGTCTTTGTATTGTTGGTATTAAGTTTTCTTTTTTTTTTCATTCTTATTCTGTAATATTTTGCATTTTTGTACTTTGTCTCTTACCTCCCTTTTATAGTGCCCTTATTTTGTTTTGTTTATGATTAAGTAACTTAGCTGCTGTGACAATATCATTATAGTTTTTTAATAGTGTCAGTAGAATTTTGACCCAATGAAAAAAAAAAAAAACAGTTTGTTTCACAATGCACTTCAACTGAGACTGAGCAACGCATGAGAAAATTGTCAAATACCGAAAAGAACCTCATTTAATTGTAAAGCAAAATAGCAAATGTACATTCTTTTTGATATTATGTGACAGTTATTTTCAAGCCTAAAAGTTTCTTTCTCTATTTTTTTATGTATGTGTTGGTAACACTGCATCTATAATTCACATCTATGAGCGGTGTGATTCCAGTGTGTTGCCTTTTTCCCTTACTTGACCGCTATCTTTTATTACCTCCTTACTCTTACTCTGTTCTTGTTTCATGTTAATGTTACCTAAGGGTGCTCCGATCAGGATTTTTTGGGGCCGATCACCGATTGCTGGAAGCAGTATTGGTTGATACCGATCACCGGGTCTATTTGAAGCCTTCTATTTATCATGTCATATATTTATCATATATTAATTTTAACAATGTATATGTATTAAAATTAACAGAAGATAATGTATTGTGAATTGTGAATTGTTTACTTTTATTGACAGGAAACGTTCAACATTCTACCTCTATTAGAAACTTTAAACAGCTCAGAGCTTAATAATTCTTATTTCGAAATAAATTACAAAAAAACTCATTGTTAATTTACACAAACTTAAAGTGTACTTAAATGTGAAGTGCAGAGCAAAGAAAACGAAACCACATATTTTGGGATGTCAAGATAAAAAGCCATGAGGTGTAAAGTATTTTAGGCTTGTCTGAACATCTGATCGGCCGATCTGATCGGCCTTTATGGAGACCACCGATCAAACTATTTGACACCTTTATCGGCCGATAATCAGTGACCGATCAATCGGAGCACCCTTAATGTTACTCTGATTATCCTCTATGTTTTTCTCTTTGTGTGTTTGTGTTTCTGTTAATGATTCTCTTTTTTTTCTAGGAGGGTGATGGGGATGCGGTCATGTGACTCTCGATGTCTCTTCAGTGGTTCTAAAGGTGAGGTCTGCTGTGTTGAACCATTGCGTGCTCCTCCAGACTTCAGAGACCATCCCATCACACACTACTCTCTGCTGGCTATGGCCTCTCTCACTAAGGTACACAACACACACACACAGTTCCGTTTACAGTGCATCGTCCAGCTTCTACTTATCAACCCAACTGTATGTAAGGTTTGTGATGTTTCTGCGTTTTCTTTTACCAGATTCTGGTCATTGGACTAAAGCCTTCGCTGAAAGTCTGGATGACTTTCCCCTACAGCAAGGTTTGTATATTTGTCTGCTTGTTTATTTTGTTGTTAATGAGTGCATTATAGCCCAGTGGCCTGTACTACGAAGCAAGATTTAAGTGTGTGATTTACAGTGTCGTCTTTTTTTGCCAGCCTTCCTTCCTCTTTTAGGAAGCAGCAACTGTATTGTGTTTTGCCTGTAAAACCGTGTCTGTGTTTTTCATTTTTTTATGTATAGGGCTGAAGGATATTGTGTTTTAGCATCCACAGTGCGATGTGCCCATGCGCGATAGTCACATCGCAGGATGTTGCGATGTTGACATAATCCTTTTTTGCTGCTTGATAACAAAGTAAACTTCCACCGTTCTCTTTTAACATGATTATTACCGTCCGACTCTTCCCCTTTAAGACAGGTAGCCATGTGG
Organism: Etheostoma perlongum; assembly: GCA_026937815.1. Taxonomy (NCBI): domain Eukaryota; kingdom Metazoa; phylum Chordata; class Actinopteri; order Perciformes; family Percidae; genus Etheostoma; species Etheostoma perlongum. The sequence goes on from CM049387.1 coordinate 6,661,877, forward strand.
GCAGCGTGTGTATGTGACGTTAGTCCGACAGGGTGTGTTATGGGAAGGTGAGCTCTCCGTGTGTAGAAAAGTACCGTAGGCAGCAGCTGCCGCTGACACAGCTGCTGCGCATAGTTTTGATGGGTAGTCAGTGAAGCTACAGTAGTCAGAGTTTTATGTACGCTGCAAATACGAACTAAATCACCTAATTAATGCAACATGATCACAATGTCTCCCGGCCATTTCCCCCGTAGAAAGCTACTACCAGCCAGGCTAAAGCTAATATAGTTAGCCTAAAGAAACCAGCAGAAAGCTGCTACCAGCCATGCAGGCTAAATCTAATATAGTTAGCCTAAAGATCCAAGGGGTTTGTCTGTCCCAACTAACGTTACGGTTCGGAGCCGCAACGCTGGAAACGTAACACTAATCTACTACAGAAGTCTGTGTATGATCTAACTTCATTTCCACTGATTTAATTGTTCTTGGATAAACAGTTTGTTGCTAGTGCGCGTGACATGCAGCTCTGATCAATTTATCAAACTAACAAGCTGCATGGCCCCGCTAGTCAACCACAACCTGAAATTTAGAAGAAGCACTGTCATTCAAGTTGTCATTCACGTTAGCCTGGATTGATTATTATATGAATACAATGGTGTCATGCTAGTCAACCAGCGTATTTCTACCTGATGTCCCTCTCCAAAACCACTTCAGAAGAGTAACGTTAGTCACAGCGCTCATTTGCTCACTATCGCAATATATATCGCAGGGAAAAAAAATATCGCAATGTCAGATTTGTCCAATATCGTGCAGGCCTAGTATTATAGTTTGATCTTCTTATGTAAAATATGCAGCTCTGGTAGATGTTTGCGATTGGTCACGCTGTAAATGCGCTCATTCACATAAAAGAGGCGATGATTTATTGATTGATTGAACTAGTTGTTAACCACTGTCGTGACACATTTTATGCAAGACCACAGTTGTTAGGTGAGGTGAAGCTGGTTAACTGAAATAAATCCAGGGCATGTTGATCTTGATTCATAGTACAGGCCTCAGGTTCATTGATACAATGAGATGTTTAATTCTGTGTTTGCACCTGATTCTTTGTTGAGAATAGCAGTTAGCATGAGTTCTTGAATGCCCGCTAAGGCTACATCCCCACCACTACAATTTCATTTGTGAACAAGTTTTTTAAACAAATGTGATCTCCGTCCACACAAGAGGTTTAGCTCCTGGAGCAGAACTAATCTCCGTCCATTAGAGCTGCTTGATTATGGAAAAAATAATAATCACGATTATTTAACACAATCACTCATTAACCTTTGGATATAATGGATAGTGTTTAGGGTATGAAAAAACTTAATGCTAAGGGGAACATTACTATGTTTTTCATGTTGGTTTTGAGTGGTAGGTAGTGATGGCCAAATGAAGCTTTGTGAACCAGTGTCTTTATTTTCTTAACCCACTAGATGGTGCTCTTGGTTTTCAGACATTGCAATTCAGTATATTCTCAACTAATTGTTAATAGAGAGCACAATCTAGTGGGCTCAAAAAATATAAAGACACTGGTTCACGAAGCTTCATTTAGCCATCACTAGTGGTAGGCCTATGCACCCAGCTGGAAAAATTTTAAAAGCAGTAAGGGAATATAGCGTGTCGGGGGAGTATAGTGACAGAAGGGTTAGCTAACCTTAACTGTTTCCAGACAATGGAGTTGGATTTGCCTTTTTTTTTCTCACCAAATGCTGCTGTGGCTTCCAACATTCAAAAGTACAAGTACAAAGGGCTTTATGAAGGGTAGAACCAATACATTGGGTCTATAAACAAAAAGAGGTGATACATTTCTCTCAATATGCTTTAAAACATGTAGAGCATACAACACAACACCCTTTATCCTTAAATCTAGTGACCTTAACATTTACCTGACACGGGTGAGGTAATGAAATATAACCTGTCCATTTCTTGTCCATTGACATGATTTCAGGATCAAACCACATAGTGAGGCTTGTCTGTTTCTTAATGATTTAGCTAGTGTAATGCAGCCAACATTACTACAAACGCCACATCAAGCCACAGGCTTGATATTAATTAGTGTTGTACTGCACATTTGCAACAAATCCTGGGTGTTGCTCTTCAAAATAATCTCTACAGTTAAATTTAGAATATGATCTTTACTTACAAGATGATCACTGCAGAGCCTTGTGAACTTTGTTAGCTCCAGGTTTAAGAACAACAATTGTCTCTTCTTCTGTAGTTTTCTCCTCCAGCATGGCACTTTTAATAGTTCTTTATTAACTAAGGAAATGTTTACATGTCACAGTAGGAAGCACGGTTGTAAATAAATTATGGTTGAATTCCATTCCGTGTGTGTGGCATAGTGAGAATTTTCATTGCAACACGGAGGCAGTGTTTTAGCCTTATTTATAACTCTGAGCTTTCAGAACATTATTGTAAGAGGCTGACCACTATTAATGATGGAATGTGTTGTCTTTCACCAGTCCGATCCGTCCAGTGTTCCCCAGCTGGCTTGGCAGTTTGTTCCTGTCCAGAAGACGGTCAACCCTATCTTGGCTTTTTGTAAAGGAGATACAGTCCACTTCCTCTTGGTATCTGCTCAACTTCCTATTTACTTCAAAACACACAAAAGAAGTCCAGGTTTTCTTTTTTTTTTCTGCTACGATCAGAAAACTTTACTGTATTTTCTCGTAATACTACAGTCTCACTCTACTGAACATGGGCGTTGTTTTCAGATAATATAATTCAATTTTTGTACATGTTTAATTAAGGGCTGTCTTTTGCTTCTACTACTTGGCAGAGGTGAAAAGTAATAACGTTCAATGTCAAAGATGGAGCACGTCAGCACTTTATTTGAAGGGCCACAAACATGATGAAGTAATGAAATGTTTAGTTAATCATGATTACAACACCATCACAATTCTTAAGCCTGTCACTTTAACTACAGATTTACCTATGAAGAAGACATTAATAAATCAGAAGTAATGATGAATGAAATACCTTAATTGAAACATTAATTAATTAATGTATTGTTCCTCCATTAAGTCATGCATGAGATACTATTAATCCTTGTACATTACTGATTGTTCATGTACTACATGAATGAAGAGAGGTGAGCTGAGATTGGCCAGTTTAGCTAAAGCTAACTGACATAAAGGCCCAAATAAAATACAAATAGGTAAGTTTGTAAGATTAGTTTAGAAAAGGAGGGACACAGTGAGTTCTTCAGCCAACTAATTAATGACTTAAAATGGTTCAATCTTCACTTTAGATAAAGCCTTTTTTGATTAGTATTGTTGTCCAATATTATTAAATTATTAAATTAGGTCTACATTCACCTCAGACACCAGACGGTTGCAATCTCTGTGCTTGTTGTAGAGATTTAGTAATGTACAACATTGTCTAGCCAGTTAGTTACAGGTGAGTGTATCCCCAATACATTTTTTATTTAAAATATCCCACATATCTACATGCTAAGCTGCTTCAACAGTGTATTCTGAAAGTAATGATCAGTGGGCAACAGTTTGTGTTTTAATGTTCTTTTTTGCGCTACGGTTTGTTCAGGTAAGGAAGGAGGAGACGGGGACCATCCATGTCATCAAACAAAAACAACTCCACCTCAGCTGTGACATCATTAGCCTGAGTGTAAGTACCTAACTCACCACCCCCACTTACACTCTCCGCTAAGTCCATGAGTGCTCAGGACTGTCCCACTGTATAAATAATCAGCAAGTGTTGCTTAAGCAAAACGCTTGTTTCGAAATGTGTTGTGTCGGGCAAGGAAACAGCAGTGATAATATGTAATTGCGCATTGGAAAAAAAAAAAAAAAACAATTTGATGTTGACTGGCGGAATTTGTGGCAGACATGACAGAAGTTACCAACAGAGCCAAAGAGCGGCACACCAGAGCGCCGGGAAAAGGGACGAAAATTTGTGTATCTTATACCTGGTGTCCTGTTTTCATCGCTGCTTGTTGAGGCTGAAGACGATAAATACGTGTGCCTACTGCAGAGTCATTTGTCCCGGGAGTGAATGACAATTGTGACCTTTCCCAGTGTAGATAAAAGCCAGATGTTAGTAGGTGTAAGTAGGTTTTCTGGTCAGTTGGAAAGAGGTATTACATTAGGTATACAGATTGTTTCTTGTCCAACAGTTTGGCTTTTTTCCACTACAGGTGTGATCTAACTCTTACATACAGTAGCTTATGTGTGAATAAAGACCTATATCTTTGTTTGTTGTAAGTGCATGACGTGTTCTCCTCCTGTCTCTATGTCTCTGCAGTGGATTAACAGTCGTACGCTGGTCCTGGTAGACAGCCATGAAAAATTGCAGGTTGTGGACCGGCCCAGTCAGGAAGTATTGGAGACTCTGGATTTGGAGCAGGTGCAACTGGTCTATAACAGCCGACATTTCAAATCGCTGGCAACTGGAGGGAATGTCTCACAGGCTCTGGTGAGGGCTTAGCTTATGGGGAACAGGATCAGAGTTCAAATGTAACATTCGTGTTCTATAACAGACTTCACTTTATAACAATAGTGATAATTCATTGGTTTTGGAAGGTAGAAAGTTATTGATCATAAATGAACACTAATTTGAGAAGTTAGTAGTTTTAGGGTTGCTAAAGGGACATCTCAATAGGATGTATTTAACTTTTTTAGGCTACAGTTTGTCAGTTTTACTTTGTGTAACTGCCTAGCATAGCCTTTTATTTAATTACACTGATTTAATGATTTTAAAGAAGACATACAGAAGTGGAGGAGACTGAAGACTCAAGTGTCTCCGCTGTCACAATTCTCCATCTCTAGTAAAGCTTGATTCTCTAGTCAAAATATTTTCCCTACCTCTACAACAAAGCAAGAATCTATCCTCGGCTACTTAAACTTTGATCCATGCATTTTCTCTAGTCTTCTAGTTTCTGTATATCTTGTAGTACCTGGCAAGTTTGATTACATCTCACTAATCCAGTTGCTTATCTCTCAAATCGTATTACACTATGTAAACCTACACGTTTTGTCCTTGTCTAAAAGCAATTTCATATCATGTTCATTTGGAGAAGTCTTCCAACTTAAACGAGAATAACTAAAACAGGTTCTGAATTTGTGTTCTCTGTGTTTTAGGCTTTAGTTGGAGAAAAGGCCTGCTATCAATCAGTCTCAAGCTACGCAGGACAACTTGTCTATTTGGGTACCAAGGTACTGTGTTGTATGTATTTGTTCTATTTTGTTGTCTGTGTTTCGCCATTTCTGTTTGTGGAATTATTTCCCTCTGCACATTGGCCAACTTCAATTGTTGGTAACCACTTTCAAAGTAAATGATGACTATTACTGCAGTGGCAAAAGCATGTAAAACACTGAAAAAAGGAAAAAATGTCTCTTGTTTGAATCTGCAGTTGGGTTTTCTTATCCTTGTGTGATATTCTCTTGTCTTGCAGTCGGCTCACATTATGGCTCTAAAGAGTTGGAGAGAGGTATGTTTATTTATTTATTTATATATACTGTGTATATACAGTGCCTTGCGAAAGTATTCGGCCCCCTTGAACTTTTCAACCTTTTGACACATTTCAGGCTTCAAACATAAAAATATAATATTTTTATTATTTGTGAAGAATCACCAACAAGTGGGACACAATTGTGAAGTGGAACGAAATCTATTGGATATTTTAAACTTTTTAACTAATAAAAAAATGAAAAGTGGGCGTGCAAAATTATTCGGCCCCCTTGCGTTAATACTTTGTAGAGCCACCTTTTGCTGCGATTACAGCTGCAAGTCGCTTGGGGTATGTCTATCAGTTTTGCACATCGAGAGACTAAAATTCTTGCCCATTCTTCCTTGCAAAAACAGCTCGAGCTCAGTGAGGTTGGATGGAGAGCGTTTAGAACAGCAGTTTTCAGCTCTTTCCACAGATTCTCGATTGATTCAGGTCTGGACTTTGACTTGGCCATTCTAACACCTGGATACGTTTATTTGTGAACCATTCCGTTGTAGATTTTGCTGTATGTTTGGGATCATTGTCTTGTTGGAAGATAAATCTCCGTCCCAGTTTCAGGTCTTTTGCAGACTCCAACAGGTTTTCATCCAGAATGGTCCTGTATTTGGCTGCATCCATCTTCCCCTCAATTTTAACCATCTTCCCTGTCCCTGCTGAAGAAAAGCAGGCCCAAACCATGATGCTGCCACCACCAGGTTTGACAGTGGGGATGGTGTGTTGAGGGTGATGAGCTGTGTTGCTTTTTACGCCAAACATATCGTTTTGCATTGTGGGCAAAAAGTTCGATTTTGGTTTCATCTGACCAGAGCACCTTCTTCCACATGTTTGGTGTGTCTCCCAGGTGGCTTGTGGCAAACTTTAGACAAGACTTTTTATGGATATCTTTGAGAAATGGCTTTCTTCTTGCCACTCTTCCATAAAGGCCAGATTTGTGCAGTGTACGACTGATTGTTGTCCTATGGACAGATTCTCCCACCTCAGCTGTAGTTCTCTGCAGTTAATCCAGAGTGATCATGGGCCTCTTGGCTGCATCTCTGATCAGTCTTCTCCTTGTCTGAGCTGAAAGTTTAGAGGGACGGCCAGGTCTTGGTAGATTTGCAGTGGTCTGATACTCCTTCCATTTCAAAATGATCGCTTGCACAGTGCTCCTTGGGATGTTTAAAGCTTGGGAAATCTTTTTGTATCCAAATCCGGCTTTAAACTTCTCCACAACAGTATTACAGACCTGCCTGGTGTGTTCCTTGGTCTTCATGATGCTCTCTGCGCTTTCAACAGAACACAGACTATCACAGAGCAGGTGCATTTATACAGAGACTTGATTACACACAGGTGGATTCTATTTATCACCATCAGTCATTTAGGACAACATTGGATCATTCAGAGATCCTCGCTGAACTTCTGGAGTGAGTTTGCTGCACTGAAAGTAAAGGGGCCGAATAATTTTGCACGCACCATTTTTCAGTTTTTTATTTGCTAAAAAAGTTTAAAATATCCAATAGATTTCGTTCCACTTCACAATTGTGTCCCACTTGTTGGTTATTCTTCACAAAAAATAAAAAATGTATATCTTTATGTTTGAAGCCTGAAATGTGTCAAAAGGTTGAAAAGTTCAAGGGGGCCGAAAACTTTCGCAAGGCATATATATATATATATATATATATATATATATATATATATATATATATATATATATATATATATATATATATATATATATATATATATATATATATATATATATATATATATATATATGAAAAAGGACGTGGTAAATGCACTACTTTTTTTCAATTTTTTATGTTGCAGCTTTATGCTACAATCAGGCTTATTTTATAAACCAATCAAACTTGTCGTCAAGCTTGCGTTTTGACCAATTTAACCTAGTTGGTTATTAGAATCCCAGTTTTCAAAAGGCAAGTGAGAGAACATCCGAACATCCTCTAACACTACACCAACATTCCATTGTCAAATTTGAAGTTGCACAGAAATATTAAATTTCAGCTATGTGACATAAGGTAAGGGGAGTACAATGTTTGTATTTAAAGCATGGTGGAGAAATGTCTTTATCGTGTTTTACTTGTCATATGAATATCAGTAAACTAGATTTAAGCAGTAATGATGATATACTGGGAATATAATGCCTGTTTGGTAAACATACACAAATACAAGATTTAAATAGAAGGTACGTTTTTTCTTAAGCTTCTTCGTACTGGAGATTTAGTTTGGATTAGTAGACCAAAAACTGCCCACATTCCTCCTTTTCTCTGTCTGTGTCCAGCGTATAGACTGCCTGCTGAAGCAGGAACATTTTGTTGAGGCTCTCTCTCTGGCCTGGTCCTTCCACGAGGGAACTGCTAAGGCTGTGGTTGGTAGGTATAACACACGTCACACATCAGCAGCATGTAGATAAGTCTGTTCATCAGTCACACAGAAGGTGTTTTCCACCAAGTGTTTGGTTCCACTTCTGTTTACTGACTTATTGCTTTGTGTTGATGGGTTTGTGGCCCTTTCATCAAGTAATGTGGTAGCATGATTTTGTTTCAGATTATGCACCATGTAATGTTCTGAAAACAGGTGATACAGGTTGTAAAAGACAGCCCCACGATGTGTTTCATGACACTGTAACTTCTGGGCACTATTTCTGGCTGTTGTAAATACAAATCAAAATCAGTTTGCAAAGTCTACTATAAAATTCTCAAGTTGGAAACTTATCCACATTTTGAAGAGATGTTATTGCCTCATTACACCACATCCACTGCAGATATCAGATTAAAAAATGACTTTGCCGCAAATTTACGCTTCTAAATAAGTCGCCTATAATTAGTTTATAGCAAGCCTATAACTAGCTCAACCAGCTAACTTGTATGTTTCCAGAGGGAAAACTACTAACTCACATACAATGATGCAGATTATTAACTTATTAACATTATTTACATTATTCACAAATGATTACTAATGATTTTGGCTTCGTAACCCTTCATTTGATTCATCAACATGAATTAACAAAAAAGAGAAAAAGATGTAATATACAATATACTGTATATCTTATTAATACTTTGACTTTGAATAATCCGCTTGGTACACAACAATAAGGCCATGTCATGAAAAACTGGACTGTGTGACTAACCAGATGAGTCTCCACTGGTAGGGACATTCATTAAATTTCACAACAACAGTTATCTCATTGCGCTTTTCATAAAAGAGCAGGTCTAGACCGTACTCTGTGATGTTATTTACATAAATCCAACAATTCCCACCAAGAGCAAGCACTAGGCGACAGAGGCAAGGAAAAACTTCCTGTTAAGAGGCAGAAACCTCGAGCAGAATCATGGCTCAGGGTCATCTGCCTTGACCGGTTGGGGGTGAGATAAAGAGACAGAAAGAGAGAGAGACAGACAGAGAGAGAGACATGGAGAATTGTAGCAGAGGGTGTCAAGCAGGAACATCTAGGCAGCAGGTGACTCCAACCACAGATCCAGACTCCACAGCTCCAAAGCCAGAAACACCTGCAGGAAGCAATAGGAGGAGAGAGGAGAGGGACGAGAGAGCACAAGACTCCGGGAAAGGGAAGAAGTCGGGTTAGTAACATGCATTAATGGGATGAGGTTGCATACAGATGGAGAGAAGGAGGAGGAGAGAGGTGCTCAGTGCATCATGGGAAGTCCCCCAGCAGTCTAGGCCTATAGCAGCATAACTAAGGGATGGTTCAGGATTCTCTTGAGCCAGCCCTAACTGTAAGCTTTATCAAAGAGGAAAGTCTTAAGCCTACTCTTAAATGTGGGAACGGTGTGTGCCTCCTGAACCCAAACTGGAACCTGGTTCCACAGGAGAAGAGCCTGATAGCTGAACGTTCTGACTCCCATTCTACTTTTAGAGACTCTAGGAACCACAAATAGCCCTGCATCTGGGAGCGCAGTGCTCTGGTGGGGTAGTAAGGTACTATGATCTCTTTAAAATAAGATGGTGCCTGACCATGAAGGGCTTTGTAGGTGAGAAGAAGGATTTTAAATTCTATTCTGGATTTTACAGGAAGCCAATTCAGAGAAGCTGAATGTCATATTGTTATAAACACATCATAAAACAAAAATACTATCACATCTGACCAATCACTATAACTGTTCTAACAGTAACATGACAGGCCATAACTCTAAATAAATAACTTATGGGTTCTGAAAAGAGAGCAAAAAAGAGCTGTCATCTGTAGCTGCAGTAATTGTATAAAAACAGCCAAGTACTGCCTCGTGGTCTACATGGATAGGACTAATAAAATGCATCCTTGCCCAGCTGCGTGTATTGTACCCCTCCCCTCTATAAGACTTAATAGCCACGGCCGCAGTTACTTGTAACCACCTGCCCTGCCCGGCGACTAAAAAGGCTGCTGGCACAGAGGAGAGGGCAGGGGCAGGGATTGGGTTAGAAGGCACCTCAAGGAGATCCTACTTTCAAATCTTGGTAGCTTTTGAACATTATCAGTGAGTTGTCTCACTTGATATGTGGTCATAGGATTGGAAAATTCACCTCATTATTTACTTGTACATACCGTGGAAGAGCCATTTTACAGAACATGCAGTAGTTTTACGTCTCTAATTTAGGGTTCACTGGGACTGAATATGTTAAACACAATGTCAGTACATGTTTTACCTGAATTTTCAATATGTGCGTTTCAGCATCACATATGATTAATCAGTTATGACATTTCAATTTGGGCACTTCAGCATATGATAAGGTATGAGTAATCAAAGATATTTAGAATTGTAAAAATCAGTTATGATAGAAGAATAATGTGTGGCGTGTGTTTATTCCAGGCTTGTTTGGGGAGCCAGTGAAAAGAAAGGGAGTGGTTGGTGACAAGGTAAGAACAGAGAACCATTGCCTGCTATAATAAATCTATCTGCCCTGGACAGTGTACAACATTCCTGTACTCATTGCTGAACATGTAACACTCCTTGTTTTTGCAGATGGTAGAGATCCTGTTCCAGTTTGCAGAGCATGCTTTGAAGAAGTGTCCAGAACAAGGCAAGATCCAAGTGATGGAGCAACATTTCCACGTAAGCTGACATTCCATAAAGAACATGCATTACAGTGTCCAGTGTGCCACACAGTCACAGAATATTAACAGCTGGGCAAATACAGTGGAAGTCTAGAGAAAATAAAGTATAGGCAGATTGCTAAGATTTAACCACCATGGCCTAAATTGCTAGTTAAATAGTTAAATTGGGAAATATACAGTACATGTTGTTACCTCCTTACTTTCCAAGAGTGAGATGGGAAACAACTATCCTGACTCTCTCCATTTCTATAATGAACCTACTTACACCTATAAAGTTCTCTAATTAACAGTTTATATACACATTTGTTCAATCTTTACACAAACAGAAATGTAAAATTGCATTGTTGTTTATTTCTGGTGACCAGCGGCCTACTATTTTGTCAACCAATGTAGAACTCATATTGTAATAACCTTTCAATAATGTAATGTAAATGATGAGCAAAATCTTTTTGTGTGAAATGTAACAAGTTATTACATTTTATGGAATTTGCAAGAGTTTAGTGGCAACTTTTTAAACAAATATGTAAATCGTAAGTAACTTGGCATATATTGTAATAACAAATTTAAATCTGATGCATTAAAGAGACAGTTAACTCCAAAATCGATATTACTTAGTTTTGGTGTGAGTTGGCCAGTGTTGGAGATATCGGCCGTAGAGATGTGTGCCTTGAAGTGGAACCTTGATGGCCAAAAAATACCTTTGAAAAAATCATGACCTGGAGTCCGTTTCAGAAAGCAGATTTAGTGAAAACTCTGAATTTGTTAACCATGAGTTGAGGGGAAGCTCTGGGGTTTCTGTTTCTGTTTGTTTCAGAAATGGAGGTAAATCAAACCTGAGAGAGAGGGGTAACTCCAGCCCATTTCAGATAGAGAGATAACTTAACCTTAGAGTCAGTTACTATGGTAACTGAGCCTGTGAACCTAACTTGGTCAGGAGCAGGTTTTTGTCAATAAACCTTGAGTTTCTCTCAGTCTCCTCCCTGTGACACAGCTTTCTTTCATTTCCTCATTTATTCATTAAGTCTCTATCATGCACATTTTAGTGCAGTTTGTTATCTGCATGAATAAAAAACAGGGTTAGTTTATTAACTGTGTTAGGTGGACTACAAAATGTTTTTTTTTTTCTCTAAACATGGCATTTCCTTTTGTCGATGGTCTTGTTGATGAAGAAGCTGTATTACTTCACAGTAAAGCTAATACAACTAGATGTTTCGATCCCCTTAGTAGGAAACTCTTGACAGTAGCAGTTGGTGTGGAGTGGTGAAAAAGAGAGTAAGGTATGTCATTAGGCTCATCAGGTGGGCACCCTGCTTCATCAACGTTTTGCTGATTGAAGCCTAAGACGTCTCCAGAGGGCTCAACAGTGTACCCACCGTCCCAGGTACACTCCCCTCCATGCCATACCCTCTATATCCCTGATGGGCTCTGCATGGCAGGGGCGTCCTTCTCCCCGAGTTGGGCCTAAGCCAAACAGTTGGGCCTAACAAATCCCATGCATCCCACATCTACCGGGAACATGCTGGTCTTCCAGCCGTCCTGGGATGCTTCAGCTGCCAGGTCGGAATATTTGTTCTTTTTGGCTCAGCGGTAGAGCGGTTGCCTGCCAATTGGAAGGTTGGTGGTTCAATCCCTGGCCCTGCAGTCCCATGTCGAAGTGTCCTTGGGCAAGACACTGAACCCAGAGTTGCCCCCGATGCTGCGCATCGGAGTGTGAATGTGTGTGCATGTTTATCTAATGAGCAGGTGGCACCTTGTACGGCAGCCTCGGGCACAGTGTATGAATGTGTGTGAATGGTGAATGTATCCTGTATGATGTAAAAGCGCTTTGAGTAGTCGTTAAGACTAGAAAAGCGCTATATAAATACAGCACATTTACATTTACATAAGCCTCTTTAACCCCATCTTCCCATGGTACTGTTAATTCCACAACATATGTCAGCTTTGTTGTTGGAGACCACAGCACCATGTCTGGTCGGAGTGTTGTAGCCACTATTTCTGGGGTAAACACAAGCTTCATATCATGGTCCACATCCAGTTTCCAATCCCGCGCGCGCTGACTGCAGGATGCTTGCATCCATAGGTGTTGTGTGATGCTCTTGATGTTGGCCAGCTGGTACCAAATTTGTGAAGTTGAACTCTCTTGCTTATGTTTGTGGGAGGTTGTTTGTGGTGGTTCGCTTCTGTTAGTATTGATGCCAGCTCTCTGAGTACTTGGTTATGCAGCCAAGTATAGCGCCCTTGGGTGAGACTTGTGGTGCACCCTGATAGAATGTGCTTTAGTGATACAGGCACTTGGTACACAGGGGACAGGCGGGATCTTCTCTATACCACACTTTCAGATTTTTAGGGGAGGGTAGCAGGTCGTATGTGGCTCTGATGACAAAACTCAGCCTCCATGTGTCAGATGTCACGCCAGCTGAGCTTCTTCTTCTCCAGGCCCTCCAAGTTGGTCCATCTTCCCTGCTTGGCCATTGAGATGGCTTTTTTCATGTCGCTCTCCCTCCTCCTGTCTCCTGACTTCTTTTACCACTAGCTGTCTCTTCTGCACTGATGTTGCTTTGTGCCACAGAGGTGTTTTTGGGATGTGTCCGAACCATGCCCTCCCATGCTGTATTTGTCCAACCACATCTCTGAAGTGAAGCGCAGACTTTGCACTCTGAACAGCTTTTGATTGAGTCCACTTCCTTCCCGCAACCACCCGTGTTAAAGTGTTCAAACTCACTTTATGAGTATTTCCGCCGACCACTTTGTGGTTGTTACCATGGTGAATTGTAGTATCACGGCTCCATTCATGCTGCCTTTATATAGTGGCGGTACACACTCTTCCATCTGAGTGAAGCTACTCTGAGTTGATCAAACCAACTCAAATCAGCTGTTCTGGAACCAAAAACGGAAAAAAGAGTTTGCCATCTCAGGGTAAATCAACTCAGAGTTCAGGGTTAGACTCAGAGTCTGTTAAACCTCCTTCCTGAAACGGGGCCCTGGTTACTCAAGATAATCTAATTCAATTCAATTTTATTTATAGTATCAATTCATAACAAGAGTTATCTCGAGACACTTTACAGATAAAATAGGTCTAGACCACACTCTATAATTTACAAGGACCCAACAGTTCTAGTAGTTCCCTCCAGAGCAAGCAACAGTGCGCTAGTGGTGAGGAAAAACTCCCTTTAAGGAAGAAACCTGGGACAGACCCAGACTCTTTGTAGGCGTTGTCTGATGACCAGTTGGGGTTAGTTGGGGTTAGTCCACAAACCCGGGGTTGTGAGCAGTTTCATGTAGGAACTATTTTCTTTCTACTAAACTACACCACCATGCAGCAGGAAGCAAACTCATCATGAGAGCTTGTGCTTTTGACACCACGAGATGTAAACATTAATGGTGTCCTCCGTGGCTGAGATGTAGAATTAGCCAGCTCTGGTGACCTTGCAGTACCGGTTAGCTATAAACTTGTCTCTACAAACTAGCAAGGTAGGACCACAAGCCTCTCATCCACACACACTGACATTGTGTTTAATATGAAATGCAAACATCTGGGCATTCATAGTGCTGCAAAAAACACTTTCCCAAATTACTGTTCACACAAACGCCTTGGTAGTTGTCCTTTTTCATGTATTGGATATCGACTCAGGAAATCTCAGGAAAGCAACCTGACTGTGCAACAAGACTAAAAAGCTGGAGCAGGGCCTGTCTCAGCTCAGGGCTGCAGTGTTTCAGTATCTCTGTCCTGATGCTCCACATGCTTGGCCAGATTGTATTCTTATGCTATTTTCTTATTCTTTCATTGTAATAAGGTAATCAACGGTTCTGATTATTTTGCATGGTTGATTCTAGGATTGTAAATTTTTCTTGAATTTGCTTCTTGAATTTGTTTCTTATAGAGTTTTTCAAAATTATCTTTTCAACTGTTACCATTTTGTAGTGTCTTTTTTGTTTTTCCCATCTCTCCCAGTACTGATTTTGATCTAGTTTCTGATCATGTTTGTTGTATTATAATCAGAGGTCTGTGTTTTGTGACCTACGGTGTTTGAGGTTGTACCTCTGTCTTAATTTCTTTCTGATATTGCAGTCAGCAATGGATGTATCAATATTTTCACTCTATATTTTCACTCTATCTCAATGAAATTGTATCATGAAATTGATATATCAATGTATTGTTACACCCCTACAGGTTTTTCAGATTGCTTTGAAACTTGCCTGCTTTGCACTCTAAATTTATTTTGATATAAAATTTGCCACTAACTCGATCTAAAAGCAGTTCATTAATTTGTCACTCTCCCTCTCTCTCCCTCCATCCCTCTCTCTCTCTCTGCGGTGTGTTCAGGATGTGGTTCCAGTCCTGGTGGACTACTGCCTGCTGCTAAAGAGGACGTAAGTATATACATTCATTGGAACATAAATGCAAACACACAGCCAGTCAATAAAGACTACAGTATAAGGGTTGACTCATAGACTGGCGGAAAGTACCTTTTTGTACCTGATGGCAGTTGCAGTGGCATATAAACAAACGTACAGCTGGTTTTCTGTTGTAGCCTGGTATGAATGGTTTATGGTTAACATAATCTCCTCAAGTCTTTAAAAATATTATATTTAATATTCCTCTGGGCTTCTAAATCTTTTTCAACATGTCTGGCAGGATCACATATATATTCTACTATATACATTCAACCCTTTTCAACATTTTAGATGTTTAGCCTGACACATTTTGCATCTTTGGAAAAGATCTTGCTAGAATTGTTTGTTGTGATGTTATCTTGCATTGTTGGTGCAAAATGGACCCACAGGATACAAACAAATCATGTTTACTGACATCAAGTCATGAAGCACGTTATTGAACCTGATATGTGTATTTATCTTCCACGGTGTCAGCTCACCAAAATACAATTGACTATAAGCATTATTTGTGAAGACTACAGCTCAACCTCATTTTATGAATAATGAAAGATAGTAGGGGTGGGGGGAAAAAATTGATACAGCATAGTATCGCAATATTTTTAGTGGCAATACTGTATTGATACACAGGCGCCAAGTATGGATCTTTTATTACATATGCGTTGGTCAGTTTCTCTGCTTGACAATCCCATTTTTCAGCAATAAAATTAAAGTGATATGAACAAACAGAGAAATGTATCTTTTTAAATTAAACAGATGTTGACAAAGTTTTCTTTTGGGGACATGATTTGAAATTGGGAGACATTAGAAGTTGGAAAAAGGTTATAAAGTGCAATATATCTCAGAATATTGCAATATGTTTAAAATCGTAATAATATAGTATCTTGGCATAATTGTGATAATATTGTATCGGGAGGCATCTGATGATTCCCATCCCTAACAGATAGGGTTGTGGTTTAACGTAAAATCAACCACATCAGATTTTGCCCTGACCCACGTTCATTTGACAACTTTTACACCGACCTAAACGGTCCACTTCCAGGTGGGCGTTGATGCTGTAAATTTGTTGCGTGAAAGCAAGCACACCAAAGTAGTAGTTAGGTGATTTTAAAGGAGAATTCTGGTCGATTCCAACACGTAACTCTGTTTGTAGATTTGGAGTGCTGTCAGTAAGGAGAAAAACAACTCAAAGCACTTTTACATAGTACAGGAACCATTCACCATTCACACACATTCATACACTGTGCCCGAACCACCAACCTTCCAATTGGCAGGCAACCGCTCTACCACTGAGCCACAGCTGTCCCAAATACAGATAAAAACATGTTTTCAAAAATAAGCATATGCTTAATTTTTAATTACTAGCAGGAGACAAGTTATAATTGAAGCAAGTTTGGAGACATTACCTTATTTAATCATTAAATTGATAGCAACATATTATTTGCATACATATTTTTGTTTCAAATCTTTTCTGTGTTGTAGTTTGTAGACGGTCCCTAAGCTCTCAAATTGCCTCTCAACACAGGAACTAAACACAACTGAATTAGCTCAACTTTCATGCATTTCTTTCACATCTACATCAGTCAGATTCACTGTGTTGGAAGGAATCACTTCACATTGATTGTTTTAATTTTTCTCTCTACTGACAGCACTCCAAATTTACAAACAGAGCTATGTGTTGGATTCAACTGGAATTCTCCTTTAACATGAAATTAAAATATAAACTACTGTTACATGTATTTACTGATTTAACCCTCATGATGTCCTTGGGTCAAATTGACCCGTTTTCCTATATCAATGTTCTTTTTAATAACCCATAACATGATTGATTCCACACAACGCTTTTTGGCAAGTACACATCTCTACTTTCATTAATTGTGGGGTGTCTTATTCAATTTTATAGCATTTGAAAAAAAATTGAAATGGTTTCCAAATAGTATTGAGTAAAAGTTGACATAATCCAGTCTGTGATTATTCATCAACATCCATTCCTTTAATTTTAGTCTAAATAATTCCTAACTTCTGATTTTCTAACTGATTTTTCTAACTCAAACATTAGGTATAATTTCCTATAAATGAGGTTTATTGACCATAAATTACAAAAATAACTGTAAGACTATATACTTACACTAGTTAGTGTTATGTAGTGTTGAAAACATAGGAAAGGAAAATAAATGTAAGAAAAAGTTGAAAATATTGATAAAAACCTTCAACAAAAGTTAATTTTCAATTTTGACGGGAGGACAACATGAGGGATAAACTGTCAAGGACGTGATCTGTATATTTCTGTAATTTTTATTATTTTAATATTTTTATTTATTCAGGAGAACCCTCTCTTTTGCAGGAATGCCCTGATCACATTCACACAGTTACATATTCATACCTGGAAGCTGCCCAGTACAACCACTGTCTGATCTGCTGCTACTGAGCAGCTCCACTGGAGAGGTTTGGCTTACGGGCCTTGCTCAAGGGCACCACAGTGGTTGTTATGAGTGAGGGACAAGTGCTGTTCTTTCTCTTTCCCACCCAGATTTATCCTGTCGGTGTGAGGATTGAACCGACGAACACCTGGTCACAAGTTCTCTCCTTTAACTTTATTTTAAGTAAATATGCAGCTCCTCAAAACCCAAGTAACAAAAAGAGCTGCGGTACCATGGGGAGAGCAGGAGTCGGTTGAAAGAAACACAGAAAAAAAAAGCTTACTCTGTTAGTAAATGGGCTGAGTTTAATTGCAATGGTACAGAGTAGATTTCAGTTTCTCTGAATTAATGCTGCAGCTCCTCAAGACATGTCTTGCTTTTCAACAACAAAATTTAACAAGCTGCTGTAGCCTTGGGAAACCAGGGGCCTGTTGCACGAAACCAGGATAAGGGATTAAGCCAGGATATTAAAGTTATCCTGGATGAATTTAGCTTTGACTTGGTTGCACAAAACAAGGTTGAATTAAACCCAGCCAAGTAACCATGGAGATGTAGTCTTTGCGGCTTGCCTGGTCCACAGCAGGCTAACAGCCAGCCTAACCTTAATCCTGGCTTCTCATGTGTTAAATCAGCTACTGCTCTGATCCGACATAAACGTGTTTTGTTGTCTTCTGAATGTGTTCTGCTTTATTTTTATTACCATGCATTATTTGTCACTATTGTTGTCATGAGTTTTATTTAAATCCCTACTATAGCAGTTGTTCAGATGGTTAGAAATGGTTGCACTGGCACTCAGATGCGGAGTGGCAATCGGGAGAATCTGGACTTTTCCCGTCGGGACGGTAGTGTGTCAAGGCTGCCTGGTGTGCTGCCGCTGCTCAGAATAGAATAGAATAGAATGCCTTTATTGTCATTGTACACAAGTACACAGTACCTGTGCAACGAGATTGAAGCAGTCCCTTTACAGTGTTGACACAAAAATAAAAGAAATATAAGATAACAATATAAAATATCAAAAATATAAAGTCAAAAATATAAAGTGTAGGTAGTGCAGGGAAGAGGTGGGGGGGGGGTGCTGGTGCACAGTCCTGAGTCTGGAGAGCAACTGTATACATATATAAAATAGCTTTGAATACACATTGTGTGAAAGTAGATAAGTGTTAACAAATTAAATATTGCACAGTAATGAAATGGAATGGTTAATTTATTAAATATTGCACTGTATGAAATTGCACAGATTCCAGTGTCTTTTGAGGTATTATATAACAGTATATCAGTATTGCCCAGTCAGAGGGAAGGAGAAAGTCGAAGAAGAAAGTCCGGGGGGCTGGGGGCAGGCTGTGGAGTGGAGTCAGTGCATATGTGAGTTAAAGGTGGTCATGGCCTTTGGGAAGAGACTGTTCTTTAGTCTGTTAGTCTGTGTTCTGATGCACCTGTAGCGCCTTCTTGAGAGCAACAGGCCAAACAAATCAGAGCCAGGGTGGGAGCTGTCCTTGATAATGTTCTCTGCTCTGCTGCGGCAGCGGGAGGTGTAGATATCTATCAGGGAGGCCAATGATCTTTTGTGCTGGCCTTACAACCCTCTGCAGCCTCTCCATGTCTGCCACGGTGCAGCTGCCATACCATACTGTGATACAGTAGGTCAGCACTCAGCAGGCTCTCAATGGACGAGCGGTAAAAGGTCAGCTGCAGGTTGGAGTCCAGGTCGTACTTGAGGACCCTCAGGAAGTGTAGTCGCTGCTGGGCCTTGTTGATGACCGCTGTGATGTTGGCTGACCAGGAGATGTCAGCGGAGATAAGGAAGGAAGGTGTGGACCTTCTCCACGCACTCGCCGTTGATGTGCAAGGGGGCTAGGTCGGTGCTGTTCTTCCTGAAGTCGACGATGATCTCCTTGGTTTTCTTGGTGTTCAGAGCCAGGTTGTTCTCCGAACACCAAGCTGCCAAGTTCAGGACCTCCTCTCTGTAGGCTGCCTCGTCACCCCTTTGAGATGAATCCGACCACTGTGGTGTCGTCAGCAAACTTGACGATGAGGTTGTTGTTGTGACCCGGACTGCAGTTGTGGGTGTAGACAGTACAGGAGGGGCCTCAGCACGCAGCCCTGTGGGGAGCCAGTACTCAGCATGCGAGTGGAGGAGAGGTGGGGGCCCAGTCTCACCGTCTGGAGCCGATTTGTGAGGAAGTCCTTTATCCAGGCACAAGTGAGAGGGGGGAGGCCGAGAGTGACCAGTTTGGAGATGAGATGTCCGGGATGATTATGTTGAAAGCGGAGCTGTAATCCACAAAGAGCATCCGGACGTAGCTCTACTGCTGCTCCAAGTGACTCAGCGCAGAGTGGAGAGCTACAGCGATGGCATCCTCTGTGGATCTGTTCGCGCGGTAGGCAAACTGATAGGGGTCCAGATATGGGGGGAGGTAGTCCTTGATATGTTGGAGAACAAGTCTCTCGAAGCACTTCATGATTACCGGGGTGAGAGCCACAGGACGGTAATCATTTAGACTGGTGATGGGATGAAATTAAGGTCCTTAGGGTACATTTCCTGAGGAACATTAATTCCCTCTCCTCACTTTTAAGGCAAAGTAGGCTAAATAATAATACATTTTAATTATATTGTGCTTTACATGGTAGGCTACTCAAAAGACACTTTACGGTAAAACCAGCACATTTATCACATAAAAACAGATACAGCAATAAAACCAACACATGAAACCAGCATATTTAAAGCAACTAAAACACTGTGTAGCCTACAACTTTGTAAAAATGTGTTGTGACTAGTAGTAGTAGATATTTTTACATTCTTACACATTCAGTCGGCCCGCTATAGTCTGTTGGGCTTTTTCTCTCCGTTTGATAACAGCCGTATTTCCCTTACTGCATATTATCTGCTTCACCTCCTCGTTACTTTCCATTAGAAGCTGCTGCTCATTGGGTGAAACATATGGCGCATGCGTCTTCTCCATCTCTGCATCAGTAAATCTGTGATCAATACCGTGGTCTATTTAAGAAAGCCGTGAACGTGCACTTATGCCAGCTATCTACACCTGGCTTGACGTAGCTTCACCTGTTCATCCTGCCTCGGCAAACGTGCAACCGATTAAGCCGTGATGAGCGGATCACACTAAGTCAAGCTTTTTTACTTATCCTGGATATCTTTATTCTACTTTTGTGCAACAGGCCCCAGAAGTAAAATGCTTTATATATATGTGTGTGTGTGTGTGTGTGTGTGTGTGTGTGTGTGTGTGTGTTCACAGCGACCTGATGTTTAACCAGCTGTATTCTCGGCTGATGGAGAACATGGTAGCTAAGGGTGTCTTTCTAGAGTCACTGGAGTCGTACATTGTTGCAGACCGCCTCGGTCACCTCACCACCCCCATCATGAAAGACCTCCTGGCCCATTACCATGGCAATGGCATGATGGACAGCCTGGAGAGATGCATTGTCCATTTGGATGTGACCAGCCTGGACATACAGCAGGTGTGAGCTTGTGTCTGTTTTATCTGTTGACATCAAGGACGATGTGGAGAGTAAATCATGCCATTTCCACTGGTTTCCCTTTCACCTGTGTGTGTGTGTGTGTGTGTGTGTGTGTGTGTGTGTGTGTGTGAAAGAGCACCTGTGTGTGTGTGTGTGTGTGTGTGTGTGTGTGTGTGTGTGTGTGTGTGTGTTTTCAAGGTGGTTCAAGTGTGTTGGGAAAACCAACTCTATGATGCAATGATCTACGTTTTCAACAGCAGTATGAATGACTACATTACACCGATGGAGGTAAGTGCTACACCAAAAGATAGTTTCATCATGTCAGAGTTAATGCAAATCTTCTACTAAATTATGTGTAATTAATCAATAGGATTAATTTGATTTCAGATGGACTTAAATGGCAGTATGTAAACAAAGTATAAACCATTTGAACCTTTACAAAGTCAGAAAGTACACATAACAGTAAATTGAACAAGAAAACAAGACATAAAATACCAATGGAAATAAAAATGAAAAAGACCAACATGCGAAAAAAAGCAAGCTTAAACAAATCAATCTTGCTTTTGATGCTTTTTAAAAGCATCAGCAGAGACCACAGAATAAGCTGTTTGGTACGGACCCCTAGAACAGCCATGTTTTTTTTTTTTTTTTATGCACTGATAACGTGATAACGACTTAAAACTCATATATCCAGCTGCTTCAGCTAAGGTAACATAAATGTAGGCTAACGTTAACTTAGTAATGTGATACAAAACGTAATTAAATGGTTATTAATTCATTTAATAGTGCTTGTCCAGAAGCCGTTCATAGAAGCGCATTAGTTTGAATTGAAGACAAACACATTATTAATTAATTTGCTATGTCCATAAAACGATCTTTGAGAAAACAAACTTTGTTATATTGAGATAATGAATTAATAAGTCGTTATCACGAGATAACAGTGTATAAAATAAAAAAATCCATGGCCGTTCTTGGCTTCCAAAGTTTGGGGCTCTGAGTTTTCAAAACATTTGTCTTAAATTGTGCTTTTCTTGCAGAGATAATGCTTTAATACTTCCCCACTCAAAATTATTGTGTATATATATATTGTATATATAGCTTACTTACTGTGTGTTGTCTTAAATTGTGTTTTTGTCGCATGCTTCCAAAGTGAACAGATAATCATAAAGTCTTGATGGATTGCAAAACTACATCAAAAATATCTGTTTACAACTCTCACACGACTTGTGCAGTATAAGTCTCAA
This sequence comes from Etheostoma perlongum, assembly GCA_026937815.1. NCBI lineage: Eukaryota > Metazoa > Chordata > Actinopteri > Perciformes > Percidae > Etheostoma > Etheostoma perlongum. The sequence continues at coordinate 6,683,936 of CM049387.1, forward strand.
TTATCGGATTGTGTGCTTTGCAAACACATGTTGGTAAAACACATCTCTTATAATGTACACAGAAAAAATACTAAGTGCCCAGACCTGGGTGACTATTCACATATTGTGTTCATTCATTTGTAATGAAGAATCTGTTTTTCGTAACATTTTTAATGTATACATTTTAATAGGATCTGTACATCACATCCTGAGCAAGAATTGATAACCTACTTCTATTTTACTCTACTTTGTGCTTTTATTTCAGAAACTCTTTGCAGTGATTGGCCCACCACTTAGAGCTGGGAGGGGTTTAACAGGTAACACATACCCCAATGTTCATAGCACCAACCATTTTAAATATCTCAATAGTTTTTTTAGTAAAGGCACATTTTCAGTCTTTAACTATGCTCTTTTCTTCCCGGGCAGATGAAGAAGTGGTGATGGGAAACAAACTTCTGGTGTACATAAGGTAAGTTCACACAGATCAGTTCGTTTAAACCTCAGTTTATTAGTCTGTGGCATACATTGTAGCCAAGTTTGAATTGTTCTAGTTAGCCAGCACCTCTGTTATGACTTCATATCTCCCTCCGCATTATTGAAAAGTTGATAGTTAAGAACTTTACTTAAACAGCAGATTTGGTGATATCACAAACACATATGTCAAATGCCTTTCCTTTTATAGCTTTCCTGATAGTGTGAAGAATGTTCGTTCAGACTTGTCTGCTGTTTGATAAACACGGTTCCACAGCTTGTATGGAGAGCAGAGGTGTGACGGATGGTCAGAGCATAACATTTGACCTTAAAAGATTGGAAGTGGACTAGGCTTTATATAGCTCGTATGATCATTAGTCATTCTGCAGGGCCTCCTTTTTGAGTTGAGAGAAAGCAAGATGAGCACAATCGGTTCTTTCTCCACAAAGGGAGAGTCAACAATACAACAATTAGCAGTCGAATGAGGCTCATTAGATCAAATTTTGTACATGTTTTCTTGCCTTTGTTTTAGTATGTGTGGAAATTAGTGTGGCTTCATCGTCAATTTTACGCTTACCTGGCAGTCCTTTCACAAACTTGTCCATGGTTTCCTATCAGTGCAGCAGAATCATGCATTTTTAGTATATTTATATTGAGTGGTTCCCAAATTGGCGGGAAAGCTTCATACACTATACAGCGTTTTTAAATACATTCATGAAAGAGCACGTGTGTGTGTGTGTGTGTGTGTGTGTGTGTGTGTGTGTGTGTGTGTGTGTGTGTGTGTGTGTGTGTGTGTGTGTGTGTGTGTGTGTGTGTGTGTGTGTGTGTGTGTGTGTGTGTGCGTGTGCGTGTGCGTGTGTGTAGCTGCTGTCTTGCAGGAAGGGCATATCCACTAGGAAACATCCCTGAAGACCTTGTGGTTCAGGTCAAGAACCAGGTATGTATGTAGGTACTATTTCATTGGCAGACATTAGGCAAGAGGCTGTTCGTACATGCATTCACCCCTGTACTTCCTGCAAGGGTCTGCAAAATATATTAGGACACTTAAGAGTTTCCATTTTACTGGTTGTATTTTTTTCAGAGGATTGTTCGAGCATTTGAATTTGTGGTAGTGGTTAAAACGGCAAAAGTTCATTGGGGTCAGCATGGTAGTGGGACAGCATTGAGGCTTTTTTTTTAGCTCTTTGGACCTTCTGAATCATCATAACATTGTCAATTTATGTCAATAAATTGTTCCTGTGTGGACATGACTCCAAATCAAATCTGGTATCGACAGGATGTGACTGAACTACTACGAATCCTGCTTACTGTTGTTATAAAATTGTAACAATAAATAAAATTGATTTTACACATAGAACAGTATGAGTATAAATATTAGAAAAGCTAAGTTAGAATCATGTATAACACAGCTGGTGTGTCATCTGAAGAAATGTGGCTGTAGTCATTACATGCAAGCCTTTATAATATACCAGTGGGCTTATGTGTGTGTCTGTTTGATTTGTGCCAGGTGTTTGAGTTCCTTATTCGTCTTCATTCAGCTGATTCGTTAGAGGAGGAGGATGTTTTCCCATATATTCGTACACTCCTCCACTTTGATACCCGGGAGTTCCTTAATGTCCTTGCCATGGTGAGATTTCTTCATATAATTTTAACTCTTGTCATGCTGATTAAATGTGTGTTCAGCATGTTAAAAGACTGGATGTCTCTTAAATATCTTACAGTATGGATGTTATGTTTATGGTATGGATACTAATTTATTTTGATTAGTCACATAATCCAGATAAATATGGAGAGTTATTCATTCATTCTTTAGTTTTCATTCAATCATCTTTGAGTGTTAGAAGCTCTGTGATTGGGTGTCCTGAGCTCCAAACGCTGTGAATCTACTACCATGGCCTTGTTCAAATTAAAAGTTAACTGCACTCAGTCCAGGTTGCTAGTCAAAGCAGTTATTTTCACTGTTGTGAATCACTTAGTCTATATTAACAACATTTTCATTTACATGGGATAGTTCCAGTGTTGCCGGAGTTCTGCCGGATGTTCCTTATTTTCGTCCGGATGTCCCTCACCTTTCGCTTTCTTTGTTTTGGCATTCTAAACTCACATGTATCGATTAAGGAGGACTATGATTAACTGCTCCTCAGATCTCTGCAGGGTGAATCCAGACACCTAGGTAGACTATCTGTTGAATCAACTTTGCACATGTTCGTGCACATGTTCCACCAAAACGAGTTCCTTTCCGATGCCATTTTGCTGAGCCACTGTTGCTCCGTCCAGCACTTAGTGACATCAAGATAAATTGTGATTGGTTTAAAGAAATGCCAAAAACCGCAGCGCTGTGGAGTTAGGTTTGAATCACTAGAATCTGCACATTAAAACAATTTGTTTCGACTGCACGTAGTCCCACTCACTGAACTAAAAGACTTAAAATTTTAAATTCAGTTTCAATTTAGTTGGATAAAGATACTGTTTGCAAACAAATAACTTGTTCCTGCACATTCACTTGCGACTGACTGAGACCTCAACTAACTGTGAAATTAACTGGTTGTTTCAGGAAGCAATTCAGTTCAGTTCCTTCACCCAAAAGAATTGGCAATTTTTTAGCCAACTATACAACACTACAGGTGTTAGTCTTTTTGTGATCGATTACACTCCCCCAATTTCAGGTTGTTTTCACTTTCATTCTTTGAGAAACTTAACTGTTACCTTTGGAATTTAATTTAAGATTTGGTTCTGACTTTATTCTAGACATTTGAAGACTTTAAGAATGATAAGCAGGCCCTTGAGTACCAGCAGAGGATTGTGGACATCCTACTTCAGGTAAAATCACAAAAACCATTCCATGTCCTGTTGTGTTTGTTTCACGTGATTGTTGATGGATAAGACAGCATTGAGCATGAAGAGGGCCTCAATAATCTTGTCCTTTTCCCAAACATAAAAAGTGATCTTGCAGAACCATTCAGAGCTTAAACCTTCTTTTGAACAAAAGTTATATTTTATCTTTTTCTTTGCCCAATAATTATGTATTTCTGGTTAACTAGGTGATGGTGGACAACCCAGACTTTACTCCATCCCAGGTTGGCGGGCTCTTCACCTTTTTGGCCCGCCAGTTGGCCAAGCCAGACAACACACTTTTTGTGAACAGGAAGCTCTTTGATCAGGTAACCGATCGGATCCTCTGAATACCCTAATGTTCAGACCTGTTCTGAGCATCTCTCATAGCAGTAGTTGGTGAAGGCACACACAGACCTCTGCAATTACAAAGTTTTTAGCTATTTACCGCAGCTGGGGTGCTTGACATGATAGGGTCTGGGTGAAATCTGTTGCCAGCCAAGTTGGTAGCTAGTAGCAGGGTAACTCCAGTCTTAGGTAAGGACTACTACTCTTACGTTTACAACTCCATCTACATGAGGGTTTTTTAAAATGCAACTTTATACAATGGGGCTGACATAAAGGATAGAATAGCCTCCTTACTTTAGGTATCAATGACTCCCTGGTGATTGCCTCCCTTATAAGTTTAAGAAAGAATACCTGGGGTTTTAATTACACAACTTACTATCGTAAGGTCATCACATCTCGAGATGCCCATTCATCAGAGATAAAGGCTTTAAATTCTTCAGGTACCTCCGTTTTTCCAGAAGCTGTGCACTCTGCTTGAGTGATTTCCTTCTCCAGTATCTCTTGGAACCAACATGAAGAACATTACCATGACCTGGTGTCAGAGTAGAAACTATCGTCATCTCATAACTGACTGGAGGTTATATTTTCTAAAAATTGATTTGAGAGGATCTAGGATCATATCCAAATCAGTACATGCATTGTGGTTGTAATTGATAAAAGTGGGTATTTATAGTATATAATCCAAAACAAATCCAGATCCATTAACTCCTTAAACTCCTAAAGGATTAATTCAACTGATAGCAACTTTTATTCTCAACTTTGATAGTCTAAAGGTTAAATCACCAAACAAGGTTCAAGTCCCGTTTGGGAACTTTTGTTTAGAGGCAAGATGAGATACTGTTGTGTCTCTTCTGTCAACTTCATGGTAAAGGCATACAATTTGTATACACATTCCAGTACAATAATACTGATAAGTTTTACTTGTAATTAGCAGAGTATTCCATTGAAGTCAATGATAGTCAAAAGACCTCCGTCAATGTTTAGGGTCCATTGTTTTCAAAAAACAGTGTTGTCCTAGTGACTCAAGATACACACCCTGAAACCATCACCAGTAAAATTCCTGCTGGAGACTGCTGCTGTTGTGTTATCATCCCCACTGACAGTGATAATCCAGAAATGAATACAGCAACTCAATTCAATATCAAGACAAGAGCTGTACATGAGACGCTCCAGATGGATTTGGATGGATGGATCTGGACACACACACACACACCTGCTAGAATGGCAGCATATCATCTATGGCAGACAAGATGGTGCCAACACAACAATACTGGATTGCCATTGGCACACACCTATTGCCCCTTCTCTCCCGCTGCAGCAGGAGGTGGTCACCAGGATACCAAACTCATCTTGCCTCTCAAGATAAAAAACAAAAACTGCAACCCTCCTACGAGCGAAGACCGACACACGGAATGTCAGTGGAAATCTAAATACACCATACAAAACCGTAATCAGAGGAACAGAAGGCTCTTCTGAGATTGTTTCGCAGTGATTATGTTCTAAAGCCCTGATAAACACACCCACGCCTTCGTGGGAAGGTGCCACATTGTTTATGCGTGTTTATGAGTAAATACAGAGCTTCATACGTCAGTATGAGGCGCTGATGAGGAAAGAGGCTGTTGAGAATGACAACGGGCTGCACACCCTGTGCGCTATTATTGGCTGGTGGTTAAACACCTACGTGGAGCTTTGCCCAAATATGTCCCGCACACAAGAACATAAAAATAAAATACCAGTCTTTCCAGGTTCTGGAGTTCCTGTGTTGCCCAGACGATGACTCCCGACATACTGAGAGACAGCAGGTTGGTGTGTGAGAAAACACATAGCAGTTCCTTTTACATACACACACACACACACACACACACACACACACACTCTCTCTCTCTCTCTCTCTCTCTCTCTCTCTCTCTCTCTCTCTCTCTCTCTCTCTCTCTCTCTCTCATATATTTATATACACAATATATATACTTCATGGTGTTAAAATAATAGTGCATTAAATTGCACTTTGATAATTTTGAGAAACTCAAACTGTTGTTACAAAGTACCCTTCTGCCATCTAGTGCCTCTTATTGCTGCATTGCTGTCCCGGTTTAAATTTGAAAATTTTATTGAATCATGTATTTATGTATATATAAAAATGCTGACATAAGTTTGGAATTTGCTAGATGATGATTGTGTCATTTGTTTATTGGGATTGGTGTGTAGGTTCTGCTGGAGCTGCTGCAGGTTGGCGGTGTGGTCCAGTTTAATGAAGAAAGGCTGTTGGCTTTGGCAGAGAAAGCTAAGTTGTGAGTAGCTGACCAAAGACTGAAACCAAAGACATTTACTATAAAAAATAAAAAATCGTTTGCATTTTTTTTTTTAAGTTCTATATTTTGTAACTTTTTTGGGTTATGAGCTTCCTTGGTCCAGGTTTTGCCAAATGTAGTTCACATATTCCCCTGACGGTGCTTCACTAAAGCAAAAAGAACTCCTGAGAGAAAAATGTGGCTCATTAGTCTCTACATGTTCCACTTTCATCACCAGCTGCTCTCTAACTGCGTGTGTTGCCTGTGGGAGGCTGGACAGGCAGCGTACAGTAGGTCGGAGCTGTCTTGCTGAAGTTGCAAACAGAGTTGAATTTATGAGAATGCTGGGACTGAACCAAACTGTAAATTTGGGAAGTGCTTAGTTAGTAAATATTTTCTGTGGGATTGTCACTATAGGAGACACATTCACAGTACACATAGTCCTTTAAGCAATGGTTAATTTAAATATTGAGTGCAGCTATGATGTCCCAATGCGGATATTTCGTGAGTAGGTCTTATTCAAAGTGAAAAACCTCAGAGACAACAATGGATTTAACTCATAATAATTTATATAAGTTACTATTTTTTGTCTTATTGTTATTTTAACGTTATGTGGACTCAATTACATATCTTTGTGTCTCCCTGTCTGGTCCTCCAGCTACCAAATCTGTGAATTTCTTTATGAGAAGAAACATCTGTATGACAGGATCATTGACTGCTACCTGAGAGACCCCCTCAGAAAGGTAACATTCATTTCAGATTCATCAAACTATACATTTGTTTGGTTGGTATGTGGTACATTTGAATGTGTGCATTTACAATTATTTTTGTTAGTTGGTTATTATTGGCAGGCTTACCATATAAAGGGCTAGACAGCTGGTGACATTGTATTCCATCTCAGGTGTAACACATAGTCTGGCTGTGTTTTCTTTATCTTTGATTGTCGAAAGAATGTAGAAGACCTTTGTTATTGTTTAAGTCCTGTTTACTATTAAATATAATTTGTGGATTTATATAAAGCAGTTAAAATGCGTGTGTGTGTCAGGGGGAAATCTTCAGCTACATCCACAATCTGATGTCCATGCCTGGCTACAGCCCGGAGGAGAAACAGATAGTCAAGGACAAAGGACTGCAACACATACAGGTCAGAACATACATATCCGGCTAAGTAAGGTAGAAAGGGGGTCCGTGTCTTCCAGCGCTTCCTTGGGGATGATCCCAGGGTAGATAAGATATGTAGTCAAGCATGTTCATGATCTAGAAGGGATCCAGATTAGATTCCTTAATTTAGAAACTACTATGGGTTAATAAGCCAATACTTTTTTTTTTTTTGTATCCATCCATCTTTATCTGCTTATCTGGGGTTGGGTCACGGGGGCAGCAGCTCCAGCAGAAGACCCCAAACTTTCCTTTCCCAAACCAAATTAACCAGCTCTGACTGGGGGATCCCGAGGTGTTCCCAGGCCAGTGTGGCCATATATCGAGGCCTCCTCCCAGCTGGACATGCCTGGGACCCTCTGTGACCCTCCCTAGGTAGGCACCTGGGGAGCCTTTAGACGCCAAGGAGCAGCGGCTCTACTCTGACTTTCTCAGGAATGACTGATCTTCTTGCCCTAAGGGAGACGCCAGCCACTCTTGAGAAAATCCATTTCGGCCGTTGAGGGTAAAAATGCTCAGCTCCCTTTTCGTCGCAACGGTGCAGTAAAGTGAATGCAATACCGGCCCCCCTTGCACACTTTAGCAACTTTCAAAGAGCAAAACCTTTACTCCCAGCAGTCATGTGGGAGACATGAGGGTTGCCAGTCTAGATGGAGGAGATAGCACACAACACATCCTCACAATTGTGATCTGGCTATGTCTGCTTTGATTTGTTTTGTGAAATTCTGTGCAATGATCCATTTTTTTATATTTGCATCAATAAATATTAGTAAGACATCTCTAGCTAACAATATATATCTAAGTAATTGCCTTTACATACCCTCACAGGAGCTTGTGATCCTTGATCCCAGCAAGTCAGCTGACCTAGTCGTGTTTCACTATGCTAAAGAGGTGCAGCAAATCATCTCTGAGCTTCAGGTAAGGTTAAAATAAATAAGATATTATTATAACTTCTTTATCTGGTAGTATTTGTGTTGAAAGTCTACCTGCATGGACTATGAACTTCAAGATATTACAGAAATACATAAACTAATTTCTGAACTAAAACTGTAGAAGATCATTTTTTACTTTTACTAGAACTAGTCATGATGATGTCACACAGTTCTTTAAACTGTGACTTTAAAGGAAAGAAAGCTTTTCAATGTGAAATGTAATTAGCTGAATGCTGCCTGATGAAGAGCATCAAGCTTTAAAGGTATCAAAACCTGAGAAGTTTGTATCGAATCCTTGTCTTGTGTTCTGTATGCCTCTTGCTACCTGCATTGTGTAAACAAAATGAGCACATTGAATTTCACACTTTTACAATGAGCAGCATTCATCCATGTGGGCCTGCTAACCTGTTTGAAAGCTAACTTTTTGTTTTTGTTTTTCTTAACAATCCAAACTGTTTTCTACTGAGGTAAAGTTTTCAGTACTGCAATGCATTTTAACATAATACAAAAAGCACAAGCTATGTAATCCCTACAAAAATCATTTTTACAGACTATACAGTAACACAGAGGACAGACCGTCTTGCTTATTCAAAAGAGCATCAAATCAGATGGTGTTTAGGTAATGGTGGTGTGATCAACCATACCTCTAAACCCCTGCTGAGCTGCAGGTGTATGATGCCAACTAATGCAACATCTGTCTCATCATTTCCTCCTCAAGATACTTCCCTCTGAAGATTGTGACTGTCCTCGTTCTCATCTTCATATTTGTCCTAGCTGCGAGTTTGTTTTTAACTAGACCCGTCCATTTTGTACTCTTCCATAAAGTGTTCCACATTACTTTCCACTGGTTAACTGGCAGGAGGCTTTGATTGTGAAGAACCTTTGAGAAATGCAATGTGTTTGCATAGTTATAATTGCAGTTACATGAGATAGGCGTGTTTGAAACCCTCCCAGCATGCACTGGGGCAATCTCATTTTATGTGTGTTCCTGTGGAGTGACTGGTGTCATTTTCTTCAATACCTTAACAATTACTGTTAAACAATTAGATGGGACCAGTGAATGGTCAGATTGGTGGGGGGTTTCCAGTTAACGTACAAGAGACTGGTACTCATTATCCAGCTGTAAAAAAACTTGCTGTGGGTTTCAGCATTACTAATATCTCTTGAAAATTAACTTTTATTGCATTACCAATTTCCATTAGTGAGTTCTTCAGTTAATCAATTGATAAAGGTTTAGTGTTCAATGTCAAAATGGTCAATGCCTGTTTTCTCCCTGCAATGTAGTATACTAGTGGTGGGTAGTAAGGCGGAGGAACTGCCGGGTGTGCTGCTAAATAGCAAATTTCTGTCTCATTTTCCCCTGCAAAATACACACTGCTTATTTTTGGAAGGTAGGTATTAGAGTATGAGAAATACAGCCAATACAGCATAGTATCACGATATTTCCAGACTTTCCAAATGTTACCGGAGCGAATAGATCAAATTTTTATAGTGAAAAAAGTAATTTTGCAGGGATTACAGACATCTCTTTCGCCATGTAAATCTATTGGAAAAATACATTTTGGGCCAGAGATATCACATGATGGGCCAAGAGTTATAAGTTCCACTGTTTGATTCAAAGTTCAGTGCATACCTTGGGGGACTGGGTGACATGGGTTAATGTTTTCCACTGAATAAATCTCTTTTTTTTTTTCTCTCTCTCTCTCTCTCTCTGTATCTCGCTTTCTAGGATGACCAGCTACTTTTCAAGTTCCTCAACTGCCTCCTGGAGCCACGGTATGGTGTGCGTCCTGCTCTAGTGATAACCAGAGGTGGAAAAAGTACTAAAATATTTTACTCAAGTAAAAGTACCAATATTTTGATGAAATATTACTTAAGTACAAGAAAAAATACCTATCTGAAAAATTACTCAAGTAATAAGTAGTTAATTTAAAATGTACTTTTAGTAAAAGTTACTTAGTTATATATATTTTTTAAACTGTAAAATGTGGCAGGGGTAGTGAAAATAGATCAATGGGTCATAAATCCCAAACTATTTTGTTTGAAAGCGACCACATAATTTACAAGGACCCAACAGTTCTAGTAGTACATGTAATAATAACATAACACATATCATAAATGACATAACATATGTCAAACATGACATTTCATGCTACAATCCTCTCCAAAAAAACTGAGCTCTCCATTTACCATTCACACTGCTGATACATTTGACTAATGCCCTCACATCCCACTAGCAGCTAGCTTCTACACACCTAAGTAACCCGTATGAGCTTATTAAATATATTAATTGAGCATATGTCCTACATACGTTGTCCTACGGTTTTCTAGTGATAGACAAAAATTAGCAATGCCACAAAACACGTTGTTTTGCGCCTGGTAGGCAGCCTAGATGCTGATCATTCGTCACTGTAGTGCAGGGGTCATCTACTACATTTTTCCAAGGGCCAGAATTTTTCTGTAGAACACTTCCGTAGACAAGCCGTACTTTCAAATAAAGAAAATAAAATTAATTTGCTTAATATGCCTATTCCTTTTCAAATTGATCACTTAATTTTTTTTTTACATGTATTAGTGTGAGCAAACTTTAAAAAAAAACATGGAAAATCCATTATGATGCTGGCTCTTTGACTAGAAAAATATCTCAGACTTGGAGGCAGTTCACTGAGAAGTGATGGTTAAAGTCTGTGACTACTGAAACATGGAAAATGCTTGCAGAAAGAAATGGCTTTTGTCAGGTAAAAATTTCACTGTCAAAGAGGCTGAAGTGAAAAGTTGAAAAAAGCCCAGCTTTAATGATGAATGGGCTGTTAAGTAGGCTATGCATTCGTCATGTATGCCTCATTTGCAATGAAACGATGCTGTTGCAAAATAATACAACCACCGTCATCATCAAGAATGAAGAAGGCAAACATAACAGTTGTCATTCACATACATATTAAGTAAATACATCTGTTTTGATCTTTTAATGCATCCATATACAGTGCCTTGCGAAAGTATTCGGCCCCCTTGAACTTTTCAACCTTTTGACACATTTCAGGCTTCAAACATAAAGATATAACATTTTTATTTTTTGTGAAGAATCACCAACAAGTGGAACACAATTGTGAAGTGGAACAAAATCTATTGGATATTTTAAACTTTTTTAGCAAATAAAAAACTGAAAAGTGGTACGTGCAAAATTATTTGGCCCCTTTACTTTCAGTGCAGCAAACTCACTCCAGAAGTTCAGCGAGGATCTCTGAATGATCCAATGTTGTCCTAAATGACTGATGGTGATAAATAGAATCCACCTGTGTGTAATCAAGTCTCTGCATAAATGCACCTGCTCTGTGATAGTCTCAGGGTTCTGTTGAAAGCGCAGAGAGCATCATGAAGACCAAGGAACACACCAGGCAGGTCCGTAATACTGTTGTGGAGAAGTTTAAAGCCGGATTTGGATACAAAAAGATTTCCCAAGCTTTAAACATCCCAAGGAGCACTGTGCACGCGATCATTTTGAAATGGAAGGAGTATCAATTCAATTCAATTAAATTTTATTTATAGTATCAATTCATAACAAGAGTTATCTCAAGACACTTAACAAGGACCCAACAGTTCTAGTAGTTTCCTCCAGAGCAAGCAACAGTGCGACAGTGGCAAGGAAAAACTCCCCTTTGGGAAGAAACCTCGGACAGACCCAGGCTCTTGGTAGGCGGTGTCTGATGACCGGTTGGGGTTAGAATGAAGAGTGGCAATAACAGTCCCAAAAAAAGCTAAGTAGTTTGTAGTAGTTCTTTGTAGTAGTTCATGGCATAGCAGGGCACTGTGCAGCATCACAAGGCACAACAGGACGTAGCTGGAGTATCAGACCACTGCAAATCTACCAAGACCTGGCCGTCCCTCTAAACTTTCAGCTCAGACAAGGAGAAGACTGATAAGAGATGCAGCCAAGAGGCCCATGATCACTCTGGATGAACTGCAGAGAACTACAGCTGAGGTGGGAGAGTCTGTCCATAGGACAACAATCAGTTGTACACTGCACAAATCTGGCCTTTATGGAAGAGTGGCAAGAAGAAAGCCATTTCTCAAAGACATCCATAAAAAGTCTCATCTAAAGTTTGCCACAAGCCACCTGGGAGACACACCAAACATGTGGAAGAAGGTGCTCTGGTCAGATGAAACCAAAATCAAACTTTTTGCCCACAATGCAAAACAATATGTTTGGCGTAAAAGCAACACAGCTCATCACCCTCAACACACCATCCCCACTGTCAAACATGGTGGTGGCAGCATCATGGTTTGGGCCTGCTTTTCTTCAGCAGGGACAGGGAAGATGGTTAAAATTGAGGGGAAGATGGATGCAGCCAAATACAGGACCATTCTGGATGAAATCCTGTTGGAGTCTGCAAAAGACCTGAAACTGGGACGGAGATTTATCTTCCAACAAGACAATGATCCCAAACATAGAGCAAAATCTACAAAGGAATGGTTCACAAATAAACGTATCCAGGTGTTAGAATGGCCAAGTCAAAGTCCAGACCTGAATCCAATCGAGAATCTGTGGAAAGAGCTGAAAACTGCTGTTCACAAACGCTCTCCATCCAACCTCACTGAGCTTGAGCTGTTTTGCAAGGAAGAATGGGCAAGAATTTCAGTCTCTCGATGTGCAAAACTGATAGAGACATACCCCAAGCGACTTGCAGCTGTAATCCCAGCAAAAGGTGGCTCTACAAAGTATTAACGCAAGGGGGCCCAATAATTTTGCACGCACCACTTTTCAGTTTTTTATTTACTAAAAAAGTTTAAAATATCCAATAGATTTTGGACTGTATTTACCACTCCAGCGGAAAGGATGGTAATTTAGCCAGCAGTTAAGTTTATAAAAATGTATCAAAGTTTAAAGATTCCCAAACTAATACAGTTAGACTACAAACTGAATGTAAAAATTCACTATTTCAGAGTAAAGCTGTGTTTGCATAAAACATTGCGGTGGACAACAGGGGACAGAGCAGATTGAAATATCTCTTTTTACATGTTTATGCCTGTCTATACAGGTGAGTTCATTGATAAGTATTGACTTTTTACTCACAAAGGTTTTATTGTAGTCTACTTAGTTACAGTAACAAGACTAGCGTTATTTCATCTGCCCCAGCAGCCATTAGTAATTCTCTTTTTATCGTTCCCAGTCAAGATGGCTACTGCGTGTTTTAACGCACACACACGTGTGTGGAGCACGGGCATCACTGTATAGAATCCCAGCCTATGAATAGAGATGCAAATACAGGGGGGTTGGGATTTTGCTCTACCTATGTAATGTTACCTGCTGTAAATGCTTGAAATGCTGAATACCAGAATGCATTTGCATTTTTTTTTTCTTCCTTTCCGTTTTTGTTAGTTACTCAGTAACAAATGGAATTTGTAATGTAGCAAAATATACTCACCTATAGGATTATTAGGAACACCATACTAATACTGTGTTTGACCCCCTTTCGCCTTCAGGACTGCCTTAATTCTATGTGGCATTGATTCAACAAGGTGCTGAAAGCATTCTTTAGCAATGTTGGCCCATATTGATAGGATAGCATCTTGCAGTTGATGGAGATTTGTAGGATGCACATCCAGGGCACAAAGCTCCCGTTCCACCACATCCCAAAGATGCGCTATTGGGTTGAGATCTGGTGACTGTGGGGGCCATTTTAGTACAGTGAACTCATTGTCATGTTCAAGAAACCAATTTGAAATGATTCGAGCTTTGGACATGGTGCATTATCCTGCTGGAAGTAGCCATCAGAAGATGGGTACATGGTGGCCATAAAGGGATGGACATGGTCAGAAACAATGCTCAGGTAGGCCGTGGCATTTAAACAATGCCCAATTGGCACTAAGGGGCCTAAAGTGTGCCAAGAAAACATCCACCACACCATTACACCACCACCACAAGCCTGCACAGTGGTAACAAGGCATGATGGATCCATGTTCTCATTCTGTTTACGCCAAATTCTGACTCTACCATCTGAATGTCTCAACAGAAATCTAGACTCATCAGACCAGGCAACATTTTTCCAGTCTTCAACTGTCCAATTTTGTTGAGCTCTTGCAAATTGTAGCCTCTTTTTCCTATTTGTAGTGGAGATGAGTGGTACCCGGTGGGGTCTTTTGCTGTTGTAGCTCATCCGCAAGGTTGTGCGTGTTGTGGCTTCACAAATGCTTTGCTGCATACCTCGGTTGTAACAAGTGTTTTTTTCAGTCAAAGTTGCTCTTCTATCAGCTTGAATTAGTCGGCCTCTGACCTCTGGCATCAACAAGGCATTTTCGCCCACAGGACTGCCGCATACTGGATTTTTTTCCCTTTTCACACCATTCTTTGTAAACCCTAGAAATGGTTATGCGTGAAAATCCCAGTAACTGAGCAGATTGTGAAATACTCAGACCGGCCCATCTGGCACCAACAACCCTGCCACGCTCAAAATTGCTTAAATCACCTTTCTTTCCCATTCTGACATTCAGTTTGGAGTTCAGGAGATTGTCTTGACCAGGACCACACCCTAAATGCATTGAAACAACTGCCATGTGATTGGTTGATTAGATAATTGCATTAATGAGAAATTTAACAGGTGTTCCTAATAATCCTTTAGGTGAGTGTTCAAGACTTCACTAAAAACATAATCAAGTACATTTTCAAATACAGATTTTAAAAACTACTTGAAAAATACAAAATGCACAACAAAACTACTCAATTCAGTAATGTGAATAAATGTAATTTATTACTTTCCACCTCTGTTGATAACTCTGCTAGCTCACTCCTGCATTTCTTCTTAATTTGCTTCTTCTTCTAACCTCTTTGTCTCCACCTTTTCTTCCGATAACATTTTGTTTGCTCTGTTCTTCAGGGAAGGCCATCATTCAGGGACCAACCTGCCTCTGGAACGTGACCTCCATGAGCTTCTGCTGGGCTTACAGTGCCGCTTTGCCCCCCAGCAGCTCCTGAGCTTCCTGCAGACCTCCCAGCACTACAGACTGGAGGAGGCCATACAAGTACTATCTACTATACTTAAAATATATTCATAAAATGCGTTTGTGTACAAAGGTAAATACCTGCACTGAGTTCATGTTGCAGCAACGGCATGAATAGTTTTCCATATGACAGTGATGCAGTAATTCAATTCAATTTTAATTTTTATTTATAGTATCAATTCATCACAAGGGTTATCTCGAGACACTTTACAGATAGAATAGGTCTGGACCAACATACTCTTTGTAAATCTTACAATCATTACCTGAAAGAACCAAGTAGTCCTGCCTTTTAAAGCGTATTTTCAGCGTGTAGCTCAAAGTTTGTTGTTGTTTCCCATAGACAAAGGGATTTTGAGAACTGCAACACACAGAGAGCGAAATGTGAGGGACATCACGCCGGATATCAGGCAATTATCTTGGAAATGAAGTTCCGTTGATCCAGACTAGCTACACTATTACTAGGAAGTAAATGTTTAATCACATAATGAAATGGCCGACAGATAAATAAACAACTGTCACAATAGCATCATACTGGGAACGGTAATTATTTTATTACCAGATGGGGACTTACTGCTTATCTGCACCTGTGAGTCTGAAAGCATGTGCCTCTCTCTCTCTCTCTCTCTCTCTCTCTCTCTCTCTCTCTCTCTCTCTCTCTCTCTCTCTCTCTCTCTCTCTCTCTCTCTCTCTCTCTCTCTCTCTCTCTCTCTCTCTCTCTCTCTCTCTAGATAACACAGAAGTACCACCACAATGAGGCTACAGCCTATCTGCTGGAGAAGAAGGGAGATGTTAATGGAGCTTTTGCTGTCTTGTTAGAGGTAGCTACAAAGCACAGAGTAATCAGTCCTTAGATTTATTAATTAACTAATTACCAATTACCAATTTGACACATCAATACAAGGGCTCTAAAGTAGTAGTGGCTAATAAACAGTGCCAAGAAATAGTCTGTGAACCCATTTTGCATCATTTAGTTAGAAAATGTGGTCTGATATGCTTCAAAGTTGCATTACACCACTAGTCAACCCGTATTTACAGCCGTGAGCAACCTCATGTTTCCTTTGTGTTGATCACTTCTCACATTTGCCAGAAGGAGTTTTAGACCGTTTTGCCATACAAAACAGTATAATCTTATTGATATTTCAGGAATGTTTTTCATTGAATTTTTAATACTAATATATATCATATAGTTTGCCAATTCGTCAAAAAGATAATTTAACAAGTTTACATAAACTTTATTTTTATTTGTCACATACACAAAGTACAATGTAATACAATTCAACTACTACATTTTAACCCATACTAAGTATAGGAGCAGTGGACAGCTTCCTCTGAGCCACAAGTCACCATAGGGTGTTTTTATCTATACGCGAGCCACATTTTATGGATAAATAATGCATAAGTGTAGGTAATTCCAAAATGTTTTCCTAAAGTTATTTGCATGTGATGTGAACTAAATTAACACCAGAATATGTCCAGTCTCAAATACCACTTGATCATTACAAACCTAAAAAAAATGAATTAAATTAATTCATTTTTGATCAGATAAAAAAAAATAGTGATTAATTTGCTATTAATCGCAAGTTAACTAGGACACTCATGCAGTTAAAAATGCAATTAATTATCAGTCCTAATAAATATATATTGGTTTGCATGTGGTGTTGTGGAGTAGGAACATACATTCATATAAAATGCTCATGTGCTGTACCGGTAGATCAACTGTACTTAAACAGAGCAAGTACATGTACTTACTTTCACCTCTGTTGTTTAATGTAGCTGTTATTGTCACTAAAGCACTTTAATACTCCCTCTGAAGACATTGAAGGAAAAACTAAATCTCCTTACTGCTGAGGGTGAAAGAGGAGTTGAAGGAGATGGAAGACCAGATAAAGAGGAGAGCGACAGTGAATCAACACTGATGAGAGTAACGGATTCACTGAATAACATCATTGCCTTGTGTCATCGAAGCTCTGACAACCTATACCAGCAACAAAGAGAGGTACAGTACACTGACAGTACTGTCAGTGTGTGGCTGGGGGTAACTGTGACAGTGTGTCCTCATTCATTCTTTTGGGTTGGTTAAATGCAGTAATAGAATTTCACTACATTGTACTGTGTGTATGTGAAGTTTAAAAATAAAGTTTGATCCTTTTTTATTGTTTTTACTTGCTCACAGGTTCTGTGGTTTCCATTGCTGGAGACCATGATGGCTTCTCAAAAACTAGTAAAGGGCCTCAATGCTGAACACACATTTGAAGGTAAACACACACACATGTGAACAAGGATGTAATTTGTCATTTGTTATTTGGCTCTAATCTTGACAGAAGTCCTTCAATGTTTTTTGTGTCATGAAAACTAACGACAGTGCTTTGCAATACGTTTTTATAGCTCTGTGCTTCTCTCTGCTGGACACTTAAATGCAAAACACCTCTTCACGTTGTTTTTATGTGATTTTGATTTTAGTGTGGCACTGAAAAATTCTATTCCTATTACAGACATAAAAAGCTAAATTATTTTTCTATTCGCATTTGTTATTCATGTATGAATACATGAACGACACAGTATATCACTGTGAGTTCATACACGCAAAGGAAATACAACAATGTATGATGTATTTCAGTTTATTTCTTTGTTTGATTTGGTTTTTATTTATGCAATTTCCATCTTCCATATTGAACAGTAGAACAGAGTGTCCGTATTTATTTATTAGTTGACGCAAAACATCAGCTACTCTTTGCTCAAACATAAACATACACAATAACAAGAATTTCATTAATTCATGAAAAAAACAGGACACACCATCTAACTATCAATGTTGTACAGTACACAAATTACATACATTCATATGTATGATGTGATTGTGCTTTATGTAGCCATTGAGCACCTTTGTTTATTTCTTCACCATCTAAAACAGTATGACAGTGATGGTGATGCTGTTGATGAAGATGATATTAATTAGATTTTTGTATGTCTCAGTGCTCAAGGAGCTGACGATGAAGGTTCTCAACAGCATGAGCAGCTATTAATATTATTATTATTATTATTAATTATATTTTATTTCTCTGCCTGCCATCATCCTTGTGTTAAAAAACTCTGGTAAAAGTGGAATACTGCAGGTGTGTATGTGTGTTTTGTGCTGCTTTTTTACATCTTCCCTATTTTAAAGAATAACTTTAGGGTTTTTTTCAACATTGACCCTATTTTCCCATGTTTTTTAGTTGAATAATGGGAACAACAATCTTTTGAATGAGTCCAATATTGAGCGAGAACGCTGCAGTTAGCATTTCAGGCTGCAATGTAACCACTTGGGTCATTGGTGCATCAATTTCCGTCCACTAAAAGTTCTGTTTTTGCCACTGAAAGATTATGCTCAGATTATTCTATTAATATTATTATTATTATTATTATTAATTATATTATTATTATTCTATTAAGTGTCTGAAAACATTATGGAATGGATCCCTACAGATATAGTCCTTTTTGTTAAGGAGTAAGATCCTTTTTGTTTAACCAGAAGCAGACCTGAAATTGCCATCACCAAAATCACCAGACTCCATTAAATAAACAATACATACAGGTGAATTAAGGGTTTGTATCAACCAAACCAGAGTGGTGATTGCTGGATCACTGGCAAGACGAAGAAAGACTGTTTATTTTGTTTCTGTTGACTTTGAATGAAGTAAAGACCTCACCCCAAAAAAGCCTCACATCCTTGCATTCTCAATACATATACATGTGCCTATAAGCCCGTCTGAGCACAGAGTGCAGATTGGGGATGTTAAACGTTTAATGTGAAAGTTTCTCCTAGGAGTGAGGTACGTCCTGTGGGTATAATTTGAAATGGATCTGTTGATGATCTGGGTTTTAAGAAGCAAAGACAATCAAGGACCACATCTTATCCCAGTCCAGTGACTCACCCCCAATGTACACAACAAACTCTAGTTCGATTCAACCGAACTAAAGGTTGTCTGTGTGAAAACGCCCTCAAAGGCAGAGCAGGATACCTAGGGCTCAGTTTACACCTATCGCCAATTCTAGCCACTGGGGGGACCATAGGCAGGCTGGGGAACATATTATTGTTAAAAACAATTAATGTGGACAGAAGGGCTGTAATCTGTGATTTAATAAATGGAAGATAATATGCTGTATATTGTGTACTCATGACATGTGATGCTGTCTGCATGCTTGTGTCTATCAGGACCCAGTCTATGGGAAAGGAAAGCTGGCAGAGATCCAAGGCCTTATTCTGGGTATGCTGGACACTTTTAACTATGAACAGGTAAAGCACTGTGTGTATGTTAAGTAAACAATAGAGCAATGCCTGAAGCACAATTCAGATAATAGGGCTGTAAGCTGTCACACCCGTATTAGTCTATATTATAGACAGTTAAAGAAATGGACCAACAGATCCAGTTGTTATGGACGGAGACCTGTGAAGGATATTAGAAGCACTTTTCCGGTGATGGCTGAGCGTTACTGCGTAGATGTGACGTGGCCAACCTGTCTGAAAGTTGAAAGTCTTCTGGTAGCTGTGCCAAGACAAATCTCAATCATTCCCGATCTTGCAGAGACGGAGATATATATCTAAGGAGATAACATAGGCACAGGCTAATTATTGCTAAATAAAATGATAGTTAACATTAATAACTAGAAAATGCATTTCCTGCAGAAAATGCGTGGGAATGCTGAATAGCTGAATTGTTAAAGGTAACCTGGTTTAATAGCTTAAATCAGTAAAAGTTGTAGAAAAAATTGAAACGCTAAGCTAAACTGGACAAATAGCTTAAATCAGTAAAATTTGTAGAAAATATTGAAATGCTAAAGCTAAACTGGAGAAATAGCTTAAATCAGTGAGAAGAAGCTTAAGTAGTAAAAACAGATGAAAAAGTAGGAATGGTTTTAATTAAGTTGAATAACCCCACTAATGTAAAAAAAGATGGGGAAAAAATTGAATTGCAAAAGCTAATGTAAAAAAAAGGTTTAAAGGCCTTTGTCAGGGTTGATGTACTACAGCGGGGATCAAACCCCCGTCTATGTCCACTGGGCTATAGTGATAGCCCTAGTAAACCTGTATTCATGGTGCATACATTGGTTGAGGTACCGCTGTGGGAATCGAACCCGGGTCTCCCACATAAAGGGCATGTGTCATAACTACTGCACCACCACCAAAGGATTTGTTCAGGAAGCTATACATTGCAATATATAATGAGACAGACAGACATAGAAAGTTTTGCAGAGTCTGAGAAACGGTTGCCATGGCTACATAGGATCAGTGTCCATGTTTGTAAACGCAGCTAGGAAGCCTTTCATCTCTGTGATGTCATCTCTTTCCAAAAAACGTACGGAATATTAAATAATCATAACAGTGTTAAAAGACTTTTTGGCACTAAGTGACGAAATACCTTTGTGGGTTTTGAACCCAGATCTCTGGCATGAAAGGCATGTGACATAACCACTGCACCACCAGTGACATGTCTACTTGAGGAAATATACATGGTGCTATATAATTTATCTGTTTGCATGTGTGTGTGTGTGTGTGTCTGTGTCTGTGTCTCTGTGTGTGTGTTTGTCTCTGTGTGTGTGTGCCTGTGTGTGTGTGTTTATTTATCACCATCTGTGTCTGTGTGTTGTGTGTGTGTGTGTGTGTGTGTGTTTGTGTCTCTGTGTGTTTGTTTGTGTGTCTATCTGTGTTTGTGTCTGGAAGAGAGAGACAGACATAGATGTCAACAGGCAGACATACAGAGTCTGGTTGCCTTGGAGACCAAGACCAAAAGGAAGCCTTTCATCTCTGTGATGTCATTTCTTTGATCTGTAATCAGTTAACGATGCAGCTGGCACCTGTGTTACCAGCTATTGAGACACTGAACAAGCTCTCAAACAAATGGTCATTGCGCCAAAGGGATATGAGATATCGAAAGAATAACCTCATCATGAGCACCAGAAGGCCTTTGTGAACGTATTGATATACAATTCATGTGGATAAAGTTAAAAATGTGGGCGTATCAGCGATTTAAAAAAGTGCTTCGCTCTGCGTTTTGCTCAGAAATGTGGACGATGTTTAAGATGGCAGTGAATGGAGAAAGATCCTGAACTCTTGTCATTTGAAAGGTCGCTGAGCAAAAAGTATATTTCATATCGCAAGAATGAGCACATTGACAGAAACTAGACAAGAATACCTACATTTTGATGTATAAATTGTCCATGACAAGTTAGAATTGTTGGCGTGGGAGCAAGTTATAGAGAACGGAGTAAGATCATTTTTTCGATAAATTTATCTGTTTGCGTGTATACACCACTAATGTAAAAAAAGGTGGAAAAATTTAAAAAAAAAAATTGAAATGCTAAACTGGATAGATAGCTTAAATCAGTGAGAAGATGTTGAAGTAGTGCAAAGAGTTGAAAATGTAGGAATGGTTTTAATTAAGTTGAATAACAACAATAATGTAAAAAAAGGTAGAAAAATTTAAAAAGAAATTGAAATGCTAAAGCTAAACTGGAGAAAAAGCTTAAATCAGTAAGAACATGTTGAAGTAGTGAGAATATTTGAAAATGCTGAATAGCTGAATTGCTAAAGCTAACCTGAATAAATGGCTTAAATCAGTAAGAAGAAGCTTAAGTTGTAAAAATAGTTGAAACAGTAGGAATGGTTTTAATGAAGTTGAATAACACCACTACACCATAAAGCGCTAGAGCTAGATTTTAAAAGTTGAATGGTTTTAATAACTTAAAGTCTGCAGAAGATATAGACAACCAAAAAACGTACGGAATAATAAATTATCATTAGAGGGTTAAAAGCCTTTTTAACACTATGTGATGAGATCCCATTGTGGGATTTGAACCCGGGCCTCTGGCATGAAGGGCATGTCACATAACCACTGCACCACCACTGTAATAACTTCTGGAAAAACTATACATGGTAATATATAATTTATCTGTGTGTCTCTGTGTGTGTGTGTGTGTGTGTGTCTCTGTGTGTGTGTGTCTCTGTGTGTTTGAGTCTATTTGTGTTTGTGTGTGTGTCTGTCTATCTTTCTGTGTGTGCGCACGTTTGTTTGTGTGTGTGTGTGTGTGTGTGTGTATGTGTGTCTATCTGTGTTTGTGTGTGTGTGTGTGTCTGTGTGTCTGTGTATTTGTCTGTGTGTATGTGTGCGTGTCTCTGTGTTTGTGTGTGTGTGTCTGAGTTTGTGTGTGTGTGTGTATGTGTGTCTATCTGTGTTTTTGTGTGTGTGTGTGTCTGTCTGTCTGTGTTTGTGTGTGTCTATCTGTGTGTGTGTGTGTGTGTGTGCGTGTGTGTGTGTGTGTGTGTGTGTGTGTGTGTGTGCGTATGTGTGTGTGTCTGGAAGAGACACACACACAAGGACTACGGTTAACCTTTTCCCAGGTCTCTGCAAGATAAATCCAGATCAGATCACATTTTTCTCCCATCTCAGAGTGCTGTGGGTACTCACCAAACCCTCCTCTGCAGCGCCACGATGGAGGGTGGTCTGGCAAAGCAAGACTACACCCTCACTAATTGACATGTTTTGCCAATATGCAACTCCATCTAAGCTATTAATGTTGTCTAATGCTATTAAAGGTTGGTTTATATTGCTGTTGGTTTCTACAGCGGTATACTACTACTACTAGTTCTAGTCATAGTTCCATTATCATTATTGTGACTATAATTTGTCACTGTTCATCACACCCCCTAGTGACTAGTGGTGTAACAGCACTGTCAAAAACTAAATGACTAAATGCTTGCTCATGGTGGAATTACTGGCATTGTTGGGTCTTTGTAAATCATAGAGTGTGGACTAGACCTATTCTATCTGTAAAGTGTCTTGAGATAACTCTAATAATAATAATAATAATAATAATACATTTTATTTAACAGCGCCTTTCTAAGCACTCAAGGTTGCTTTACAGACAATATTGTTGATATGATTTGATACTAAAAATAAAATGATACTATAAATAATTTTTTGTATTGCATATGTGAATATATTTGTAATAAACATGGTAAATCAATACAGATTGGCCTTTAATAATGCTGTCTTTTTTGTTTTTAGACTTTACTTGAAACAACCACCAGTCTGTTGAACCATGACCTCCACTGGTCCCTAGCTCACCTGCGTGCTGCTGTCTCAAGAGGACTTCACCCACGACAAGATCACTGTAACATCTGCCTCCAGCTGTACAAGAGGAGGCAGGACTCAGCTGAGGAGATCATTGTTTTCAGGTAACACACACTGGAGCTGTTTAGTTCCTGGGCTAACAGTTAAGAGACAAATGGCTTCTGTGGTGAAGTTGGAAACCAGAATCAGCTTTAATTACAGTCCTAATCTAGTTCTCACTGACTCTATTAGCTGAATGGCTTAGTGCAGGCGCTAATGGAACCAAATGTGTATCTCGTAAATTACCCCACTAATAATGCAAGGGAATAAAACTTCTGGGGGGAGCATTTGGCTCGGGGTCATGGTGCAAAGGACCCTAGGATGAAATTACTCTGAACCCTTTTAACAAATTAAGATTGATCAGATAAATAGGACTTAAATCAGCTTAGTGCTATTCCTTTACTGCCAACTACATGTTAAGTCGCTATAACAGGATGGTATTGTCAATAGTGTTGAATGCAGCACTAAGATCTAGTAAGATCTAGTAAGACGGAGAGTCCTTTGTCTGAAGCAGTTGGAAGGTCGTTAATTATTTTCACTAGTGCCGTCTCTATGCTATGTTGTATTCTAAATCCTGACTAAAAATCCTCAAATAAACTATTGCCATGAAGAAAATCACATAACTGATTAGCGACTACCTTCTTAAGGCTCTTGGAGAGAAAGGGAGTTGCTTAGTAGCGCATTAAGCCTTTATGGAGCCTAGAACTACCCAGATGATCTGCACTGCTTCCTCACTGTGCGGCCCATAGAGCAGGAGCACTAAAGACCTCTGTTGGAATGATTGGGGATCAAATGATTTAATTGTTTGCCTATTCTAGACTTTCCAAATGTTAATGGTGCACATGTATTAGGTTCTTATAGCAAATGAGTCATTTTGCGCTGGTTGTGACGGTAAAAAATGTATCTACTGATTCACAGATGTCTTTTTGCCATGTAAGTCTTTAGGAAAAGCATTTATGCTGCATCACATCCTGATTTCCCAAACTACCAAAACACACAATGCGTTAATCACACGTCAAAACAATCAGTGGGATAGGAATTTGTGTTAACTTCTTATTGTGTTAATTTTGACAGCCTTAATAAAAAAATGTTTACAGCTGCTAAGGTATGTATATGTGTGTCTTGTCAGCTGTGGCCACCTGTACCACTTACACTGCCTGCAGCAGAAGGACTCTGGGTGGGGCTTTATTTCAGAGGTGCAACAGCGGTGGCGCTGCTACAAGTGTTCCTCCAGTCAAGGAGGAAGGGGCGGGCTTTCCACTGAGACAAAAAGAGGCCGCAGCACGTCCCTGGCACAGGTATGTTTGTGATTGCAAAGAAAGAAAGATCTGAATAGACACGAGAGAATAAACTCAACAGGAAAACCATCCTTTTGGATTTACTGTGCAAAATGTGTTCATTTTTCATCATTTCCAGGCTTCATACTTTAACAAACTGCTCCTGAAGATTTATTTTTATTGACTTCAAATTTTTTTTTCTCATCTAAAGACATTGAAAAGTTATGGGGTGCCTGAATACCTCACGTAGAGCGTGCAAAGGCTCAGTACAGTAGTAGCGGCCCTTTGCAGCATGTCATTCCTCCCTCTCGCCCCTTCACATCTTCAGCTTGTCCTACATAATAAAGGCCTAAAAAAATACCCCAAAAAAAGCTTAAATTTTATCAAAAAGCGTGGCGTCTATTTTGAGCATTTTGCAAAAAAGGGTGGTGCCCAATCACAGAAGGCTTGGGTCATGTGGATGCAACAACAGTGTTTTTGTCATTACTTAGAATTTCTTTTGGGGGAGACAAAAACTACGCACTATAGCTTTAAAATTTGGCTGTGTAATCTAAAGACCGTATAGGACACCTTTTATTAGGTGCTGAGCGCCGACAGCGGTGAAGGCCCTATTGAAACTGAAGAATTTCTTCTTTACTTTTAGCCGCATAACCTATGCATTGCTTAAAGTGGAGCTTACCTTGCCAAACTTGGGAAACCCACCTGCTTCGTTGACAACAGTACCTCACCGCCACCCGCTCCTGGAAGTCTGTCATAGGCCTGGTTATTAGACTGGAGGAGTTTACTGGACGTCGGGTTTTGCATGGGATCAACATAAAGGTCGGGGGTGTTTTCTTACCTAAATAACAGTGGGTACGGAAAGTATTCAGACCCCTTTAAATTTTTCACTCTTTGTTTCATTGCAGCCTTTTTCCAAAAAATCAAAAAAGTTCTTTTCTCAGTAATGTACACTCAGCAACCCATCTTGACAGAAAAAACAGAAATTTAGAAATTTTTGCATATTTATTAAAAAAAAAAACTGAAATATCACATGGTCATAAGTATTCAGACCCTTTGTTCAGTATTTAGTAGAAGCACCCTTTTGATCTAATACAGCCATGAGTCGTTTTGGGAAAGATGCAACAAGTTTCTCACATCTGGATTTGGGTATCCTCTGCCATTCCTCCTTGCAGATCCTCTCCAGTTCTGTCAGGTTGGATGGTAAACGTTGGTGGACAGTCATTTTCAGGTCTCTCCAGAGATGCTCAATTGGGTTTAAGTCAGGGCTCTGGCTGGGCCATTCAAGAACAGCCACAGAGTTGTTGTGAAGCCACTCCTTCGTTATTTTAGCGGTGTGCTTAGGGTCATTGTCTTGTTGGAAGGTAAACCTTCGGCCCAGTCTGAGGTCCAGAGCACTCTGGAAAAGGTTTTCGTCCAGGATATCCCTGTACTTGGCCGCATTCATCTTTCCCTCGATTGCAACCAGTCGCCCTGTCCCTGCAGCTGAAAAACACCCCCACAGCATGATGCTGCCACCACCATGCTTCACTGTTGAGACTGTATTGGACAGGTGATGAGCAGTGCCTGGTTTTCTCCACACATACCGCTTAGAATTAAGGCCAAAAAGTTCTATCTTGGTCTCATCAGACCAGAGGATTTTATTTATCACCATCTTGGAGTCCTTCAGGTGTTTTTAGCAAACTCCATGCGGGCTTTCATGTGTCTTGCACTGAGGAGAGGCTTCCTTCGGGCCACTCTGCCATAAAGCCCCGACTGGTGGATTGCTGCAGTGATGGTTGACTTACTACAACTTTCTCCCATCTCCCGACTGCATCTCTGGAGCTTAGCCACAGTGACCATTGGGTTCTTCTTTGCCTCTCTCACCAAGGCTCTTCTCCCCCGATAGCTCAGTTTGGCCGGACGGCCAGCTCTAGGAAGGGTTCTGGTCGTCCCAAACGTCTTCCATTTGAGGATTATGGAGGCCACTGTGCTCTTAGGAACCTTAAGTGCAGCAGAAATTTTTTGTAACCTTGACCAGATCTGTGCCTTGCCACAATTCTGTCTCTGAGCTCTTCAGGCAGTTCCTTTGACCTCATGATTGTCATTTGCTCTGACATGCACTGTGAGCTGTAAGGTCTTATATAGACAGGTGTGTGGCTTTTTCCTAATCAAGTCCAATCAGTATAATCAAACACAGCTGGACTCCAATGAAGGTGTAGAACCATCTCAAGGATGATCAGAAGAAATAGACAGCACCTGAGTTACATATGAGGGTCACGGCAAAGGGTCTGAATACTTATGACCATGTGATATTTCAGTTTTTGTTTTTTAATAAATATGCAAAGATTTCTAAATTTCTGTTTTTTTCTGTCAAGATGGGTTGCTGAGTGTACATTACTGAGAAATAAAATGAACTTTTTTGATTTTTGAAAAAAGGCTGCAATGAAACAAAGAGTGAAAAATTTAAAGGGGTCTGAATACTTTCCGTACCCACTGTAAATAATCAGCGGCATTTGCTCCCTGACACACCCCCATTATAAAACCATGGAGATTCTGAAACTTGTTATGCTTGTTTGGCATGCCACATGAGGCTCTGTACCAAATTTGGTAAAGATTGGCTATTAGGGGGCGCTATAGTCAACGTAGACCAGTTTGGGCCCTACCCCTTCTGAGGTCGAGCGCGTTGTATATGATGCCAAAGGGCACTTCTAATTCATGACTTAATAATTTCATAATTATTATTAGTAGAAACATAAAGCCTTTTGGTGCTAAAAGCTAACAGTTGCCCTGTTCTGCTGATGTCTTTGTTGTCTTCTTCGCCCTTACAGAAGGTTTATTATCCAGCCTAGACGTCCAGAGTTTTTTGGGGTCTTTGCGCAATTAATCCATACTGTTACATCCCAGATTGATACAATGTATGTAAGAAATGTAAATAGATTGTCCTTTATATGAGTTATAATGTTAAATATGTTTATTTTTGCACTGGATGGCTTCAAATATATACAGTAGAACTGTTTTAGACAACACAAATGCTTGTGTGGCATTGCTGTGTGTGTGGCATCAATATATATACGTGAGATTGTGTTCCGTTTTATTTATTTTTCCGTATGATTTATCTACAATCTTTTTCACATTCAAGTGACCTTAGTGCAGCACAAATATTCTAATGTTCATAGATGGACTATAGACAACAGGGTTGATGTTTTACAAGCTTTTATATAAGAGTTTGTCAAAAATCCTTTAGGGCTGTGGGATATTTGCAACGGCAATGTACTGCCGACCTTGCGGCTCACACCTCTATTTCCTGACGTTTGCCTCTTCACCATTACACTTTGGTTCCGCTTTCAGATTATGCAAGTTTGCCAGATCAAGTAGCGGATCTGTAGTTCGAATGAACTGGACAATGTAATGTAATTAGAGTGACCACCTGCTGATAAGCCCAAGGGGGGACAAGGGGTATGTTTCTGAGGGACAATGTGGGACACTGCCTGGTGCAGCGGTGCCCCCACCCCAAGGGCAGACTTACCGATAGTGGTTTACCCATTTCTAGCACATACCACCTTACAAGGTATATTAATAATGCCCTATTTCCCATAAACATGTGTAATTGCTGATGTAAGCTCATGAATAGGCCAACCAATGTGTATTTTTTTCTAAATAAAGATTCATGATATTTTGAATATTCAATAAATTGACAGATGCACTTCCACTTACGATTTACTTCAGCTATTTAATTTTATTTATTTTTAATTACAATGTATTAACTTTAAATAAATTATAATATAAAATTATAGGATTAACAGGAATTGTAGTTGCTCAACACCACAGGAACAGAAGTTCACGGAACAAGAAGAGGGAGGAAGGATGGTGAACTTGCATGTTAGTAAAGGCAGGCGCAGGAAGAAAAAAAAACTGTTCAGTGTTCTGGGGACACCTTTAGGGCTCAAACCTTTTCACCAGCATCTGAATCAAATAAGGCAGAAAGATAAGAGACAGAATTAAAGCAACAATCATTTTTATGATAAGCTTCCAAATGGTTTTCCAGTATAGACAGAGGATTGCAAACCCATCACCCTCACAAGGTGACAACAATACAAAAAGTTGCCAATATACAATCCTAATCAAAACAATGACATATTTTGAACTAAAAGGCTACTGTTTCCTAAAAGTGACACATTTGCACCACTGTATACAGTCCACCAATGTTCAAAATCAATCAAACTTCATTTTAGACAAATGGGGTCTTAAATAACTTGGGGTCTTACCTTTAGGTTTCTTCTTGAACTTGTATTTCTTGTTGGATCGTACAGCACTGAGGAGATCCTTTTCTTTCACTACAAAAGTGTAGAAGTCCTTGCAACTGAATGTGAAGTTGCTCTTCACCTGGATTTCTGACTTGATGAGGTTTACCGAACATCTGTTACTTGTGTCTGTCCAGCCTCCTGTCATCAGTGAAAAGACCCTCTCCACTGAAGCATTGGTGATTGGTACACTATAGAGGAAAGAAGCTAAAGCTGTCATGTTTGGTGTGTGTGTGCGCTTGAGTAAGGTGGCCCACTTCTCCATGACTGGAGCTCCAGACTGCACAATGGCCTGTTGGCCAGTGTGGTAGAACGATACAATACTCGTCATATAGCGCGTCCATGTCCAACTTCTTGCTTAGCTGCAGGACCTCTACAGCTTCACAGAGATGGGAGAAGTTGAATGGGCTCTTCTTTAGTGCCAGGCTAGCCACTTTCTTCTGGTAGAGTCTGAGAAGTCATAGCGCTGCTCCAGGTAGGTGAGAGAGGATTGGTAGAAGTTGCACATGTCCTCTCTGAGCACAGCTGCCTGTCTTTCTGGAAACTGCTGGAGGAGTACACCCGTCTGGGCCCCAAAGAAAACCATCACTCTGTCATTGCTGTAGCTTGGTTTTTAGGGTGAACAACATATCGTAGAGCTCACAGACAGTCCCATCTTCTTGCTCCAGCACCAGCACAGTGTCGTGGAAAATCTTTAGCGCATTGCTGAGGAAGGACAGGTAAACCTAAAAGAAGTAAGAAGAGTCAATGCAAACACTGTTTGCATTATCATAATATCTCTTAATCCCTGTTTCATTTAATAATATTTAGATGAAAAAAAAGTTGAGTGCAATTAAAACTAGAACTGCACGCAGTTACAACGGGGTCCAAGCCTCCCCGTGCCAGTCGACCCCGGTGACCCGGAAAGCGCACAAAAGTGGAACCCAAAGCGAAAGCGGGAGGGCAAACGTTGGGAAACATCGAGAGGCGCACGTAACGGTATGGATTAATAGCGCAATGACCCAGAAAAACTCTGGTCTCCTAGGTTGGATACAAAACCTTGATAAAATGGCCCAAAATTGTCTACGTTGATCATAGCGCCTCCTAATGGTCTATATTTACCAAATTTGGTACAGAGCCTCCAGGCGGCATGCCAAACAATCGTCACAGGTTTGGTGTTGATAGCATTTATTGTAGCAGAGATATTGAAATTGCAAATATCCCATTTAAATGCATTGAGTGTTTTGACGAAACCAATAAATGTTGATTATAGCGCCCCCTAATGGCTCATGTTTACCAAATTTGGTACAGAGCATCGGAAAGGCATGGTCAACACTGCTCACAAGTGATACGTTGATACCTTTTAATTTGGCCAAGATATATGTTTTTGGTAGCTTACTACAGAAACTTTGCTTGGTCGTCAAATGCACACAATTACGTAGCAAAATTTGTTATGCAACTTTTTGTCAGGCCCATCTGCAGATGCTATACACCAGGTTTTGTGCAGATCTGTCGCACGGCCTAGGAGGAGTTCGAAAAAGTTGGCTTCGCACTTGTCGCAATATTGCGAAATTAAATTTAATCAGAAATCGACGCGGCCTATATCATGTGACTCATCTTGATGTAGTGAACAAGTGGACATGAAGAGTTTTAATGTGAGATGTATAATGTAGGAGTTATAGGCAAAAACACGTTTGACGTCATTGTAGCGCCACCTAGTGTTCCACATGTGTAATATTCGGTAAGTCAGGTCAGCTACCCATTGTACATCTACCCTGTTAATTTCAAGTAATTCACTTTAGTGGAAGTGGTTAATCCAGACATTGGTCCATAGGCCACGCCCACTTGAACCAATCAGTACCCCACTGTAAGGACCACCTCAGGAGTGGGCCTATATGGTATCCATCAAATTTTGTAAAATTTGGATGAGCGGTTCATGAGATATAAACTTGTATCTGTAGCGCCCCCTAGTGGCCAATCTTTGTGAAATTTGTTTGAGAGCCTCAGAGGGTCATATCAAGGAATATTCTAAAGTTTGGCTCTGATAGCATTTATCTTGGCCGAGATATGGCAAAGTCAGTGTTTTCGTAGTTAGCTACACAAATTTGTTTGCGCGTAATGCGCGCATTTTTTATGCTATAAAAAATCTTTATGCAACTTTGTGTCAGGTCGGTCTGGAGATGCTATGTGCCAAGTTTCGTGCCGATCCATTTCACGGTCTAGGAGGAATTTGAAAAAGTTGGTTTTCGATAAATCGCAATTTTTCACGCATAAAAGTCTAGGCGGAAATGGGCGTGGCCTATATCACGAGATTCAGTAGGATCCAGGGAACGCGTGGATATAAGGTTTTTAAATATCCGATGTACGGTTTGGGAGTTATAGGGCCAAACACGTTTTTTCTGCTATAGCGCCACCTAGTGGTGGATGTGGGTCAATTTTTTTCTCTGAGGGTAAATTTTTTTCTCTGAGGTCTTTGCGGAGTTTTGGACCAGTCCTGAAAATGGCGCGTCGCCAACATGTACGGTTTAGGCTGCAGTATGGGTTTTATGCGGAGAAGAATAATAATGGAAAATCTCTAGGAAAACAATAGGGTTCCACAGCCCTGCTGTGTGAACCGCGTTACACGCAGTACACGCAGTACACGCAGCCTCGGGCTTGGACCCCTAATTAATTACCTGTAGATCAAGGGGGTTGCCCTCACCATCCTGGTCATCCTTGAAAAGCCACCATAATGACTTTGGGCACTGGTCCTCTCCCAATGAGAGAAAGTAGATCTTGATAGGAGCCCAGCTGTCGTGAAAAGGTGTGAATTGACTTAAGTTCTTCAATGCGTTAGGAGAAGTGGCTTGTTGATAAACTCAACTCTTGTCTTGTTGATGACATTTTCAATGTCAATATTTAGCCGATCTCCTGCGTGTTTTGCACTGTTGTGAACGATGTGGGCCACACAGTTTGCCTTCAAAATGCAATTATTGTTCTCTTTCAGTTTCTGGAAGAGAGAGTTGTATCTCCCGTAATTCACACTAGCATTGTCAACGGAATACGCAGATATCATATACAGTGGGTACGGAAAGTATTCAGACCCCTTTAAATTTTTCACTCTTTGTTTCATTGCAGCCTTTTTCCAAAAATCAAAAAAGTTCATTTTATTTCTCAGTAATGTACACTCAGCAACCCATCTTGACAGAAAAAAACAGAAATTTAGAAATTTTTGCATATTTATTAAAAACAAAAACTGAAATATCACATGGTCATATGTATTCAGACCCTTTGCCGTGACCCTCATATGTAACTCAGGTGCTGTCTATTTCTTCTGATCATCCTTGAGATGGTTCTACACCTTCATTGGAGTCCAGCTGTGTTTGATTATACTGATTGGACTTGATTAGGAAAGCCACACACCTGTCTATATAAGACCTTACAGCTCACAGTGCATGTCAGAGCAAATGACAATCATGAGGTCAAAGGAACTGCCTGAAGAGCTCAGAGACAGAATTGTGGCAAGGCACAGATCTGGTCAAGGTTACAAAAAATTTCTGCTGCACTTAAGGTTCCTAAGAGCACAGTGGCCTCCATAATCCTCAAATGGAAGACGTTTGGGACTGACCCAGAACCCTTCCTAGAGCTGGCCGTCCGGCCAAACTGAGCTATCGGGGGAGAAGAGCCTTGGTGAGAGAGGCAAAGAAGAACCCAATGGTCACTGTGGCTAAGCTCCAGAGATGCAGTCGGGAGATGGGAGAAAGTTGTAGTAAGTCAACCATCACTGCAGCAATCCACCAGTCGGGGCTTTATGGCAGAGTGGCCCGAAGGAAGCCTCTCCTCAGTGCAAGACACATGAAAGCCCGCATGGAGTTTGCTAAAAAACACCTGAAGGACTCCAAGATGGTGATAAATAAAGTCCTCTGGTCTGATGAGACCAAGATAGAACTTTTTTGGCCTTAATTCTAAGCGGTATGTGTGGAAAAACCAGGCACTGCTCATCACCTGTCCAATACAGTCTCAACAGTGAAGCATGGTGGTGGCAGCATCATGCTGTGGGGGTGTTTTTCAGCTGCAGGGACAGGACGACTGGTTGCAATCGAGGGAAAGATGAATGCGGCCAAGTACAGGGATATCCTGGGACGAAAACCTTTTCCAGAGTGCTCTGGACCTCAGACTGGGCCGAAGGTTTACCTTCCAACAAGACAATGACCCTAAGCACACCGCTAAAATAACTTGAAGGAGTGGCTTCACAACAACTCTGTGGCTGTTCTTGAATGGCCCAGCCAGAGCCCTGACTTAAACCCAATTGAGCATCTCTGGAGAGACCTGAAAATGACTGTCTGCAACGTTTACCATCCAACCTGACAGAACTGGAGAGGATCTGCAAGGAGGAATGGCAGAGGATACCCAAATCCAGATGTGAGAAACTTGTTGCATCTTTCCCAAAAACGACTCATGGCTGTATTAGATCAAAAGGGTGCTTCTACTAAATACTGAACAAAGGGTCTGAATACTTATGACCATGTGATATTTCAGTTTTTGTTTTTTAATAAATATGCAAAAATTTCTAAATTTCTGTTTTTTTCTGTCAAGATGGGTTGCTGAGTGTACATTACTGAGAAA
Organism: Etheostoma perlongum; assembly: GCA_026937815.1. Lineage (NCBI taxonomy): Eukaryota > Metazoa > Chordata > Actinopteri > Perciformes > Percidae > Etheostoma > Etheostoma perlongum. Next base: position 6,717,231 of record CM049387.1, read on the forward strand.
TAAAATGAACTTTTTTGATTTTTGGAAAAAGGCTGCAATGAAACAAAGAGTGAAAAATTTAAAGGGGTCTGAATACTTTCCGTACCCACTGTATAGTCCCAGTCCGTTTTCCTCCAGCTTGCTGACTATCTGGTTGTGGATCACGGCAGATGTTTCATCACTGTCATCATAGAAATCAAGGATCTTCGTCTGTACTCCAAAGTCTGGCGTCCAGTAACGCACTGACAATGGGAAGAGCTTGGTGGTCCCATGATTGGAGGCATCTGGAGCCACTGAGAAGAATGGCGTGTGGGCTGTGGAGACACACACACAGATGGGATGAACTTAAAAAATTCTATAAAAACAGATTATAAAAAATACAAGATACTGCTTTACTGTTTTGATCATTATTGATTTTATGTAAATATTATCTATAGAAAAAGCCAGCTAAATATCGGCTAAAAATAGATTATTATAAAAAATACAAGATACTGCTTTACTGTTTTTATCATTATTGATTTTATATAAATATTATCCATAAAATATTTATACCTTTTCAAAAATTATAGTTGCTTTTGTTTGTTTAGTTTGGGAGCTAACAATGAATAGTGAAATGTTGCTCACAATCATGTAAGGATACACAGAGCCTGGTTTCACGAAGGCACGGATGAGCAACATTATGTTAGCTAACGTTAGCTACTGATGCAATTTCAGTGAACTGAAGGAAAAGTTGACTTTTAACATACCAGTAGAAGATGATGATTAGCTGACATTAGGTAGCTAATGTTAGACAAATAGTTAACACACAACAATGTTACATCCATGAACATAATTTTAACTTTACCTTTGGTCGTTTCCTCTTATTGCTCATTCAGTGGTCTTTTGAGGACTTTCAAGCAGTCTTTGACGGAAATTTTTACATGGTCTGAATGAATGTGTTTGCCCAGAGGTAGGAGAAGATGAACAGCTGAGACTTGAGTTAATGCTGCTAAGAAGTGACAGTGCAAAGGCAGAGAAATTTTCATGGCTTTAGTTGGGCGCATGACACAGACCTCTCCAAGATAACAGCTCATACAGTGGGTAAGGAAAGTATTCAGACCCCTTTAAATTTTTCACTCTTTGTTTCATTGCAGCCTTTTTCCAAAAATCAAAAAAGTTCATTTTATTTCTCAGTAATGTACACTCAGCAACCCATCTTGACAGAAAAAAACAGAAATTTAGAAATTTTTGCATATTTATTAAAAAACAAAAACTGAAATATCACATGGTCATAAGTATTCAGACCCTTTGCCGTGACCCTCATATGTAACTCAGGTGCTGTCTATTTCTTCTGATCATCCTTGAGATGGTTCTACACCTTCATTGGAGTCCAGCTGTGTTTGATTATACTGATTGGACTTGATTAGGAAAGCCACACACCTGTCTATATAAGACCTTACAGCTCACAGTGCATGTCAGAGCAAATGACAATCATGAGGTCAAAGGAACTGCCTGAAGAGCTCAGAGACAGAATTGTGGCAAGGCACAGATCTGGTCAAGGTTACAAAAAAATTTCTGCTGCACTTAAGGTTCCTAAGAGCACAGTGGCCTCCATAATCCTCAAATGGAAGACGTTTGGGACGACCAGAACCCTTCCTAGAGCTGGCCGTCCGGCCAAACTGAGTTATGGGGGAGAAGAGCCTTGGTGAGAGAGGCAAAGAAAGAACCCAATGGTCACTGTGGCTAAGCCCAGAGATGCAGTCGGGAGATGGGAGAAAGTTGTAGTAAGTCAACCATTACTGCAGCAATCCACCAGTGGGGGCTTTATGGCAGATGGCCCGAAGGAAGCCTCTCCTCAGTGCAAGACACATGAAAGCCCGCATGGAGTTTGCTAAAAACACCTGAAGGACTCCAAGATGGTGATAAATAAAATCCTCTGGTCTGATGAGACCAAGATAGAACTTTTTGGCCTTAATTCTAAGCGGTATGTGTGGAGAAAACCAGGCACTGCTCATCACCTGTCCAATACAGTCTCAACAGTGAAGCATGGTGGTGGCAGCATCATGCTGTGGGGGTGTTTTTCAGCTGCAGGGACAGGACGACTTTTGCAATCGAGGGAAAGATGAATCGGCCAAGTACAGGGATATCCTGGGACGAAAACCTTTTCAAGTGCTCTGGACCTCAGACTGGGCCGAAGGTTTACCTTCCAACAAGACAATGACCCTAAGCACACCGCTAAAATAACGAAGGAGTGGCTTCACAACAACTCTGTGGCTGTTCTTGAATGGCCCAGCCAGAGCCCTGACTTAAACCCAATTGAGCATCTCTGGAGAGACCTGAAAATGACTGTCCACCAACGTTTACCATCCAACCTGACAGAACTGGAGAGGATCTGCAAGGAGGAATGGCAGAGGATACCCAAATCCAGATGTGAGAAACTTGTTGCATCTTTCCCAAAACGACTCATGGCTGTATTAGATCAAAAGGGTGCTTCTACTAAATACTGAACAAAGGGTCTGAATACTTATGACCATGTGATATTTCAGTTTTTGTTTTTTAATAAATATGCAAAAATTTCTAAATTTCTGTTTTTTTCTGTCAAGATGGGTTGCTGAGTGTACATTACTGAGAAATAAAATGAACTTTTTGATTTTTGGAAAAAGGCTGCAATGAAACAAAGAGTGAAAAATTTAAAGGGGTCTGAATACTTTCCGTACCCACTGTATACTGTATATTAAGTTTTTAGTCTTTAATTTTGCTTCACGTTTTTTACAATGACTGCAGATTCATAAATGCATGTGATTGAGGAAGATTCTAACCAATAATAACATGCAGAATCATCAATGCTGATGTTCAGTTTGATGAGTGAGTTTTGTTGGATCTATTCCATGCAGTTGATTAAACATCTGTGGTCATGCAGGAATGATACATACAGGATCTATTTTTTTATCTACAGCATGATTTGAGAGAGTGTATAATTTTACTAATGGTTGACAAAGCAGCGTGAGTTCATTTATTATTTAAATCAACAATTAAAATTAAAAGTTACAGGATTGTTCACAATCCAACGTTAAGTCATGTTCTTTGTTCCTTTAAGCATCACAGTGGAGAGCTGTTACTCAGTTTACAAGTTAATCATCTGGAGTAATGCAGCTGCCCTTAAGTCCAGAGCTTATAAATATTTGCAGTTGTGTCTTATGCATGGAAGTATATCTGAGCAACTTAATATTTTTAGATTTGGCGCCCCTACAGATTTAAGTGCAATTCATTTTCTACATTGCTGTTAGTTAGTTAGTTGCTACTCGCGCATTTTCCTAACCAGAAAACAACAGACTGCCCTGCTCTGCCTCTGATTGGCTTGTACTCATTGCCATCTGGGTCAGAGCCAATTAGAAGCAGGAAGTGGGTGGGAAATAACGCTGCTGTCTATAACGTTTATGGGGAAAGGGGCGGGACCGAGGGAACCGGCAAGGACAAGCTGGGAACAAGCCCAAATAAGCAACTACACTTTAGTAACAAGCCCAAAAAATATTACATATACATCGATATTTGTAAGCGACTTTACAAAAAAACAAGCCCAAAGTCGCTTATAATAAGTGGACTTGGCAACACTGGAGCAGAGCCGGCCGGACACAACAACCGAAGGAAGGAATAGTGTAGGGGAGGGGCGCTGTGACTAGCGCTGTGACTAGCCTATCACAGAACGCAGACACAGTCAATGAGGAGTTTTATTCAATCCGAGTACAGATATTGACTCGCATTCCTTGTATAATACTTGTACTCTGCAAAAGTGCTTTATCCGTACCGGATACTCGTTTTAGCCAAGTATCCGGCTCATCCCTACTGTTTACACTCTGTTTAGACTTTGTGCCTCAGTCTGGTCATTGTGCCATTAAAAGTAGGACACTAGTCTCATAGTTAACCTGCATTTTGTGTTTACATAACGTATGACAGTAGATTCATTTTCTGCCAGTTGTATTTCGTTACTACAACACCACTGCTTTCAATCTAAGCACAGTTGTCCAGTAGCTAACAATCCTGACACAGCCCTGTTCTTCTCTCTGTCTCAGACTCGTGTAACGTCAGTGTATCATGACGCAGGAGCAGAGGCTCACAGGAAGAAGGTAAAGGTTTTTTTTCAGATGCACAAAGTATAAATACATCTCCAAATGACAGGTAATAAATGCAAGGTATTACCATCAAACTGCTGCACAAAAATAAACATGTTTACTGGCTCCTTGCTCATGTGTTAGCAAATACCAGATCTTTGCAATCATCTTGTATCTACTAAAGGGCAAACTGCACTGTGGGCTACACGGTGAAGAAGGTTGTTAGCGGCTTTGTGCCACTACGCATGGGTTTTTCTAATGAAAACAGTCCTGATCAATTGATATTCACTACAGCGCTACTGTATTGCATTACTTGTTTTGTCTACCCCTTAAAATCAACCTTGTTGCCTTGTTGTTATCACATATCTATTTATAAATAAAAATTGCGCTACAGCTGTTCTCATTATGTTAAAGTAGCACTATTTCCACTCTGTATGCCATGTTACAAATTACGGCTTAATGCTTTAACTAAATTCTTTTGGTTCTTTGTTGTGGCCCAGGTGGTTGTTGACGCAACATTGGACCTTCAGCAGGAACAGTCCTGGGATCAGCTACGCTGTTTATACCGAGGACCATCCAGGGTAGGGACACTGTCTGTAGCAGTTTACATTACTTAATGACTAATAACCAAACATATCATAGAAATGCTTTGTTTTTTTCCTGTCTGTAGAATGTGTTTCCAAATGCATCCTCAGTGATCACTTGATCGGATCTCATTTCCTCGCAAATAAACGCATACATCCTTTCCTTTTGCATATAGGCTGGTTGTGTGTGTGTGTTTATAATCCCAGTTTTTACTTGAACTTAAATCAAATGAAAAATGTGTTTTTACTTTAACTTAAATCAAATGAAAAATGTAAAGGCACTGCCCACAGTCTGTCTATGTACCGACCATATGCTGTAAAAGGGTGCCGACAAAAGGAAATCTACAGTCGGGCGACAAGACCAAACATTTCCTGATTTTGCTGCTTCATAATAAAAGCATTCATATATCAAAATAACGGGGGACTCTAACTGGGAAGAACTAATTTCACCTTCAATTTCAGACAGCACTGTGTAGCTCTGGTAATGTGTGACTTATAAATAACAGAAGAAGATGACATAATAGCAGTACGTTTTCTAGTGTTGTACAAATTGCTGAATTCAGGTATGTTTTTTTAAAGTTAAAATAACGTTATTTTAAGGCAACAGCGCTGCAGAGAGCTCAAGACAGTCTGAGATATAGGAGCAGGCAGCATTGCAGAAACAAAAATGTTGACACTAACACTATGATTATTACATTTTAAACCCAAGAAGCTTTTAATGCTTTTTGAATGAGTAAATAGTCTTTAATTTGGTCAAAGTCACATAACCGTTCTCACTGTGGACACATGTAGCCTAAACCACCTCCAAATGTGGATTTTGAAATATGCTCTCATGAATCCTGAATGGGTCTTTAGAGTGTTTGCACCTGTACTTAGAGCTGTCCACTTATGATCCCAGGGCTTAAAGTATTCCGGCACTGTGCCGGTGTAACACCAAATTCTGTGACCATCGTATTTTGTGACTGTAGGGGGAGCTGTTGCCACTGGCACAAGGGGTCACATATTCTGACAGCTGTTGTCAGAATATGTGACCCTATTGTAACTTGGCAGAAATCACCTGTAACAACAACCAAACCATTTCAGGTGACTTGTTTTATCTTCATGTGTATAGACAAGAAACAATAATCACTCTGGTGAACATCTGGTCTTAGGCACAAAGGGTCACATATTCTGACAACAACTGTCAAAATATGTGACCCCTTGTGCCTAAGACCAGATGTTGCCCAAAGTGATTTTTTTTTGTCTATACATAAAGTATGAAGATAAAATAAGTCACCTGTAATGGTTTGATTGTTGTGACAGGTGAATTTTGAAATGTTCAAATATATATGAATTTGTTTATGGGGACAATTTACAATGAGTTCACAATCAAATTATTACTTGGTTATTGATCATTTCCTTCCACAGCAAGTGTTTTTTCACTTGATATATATATATACAGACATGAGATATATATATATATACAGACATGGGATATAGGCTGTATTGCATTTTGAATGACTAGTGTCTAATCGTAAATCTAAATAAAGAACTAAGATATATACGTGTCTGTGTTGTGTGTGCGTGTTTATTCTGTTGGCTCCTAATAAACATCACAGAGTAGACTTAATCATGAGGATGCGGTTGAAATAAATAATAAAAAAACTACGTCAGCAGCATGAGGCTGTTACCTAATCTACAAGAGCTGTGGAAGGAAATGATCAATAACCAAGTAATAATTTGATTGTGAACTCATTGTAAGTTGTCCCCATAAACAAATTCATATATATTTGAACATTTCAAAATTCACCTGTCACAACAATCAAACCATTACAGGTGACTTATTTTATCTTCATACTTTATGTATAGAAAAAAAAAATCACTTTGGGCAACATCTGGTCTTAGGCACAAGGGGTCACATATTTTGACAGTTGTTGTCAGAATATGTGACCCTTTGTGCCTAAGACCAGATGTTCACCAGAGTGATTATTGTTTCTTGTCTATACAGATGAAGATAAAACAAGTCACCTGAAATGGTTTGGTTGTTGTTACAGGTGATTTCTGCCAAGTTACAGTAGGGTCACATATTCTGACAACAGCTGTCAGAATATGTGACCCCTTGTGCCAGTGGCAACAGCGCCCCCTACAGTCACAGAATACGATGGTCACAGAATTTGGTGTTACACCGGCCTCGACCGCTGCGACTACGTCTTCGCTGACCGATCGTGTTTGTGATTAAAACAAAAGCTACGTGTGTGCACGTTCATAGCGGAACACGATTTGTCATTAACGATGGCCACTGGGTAAAATGTATCTAAAGCTCAAACTGCCTTGACAAAGCTGTCTGTTTGGATAAACATAACGGCCTTGTCCCAGACTTTAAACAAAGCAAAGTTGTTAATGAATGTACATGAAGAGACTAATGTCTATGGAGGACCAGGTCTACCATATTTAAAAATAAATACAGAAATAAATAAGTGCTCAATAAATAAATAAGCATACAATTACTTGCCCTAAAAAATACAATAAACAAATAAATGTAGGTAGAAATTAAATTATACAGTGAGACATACATGTATATATCTCTTTTAATTAGCTTCTTTATTTATTCACCTTTGTAATAATTACCTTATTTATTTATTGTCCGTTATAATCTTCAACTTTATTTATTAATTACTTATTTTTTAAATGTATTTATTTCTGTGTGTGTTTAAATTTTTTGTCTGTTTTATTCTTCCGTTGCATTTTCTACCCTATTTATTTTCACCCATGGTATTTATTTCTGTCAATTTTACATTTCTTCATGCATTCCTGCCTCATTATGCAAATGAGGAGGGGCTGGCCTTAAGGGGTTAACTTCTGCCCATTGGTTGGTTAGCATTTTACTGCCTCGGTCGAATCTACATGCCACCGGCCACAGTCACAACAAAGATGGATACATACGATGAAGTTGTCAGTGAGCTGAGGCATTTAGCAACTGTTTTTGAAAACAATGCTAAGTATTGACTTTATAATTTTTCGTTTAGACGCTCTGACAGAACGTGTGTTTCAGTTAGCGGTGTCGTGCCAATGTACTCGTCCCCCGCCAGGATTTGTATCCCCTGGCCGCGGGAGCGCGCATGCACACAGAGCGGAGTTTCTGCTGCCCTTCGAATTGTTTAACTGCTGCACTTTGAATTTACCTCTTAAATGGAACAAATAGCGACGTGGAAGACTCGACAGGTTTTTCCATAGTAACATGGGTCTCAGTTAACTACATAAATACGTGTATTTGTCTGTTACATTAAGGCGACGTGTCAAATGTTTATAGCGTCGTTTAATATTATGGACTGATAGGCGTATCGTCCCTGTCCTCTAACGGGATTTCTGTTTTAATTTAATATGGCGTTTCAATTAAACACTTTTTTCACCTGTCACCTTTTTCACCTATATGAGTTACATAGGAGGTACTCAAAATATCAGGTGAAAAACGGCCTGATATTTTTGGTATCCCCTATGTAACTTTTGATAAACAACAGCAAACCTCTCCAAATTTTGTCAGGTTGTTTATTGTGAACTATTAAACACACAAAATAAAACCCATGATGACAGGACAGACCCTTTGCATGTTAGGGATGGGATACATAAAATATCAGGTGAAAATCGGCCTGATATTTTGAGTACCTCCTATGTAACTCATATGGTAGACAGGTGAAAAAGTGTTTAATTGAAAAGCCATATTAAACTAAATTAAATTAAAACAGAAATCCCGTTAGAGGACAGGGACGATACGCCTATCAGTCCATAATATTAAACAACGCTATAAACATTTGACACGTCGCCTTAAAGATGAACTGAACTGGAATTTGAATAATGGTGATATAACAGATGTATTTTATTTCTTCTCACTGGTACACTTATTTAAATGGGTGAATTTGTTAAAAGGGACAAAATGGCAAGTTGAAAGTGTTTTTGTTACATGGGCGCCGCCATGTTGGAATTCCACAATCTACTACGTCACTGGCATGGTAAGCTACTCCGTGGCTAACTAGCACTAGCAGCTCAGCCATAGGAACAACATACAAAGAGACGGAGGCTAGCAGACATAAGGCTGGGGAAACGGAAAGAAAGAAGTCTGGGGGGGGGCATACTGTATTGCTCCTGGCTGCAGTAAGGAACTGTATAGGGCTAAGGCAGCTGGGGTTACGACACATTTCCACAGGCTCCCTTTGTCAAGGAAAAAAACAGTCCTCAACTCATGGCTAGCAGCTAGCTGCCTTAAAACGGACTAGCCCTCCGACAGCCCCTGGATTTTGAGTCTGTAGCATTTTTTAGCGACAGACTATTTGGAAAGCTATGCTTCTGATACAACAGCGTCACTGGTGAGGTGAAATCCAACAGACTGAAACCTGAGGCCTGCAGGCTGTAGTGCAGGGCAGACCGATAAACCACCGGCAAGTAACACCACAGATGCTACCTGCCGCAGACAGGGCGCTGAATCGCTCACGGCAGGCAGAGCACAGAGAGGTAGCGGTATGTTTACCTGTTGTCAGCATGCTATCAAGTCTACTAGGCAAAGGGCTGGATGTAACGTTGTTGTCACATACACAAAACACAAACATGTTCACTTACAAAAATAAAGCCCAACGTATAGGCTTTATAGCGTTCAACAAAACAGAGACTGACACACTGGACATTACTGAGACACAACACCAAGCTAGACACCAAACGATCCGACCGAGGGAAAGGGCTAGCAACTAAATACGTTGGAAGCACTCTTATGACAAACCCCACAAGCTAGCACTCCGACCATAGACTGTAGAAATAAACCAAGACTCCGACGATATCATAGATCGATAATAATACGTTTACTAGCCGCTAACTAAACCACAGAATCCAACGTCCCTCTACTCACCCTGAAGCTAGCGGATGTTCACTGTCTCAGAGCAGATTATTGATGCCGAAACAGCTGCTAGTTCCATAGTAAAAATCCGCCGACTCTGCACCTGCCTAAAAAAGTAAACGGCAAAACTCGTGAATCCTCCGTGCATCTATGGTCAAACTGGGGTAACTCTCCTACGTGCAGCTAACAAGCGATCCCATTGGATTAATTTGTCCAATTACATTTGCCTTTTATCTGCCTCTATTTTCTTAAACGAACAGGACCTTAACCATGTTTTTTATGTTTTCTCTAAATGCAAACGCTATATAAGCAGTCTATTTCCTAAAATGCATAATGTGCTTGGATACAATAAATGAGAGTGCATGACAGTAAGCTGCACCCACACACACACACACCGGTCACTGTCACTCAACCCCCCAAACGATCCTGTACTGAAGGTGGAGCCTGAAACTGATGGTCCTCCATGTAGTGGTAGTCAGACACTACAGGCGTGTCCCTTACAGGCTCAAATGCGTAACCCGTGCCATTAAAATTACTCATTTTCCTGTGTATATAATATGCTGCAGCCGTATAAGCCTTCGCAGGTCCTACCATGCCAGTGACGTCATCGATATTGTCAGCGTTCTAATACTAACAAACGCAATTTTTGTGTTGCTTAAAAAACAGCTATATTGTTTTTTTTAATTAAAATTTTTAGTGTAATTTATTTGTGATTATCATAACCAACAAGTTATCAACTTTTATTTTTTCAGTTCAGTTCATCTTTAATGTAACAGACAAATACACGTATTTATGTAGTTAACTGAGACCCATGTTACTATGGAAAACCCCGCCGAGTCTTCCACGTCACTATTTGTTCCATTTAAGAGGTAAATTCAAAGTGCAGCAGAAACTCCGCTCTGTGTGCATGCGCGCTCCCACAGCCAGGGGATACAAATCCTGGCGGGGACGAGTACATTGGCACGACCATAGACATAATAAAGAGTAGACGCCGCATTGGCTGCTGAGCGCGAGAAATCCAGCCGCCATCTTGGACCGGTCATACTCGTTACTTGGCAGCAGAAGATACAAGATGCCAGAGCACTGTGCAGCATATTCCTGCTCAGATCGGCGGATTTTTTTTATCTTATCTCTTTCACTCTGGGTTCTGTGAAGCATTTTGGAGGCCTATCTGTGTTTTGAAAATTGCTACATAAGTTAAGTTCCAAAAGCAACACTAATGTATGCTTGTGTTGTTATTACATTGGGATTGTCTCTGGTTTAGTTGGGATTTGTTTGATAAGACTTGCACGTTACTCTTATAAGATAGATAGATAGATAGATATATATATATATATATATATATATATAATTATATAGCCTTTTCAATAGCAATGTGCTTGAGTACAGAGTCAACACAACATAAAAGAGGTGTATCTGTCCAAATACTTATGTAATAAGAGCTGAGACAACTGGTCATTTATCAAATATATCGAAAGTCGCAATAAGTATGATATTTAGTTTATTTTGTGGAGCTGTCCTGTTAACTTTATTTATGTATTTTATACTGTCCAACCAGTAGAACCCGTCCTGTTCTGTAGACATGGTCCTTAGTTATTTATATTATAACTTTATTTATGTATTTTATACTGTCCAACCAGTAGAACCCGTCCTGTTCTGTAGACATGGTCCTTAGTTATTTATATTATAACTTTATTTATGTATTTTATACTGTCCAACCAGTAGAACCCGTCCTGTTCTGTAGACATGGTCCTTAGTTATTTATATTATAACTTGATTTATATATTGTATACTGTCCAACCAGTAGAACCCGTCCTGTTCTGTAGACATGGTCCTTAGTTATTTATATTATAACTTGATTTATATATTGTATACTGTCCAACCAGTAGAACCCGTCCTGTTCTGTAGACATGGTCCTTAGTTATTCATGTTGGACCAGTCCAATATAACTTTCAGTTAAAATAAACCTTGTGTTGTAAGAAAACTTGTTTAATTTCTTATGAATCTATTTTGTAATTTTATATATGTTTAAAAATATCGGAATTCATATCGATGTTGCAATATCACATTTTGTCAATGTTGTGCAACCCTAGTGTGTGTGTGTGTGTGTGTGTGTGTTGGGAGTGGGGCTGCTAAATGTCAAGGTCTGGGAGGCAATTGATGCAGAACAACGTGGTAGTACTGTGTGTGTGTGTGTGTGTGTGTGTGTGTGTGTGTGTGTGTGTACAGAGAGAGAGACAAATATAAAAAGCTTCAAGTAGACTCTAATAATATAATCATATTGTTTCTTGTACTTAAATATCTGACTTTACGGTCACTATCTATCTGTTTCTTCTTCCCTATCATATTTATAATGTGTGTGCAAATTATTTTTCTATAATAGGTATTTATACCTATTATAGCCTACATCATATATGTGATGTAGGGGTATTTATACCTATTATAGCCTACATCATATATGTGATGTAGGGGTATTTATACCTATTATAGCCTACATCATATATGTGATGTAGGGGTATTTATACCTATTATAGCCTACATCATATATGTGATGTAGGGGTATTTATACCTATTATAGCCTACCATCATATATGTGATGTAGGGGTATTTTACAAATACCTATCATTTACAAATGATAGATACACCGGGATGTTTGGTCTAGGGTGACCAGACGACGGGACAGTCCCCGTTTTTGCCCCCTGACTAAATACAGAAGAAAAACTACCTCTGTCCTTGTTCTTTTTTTTTTAAAGACACAACATTAGGTTTTTCAATCAGATTTATAGTCAAACTGGGATTATGTTTCCAGTTTTGATCTCGGACGTCTGGTGAATTTATATCATATCAGAATATTCTATTACTGTTAAGCACACTATGAATATTAAAATACGCCTAATCATGTGTCCTGTATCCTAGCTACATGTATGACCTTTGTAGCAAAAAAAAACATGAAAACCAGTTGGGTATTCAGTGAGATTGATTAATTAAACGCGCTGACAGCTCATTGCACCTGCCAAACACATTACACTGAGTGGAGCGGGTGACCGGTCCAAGATGGCGGCCCCAAATCTCGTCAGCGCCAATAGGCAGTAGCAGTCGATGCGGCGTCTACTCTTTATTATGTCTATGGGCACGACACCGCTAACTGAAACACACGTTCTGTCAGAGCGTCTAAACGAAAAATTATAAAGTCAATACTTATAACGTTAGCATTGTTTTCAAAAACAGTTGCTAAATGCCTCAGCTCACTGACAACTTCATTGTATTTAGCCATCTTTGTTGTGACTGTGGCCGGTGGCATGTAGATTCAACCGATGCAGTAAAATGCTAACCAACCAATGGGCAGAAGTTAACCCCTTAAGACCAGCCCCTCCTCATTTGCATAATGAGGCAGGAATGCATGAAGAAATGTAAAATTGACAGGCAGAAATAAATACCAGGGGTGAAAATAAATAGGGTAGAAAATGCAACGGAAGAATAAAACAGACAAAAAATTTAAACACACACAGAAATAAATACATTTAAAAAATAAGTAATTAATAAATAAAGTTGAATATAACGGACAATAAATAAATAAGGTAATTATTACAAAGGTGAATAAATAAAGAAGCTAATTAAAAGAGATGTATACATTTATGTCTCACTGTATAATTTAATTTCTACCTACATTTATTTGTGTATTGTATTTTTGGGGCAATTAATTGTATGCTTATTTATTTATTGAGCATTTATTTATTTCTGTATTTATTTTTAAATATGGTAGACCTGGGGCCTATTGCACGAAAGTAGAATAAAGATATCCAGGATAAATGAAAAAGCGCAGCTTGACTTAGTGTGATCCGCTCATCGCGGCTTAATCGGTTGCACGTTTGTCAAGCCAGGTGTAGATAGCTGGGATAAGTGCACGTTCACGGCTTTCTCACATAGACCATGGTATCGATCACAGATTTACTGATGCAGAGATGGAGAAGACGCATGCGCCATATGTTTCACCCAATGAGCAGCAGCTTCTAATGGAAAGTAACGAGGAGGGGAGGAATATGCAAAAAGGGACGGCTCTTATCAAACGGAGAGAAAAAGCCGAACAGACTATAGCGGACTGACTGAATGTGTGAGGGTGTAAAAATATCTACTTAGCCTATAGTCACTCCACATTTTTACAAAGTTGTAGGCTACACTGTGTTTTAATTGCTTTAAATATGCTAGTTTCATGTTTCTGTTTTTATGTGATAAATGTGCTGGTTTTACTGTAAAGTATCTTTGAGTAGCCTACCATGTAAAGCACAATATAAATAAAATGTATTATTATTTAGCCTACTTTGCCTTAAAAGTGAGCAGAGGGAATTAATGTTCCTCGGGAAATGGACCCTAATGACTAGGCTTAATTTCAAACCCTTATTCACAAAGAACATGTTTTACAACCATATGCACAAATCTCTATAAGCTATGTCTAATTCTTTTGTACAATTAATGTTCATACAGAACGATCAGAAAGGGACAACAACTAAAAAAAAGTAAATGACTTCAATACACGCTGTGAGCATTTGTAAAAATATTCATTTTTTTTTTTATTCTTCTGACAAGTGACCGCACCAAAATAAAAAAAAGATTAAGAACATTGTGGTGTTCCCGGTGTGATGATGAAGGCGTTCCCAGGCCAGGTTGGAATATAAAACTACACTGTGATGAATGATAACTCCACTACATACGTACTGTATATAGGCCACGTTATTGGTCCAGGGATGGAAGAATAATTGAGAAGGTTATGAAACCAATGTAAGCTATAATAAAAAAACATTAGGCCTACAAATTAAGGAGTAACACAAACTGTCCTTTATTAGAGAAGGATAAGCAACAAGAAAATGAAATCATGAATGTATTGGTCTCTGACCAGTCTGCCATTATTATCATCTGGGAATATCGCTACATTAATATCGTCACACTTAATCTTCGGAGCGCGTCCTGTATAAACCTGAAGCTGAGACCACGGACGCTGCGCTGCTCATCTCTACTTTTACAGAGAGAGTGGACACTGACACGACTCGCAGGTCTGCCGGTAGGCAGCGACTACTGGGCAGCAGCCGCATGCCAGTCAGCCTCGACCATAGACCGTTAATATACAGTCTATGGCCTCGACACAGTACCGTCCCACCGGGAAAAGTCCCACTCCGCATCAGGGTGCCAGTGCAACCATTTCTAACCATCTAAACAACTGTAGTAGGGTTTAAATCAAACTCGCGACAACAATAGTGACAAGTAGGCTAATGCATGTTAATGAAAATAAAGCAGAAGACATGCAGAAGACAACGGAATAACTGTTAAACACGTTTATTTCGGATCAGACGGCAGCTGATTTGACACGAGACTCCAGGATTAACCTTAGGCTGGCTGTTAGCCTGCTCTGGACCAGGCTAGCCGCAAAGAATAAATCTCCATGGTTACTTGGCTGGGCTTAATTCAATCTGGTTTCGTGCAACCAAGTCAAAGCTAAATTCATCCAGGATAACTTGAATATCCCGGCTTAATCCCTTATCCTGGTTTCGTGCAATAGGCCTCTGGTCCTCCATAAATGTCAACATGAACAAAATCATGAATATACAGTATATTCACTTTTTGATGATGACCTGGCCAAACTAACAACACAACATCTAGAATGTTTTGTTTTCACAATGATTCAATGTAGGATTATATTATTGCAATATGAAAATCTACATTGACTCTTAATTTAATATATGGTTGGAAGAAGTAAAAATGTATCCAAAACTTAACTTCTTAAAAATGACTTTTATTATTGTGTAATGTTTAGAAGGACTCTAAATGTTTTGCCAGTCAAATTAACTTTAATGAGTGCATATCGAAACATTACACTGTGGACCCCCCCTCCAAAAACAAAAAGTTTCAGGCTCAGGATTTTTTTCACTTTAAGCCCTGTGATCTGATCACTGAAGGTGGATGTTAATGCCAGGTGAAAACGGAGTGAATACCTTGAAACACAGATGGTTCTTCAGAATCAGATGGAGTTAAAATAAGCTTTATTGGCGTGACAGATCAGAAACTTATATTGCCAAAGCAGCTAATACTGCACACTAGCTTTTCTCCACACATATTTAGGGCAGTGTCTGAAGATCAGGGAGATAGATAAACTCTGGATATACAGTATATAATTTATTTTCATATACTTCTACTATCTAAAATCCAAATATTTGTCACAGTGTCTATTGTGTGTGTACACTTGTAAGGCAGGCAAATAGAGACACTGTATCACCTTTTCTAATTATTTTTTCTCTCTCTTTCTTCCAGTTGTCCATCCTTTCAGAACTTGCCCACTGCCATAGCAATGACAAGACAAGGCTTCTAATTCCAGGTCAACCAGGAACAGAGATTTTCCAACTGAAACTCTCTCCTCCACCCTTATTGGAAGAGTAGCACCATAACTGGTTGTGGATCCATGTTTTTTCATTTGTCCAGACTTGAGTCAATGGGATTGGTTAGTCATTGCCATAACTATTTTACATCAGTGTCGGCTGTAGAATTTCCACTGTTTTTGTTGTTGTGATTGTATGTCTTTCAAAACAAATTGTTTAATATTGATAATATTTAGTAATCTAATTCTACTGACTGTAGCTTAAATTTTATCCATTGTTTATGTACTACAGTTGGCTGAACAATGTTGCTTGGTTTGCATGTTGGTTCTGGGATGTCAAAAGGTGGATCCTAATATAACTGCAAAGGATGTTAGGGAAATGATACTGAATGTTAGTAAAAGTAAAAGATGCAAGATACTTTTGCCTCTTTTTTAGGGATGTTAATATGTTAGGTTACACTTTACTTGAAGGTATCTACATAAGAGTGACATGACACGTGTCGTAATCTAAACAAGTCATTAACGGTTATGACATAACCTTTTAGTAAGTGTCATTCGGTTTTGTCATGACTTATGTTTAGGGTTCATGTGTCATGACAGTGTCATGTGTTCATGACAATGTCATGTCACTTTTATGTGGAAAACAAGTACAGTGTTACCATATGTTAATATTAATGACAAATGACCTTTTGTTGACCAAATCCAAAACTAAACAAGCATAAACTGCTAAATTAATTTTCAGAGGTTTTACCTTTTGTTGATGTTAGTGGTATTTAATTTTTTTATTAATCCCCAATGGGGAAATTACAATTTACACTCTGTGTACACACTTTGTTAGTAATCACACACATGCCTGAAATACACACACATGCACTAATGGAGAGATGTCAGAGTGAGTGGGCTGCCAGCTGAACCAGCGCCCTCAGCGGTTGGGGGGGTATGGTGCCTTGCTCAAGAGCACCTGGCAGTGCCCAGGAGGTGAAGTAGCATCTCTCTCCAATCCACACTCCACACTTTTTGGTCCATATGGGAACTTGAACCAGTGACCCTCCAATTCCCAACCCAACTTAGCTTGGATACACAGTTTGTTGCTAGTGCGCGTGACATGCAGCTCTGATCAATTTATCAAACTAACAAGCTGGCCCCGCTAGTCAACCACAACCTGAAATTTAGAGGAAGCAACATGCAGTCACTGTCATTCCGTTAGCCTGGATTGATTATTATATGAATACAATGGTGTCATGCTAGTCAACCAGCATATTTCTACCTGATGTCCCTCTCCAAAATCCAATAACATAGCCTTGTTCCGCCCACCTACGTACTTACGCTCAATTTTCCTTTTGCTTCAGTACTCCGTCTGGGTTCGCGGTATAGTGTTGGGTTATCTCGACCAAAGTTTTTGGCGGTCCTGTCAGCGAACAGAGGGAGTGGCTGAGAACCATGACGTTGAAGTTGTGGGCTAGTTTGAGTTATATTTCCGTATTGGTGGCGGAGAAAGATGTGAGCGAAGCCATTGGGCCCGTTGTGGCAACGCTGCAGATCCAGCTTTATCCAGCTGTTAATTCAGAAGTTAAAGCCAGAGCAAGAATTTTTTTTGCTGAGTTTTGTTGGTGGCCACAATGTTGTGGCCTCCCTCCTCACGAGGGTTTGGGAAAAGTTTGATTTTCCAGCTCGCTCCGTTAGTGGTGAAGGAGTTGGCTGGGTAACGCTATGAGCCTAATGCTAGCTAGGCTAAATACAGAGTTGCCAACTTTTCCAAAAACCTTGGATTGAGATTTGGTGGGGCCGACCCATATTTTGTCATGTACAAAGCAATTTCTTTGGCTCTTTCAGCATTATTATCCCTCAGGGTTTAAATTGGGATTTGATATGAAGAGACAGTAGCATATGTCAGTAGCAACAGCTAAGACGATTTGAGTCTGTGGTGAACAGGTCCAACGCACACAAATTTCCTTCTCCCTTTCTCTCTTGACTACCACACTCACCCCCACCCACACACACACAGTTCTCAGTGTAGGGACCAGGGACCCAAAGTTAAATTAATGTTGGTCTACCAGAGGGATCAACTAGGACCACTGAAATTCTAAAGAATGAGAATCACTGATTTACATAAATTCTAATCCTTTAAAACTAAATAAATAGAAATAACCATTTTTTGGACACCAGGGGGACTGGTGGCCAAACCTTTTTAGATTAGGCAGTAAGGGAAATGTATTCTTCAATCAAGGCCTTTCCCCACCACAAGGTCCAACAGAAAATAAGAAAAAAGACACAGCATAGCTCATGTTGTGCATGTGTTATATCACAGCCTTTCTCAGTAATGTTTGGCCCTCATCCTCTGTGCCCCCCTACTGTATTTACGTTTTTGGGAAAATAAAGACTATTTGTTCATTTTATGAAACATTGAATTATTTACAGTTAAATTTAAAGATGTACAGAGGTTAGAGAAGCACAATAGTGGACCAGTATCTGCCCCCCATTATACATTAATTAATTTGAATGAATTTATAACCCCCTGGACTTCATATAGCTCAGATGTGTTTCATCAGATTTCTGCTCATGTTTACAACTTGTGCACATTCTAAATATAACTCCTCCCATCTCTGTTGTCCGTGATTTGGAGAGTTGTAATATAGTCTGCTGTGCATGTTATTGCTCCGTTGATATGGTAGTATCTCACTCAGACCGTATGACAGACACAGAGGCCCATTTGGGTCTCTGGTCTCTGACAAAGTTTAGAGGTGGCTGTACGCTGCTCTTCATTGGAGGACTACACGGATGCAATACGTCACTGTCCAGCAGAGCAGTCGATCAACGAGTGGCTCAACAGGTAGGTCTATAGATAAACTCATCTTTCAGAAATTTGACTGACCGGGTTGACACTTCAGCGTGAGAAATTGGAGGTGTGAGCGTGTGAAACCAGTCAAATGCGTGTGTCTCACGGCCAATGCGTGAGAGTTGGCAGCCCTGTAAATATAAGCCTTGTTGGTCTCCCCTCTTGCACATGCACATGACATAACCAAACGTTAGTGGTTGGTTATGGCAGATCCAGATTGGCTCTGGGCAGGTCCAATAGTTTTAACTTCAACAGAGTAGCCACCTCCAAGGAAGTTAACACTTCTCAATGGAGAGTGGCCAGACTCTCATTACAAATGAAATGTACGAGAGTCTGGTAGGACCAGGCTACCAATCACACACGCAAACAAAAGAAAAGGCTAGTCTTTCCAAGAGCTACACTAACCCTAACTTGTAGAGAGTTCAATGTATGTGACATCCAAAAAAGAAAGGCTCCATGTACGAACAGGTAAGTCATGAGGTGGTTTCCAGCATGTTGCAATTATTCTCTTAGCAGCTGTACGTCTAGCAAACACTGCACGGTTTTGAGCTTTAGAAAGCTGAAAGGCTGACAGGTCATTCAGAATCAAAACATTGACAGTAACAGGCGCAGTAACATTAATCAAGGTGGAAATTTTGGATGCAATATTGTTCCAGAACAGACCAACAAGAGAGAACTCTCATATCATATGAAGAAATGTACCTTGAGCTTTATTTGGGCAGAAAGGGCTGTTAATTATTTTCATGTGGTGCATTTTTACGAGGACGAGTTATGTCCTGTGAATGAAATTGTAGTGAATCTCCTTATGGTCTGGATTGCGAGATACTTTTGGATTGCTAGACCATATGTCATTCCAGTCAAGATCGACTCTGTCCTGGGCAATCACAAGCCCAGATCCTCTCAATACGAAGGCAAGTGCGGCCAGATATCACTAAGAACTGATAAAGCCTGGATACCATACCACAGATTTTAGGCTGCACAGTACACAACTTCCAAATAGGATGGATGGGCCAAGGCCTCTGCCAAGGGACGCCATACGCCTTGAGTGCCTTAGCTGAAGGTAAAATAAAAAAGAGGAACGTGGTAGATTGGATGCATTTTGTAAGTCAGAAAAGGGTAACAAGCCAACCTCACCAAATATGTCTTTTATACAGTGAACTCCCCTTTGTTCCTATTGTGGGGCTCTTGTTAATGGCGTCCCACCAATCAGGAGTGCTGTATTATTGAATAATGGGGGGAAAGTGTGCCAGTTACGAGCTAAATGGCACTATGTTTCAGCTAATCTCCAAGTTTTGTTAAGATGAGAGATAATGGGGCCAAAGTGTAGCTGGCACTGTTTGTTAGAAACATTGGCAAAAAGAATGTTATGGAGTGACCAAGGCTCTGTCATAGCACTTTATTAGGTAAACAGACACAGCTGGGCTAAACAAGTGAGAAGGGATCTTAACACAAAAGGACCAGAAATGTTTAAAGTTGGGAACTGAAAGGCCACAATCCTCTTTCCTCTTATGTAGAGGGGACATCTTAAGTTGTGGCAGCTTGCCTTTCCAAATAAATTTAAACACAGCTGATTGTAATTTGCGGCAGTATCCAGCAGGAGGGAAGAGAGGCAGCATTGAGCTCACAAAATTGACCCTGGGTAAAAAATTAATTTTAACCACTGAGATATGGGCTTGAATCAACATGGGGAGACAAATCCATTTTTCCATATCCTTTAAAACACTGTTCAGACCAACAGAATAGTTGTTTAATAATCTGCAGAGATGGTTGAGTTGCGGGCACAATTTTAATGTAGTGCACACTTTGACCAGTTAATTTTAAAGCCTGATAAGCTTCCATACTCCTCGCATAATGATAGAAGGCGAGGAAGAGATAGAGGGGTTCTCTAAAAAAAAAAAAAAAAAAAAACATCATCCGCAAATAACGAGATAATGCTGTGTACTACAGATGCATATTGGTGACATAATCAATTGGCGAATGGCTTGAGCCAGCAGCTCTAGAGAGATGACAAATAGTGCAGGACTCAAGGGGCAACCTTGGCAGGAAGATCAAGAGACTGGAACTAAAGAGGAGGAGGTGCGTCCGGTTAAGAATCGAGCTGAGGGATTAGAATACAAAGCTTTGATCATACCAATGAAAGTTTTACCAAGGCCCATCACCTCTAAGACTGAAATGTAGTGCACATAGAACCGTTAGACTTGACCACGCCCCCTCTTGTTGAGGGTCAGGAAGAACCCTTCAAACCTTTAATAGGTTACTTAGTGTGTTATGTGACCAACTCTGATTCTCCCCAGAGAGAAACAACAGGAGGCAAATATTGTACAAAAAACAGGTTTGGTTTTATTACAAAGTTTAAAATAATCCCAATAAAAATAGCAGGGATAGACTAGTTGAAATAAATTAGATGGCAGAGGACTTGGTCTTACTCTCCTCAAAATCAGGTTGGGTCAGCATGCACACAACATCCAGGGAGACAGCTGTGGAAGACAAAGGAGACAGCAGACCCTGCACCACAAGGACATGCATTACACAATTACACGATTCGCTATGGCATGTCATGCAAAAGTCACTACAAAATATCATGCAAGTGTTAAGGCTACGTACATACAAGTGTCACCCGATGCAGTCTCCCCACTAGGAGACTGTGTCGCCACAAACCCAGCCTTGTACAGGATCAAAACTGGATATACAGCGCAAGGAGAGCAACGTGTTAAAAGTATATAAGTATATACCTATACAGTCACAGCAACTCAGTAGTGTTTCGGTGATAACTGAAACATACAAAGAAACTTAATTTTAGAGAACCTATTGGTTGAAGATCTATACTATAAAAATAACGCACGGCATTCAATGGCATAAGCAACACAGACGGATAACATTTGGTCAACACATTAATTGTTACCACATACGGCTAAAACAGCTGATTTGCTCCGGTTCCCTCTGTGAAGGACGGGAACCTGCGTCTGCCGCCTTAAGCAGCACTTGTGATAGCTGCCCAAATTAGCGCAGCCAAACATTGCGTACCTGCATGACGGGAATCCACACAACACGGTGCGCTCAGCAAGAGGTTGAATGATTGAAACGAATGATTGAAACGGGTAAGCTTTTTATCACTTCCTAATTGGCAACAGATCATATGACCACGTGATGCAACTACATGCCCAAACCAGCTGGTTTACCACACTGACCATAAGAATGGCCACCCAAGTCAAGAAAGAGACGTGACATTGGGGTCTTCCTGTCATCCGCTGCATCAACAATGTGGAGAAAGCGTATAACATTATCTGCTGCTAGTCTCGTTTTTATGAATCCTGTTTGGTCAGAGTTCACTAATTTTGCCATTTGAGACTCTAAACAACGGACTAGAAGCTTTGCATAGATTTTATCAGCAGGCTTAGAGGCTGATAGCTAGAACACTCTGTAGGATCCTTATCCTTTTTCAGGAGTAAGGAAATTAAAGCTTGGTTAATCAACCAAATTGACGTAGGGAGCCAAACCCTTCTGCTACATTCACCCATTTAAAACAATGGTTCACGTGGAACAGGTGGCGTACACATTGGCCCAGTGGCTGTGAGAGTCAGATAGGCGTGCAGCAATCGGTGGAAACTGCTACAATACTCAGAATTTTGAGATTCAACAGTAGTCTTAGGCATAACAGGAGTCTAGGCAAAATGAAGCCGCCCAGGCAAAACAAAAGCACAGGCAAAAAACAGTAACCCAGGCAAAACAATGACTGGTGGCCGCTATGCTAGGTGGCAAACCCAACTCTCCAGCGGCTTCAGCCCGGCTCCTAGTGTTACAGAAATAAATCAAAATTAACCCCAAATAACTGGTGAGGAAGCCTAACCCATTTAGCCCACATACCATTTATGCAGAGGTTGATCAGCAGCAGGAGGAAGCTGCGGCATGCAACCACACCGACAGCAGTAATGTTACTTCTCTGCCGCTGTGTTCCCTCAGCAAAGTGAACGGATGGACCCGTCAGCCGAAAATCTACAAACATTTAATACAATAAAATAACGGCAGCGGGTAACGGTACAGAGATAAGTGCTAAGGCAGCCAAACGATCACCCTACCTGTAGCCCAGCCGACTAGTCCTGAGCAACCTGGGAGTGTGGCGCACTTTCGTCAACACAGAAAGAAAGGCAGTGAGAGGGCCACTAGCGGCTTTTATACAGGGTACCGCTGTGCTGATTGGCCAACAGAGCGCCGGAAATTATGAGACACACTCATACTGCTACACTTGGGTCTTCTACAGAGCCAACAATAATTTCTGCAAATATTTGGAATTCTGCAATAAACTGAGTGATATAGGATTCATTTTTCAGTAAAGCAGTATTGAAACGCCATCTAACCGCAAGTTGAGACAATTGGCCAATTGTGGTGGTGCAAAGGATGCCGGTCAGACAACGCCATTGGGAGTAACGTCGCTTTATCAATTGAATTAAATAATTGAGGGGATGCAAAAAGAAAACCTATCCTGGAGAAAGATTTATGTCTACCTGAGAAAAAGGAATAATGGGGGTGGGATAAACTGCATGCCTTTGCGTTTGACCGATCAATATTTGGGTCCCACCCAGCATTGAAATCTGCACCAACAACAAAAGAACAGTCTCTTTTATTTTTATTTTTATTTAACCTGTATTTAACCAGGAAGTCCCCCGAATGAAATCTCTTTTCCGAGGGAGACCTGGCCAAGACGGCACACCAGTTACAATTCAAACAGAAATATAGCATAGTCAACACAAACAAACAAGCATCACACATACAGGAAAGGAACAGGTCACATGTGGCAGTTACATTTTTGAGTTACATGGCATTTTAACATGGCCTTAAAATAATTTAATGGGACTAGATCATTTAGATGGAGCAAGTTTTGTAAGTTATTCCAAGACCATGGACCACAGTAAGAGAAAGCTTTTTTCCCCAGCTCAGTAAAAACCCTTGGAACCTGGTAAGAGAGCCACCTGGTGGAACGGAGATGAAAACGGCTGGACAGGGAATTAGCTCAACAATTGGACTTTGAGACTGTACCTCTTGACAGTCTGCTGCAAGCTTAAGATCTTAATGGACAATTAATGACGTGTGTTACTCATCAGACTGTCCCTCTTTGTCTCCATGTGTCTGGAAATCGTCAGGAAAGGATCAGATTGCATATCATTGACTGCCCTCAGACACCCTTAGTTCTTGGTATTCCGTGGTTGGTCTGCGCCATTGACCTCCAGTTTGGAACCCCTTCTCCCATCAGTCACCTATACAATCTCTCCAGATCACGAAGTTGGCAATAGGGAATTGCTCGCTGTGAAGCTGGCCCTTGAGGAGTGGCGGCATTGGTTGGAGGGGGCGGAACATCCTTTTATCATTTGGACAGATCATAAGAATCTTGCATACATCCAGCTGCAGCAGCTGAATTCCCGTCAAGCCATGTGGGCCCTATTTTTTGGAAGATTACATTTTTCCCTGTCTTATCGTCCTGGGTCATGCAACGGTAAGACTGATGCCCTGTCTCGTGTTTATTCAGCTCTAGAAACTGGTTGTAATCTTGAGCCTCTATTGCCCTCCACCTGCCATGTTGCAGCCATTACCTGTGATATTGAGAGGGTAGTTAGACCGGCCCAAACCCATCAAGCTGACCCAGGTAACGGCCCTCCTAATTGTTTGTTTGTTCCCGAGTCTGTTCGCTGTCAGGTTCTGCAGTGGGCTCACTCTTCTACCTTTACCTGTCATCCCGGAGTGACTCGTACCTTGGATTTTCTGCGCCGGCGGTTCTGGTGGCCCAGGATGAAAGTAGACACTCGTGCTTTCATTTCTGCTTGTCCGATATGTGCATGCAGTAAGAACTCTACCCTGCCCAGCGCTGGTCAGCTCCGACCTCTGCTGATACCCAGCCTCCCTTAGTCCCAAATGGCATTGGATTTTGTCACTGGACTTTCCACCTCCTCAGGAAAATCAGTCATACTCACGGTGATTGATCGTTTTTCCAAATTTGCTAATTTTTTGGCCCAACCCAAACTTCCCACTGCCAGAGAAACCGCTGACATTCTGATGGAACGTGTGTTCCGCTCTCATAGTCTGCCTACTGATATTGTCTCTGACAGGTGTCCCCAGTTTGTCTCTGACAGAGAAATTCGTTTTTTATATGTTCTTTATTAGACAATTCTCTGTAGTAGTGTTTTAGAATATTATACCTTGCATGCTTAAATTCATACATTCATATCTATATCATAATCACTGCTTTCATGCTTATCATATATCCATATCTTGCTCCACGTATATTCATGTATGCTTTATGTTTTATGATCTTATATGCACATTTAACCAACTATGTTTTCCTTAAAGCTGTTAGCACCGCCATAAAGTCTACTCTGTTGTAAATCCTTTAGATAGTCTTAGTTTCGAGGACAGGCAGAGGGCAGGTTGCCCCGGCAATCTGCACTCTGTCTGTGTAGGCATAAACCAAACACCAGATGCTTTAGACTCAACAACTGTAAATCTTTGTGTGTGTGTGTTTCAATAAAGAGACTTTGCTTTTAGTTTCTAGTTGCCAGAGTTCCGTGGAAGCAATGCTGGCAGGAAGGTTGCTGTCACGGATCTCTCCCTTTTGCAAAAGCCTTAAACTACACATTTTGCCGTCTGCGTCTCGTTTCTTTGCTTGACCATGGTTATTTAGTAAGATAAAGTGTCCTGAACCTGACAGTCTCCCAGTTTTGGAAAGCCTTCTGTACGGCTTTGGGCATCACTACCAGCCTATCCTCTGGATATCATCCCCAAACCAATGGTCAAGCCGAAAGAGCAAACCAGGAGATGGAGACCGCTCTCTGTTGTGTCACTGGTGCCAACATTGTGTCGTGGAGCAACAGGCTTCCCTGGGTAGAATATGCCCATAACACTTTGACTAACGCTTCCTCTGGTTTATCCCTCTTTCAGTGTGCTCTGGGCTATCAACCTCCCCTGTTTCCTTCTCAGGAAAGGGAACTGGCGGTACCCTCTGTGCAGTCTCACATGCGCCGCTGTTTCAAGGTCTGGAGGAAAGCTAGGATAGCGCTGTCTCGAGCATCTTCTTTCATGCAGAGGCAAACAAAACCGTCACCGTTCTCTGGCTCCCATTTGTGAGCCTGGACAAGAGGTATGGCTTAAATCATGTGATCTTCCATTAAACGTTGAATTTAAGAAAAACGTTTTATAGGACCGTTTAAGATTCTTTTTTTTTTTTTTTTCTTTTTTTATTGAAGGAATTGCACAATACAAGTTGTCCCTTCAGTTTTTCTTTTTTAATAAACAGGAACAAAATTACCCCCACCCACCCTTCCCATACCACTCTTGGCAGTTAATGCGTTCACACCACCACAAAAAAAAAAAAAATAATAATAATAATAAACAAATAAAAAAAAAATATAATAATAATAATAATAATAAATTAAATTAAATAATATTAATGTACATTCTCACACGGGTTCATCCCACTTTTCATATTTCCCAGATTAGTCTGTTAGTCCTCTGTGCCTGCCCTCTTGTCCCCCCCCCCTCCTCCGCCTCCTCCGCCCAGGGTCGTGGGTGGGGGTCCTGTCTACACTGTTCGGTGGCTGCTGGACGTTCGCCGTTGGGGCCGTGGGTTGCGGTATCTCGTTGATTGGGAGGGTTATGGTCCTGGGGAGCGCTCTTGGGTTCCCCGGAGCTTCATCGTGGATCATACGTTGGTCCGTGACTTTCATCGTCTGCATCCTGATAAACACAGTCGGCCACCAGTTAGCGCCCGTTGAGGGGGGTGGTGGGGGTACTGTTAGGGCTGCTGCTGCTAGGTAGCTCTCTCTCTCTCTCTGCTCTACCCCTCCCCTCTGTCTGTTCTTAATTCCAGGAGTGAAGCCTGGTGTGCGGGAGTCAGGGTTCCAGCTTCAGCTCATCTATACTAATCACCTCTGCTTCTAATACCCGGTCAACCTATCACTCTTTGTCAGATCATAGTCAAGACAACCATGTTAGTGTCGCTGCTGACTCTACACGTTGTATTTAGTTTTTGTGATTTTGCTTGCCCTGATTGTTCTCTTTCTGCCACAAGTCAGTGAACCTGACTCCTGCTGTCACTTCACCATTTCCACCATTCTTGCTCTCCACACTGGATCTCTGGATTATTGGACACGGACCCTTGGAAACACTGTATCGTTCTCGCTCTGTACCCTGGATATCCATTGGATTTGGACTTTGCTTTTCCCTGTTGCATTCCCGTACTTGGACATTTGGAATAAACCTGTTAAACTGTCATTTGTCTCTGAGTTGTCTGCACTTGGGTTCAACTTTAGTTTCACACAAAACAAATTGGAGGTCCCGAAGACTAATTTAGAGATACTTGGGATTAAGTCAGAAAATCCTAAATCAGATTTTGTTCATGAATTCCAGTGTCATATAATAAAAAGATTTCAGGACCACCTATTATGTTTTACTGATGGTGCAAAGGATCGGGGCGGCTGTGGCTCAGTGGTAGAGCGGTTGCCTGCCAATTGGAATGTTGGTGTTTCAATCCCCGGCCCTGCAGTCCCATGTCGAAGTGTCCTTGGGCAAGACACTGAACCCCGAGTTGCCCCCGATGCTGTGTCATCGGAGTGTGAATGTGTGTGCATGTTTATCTGATGAGCAGATGGCACCTTGTACGGCAGCCTCGGCCACAGTGTATGAATGTGTGTGAATGGTGAATGGATCCTGTACTATGTAAAAGCGCTTTGAGTAGTCATTCAGACTAGAAAAGCGCTATATAAAATACAGCACATTTACATACAGCACATCAAGAAACAGGTGCTACAAGAGCAGCTTTTGTGGTCCAGAGGTGGAATGCCCAAGCTTGTAAGAGAACCTCAAATGTCTTAAGTGTGTTCACAGTGTAATCATATGCAATCCTGACTGAGCAGATTCAGAACCATAGTGTTGATATGTTGTGACTCTGTGTCAGCTATCAATAGTATTGGGAAAGGGTCATGAAAGAGTCAATAAGACCTTGTATATAATAATAATAGTAATAGTAATAATAATGTATACTATATTAGTCCCGCAAGGGGAAATTACAATTTACATTCTGTTGTTATTACACACATTACACACAGGCCTGAATTACACACATGCACACACATGCTCAGTACCTTTACATGCACTGATGGAGAGATATTTTCTTTTGGCAGTTACAGATGTGAAAAGGAGAGGGGTATAAATATCATTTGTATGGGTCCCAGCTCATGTATTGCAACAAATTAAAAGGTTGATAATTTGGCCAGGAAGCTGCTCAAAAGGAAACGATAGATGTCAACATAAATTTATCCAAGGCGGAGGGTAAAAGTATTGTGTGGCAGGGAACAATGTTAAAATGGCAACAGCTCTGGGAGAAAAAACAAAGGGAGGTACCTATTTTCTATGTAAGGTAACTGACTCAGTTAATGCCTGTAAAAGAGGGGAGGTAAGATGTCAGAAAGAGGTTATTATTTCTAGAATGAGGATTGGTCACACGTTTCTGAACAGCACTTTATTTATTTTAGGAATACACTGGCTTGTGTTCATGTCAGGAACCTGAGACAGTGCACATTTTGATTTCTTGTAGAAATTATGACCGCCAAAGACAAGAGTTACACAAAAACTTGCAAGAAATTGATTTGGAAGTGTCTCTGAAAGGTATTTTAAAAATAGGGTCAAGCGGGAGGGGGAAAACGGTTTTACAAACTTTTAAAAGACACTGGACTGTATAACAGGATATAGTGCACTAAGGTGTTAGTTCCATAGATGGCAGTAATGCAACGTTTTGGATGCCGGCTGCCGTAAAACCCCAAAAAGAAGAAGAAGAAGAAGAAGAAGAAGAAGGAAAAAGAAGAAGAAGAAAGAAGAAGACGAAGAAGAAGAAGATAAATCAAACGTGTATCAGCTGAGCTGGCTGCTGATGTGAAAATTCTATTTAATAGTACTTGATTTTAGAGCATAAGAATAGATCATTGGGATGGAGAATGACATAATCGTCTCTCTTGAAGATTTAGGGTGAGTTAAAAAAGTGATAGATCATTCTTTGCATGCAAATTATATGCGAAAGCTGGCATTCCAGTGACCAGCCTTGCCAGTCTTTCCTATTTTAGCCACCAGCATATTAACGTTACAGTTTAGCTTGTTTAGCAACACGGATAACTTAGCAGCTGTTGTAGTTAACGGTCAGTCCAGTCTGACGGTGATGCCTTTATTCATTGCTATATGTGAACCATAGCTATCTTGTGTGCGTACCGGTAATAATAGACCTTGCTACATACTGGTTTGAATGATGTGTCACAAGCTGCGTCAGCAGAAGCTGCTTCCGTCATATTTTATGTCAGGCTAGCTCCAACACCTTATTTTCTATTTACCAATTCTAGCCCCACTTTCTAAAAATAACTGCCATGAGTGTTTCTTGATTAATTAGCCTACTATGTTGAAATATCTTGTAGCTTCCCACAGGACAGTAATGTCCCGAGACAAGTCTATGCGGCTAGTGTCAAACCTCGCTTTGCTACTGAACCAAACCTCAGTATTGTTTACTGACAAGCTGTACTGATAAGGGTAGTTGTGTATGTCAGATTGAATATGGTTTTTGTCATTTATTAATTCCTACTTTCTTTTTAATATAAAAGTATATGTAACGTTATATTTTAAATGTTTGAAATAAAGTAAAAAAATATGTATGTGTCACTGTAGGTACCAAGGCCCTCTGTTGGACAAAGGAGCTCTAGATTCTGCTGTGAGCAGAGGAGCAGCTTCCCCTGAGTTTACTAAGCTTTGTGCTTGGATAGTCTCAGAGCTTAGACTCTACTGCAAGTTGGAAGAGAATGTCCACGCCACTAACTGTAAGACATATTTGAGTAAAGTAAAGTTGCTCCTGTATGGAGCTAGATTTGTTTCTTTATAACATACAAGAAAATAAATGATCTGGGGAAAAAAAAATGTTTGAGAGACAAAGTTATCAAACTGATAGCAAAAAATGCATTTTTTGAGAGAAAAAGTTTTAATACCATCCATCCATCCATCTTCATCCGCTTATCCGGTATCGGGTCGCGGGGTCAGCAGCTCCAGTAGGGGACCCCAAACTTCCCTTTCCCCCGAGCCACATCAACCAGCTCCGACTGGGGGATCCCGAGGCGTTCCCAGGCCAGGTTGGAGATATAATCTCTCCACCTAGTCCTGGGTCTTCCCCGAGGCCTCCTCCCAGCTGGACGTGCCTGGAACACCTCCCTTGGGAGGCGCCCAAGAGGCATCCTTACCAGATGCCCGAACCACCTCAACTGGCTCCTTTCGACGCGAAGGAGCAACGGCTCTACTCCGAGCTCCTCTCGGATGACTGAGCTTCTCACCCTATCTCTAAGGGAGACGCCAGCCACCCTCCTGAGGAAAACAGGAAAAAAAGAAAGCACTCCATCGGTTTCCTGCTGAGAACCATGGCCTCAGATTTAGAGGTGCTGATCCTCATCCCAGCCGCTTCACACTCGGCTGCGAACCGATCCAGTGAGTGCTGAAGGTCACAGACCGATGACGCCATCAGGACCGTCCCATCTGCAAAAAGCAGCGATGAGATCCCGAGCCCACCGAACTGCAACCCCTCCCCGCCCTGACTACGCCTCGATATCCTGTCCATAAATATTACAAACAGGATTGGTGACAAAGAAGCGCAGCCCTGGCGGAGGCCAACCCTCACCTGGAACGAGTCCGACTTACTGCCGAGAACCCGGACACAGCTCTCGCTTTGGTCATACAGAGATTGGATGGCCCTGAGAAGGGACCCCTTCACCCCATACTCCCGCAGCACCTCCCACAATTTCTCCCGGGGGACCCGGTCATACGCCTTCTCCAGATCCACAAAACACATGTAGACTGGTTGGGCATACTCCCAGGCCCCCTCCAAGATCCTTGCGAGAGTAAAGATCTGATCCGTTGTTCCACGGCCAGGACAGAATCCGCATTGTTCCTCTTCAATCCGAGGTTCGACTATCGGCCGAACCCTCCTTTCCAGCACCTTGGAGTAGACTTTACCAGGGAGGCTGAGAAGTGTGATAACCCTGTAATTGGCACACACCCTCTGGTCCCCCTTTTTGAAGAGGGAACCACCACCCCGGTCTGCCACTCCTTAGGCACCGTCCCCAGACTTCCACGCAATGTTGAAGAGGCGTGTCAACCAAGACATCCCCCCTCCACCCAGCGTTTCAGCATTTCTGGACGGATCTCATCAATCCCTGGGGCTTTGCCGCTGTGGAGTTGTTTGACTACCTCAGCGACTTCCACCAGGGAAATTGATGACAATCCCCCATCATCCT
Source organism: Etheostoma perlongum (assembly GCA_026937815.1). Taxonomy (NCBI): domain Eukaryota; kingdom Metazoa; phylum Chordata; class Actinopteri; order Perciformes; family Percidae; genus Etheostoma; species Etheostoma perlongum. Next base: position 6,748,245 of record CM049387.1, read on the forward strand.
CCAGCTCTGCCTCTACCACAGAGGGCGTGTCAGCTGGATTTAGGAGTTCCTCAAAGTGCTCCTTCCACCGCTCTATTACCTCCCCAGTTGAGGTCAACAACGTCCCATCCTTACTGTATACAGACTGGATGATTCCCCGCTTCCCCCTCCTGAGGTGGCGAACGGTTTTCAGAAGCACCTTGGTGCCGACCGAAAAGTCCTTCTCCATGTCTTCTCCGAACTTCTCCCACACCCGCTGCTTTGCCTCTCACGGCAGAGGCTGCAGCCCTTCGAGCCCGTCGGTACCTTGCAACTGCCTCCGGAGTCCTCCGGGATAACATATCCCGGAAAGACTCCTTCTTCAGTCGGACGGCTTCCCTGACCACCGGTGTCCACCAGGGTGTTCTTGGGTTACCGCCCCTTGAGTCACCTAAGACCCTAAGACCACAGCTCGCTGCCGCAGCTTCAGCAATGGAAACTTTGAACATTGTCCACTCAGGTTCAATGCCCCCAGCCTCCACAGGGATGCCCGAAAAGCTCCGCCAGAGGTGTGAGTTGAAAGTCCGTCGGACAGGGGCCTCCTCCAGACGTTCCCAATTTACCCGCACTACCCGTTTGGGCTTACCAGGTCTGTCCAGAGTCTTCCCCCACCCCCTGACCCAACTCACCACCAGATGGTGATCAGTTGACAGCTCTGCCCCTCTCTTCACCCGAGTGTGAAACATACGGCCTCAGATCAGATGAAACGATTATAAAATCGATCATTGACCTTTGGCCTAGGGTACTCTGGTACCACGTACACTTATGAGCATCCCTATGTTCGAACATGGTGTTTGTTATGGACAATCCATGACTAGCACAGAAGTCCAACAACAGACAACCACTCTGGTTTAGATCAGGGAGGCCGTTCCTCCCAATCACGCCTCTCCAAGTATCTCCATCATCACCCACGTGTGCGTTGAAGTCCCCCAGCAGAACTATAGAGTCCCCTACTGGAGCCCCATACAGGACTCCATTCAAGGTCTCCAAGAAGGCCGAATACTCCGAACTCTTGTTTGGTGCATATGCACAAACAACCGTCAGAGTTTTCCCCCCCATCACCCGCAGGCGTAGGGAGGCGACCCTCTTGTCCACCGGGGTAAACTCCAACGCAGCGGCGCTCAGCCGGGGGCTTCTGAGTATCCCCACACCCGCCCGGCGCCTCACACCATGGGCAACTCTGGAGTAGGACAGAGTCCAACCCCTATCCAGGAGTACGGTTCCAGAACCGAGACTGTGCGTAGAGGTAAGCCCCACCAGATTTAACGGGTAGCACTCCACCTCCCGCACAAATTCCGGCTCCTTCCCCCACAGAGAGGTGACATTCCACGTCCCCAGAGCCAGCCTCTGCCGCCCCGGGTCTGGTCCGTCGAAGCCCCTGACCTTCGCTGCCACCCGTGTAGCAGCGCACCCGACCCCTTTGGTTCCTCTCACAGGTGGTGGGCCCATGGGCTGGAGGGAGAGGTGCCACGTAGCTTCTTCGGGCTGTGCCCGACCGGGCTCCGTGGCAAACTCGGCCACCAGGCGCTCGCTGACGAGCCCGCCGTCTGGGCCTGGCTCCAGACGGGGGCCCCGGGCTTCCTCCGGGCAAGGTCCCTCTATCCCTTCCTTGCTCTTCCATTGTAGTCTTTGAACCATTCTTTGTCTGGCCCCTCCCCTGAGACCTCTTTGCCATGGGAGACCCTACCAGGAGCATAAAGCTCCAGACAACACAGCCCCCAGGTTCATAGGGACACACAAACCTCTCCACCACGATAAGGTGATGGTTCCCGGAGGGTTTTCATACCAATAGCAAAAAATAGTATGAGACTAAAACAAGCTTAAATATAAATTTGACATTTTTAAAATTATTTCTCAGAAACAAAATCTCTCTCAAAATACTTATTTAAACTCTCAAATATTGCTATCGGTGTGAAAAAATGTTCTCAAAACGTTTTTCTTCTCGCTCTCAAAACCTAAGTCTTTGCTCTTGATCCAATTTCTTGCTCTGTCTCAGGATTTTTCTCTCACTGTGAAAATAATGTCATGGGCGGGGCCACGTTCCTATTGGCCAGTCGGGTGAGCACCGTCTTGTTTTGGAATCTGAATCGATCTGAATCATTACACCATTGTCACCAACATAGTACAGGCCAGAAGTTTGGACACACCTTCTCATTCAATGTGTTTCCTATATTTTCATGAAGGCATCAAAGCTATGAATGAACACATATGGAATTAAGTGTGAAATAACTGAAAACATGTCTTATATTCTAGTTTCTTCAAAGTAGCCACCCTTTGCTCTTATTACTGCTTTGCACACTCTTGGCATTCTCTTGATGTGCTTCAAGAGGTAGTCACCTGAAATGCTTTCCCAACAGTCTTGAAGGATTTCCCAGAGATGCATAGCACTTGTTGGCCCTTTTGCCTTCACTCTGCGGTCCAGCTCACCCCAAACCATCTCGATTGGATTCAGGTCCGGTGACTGTGGAGGCGCAGCACTCCATCACTCTCCTTCTTGGTCAAATAGCCCTTACACAGCCTAGAGGTGTGTTTGGGGTCATTGTTCTTTTGAAAAATAAATGGTCCAACTAAACTCAAACCGGATGAGATGGCATGTCGCTGCAGGATGCTGTGGTAGCCATGCTGGTTCAGTATGCCTTAAATTTTGAACAATTTTTGGCAGGGATGCAAAATGTGGGCACAACATCAGCAAAGCAAGCTCTGGTTATGGCTGGGGGATGTGCCGCTGCTACCTGGTGTGGGGCTCTCCGTGTCCCGCTGGAGATTAGATCAAGTCAGGTCGAGGTCGGCAGGGGAGCTTTCTAGCAATGTTTCCACGCTGGCCAAACCCCACTGAAGACGGTCCGTCTGCGGCTGCAGGACCTGGAGCTCACCGCCAGTCTTTCAGTACTTAAAAAGTGTTAATATAATTAAACAGTATTTATTTAGAAGCAGGCTGGGTGATAGTTAGCCAACACTAGCTTCCACGCTCAACTAAGGCAGTGCATCTATGCCGGTGACAATAGTGTAATGATTCAGATCGACTCCCAAGACAAGACGGTTTCACCCGTCTGGCCAATAGGAACGTGGCCCCACCCATGACATTATTTTCACAGCGAGCGAAAAATCCTGAGACGAGAGAAAGAAATTGCATTGAAAGCAAAGACTTGACATTTCTTTTTTTCGAAAAAACTGTCACACTAATAGCAAAAAATATATATTTGTGTTTAAAAAAGTATTTTGAGAGAGATTTTTTGAGAGAAATAATTTTAGAAATTTCAAATTTATATTTAAACAGCTTTTTTGCTATCAGTGTGATAACCTTTTCTCTCAGATATTTGTTTTTCTCTCGTATGTAATAAACAAATCTAGCTCCATACTCCTGCTGCAGAATTATTAGAACAATTTGAATAGTAACAAGTGTTGCACTTAAAATGATTCTACTAGTATCCTTTCCTTTTCTTGCAAGCTAAAAATTGATGTCAATGACAAAGAAGTGAAACAATTGAATATATGCTTGTTAAATGGCACATGCTATGGTTTAGGTTTTGTGGGCTATTAAGTAATTAGATTGGATTACTTAGGGTTTTAAACCAGTGGTAGAAGGTGGGAGGGAGGTTCTTTGGACATATTTAATCGCTGTTATCTCAAATTCCGATCTCTGTTTGAGATCTGGGATTTTTCATTTCAAGATGAATATTTGGAAGGTTCCTTTTTTTATCTCTTTTCTCACTTTATTGAATTCTAAGTTAAAACGGGCATCTGTAGAACATGACATTAGTTTGAAAGCCATTTGAGAACATGACACAAATACTGATTTTAAAAAAACAAATTAAAATTTAAGTAAAATAAGGAGATCTACATATGAGTCAATATTTTGCCATCCAAATCAAATTATTTATAGGAAAATAACCTGTTTCATTATAATACATTCACATGTTCTAAATATTTGACTCTTGCTTTCTTTTTAGGGATTGTATAAAGGCGATTAAGTATGTCCATGAATATTTTATATGACATGAGTTCACGATTACAATTCTTCCTCGGCATTGAGAAGTTGCATGTTTGGTCCAGCGCAAAATAAAACTTGCACATCATTGCTGCTGAAAGAATTCCTACGGGAAACACTGTGCTAACACAAATACTGTAGCTAACTGTTTTTCTTAGACTGGGTATGTGTGAGATTTACCAACCTGCCTTGTGACATCATGTTTGGTGTGTTTTTTCTAACCCTGCCAGGTCCAAGCGAGGCAGAGGGTTTCCAGCTAGAGATGAGTGGGCTGCTGTCAGAGCTCGCCTGTCCTTACTCTATCCTCACCAGCGGAGACATCACCCAGAGGTTCCTCAACAGGACCGACTGTCTGCTGCTCATTAGTATGAGAACAGCACTTTCCAACATCTCAATTTCAAAAGCAACCCTAAATCTTTTTATGAAGAAAAGCATTGTTGCATTAACCTGTGAGGTTATGGTCTGTTGCACTTTATGTGGATTGTTGTACCACACCCACCTATTATATTTATTATGATTATAGCAGGAAACGCACAGGGGTAGGTTATAATGATGGCTCTGTCCCATTTAAAAGTTTAGTATGTAACCTTTTTGCGTTAAAATGTCTAAACGCGACCTATACTTATGTTATGTTATATATATTTCGAGTTGTGTATTTACACACAATCCATCCCCTTTGCACATGCATCAGCATTGTGGTTGTCTGCCAGAAGCTGTCATGAAATGACTTTTTTTCCAGTTTTAAGCCACATTTTATGATGCCCACTAGATTTTGATCGTTTTTAACTATATATTTAACCAAATAAAAGATTTTAGTCATTGGACTACTAGATCTTAAGTTGTTAAAGAAGAAAGCTAAATAATCTTTACTCAGGTCGGCTAAACAGCGTCAATTAATTAATTATTTTAACATTAAACCACTTTATTCAGTGTTTTTACCGGTTTAAATCAGTGGGTTTGTTTGTTTTGGAGAGGTGGAGACCTCCTGAACGTTGGAACGCTAACACGGAAAGAATGCTATGTGTATGGTTGAGCTTTTCCCACCGTAACATGTTGACATGTCTGCTGTCAAAGGCCTATACACTTCTTAAAACTGTGAAACTTGTATTTAGTAATTTTTACTTTTTAGAACATGTCTGAAAATATGTAATTCTTTGCGATTAACTACCTTTTACTTGGGGAAACCCAGGCATTGTAATCCAAGGAAAAATGAACAACTGACCTGGTAGCTTTGAGTAGTATATTGTCAAATAATGTGCTATTTTAAATTTATTTATAGCGCTTTTCTAGTCTGAACGACTACTCAAAGCACTTTTACATAGTACAGGAAACATTCACCATTCACACACATTCATACACTGTGGCCGAGGCTGCCGTACAAGGTGCCATCTGCTCATCAGATAAACATGCACACACATTCACACTCCGATGACACAGCATCGGGGGCAACTCGGGGTTCAGTGTCTTGCCCAAGGACACTTCGACATCGACTGCAGGGCCGGGGATTGAACCACCAACCTTCCAATTGGCAGGCAACCGCTCTACCACTGAGCCACAGCCGCCCTTTTAAGTTTTTAAGTTTTTGTATGATATGACTTGTTTGACTTGTTTCACTTTTCTGCTGATGCTTTTGGCTTTCTCTCATTCAACAGTATTTGAAGGGCATTCAGCATAGTGTTGGGATGATTCAATGTTTAATTTTTCACCATACAATAGCTTTTTCATTCAACAAATATTGTGTCTTGTCAAACTCAGTTGTAACTAATCAATAATGGCTACAAGTTGTTATTAAGGTGTGTCCATGAATTCTGGCTTAGTGCCACACCAATGCTGGGTAGACACTGTTTTTTTCATCAATCTTATCCTGTACGTATGAATTGATCGGCAGCAATGTTGCGCTAAGACTGAAAGTAAACACTGAATCACCAGTTGATTTCGGCCGTTAACAATTCCAACTTTATTCATGTTGACAAAAACGAAGAGCATTACTTTTTGCAATTCTACCATGAACAGAAAGTAAGAAAAAATAGGGAGCCTCAGAGGTTTTTAGCCACGACATGTAAAAATACTACTACAGTAATATTAGAACAAGCTGTACAATTTAGAATATATCTTTTGACAACAGCCTCTTTGGAACTGCTCAAACTGCAGAAAGTAAACTTTGACCTTTTGAGGTGGATTTCCTGTATGCCCCAGCAAACACAACTGAATTTCATAACTCTTAATTACATTTCTTGTGACTTCTTTTTGTTCTTTTGTGCTAAGGTAACTTCTTGAGTCATATAGCATTTTAACTGTTTAAATATGTTTCTGAAACCTAAGCATCCTAGAAATTTAACAAGTCCATTTTAAAAATTGTATTTTTTATTTTTTTTATCTCAGCCTTTCTGGTGTCTGACTTGGAGGCGTCAAGGATGATCCTCATAAACAAGCCTGAAAAGAAAACCCAGGATTCAGGCAGCCCCATGTTCCAGGAACTAAAGGGCATCTGCATGGCACTGGGCATGTCCAAGCCTCCAGCAAACATCACAATGTTCCAGTTCTTCAGTGGAATTGAGAAGAAGGTCAGTTGGTCTGTTGACAGAGAAATGATGTGCTCTCAAAGAAGGGTTAAACATGCATTTCAAGCTGGCAACTCTTTAAATTCCTGTGTACAACCACAGTGCAAAATTTGGATTATGTGTACCCTACCACTGAATCTGTGGATTGTTTAACTTTTGAACTTCCAATTGTAATTTGTGTATTTGTGAATCTGTTTTCAGAAGAGTTTCTTTCTTTACAGTAAATGCCTAGTTTGGTTGGAATGATGTGACATCAACAAAGAATAATAGTAATGATATGCAATTAATATTGTCAGCCGGTTCAGTCCAAACATACTGTCATGTAAGTCAGTGTGAGAAGAAATCTGGTTGTACATTTCTGCTTTTGTCAGTGTGGTTGTATCTGCATATGTTTAAACGTCTATTTAGAGTAAGTACGTAAAATGTATTTCTATAGCACATTTAAAAATGTCTCACACTGACCATAGCTTATAAACCATGCACTTATAATACACACATCTGCACGTTGTCCATTTTTCATAGCTGAAAGAAGCCATAAGTAGAGTCCCACCAAATCATGTAGGAGAGCCTTTGATGAAGAAGGCCCTTGGACCTGTGCACTTGGTAAATACAGAAAAATAATAAAGAAATATAATATACTTAAGGAACACTGCATGCAAGTGAATAACTGTTACATTAATTTTCTCTTTTCTTTTTTTTCTCATTTTACCAGGAAAAAATTGAAGCTATAAACCAAGCACTTGTAAATGAGTATGATGTGAGAAGAAAAATGTTGTTGAAACGTCTTGATGTGACAGTGCAGTCTTTTGGTTGGTCTGACAGAGCAAAGGTATGTGAAAACTTGGAATCCTTCTAAATTTGACAATGGGGCACTATGCACTGGAGCACAAATAAAGCATTTTAGAAAGGAAGTCTTTGTACACTCTGGGCCACACTGCCTACCTGAGCAATGTGTGTGTGTTGCAGTATGCTATAATGTAAGAAATCCTCAAAAATTGTTCTTGTTCAACTACATGTGTCAAGCATTAATTGAAAAATCTTGTAGCAATGCTTCTGCATGCCTGTAATGGAAACTGCTTTCTGCTTTCTTTTCATTGTACCTCAAAGTATTGTGTGTTTGGAGCTCTGCAAAATAAATGCACTTTTTATTTTCATGCCATACCATTAAAATGGTCCATCCCAAATGGAAGACATGACCGATGATTGACATGTTCCATGTTCCAAAGAAAAACAAACCAATGATGTAAACCACCTACTGTGATTTATTGCTTTCCTAAAATGAATAAGACTTCCTTTTGTATGTTTTATTACAGACGCATGCTGAAAAGTTGGCTAAAGTTTACAAGCCACTCCGTTCTGCTCTCGGGACCAAAAGTCAAATCACTTCTGCCCACCTTCTTGCTGCTCGACAAGACTTCTCCAAGATCCTACGTACAAGCAGTGGCATGATAAGAGAGAAGACTGCTTGTGCCATAAATAAGGTATTTCACAGTATAGTCACAACACTTTTTTTCTATGTCATAGGTTATTCAGACACTGTTTTTATTGTGTTCTCTGTATATAAGGGATGTAAGTCCATGTTCAAATTACTGTTTAGCTATTATGTGTGGTTGAACTTGCAGGATAAAGCAGATGTTTAAATTACATTTCCACTTTGTGCATGTCTGTGTGCGGGGGGAGCCCAAGGACAGGGGGGAGGGGTTAGACAAAGCCTCAAGGAGATGCTACTTTCAAATCTTGCTTGCTTTTCAACATTACTAACTCCGCCTTTAATCAGACACATATTTGGTTGTAAATCAAAACTATAGAAGGACTGGGATGTATTTTCAATGTAGTTTTTATACTTAAAAGAACTATACCCTCCTTCAGCAATCCAATGAAGGGATATTTTGCCAATTTAAATCCAGCTCTGTGTCATTGCGCTATGGTTAGATGAACCGTGTTTGGCTTCAATCTGTGGCACCAGTGCATGGAGCACCCCACGGAGCAGAGCAGTGGAGGTCTGATTTCAGCCGGATGAAGTGAAATGCGTTTTTTACGGTCATCTGGCATTAGCTACTTGGCTAGTGAGCTTCCTTTTTAAATTGTTGTGTTTTAAAGTATGTCCTTTTTCCTAGGTTCTAATGGGCCGAGTGCCAGACAGGGGAGGCCGACCCTGTGAGATCGAGCCTCCTCCCCCAGAGATGCCCTCCTGGCAGAAGCGTCAGGATGCTCCCCAAGGCGGAGGACACTATGGGCACGGAGGCGGCAGGGGGGGCTACGATCACTACTCCCAAGGTGGCCGTGGAGGATATGAGAAAGGAGGAGGACATGGAGACAGGGGAGGTAGAGGAGGAGGCGGCAGAGGGGGGAAGGTGCAGGGAGGCTGGGTAGACGGAGGTGGAGGAGGGAGAGGTGGTTACAACCAGGGCCACTATCAAGATGCAGGAGGACATCAGGGAGGAGGAGGGAGAGGTGGTTACGGAGGAGGAGGGAACAACCCAGGAGGATTCCAGGACCCTGGTTACAATGGAGGAGGAGGAGGAGGAGGAGGAGGAGGAGGAGGCGGTTCCCATGACAATTACCAAAAAGATGCAGGTTGGCATCAGGAGAGAGGCGGCAGTCGAGGAGGTCGTGGGGGTAGGGGAAGAGGAGGCCGAGGAGGAGGAGCAGGACAAGGAGGAGGCTGGGGAGGGAGAGGGGGCCAGAATTTTAACCAAGGAGGACAGTTTGAACAGTTCTTCCAACATGGCGGGCAGCACTACAACCAAGCTGGCTTTAATCAAGGCAGACAATACACTAGTTGAAGACTCAGTAAAGAGCATCGCAGCAGAGTTGACTCAAAGATCGACTCCTTAACGTGTGAACAGATTTTAACTGCCTTATCCAATTTAGAATTTTCAGCATGGTTAAAAGTTGACATAAATGTTAAATGATGATCTAGGAGATACAAAGCATATGTTGGGGAATTATTATTATTATTAGAGAGTCCCTTGCTTTTTTCATACTGGTGGTGTAATGTTTTCTATTCAAGGCCAATACTGTAAAGGGTTAGTCAATTAGTTGGACTCTGCTGTTTGGATCTCATTTTGACACTTAATTAGCCTTATGTTGTTTTTTAAAAGACAGGAAAAGGGTCCTAAGATTTCAGTGTTGGTGCACCTACTGTCTATCTGACATTAGAAGCGCACCTTCAAAATCCTTAATAGATTCATTGAATTTGGCAATTACTTGAAAACCGCTTAATCTTTCCAGTCTACATTTTGTTTCCGTAGATTTGACTGGAATCTCCTTTGTTACTTATTTAAAATGCCATATTGTACTGCTCATGGAAGATTGTGTGCATACAAATATGGATGTTGGAAGGTTTGCATGGGTGTGTGAATGAGCAATAAAATATAAAGTGAGAACATTATTTTCATTCAGTGGTCTGATTTTTTTTTTTTTTTTTTTAGTCCAGAAACTGCAAAACGTTATAAGGCAAAATTAGTTTTTTTTTTTTCAGCTGCTTTTACATTTTGACTACAAAAAAGAGATATGCAGAGGTAGGAAATAAATCTACATATAACAACTGACACGAATTCACAAGGTATAGGTAAATGCATTTGTAGAATCGACTCAAAACAAATTGGGGGGGAACAGCAATCAGTATAATTTGGCTCCAGGCTTAACCAAATTACAAACTGGATTAGATTTTAGCAAAAACACTTTTATAAAGATAAAGTAATTGCATAATGTCATTGAGTAAATGCAAGAGAAAATGTAAAGAGCTTTTATTTTGAATGAGAAGACTTTTGCTTGTACGAGTATTCTTGTCTAAGGATATTTCAAGTAATATTGTATGTCGGACATTCTATACAAATAAACAGCTCCAGGACATGAATTGATGTAACGCTAAGAGACTATATATCATGCTATAAACTGACCAAAAGTAGACCTTTATTCTGAATGAATGACTCCGGATGTAATACTCTTACTATATTTCCGGTGGCAGCCACAGGCGCTACCGTGGACCCTGTTTCTTTAACTGTGGTTGTCACTCCCCAATGTAAGTAGTGTCACTTTGCGCGCAACTGTGTAAAAAATATACCACGTTTCCCTTTCACTCTGTGATACAGGAGTTAGCTTTCCCTCTTCAACATGTACCGCCCAGGTAAAACACCACAAGGACCGCCGCCGTTCGGACCTCCACCACCCCATGGCCCTCCTTTCAGACTCCGAGGGCCTTGTAGTGGTCCTCCCCCTGGACACTTGCCATCTGGACCACCGGATAGCCATTTTTTCCACAACAGGCCACCAAGAGGGCATTTCATCAGCGTACGTACCCAATAGGCTAATAACATCAGCTCAGCTAGCAAAGTTGACTAGCTAACTAGCTATCGTTGCATGATTTAGACGGGATTCAGACAAGGTGTTGCTAACAGAGCGTTATGCTCATAGACATATTAAAGAGTAGACGCCGCATCGACCGCTTCTGCCTATTGGCGCTGACGAGATTTGGGGCCGCCATCTTGGACCGGTGTTTCGGTTTAACTGGTTTTTGAGTTAACTGGTGATATGTGTTGCAGGTGGGGCTGCACCGCTGCAGTAAACAATTCCGATCCATTCGCCTCTTTTCCCATTCATTTGTCGGGGTCTTGTGAAACATTACGGGAGGAACGGGTTGGTGGGACAGTAGTTTTGGACCCGATCAGACATACATGAACAAATGAGCCGTTTTTATTATTAAAATATCACTCTTGTCTGGCGAGTGTAACTTCTCTACCACGGTCTCTACTGTAAACCACGGACACGGATTTTTTTAGATTATTTAGTGACATTCACGCTTAAATTAGTAGTAAAACTGTGCCCAACCTATTATAAATAACAAACAAGCTAACAACAAAGTCACGAGCTCAAGCCTGATATTTCACCTTTCCACACTTGCACTAGCTTAATATCCAAATGGCTATACAATGGTAGTTTGACAGTCGTGACTCGTGTCCAAATGTGATGAATGAGTAGTAATGTGTAGTTTGGATTACCATAACAATGATGCACGTCCGTAGAATTAAATATAAAACACAATCAACGGGATCGAAGTGACAAGTTAATCTGGCATGAGTCGTTGCCAGACAGCTGTCTCCACAAACACCTCAGAAAGTAGGCTATGTTTCAATTATCTCTGTATGAAAGCATCTCAAATCGACTTGAAGTCAGATTAATAACGGAATGATAAGGCTACAAATATAACACTGATAACGGAAAACTTTTGGAAAACACTGCGTTAGTAGCCATTTGTGAGCAGGCATTGACGCAGCCACCCACGTAGTCAGTCTTGGTTCTTGCAACGGCATCACAAGTTAATTCAAATCGGTTTATACTTCCAAACAGCCTGTAAATTAAACATAAGATATGAGGTTTTACACTCAGCTGAACGCAGCTTGGAGACAGCTGTCTGCTGTGGCAAAATGTGATCCCCTCAGATTAATTTGAGAGGCTATACATAGGCAATTCAAATAGAAATGTATTATATTTCTTTCTACGTAGATGTGTTAAGTTAAAAGCTACTGGCTCAACACAAAAACATTATTTAATATTCATTATGCTTACTCATTCATCCAGATAAGACAAGTGCATATATTGCACCGTGGGTCGGAGAGAAACTTATTTTCAAATGTTTTGGATGTCTGGCACAAATTGTAGAATTGACAAATAAAGTTGACTTGACTTGAAGTGGCAGGAGTTCGATCCAGTGTGGGTTCAATAAAGTCCATCTATGTTATTAAATGTCTGTATATCTGCAATATAATTATTAGAACCACAATTTCAGATATCTACAATCCAATTGTTATGTTAATTTCAGATATCCATAATGAAGAAAAGAAAATCATTCCAGATATAGGTGTAATTTGACGTAACTATGCCTAAAAAAATGTACACAAAGTCGAAGTCAGATTCCAAATTCTTCTTTTATTTTGTTGACAGATTTGACTCAATGGGTTTTACAGGTTTTTTATTTTAGATGTATCCTTTAATCACTGCATTAATCGAATCGTCAACAGCCATAAAATAATACATTTTCGCACGTTTTTAGGTATAAAATGTTACATAAATTAGGCTATGAATGACATCTGAACAAACCCCTCTGTAAAAGCGTTCAGAAGTGAAACTGTAAGCTCTGTGCACTGCAGTTGAGTTTTCTAACTCAGAGTATGAGGAAAACCCGAT